>CM035845.1:179941401-181141401 GCA_020510985.1 Pholidichthys leucotaenia | reverse complement strand
GCTCACTCTGAGCCTTTGAGTATTTCTTCTTCTTCGACTTTGTGTTACACTGTGGGTTTTCCTGCCTAGCTGTATTCCGCGCTTCTAGTAGTTTCTTCAGGTGTTCATCATGCTCATCAAACCAATCTTGATGTTTCCTCTCAGGGTAGCCTAATACATACAGTAGATAGATAGCTAGATAGATACTTTATTTCAAACAAAAAAGTAAAACAAAAACAAAACAAATGACAAGTGCAATAAAGTAACAGTATACAGTGTTCGAAAGGGAGAAGGAAGAAGTGAACACTTCTTAATTCCAACTCCTCTTTTCCATAAATACAACCCATGTGAAATATATACAAATTACCACATTTAAGACCCCAAGTAAACGATTAACTATATTTTGTACATATCAACATTAACACCCATCCATCCCAACATACATACAGTCCATACATCAAAACCAGCCCCAAACAACACAGATATACACAGTGCTGTCTCACCCACCATTCCATAGTGTCCCAGAGTGAGCATAGTGAATCGTACATATAAATATTACCCTTCTAACATACTGTATATTTTTTCAGCAAATAATGTTTATACCTCTTTTTGAATTGATTTCTGTTTGTACATAGTTTCAGTTCCGGCTCCAGACTGTTCCACAAATCCACCCCACAGACAGATATGCACATACTTTTCTTAGTTGTTTGTATCTTGGGTTTTGTAAAGTTTAAGTCTCCTCTGAAATTATAATCATTCTCTTTTTTAAAATATTTTTGTATATTAGTTGGGAGTTGATTATTAATTGCCCTGTACATGACTTGTGCTGTCTTAAATTTAACTAAATTGATGAACTTTATGACATGTGACTTTAAAACAACGAATATGGTGATACGGTGTATCACTCGCAGTCTGATACACCGTATCCTTCAGTGTTGCCCATTTCTCTTCTATGTCATTCTCTGAGTTGTTGCTGTCCCAGTCTTTCAAGTTTTCATCCATTTTCTGTGTAAGTTCTTCCTGCTTCTTTTGACCTTTCAGTGCACTAGTGTTTGAAATAGCCTATTAATAGGCTATAAATAGCCTATAATATAACAGAAAATACTACATCTTTGCTAATTTTATTTTTGATTTTTAATTTATGAGGAAAAACCTCACAAACTGACGAGAGTAAAGTCTCAAATGTACAAGAAAAAAGCCCTTAATTAGTACTAAACACAAATTATGAGAAAAGCTGGTTGAAGTGGGTAAAAAAAATCTTTCAAATTTGCAAGGAAAACTTAGGAAATTTAGAATAAAACTGCCATAAATTTAGGAGAAAAACCTCACACTGTCCAGACTAAAGTCACATCTCAGTAACTTCTTAACTATTTTGGGGTAACTACTCTTTTGTATATTTGAGTAATAATATAGAGAGATAACCTACATTTACTTGTGTACAATTTCAGGCTACTCCAGCACCTGTCTTAGAGATCTTTTTTATTTGAAAATTTATGTTAATTTGGAGGGTTCTCATAAATTACCTACTTTTTCTTATGATTATTTTTATTCTTTTTTAATTATAAACTTTTTAAGAAACTTCATGAAATTTGAAACTTTGTGAAAAATTTTTGCTCATGGATTGACATTTTTTTCTTGAATTTGTGACTTTTGCATCATAAACTGGCATCTTTTTTCTTCCGTCTTTGCATTTTTGCCTCAATAATTTTCCATCATCTTTCCATTGATTTTTTTTCTTTATTTTGTTTTTTAATTATTGCAAATGAGCTACATTTCTCTTGTCATTTGACCTTTGTCTCAACAATTTATTTTCTTTTTCTTAGTGAATTTATTAAATCTTTTTAATAACTTCCTGTATTTACTTTCTCAATGACTGTAATTGTACAGATGTGAATTTTTTCCTCATAAATTTGCAACTTTTGCCATGAATTTGTAACTTTAATCTTTTAAATTCAAGTTTGTTTTTCTTGTGATTTTGCATTTTTTTCTCTCATGCATTTGGTGCATATTTTAAATAAATGGACATTTGTCCCTATAAATTTGTTATGTTATTCTAGTAAATTTGAAGCTTTTATTGTATATATGTTTGATGTTTTTTTCCTTGTAATTGTGTAGCTGTTTCTCAAAGTTTTGCACCTTTAGAAAATTTTGAGACTTTAAAATTATGACAAAATATTACACACACTCTCAGGCACAAAGAGATTAATTCAGAAAAACAATAAACAATCACCATAAACCAAATGAAAACACCAAGGTGCTGATGCCTGGGTGCCTGTGGTATGGTAGCATGGGGGCTGTAAAAAGTCAGACTGCCACTTCTAGTGGGCAGGCATAGTTATTACAATACCTTTTTTTGCAGCTGCATTGGTGATAAAGTGTCATGAACCTCCTCATGCGCTTTTACGCAGCGCAGGGAGGAGGAGAAGGAAGAATGGGATTTACGTGCAGGGTTCACCACAACACATTTATTAAATACAAAAGGCAGATAATTCAAAAATAGAGACTGACAAAAAGGTAATGATGTGCACAAAACAGCTGACGCAGCGAGCGTGCAGCAGGCTAACCACTGTGCACCGTGGCCACAAACAAATAACACAAAACACAAACAAGCTTGGGAGAACTGGGAGTCCTCTAGGAGGCTCGACTGCTAAAGAAGGAGACAAACTGGGCTACAGCCTAAGCGTAGCAGTAATACTGCAAAGAGAAACGCTACCAGTCAAGCGTAGCAGCAAACTGCACAGAGAAACGCTACAGTTACTCACAAAGCAGGAGCTGTCCCAGAGGTCCAATTCTCCAGCGAGCAAACACCATCCCTCACAGACACTGACCGTCATACGGCAATTAACAACCGTATGTTGCACAATGGTCCAGCAGTGTTTGACTAGCAAAGGCCACCTAAGTAGAAACACTGCTGGCACCACAAATTGGGCACACCTGGGCGAGGCGCGGGAAAGACGGTTACTGAGGGGAGAATCAGGTGGCTGTCAAAGAAAGAGGGGGTGTGGTCGGACCGACGAGTGTTAGACAACGCCCACAAGAATGTGGGTCAAAGAGGCTGCCTAACAGCCGCCGGCCAGAGCGGTGGCTACAGGCATGGAAAAGAAAAAGAACACAGACAAAAAAACAACAAGAACTCAAAAGATAACACAATACATAACACAACATAACAAAAATATTTTTTTTGTAAGTTGTCTGTGTTTTTTCAACTGATTTAAGACAATTTTGCACCGCTGAATCCGAAAATGACATCTGTTTCTCTTGATCAAGTCAGGTTTTTATGTTAAGTTATAAGCAGTTATACAGGTGTACTGTAAATTGAATAGTAGACATTCATAAAGGTAAGTACATGTAAACTGAATGTTACGTCATCATTGTTCAAAATTCAGAGAATTTCAAGAAATAAAAAAGAATTTTGCATCATATAAAGCGAAAATACCCATACATGTAAACAAAAATGTAAGAAAAAATGTGGCCATAGTTCAAAAAGTTGACCTGACTGAGCAAAACCAATGTGATTTTTGGATTCAGCGCATCAAAATTGTCCTAAATCAGCTAAAAAAACTTCGACAATAAATTTGGTGTTGACCAGTGTAATAAACCCGATACCTGAGCCACAGAGAACGGTCAGAGCCGCACCTACAGGAAAACACTGACTTGGCTCCTGACAGTAAAGGTGAGTTAAATTTGTGTTTGTTTTGAAAACAAAGCATTATCTGGAAATTGTTGGAAATTAAAAGTTGAGAAAATATGGCCTTACAATGATACAAGCCTTTAGTTCCAGTTGATTTTGAGTGGGTGAGCTAAAAAGCTGCTAACAGACAGACCCATGGAGTGATTACCGTACGCCTACGTTGCCTTTGCGCTAAGGCATAAAAATACAGGAGCACAAGAATAAAATTAGGAGCACAAAGAAAAATGCTGGAGTAACAGATTTTATTCATTGAATCCATGTATAGTTACACGATGCAGTGCAATAGCAGGTAAGAATATCAAAATTTCCAAAAGTAAAAGCATAATTATAAAGATTAAATTAGAACGGTTTGGAACGTTTCACGCATCTGTGAAATGACTATTGAGAGTTTCTTAAATAATCTTACAAAAAACTGAGTTTGTCCAAACATTAATTTATTGAAATACAGTAGCAGTTTCTGGTTTAAACAGTAAACGTGTAATATTCTTATTTAGCTTCCAGCCTGTTATCTTCACAGCTGCTCTGACTGCTGACCCTCAGGTTCACCACCATGGAACTCAGAGACAAAGAAGAACAACATAAAAATGTGATTGTTGTTACAGATGTGATAGATATATAAAAGATACAGATGTCATGTTTCTCCTCAGCTTAATAAATTGCTTGGTTTAGTGAGTGAATCATTTTAAAGTGAGTGAGTGAAGCATGTCACACCGTGGTGTTTTTATATGACTGACATTAGTATTAAGACTGTAAAAAATCAGCTGAACTTTAGAGAAAACTATTTAGAAAACATCTGAACAGGTTAAGTTACAGGAATGGAACCAAGCAGTCCCCATATGGGAAAAAAAATCAGACCTTGAAAAAAAAAATGACATAACTTAAGCTTTTAAGAATCAAATATTGCAGTTGTAGGAGTTACTGGTGTTTTAATATTGAAATCACTGCATGATCTACACACAAAACTTAATCCGTGCAGGTGTCTGCTGCAGTGGTCTGCTGTGGAGAGACAGTGAGATCGAAAAGTGGCCAATGGTACGCCGGTCTTGGCAGAGCGGCAAATACCAATTCTCCACTGGCAAATACCACTTTTCCACCGGTTGGCCACCTTAGTCTAGCTGATTTAATAAATAAAATGTACTAAAACCAAAAAACTTTAGTCCAGCAGAATAGCGATTCTCCACCAGCAAATATCACTTTTCCACCTATTGGCCTAACAGTTGAATACAGTTGTCATACAGTTGTTGAATACAGTCATACATTTCGTACTCCCTGAATAACTGTATGAGAAATAAATATAAATAATTACAAAACAAACATTTGTCAAAGACTTTACTTACATTTGCTTAATTTTGGACAGGTATCAGCACGGTCACCTAACCAACCCCACAAATGTTTTTGAGGTGAGGAATGTTGGGACTTGTAGGTTTTAGCGAACTGAAAACTCCAGGAAGAAAATACCTCATCCTTCCCTGCAAAACTAAAGAGCAAAACCAGTGTGAAAGCAAGCGATGTGATGAATAAATGGTGTAGCTGCTGAATACATGGAGTTTTTTTTTTTCAGTAACCGCTATTTATCGCTCAGCTAGAGATCGACTGTAACAAGAAGTCATCTATGTGCTATTAAAAAAAAGTCACACTGCCACCTCTAGTGGCCCAACATAGTTATTACAATACTGTTTTTCCTGGCTTCACTGACGTAAAGATGAGTTAAATTTGTGTTTATTTTGAAAACAAAACCTTATTGTCAGGAACCAAGCCGGCTTGGTTTCCCCCGGCTTGGTCCTGGCTGCTCTATGGGTACGTGCCACATTGTATGTATGTTAGTATGTATTTCTGTGTGCTTTGCCATACCCATAGCCACTGCCTTCTGGCCGGCAGCGGGGAGGCAGCCTCTTGCGCTCACACTGACTAAAGACATGGTCATTGATTTTAGGTGAAATGCCAACACACCTGAACCGACTAAGATTAAGGGACAAATAGTGGAACAAGTCACATTTTATAAATATCTGGGTACAATTATTGATAATACTTTGAATTTTAAATTGAATTGTGAGGCCATAAACAGTAAGGGACACCAGCGCCTGTTTTGTTTGAGGAGGTTGTCCCATTTCCATGTAGATAGGACCATCATGACACTTTTTTATCGTACTTTTATTGAATCAGTTTTATCTTTCTCGTTAGTGTCATGGTTTAGAAACCTGCCCCTCAAAGATAGAAACTCACTGGCCCAGATCATTAAATGGTCCAGTCGTCTCATTGGGGGGGAGTCACAGCTGAGTCTGGAGGCCCTGTACACCAGGCAGGTACAGCGGCTGGCCACATCTATCACAGCTGATGACTCCCATCCCTTGGCCAGTGAGTTCCAATTTTTACCCTCTGGATGGAGGTTCAAAGTCCCCAGATGCAGAACCACACGGTACAGGAACAGCTTTGTTCCTGCTGCTATCATTCTTTTAAACAGGCCTTAATGCATTTTATTTAAACTCTTGGGTCTGGCCTTTTTATGTGGTCTTATCTTATCTACTTTTTTACTGGTCCCTGGTGTGGTATAATGCTTTTATCTGGTTTGCTACGGGTTCTTTTATTTATTTTAGTTGGGTTTTTTTATCTATCTATTTTTAGTCTTTTTAACCATGTTCAGTAAGTTTCTGGAGTACATGTCCATGTCTTTAGTCTGTGCTGTTTTTAAATTGCCTGATGTATGTGTCCTGTGTTTTTAATGTTTTGATGTTCAAAGTTGTGTGTTTGAGATGCCCTCTCCAGACTGTAAAAAGAATCTACCTACGGGTATTAATAAAGTCACCTTGAACCTTGAACTGGAGTGAGCGCTGTCTAACTGTCTGCCGGTCGGACCACGCCCCCTCTCTATTGCTACCAGCTGTTCCCACTCCCGTATGCCATCTTCCCGCTCCTCGCCCAGGTGTAGCCTATTTGTCAAACCAGCAATGCATGTTCTTAAGGAGCCTGTCTCCAGTCATGCATTGCTGGGTCATTGGACTTTGTGGACTTCATTGACGGCTCACGTGGAGTCATGTCAAGCAAGGACTGTTTCCCTCGGGGCCTATTCGGACTACTGCACCGCTCCAGCTCAGTAAGTGATCACTGCATGTGTTTTTCCCCCGGTGTCTTTCCCTTGTTGACTATTGAGCATCCAGTAGGACACCGTTAGCTTCTGAGGAAACTATAACTGTATGTCTGTGTGCTAGCAAATTGGTGTTTAATAAACGTGTGTGGTGTAAATCCCAGCGTGTAAATCCTCATCCTTTCTCCCCTCGCCGTGTGCATTGGAGAGGCACACGGAGAGCTCATGACAGAATGACCCAGCCGAATTAAAGGATTTAGTGGGTTACACCCACACATCACTCTCTTTTCATTTTTGAACTGTTTTTCTGGACATACCTGTATCTGGAGAGCACCATGCCCCAGTCTCACCAAGGAAGAGGAACGGCAGCAGGGTTTCCCACGGTCGAAGAGGGATGGGCCGTCGAGTTCATTCGAAGCTTTGTGAATGAAGCTCTCGCCGCCCGTGGACCAAAGAAGATGCTGGAATGCCTGGGCAGAGCTGTCGGGATCCTGGAAGCGCATCCTAGGTTATGGAATTATCCCCAGTTCGCCGACCTGCTCTCCACAATCTGCTCGCTCCAGCGCTCTTTCCCCGGATTGGCGTGGCCCACGTCGCCGAGACGGAGGACCGGTAACTCGCAGCCCTTCATCCTCCATGACGTTTTGCCTGCCCCTCCTCCCGCTCCAGCATGGTCGACACCAGGAAAAAGAGAACACCGTCACCCTGCATGGAGACACCGGGAGAGGCCCTCCTCGTCATCAGCTGCCATCACCCTCCCAGCTGCTGCGAGGCTAGACGGGGCCGCCTCGGGAATGCCCACCTCCTTTGCCACGGAGACGGCTCCTCCTCCATCCATTGAAGAGGGCCATATCACCGTTGACACGGAGAGGGATGCCTGTCTACTATCTGCAACTGTCAAAACCAACAACCGGGATGACAGGCAAGTACTTTATCCATCTGGCCCATCTAATAATATTAAATCTTGCCTGTCTCCCGAGGGGGAGACCCGGTTTAAGCAGTCCGCTGGGTCCTCTCCTCCAGCTGCAGACACTAATTCACTTTTTCTCCTCTCCATATCTCCTCCCATTTCCCCTGAGGGCCTGTTGGCCCAAGGTCAGGACCATCAGACGGTGGAGGAGCCAGTGGCCTTGGATGATCCATTCCCAGAGCCAGCATGGAGGGGCTCCCCTGCAGCCACGCCGCAGGATTTCCCAGCGTTGGAGCCGCTGCAGGAGGAGCATTGGATTGACACCACCATCTCGCTGGCTACAGCTGAGGACACCAAATGCCAGGATGACAGGCAAGTGTGTTTTCAGTTAACTCAATTAACCCATAAAAACCCTTGTCTGTCTCCTGTAGGAGAGGCCCAATCTCAGTAGTCCGCGGGGTCCTCTCCTCCGGCTGAAGCGGCAAACCTACCCTCTACTCCCTCTGTGTCTCCTCCCTCTTTTTCTGAGTGCCTGTCAGTCCAAGAACCGAGCCGCCAGACGGTGGAGGAGCCGGTGGTTCCAGATGATCCCTTCCCGGAGCCAGCACGGAGAGGTCCCCCTGCAGCCACGCCGGTGGAGTCCCCTGCATTGGAGCTGCTGCAGGAAGTTAATAGGACTGCTGTCACCGTCTTGCCAGCTGCGGAGGCGTCTGCAGCAGATTTGGAGCCAGAGCTGGCCCTCTGGGAGGCTGGGCCCGAATGTTCATCACCAGAATCGAAGGAGTCCTGAACAGCGGTGGAGCTCGAGCTCAGGCAAGTACTCTTTCTTGTGTTTCTTATGACAGTTTTGGAGAGATCTTGTCTGGATCTGGGTGAGAAGAGTCGGGTGCAGCATGCAGCTGTGTTTGAACTTTTATTCGCTGGGCTCTGTTGCTGCCAGCGACCCTAACCATCATTCTTCTCCTGCTTCCCCTGAGCTTTCAACTAGGGTCGCCGGAGAGGGTGTATCGCCGCCGGAGGTCGCCAAGGGTCCGGTTCTGCCAAAGGAGGACGTCGCTGCTCCAGCCCCTCCTGCCAGGGTCGTCAGGGCTCCTCCCATCGACCGTCTCCTCAGTCTGGTGCTCCTGTGGGTTGGCCCGCTCACCGTGGGTGCAGCTTTGGCCCAATTGGGATCCACCACATTTGCGGCAGAGCCTCAGCCGGAGGTCACCATGGGTGCACCTAGGCTCCTGCTGGAGTCCATCGTGGGTGCAGCGGAGCCGGCCCGGTTGGGGGCCACCACGGGTGCCACTGCAGACCACCCTGAGGACGCCGTGGAGGTCCCCTCTCCTCGGTCCGGTTGCCCACCAGTCAGCCTTCCGGTGGGCAGGCCACCTCCTGCTTCACCCCTTCTGTCCTGGTGGCTGAGCAACATTGGCCGGCTGCCAGAGGAAATGACTCCCTGGGTATGGTGGCCCATGTTTTCCGGCAGGCCGCCGGATCCCGTCCACCAGACCTTCTGCTGGGCCTGGGACTCTGAGCGGCCTCCTGAGCTCCAACGCCCGTGGACTTGGGGGGGTAGTTGAGGTCCCTGGGCGGGGTGTTTGTTCCCACCTTTCCTGTTCCCCCTACCTCC
Organism: Pholidichthys leucotaenia; assembly: GCA_020510985.1. Taxonomy (NCBI): domain Eukaryota; kingdom Metazoa; phylum Chordata; class Actinopteri; order Cichliformes; family Pholidichthyidae; genus Pholidichthys; species Pholidichthys leucotaenia. The sequence continues at coordinate 181,132,124 of CM035845.1, read as the reverse complement.
CACCCGGGTTCGTGTTGTTTGTTCCTGTTGTGGGGGGGGGGGGGGTCTGGGATGTTACTTTGGGTGTCTGGGAATCCACCCCTTAAAGGGGGGGCTCTGTCAGGAACCGAGCTGGCTTGGTTTCCCCTGGCTCGGTCCTGGCCGCTCTATGGGTACGTGCCACATTGTATGTACACTACCGTTCAAAAGTTTGGGGTCACTTAGAAATTTCCTTATTTTTGAAAGAAAAGCACTTTTTTTCAATGAAGGTAACTTTAAACTAATCAGAAATACACTCTATACATTGCTAATGTGGTAAATGAGTATTCTAGCTGCAAATGTCTGGTTTTTTGTGCAATATCTAGATAGGCGTATAGAGGCCCATTTCCAGCAACTATCACTGCAGTGTTCTAATGGTACAATGTGTTTGCTCATTGCGTCAGAAGGCTAATGGATGATTAGAAAACCCTTGTGCAATCATGTTAGGTCTGCAATGCTGTAATTGCTGCAAATGGAGGATTCTTTGACGAAAGCAAAGTTTGAAGGAAAAAATTATTATTTCAAATACAAATCATTATTTCTAACCTTGTCAATGTCTTAACTATATTTTCTATTCATTTTACAACTCATGGTGGTAAATAAGTGTGACTTTTCTTAGAAAACACAAAATAATTGTCTGGGTGACCCCAAACTTTTGAACGGTAGTGTATGTTAGTATGTATTTCTGTGTGCTTTGCCGTACCCATGGCCACTGCCTTCTGGCCGGCAGCAGGGAGGCAGCCTCTTGCGCTCACGCTGGAGTGAGTGCTGTCTAACTGTCTGCCAGTTGGACCACACCCCCTCTCTATTGCTACCAGCTGTTCCCACTCCCATATTCCATCTTCCCGCTCCTTGCCCAGGTGTAGCCTATTTGTCAAAGCAGCAATGCATGTTCTTAAGGAGCCTGTCTCCAGTCATGCATTGCTGGGTCATTGGACTTCGTAGACTTCATTGACGGTTCGCGTGGAGCAGGGGTGTCCAACCATGTGCCATGGAGAGCCAAGACCCTGCAGGTTTTACCTCCAACCAGTGTCTTCAACAGCAGATTTCAGTGAACTTCTTCCCACTGATTGCTGATAAGTGAAAACACCTGCTGAAGAGACTGGGTAGAAGAGAAAACCTGCAGGGTCTTGGCTCTCCATGGCACATGGTTGGACACCCCTGGCGTGGAGTCACGTCAAGCAAGGACTGTTTCCCTTGGGGCCTGTTTGGACGACTGGACTGCTCCAGCTCAGTAAGTGATCACTGCATGTGTTTTTTCCCCGGTGTCTTTCCCTTGTTGACTATTGAGCGTCCAGTAGGACACCGTTAGCTTCTGAGGAAACTATAACTGTATGTCTGTGTGTTAGCACCTTGGTGTTTAATAAATGTGTGTGGTGTAAATCCCAGCATGTAAATCCTTGTCCTTTCTCCCCTCGCCGTGTGCATTGGAGAGGCGCACAGAGAGCTCATGACACTTATCTTGAAATTCTGGCAAATTAAAAGTGGAGAAAATATGGCCATCCAATGATACAAGCCTTTAGTTGCACTTAATTTTGACTGAGCAAGCTGAAAAGCTGGTAACACACAGACGGATAGACAGATACAACTACACACACACACAGACACATTAACTGATAACTGATTAGTGTATGCCTCCGTTTTCACCAAGGCATAATAACTATGCAGCAAGCAAATATGAATATCAGGAGGGGCTATTCCCAGCCTAGCTGTATTGAATCACAAGTTCATATGGTCTTAGCGTCTCTTGGGCTGGATCCTCATATAGCAGGTCAATAGAAGAAGGGGGCAAGGGAAGAAAATATAATTAAAGCTGCGAGCAGCGATAAACGGGCCCTCACATCCTTGCTAGACCTCAGCCTTGCCACTCAGAGCGCATAACTCCGCGCAGGCTCCATTCCTCCCTCCCCAACTCTCTCCCTCCTGCTCTTTGTCTGTCCGTCCTTCCATAATGCGATACGCCCATCCATCCGCCATCCATTCGTTTGTCAGTCCATTCGTCCATCCATCCATACCCCCATCCATCATCAGTCCCTCCATCTGTTCATCTGTACATTGCAAGATAGGGCCTCGGCAGAGGTATAAGGTCATGGATTACCTCAAAAATCTAATATGTTAATCCATAGACTAAAGGCCACTTCTGGTGAAAATTTCACCAGGAAATTTGTTTGAATTTAGACAAGGTATGCTATCGCTATAAATGTTTTGTTTTACCTAGGGGGCACTAAAGTATGTGGTCTCATATAAATCTGTTCTGGGTGGTACTAGTACCATGTATATCATTTGGGTCCATTTGGACGATGTACGTGTGTGTTATGACGACTTCCTGCCCATTGGCAGTAGGGGGAGATACTGCTACGTCTCATTTTATATTATAGAAATGTTCACTGTCGGCTGCCTATTCAACACTCTAAATTTGGATGACTTTGGACAAAGTATGCCAGAGTTCAGCTTTATTTTTCTGCTAGGGGGCACTATCTCTGTATGTAATTGTTCATTATAGAAAGGTTCAATGTTGGTTAACCATCCACTACACAAAATTTGGTTGAATTTGGGCAAAGTATTTCAGTTATAAGGCTTTGTTCTTCTGCTAGTGGGTGCTATAGCTATGTGTCATTGTTTATTATACAAAGGTTCAATGTAGCCTACCGATCCATCACACAAAATTTGGTTGAATTTGGGCGAAGTATTTCAGTTATAAGGCTTTGTTTTTCTGCTAGGGGGTGCTATAGCTATGTGTCATTGTTTATTATACAAAGGTTCAATGTAGCCTACCAATCCATCACACAAAATTTGGTTGAATTTGGACAAAGTATGCTTGTTATAAAGCTTTGGTTTTTTTTCCTAGGGATGGATGGTACTATAGCTATGTTTGTTTTTGTTACATATATCTTTTCTGGGTCTGACTAGTCTCAAACTTCAGACAATTTGCATGTGAGTTATGACAACTTTCTTTCCATTGGTGGTATGGGGCGCTGTTGCTATGTGTCATTCTTATTATAGAAATTATCAGTATTGGCTACCTATTCACCACACAAAATTTGGTTGAAATCAGTCAATGCATACCAGAGTTATAGCCACTGGAAGGGTCATGGCGATACTGCAAACTTTGCCACGCCTCTTCCGCCAAACTGTCAGGTATTTGGAAAAGTTTTTAAAAACTATTGATGGCATTGTGGTGACACAAAAGAGATGACAGTCCACCCAGTACTTCGGGGTGTTGGGGGTGCTAGCCAGGAGAGCCACAGCACCGGGGGGGGGGGGGGGGGGGGGTATGTAGTAAAGAAAGATGGGTCTTTCGCCCCCACTGTGCCAGCCTCACTCCTGAGGACGCAGGGGCGCAAATGTGTTAATGTGTATGTTGATGTGTGTTCACATTTGGTAACAGTTATGTAAATGTGTTTACCCTGAGTGCCAGAGGCGGAGAGAAAATGTATAAAGCAGATTGCTTTGGCACTCAAGAGTTAGTCTGTTGTGTGCTGGAGGAGAAATAAACCTCTGTGTCGCCTGCTCATGTCTCGTCTGCTTTCATCCTCCACATTGGTGACCTAGAGACGTGAAATGAAAAATGGACTGAGCACCACCATGGAGACACTCCCACTGGAGTCTCCCACCGCTGCATGTGCTGTTGCAGTGAGGCTCCCAGACTTTTGGCTTCATAACCCAGCTGCTTGGTTTATTCATGTGGAGTCCCAGTTCGCTTTCTGCGGAGTCATGGCAGACAACACAAAGTACCATCATGTGGTGGCATCGCTGGATGCATGCGCCACGCAGCGTGCCATGAGTCTACTGCGAGCCTCGCCAGCCCAAGGAAAATACGGCACTCTCAAGCAACTGCTGCTGCGCCGTTATACCCTTTCAGATGCAGAGAGGGCAGAAAAGCTTCTCACCTGCTCGGAGCTAGGAGACAGATTGGCTGTGGACCTGATGGAGAGCATGCTTGCGTTGATGGGCACGGACAATGGATCTTTCATTTTCGCCCACCTCTTCCTCAGAAACCTACCGGCTTCTGCAAGAGCAATTCTCGCTAATTCATCACTGCTGGCGGCCAGGGACTACCGCGCGCTGGCAGAGGAGGCAGACTGCATCATCCTGGCAAACAAGGCTTTCAGCATTCAGGCAGTGAGACCGGGCTGTCCGGTGGAGCCCAGCGAGGTTGAGGAGCCAATGGTGGTGGCTGGGACGGCCACCCGGAGAAGCAGGACTGGGATGCTGTGTTTTTATCACTACCATTTTGGCAAGGAAGCGCAACATTGTCTGTTGCCGTGCCACTTCAAGAAGCCGGGAAACAGGACAGCCAGTGGTCAGTAGCAGCTGCGACCGCTGGCAGAAGCTGCTTTTCATCACAGACACACATTCAGGGAGACGTTTTCTGGTAGACTCTGGCTCCCAGAAGAGCTTCATTTTGTTAGTCAGTGCAGACAGGCTGGCAGAAGGCTGTGGGCCGTCTATAACCTTTTAACTGTCCACATTTCATGGACGGGTTGCGCACCCCCAGTGGCACAGTGCAGCAGCTGCGCCTGTCAACTATCTGGCTGTCTTCTGACGTCCCTGGCTCTCCTGAAGATTTGTACTGAGCTGTACTGATCTGATAGTTCAGAAGGGGGCAGACACACATCGGAGGAATCATGGCTGACATGGAATACAGCAAAGAAGAAATCTTCATTATTCTTCTTCCTTTTTCTGCCATGAGCTCACAAGACCAAGCTGGCCGCCACCATGATCATACATATTAATTTACCATTACCTGCTGGATTGTGTATTAAAGAGGTCTTTGACATAACAAGTGCTTATTGTGCTTATAACAAGTGTGGTTATTGTTTATTCTGTTTTCATTTTTTCTTTTCCTTATCTTTCTTTCTTTTTACCTGTTTCTTCTTTCTAAAGCCCATCCAGGGACAAGAGTTGCAAATTAGCTAATAGCTATACACTCTTTGTGCAACGCATTAGATTGATTGTCATTTGATTAATTGTCTATGTTTATTGCACTGTCCCTGTCAAATAAAAAAAAAAAAAACAGGACTGTGAGATAATGCTACCAACAATAAACCAACCTATACTACCCAAACTACAACATAAGTAAACTAGTAAAGCACTCGGAGAGTGCAGACCTCCGCCAAGCGCCACAGTTCCCCCCATACAGTGTTTTACATCATAAATATTAATCCTACATTTATTGTGTGTACGTTTTCAGATTCCTTGACCATGAAAACATATGAGTAGCAATTGGATTGACATGGATAGGATTAGTGGTTCAGTAGTTATTCAGGAAAATCGCATTTCGCATAATGGCGGTTTTCCGGATCACCACTAAAATGTAATCATCTGTAGGATACCCCATTTCTGACAATCTGTGAAAATTTCATTGAAAATCCGTCCATAACTTTTTGAGTTATTTTGCTAACAAACAAACAAACAGACAAACCAACGCCGATGAAAACATAACCTCCTTGGCGGAGGTAACTAACAATAGAATACACATGTATTATACAGACTTACATTTCTCTGAATGCACACATTAAAAACCCAAGTGCTAAAAGATGTTGCACCACAAATACAGCAACTATATACTGTATGTTGACTACTGAAGAACTACTCCTCACTGCCCACAGAAACCAGTTTTGACTGGTTTCAGAATATTGGGTAGAGATGTTTCTAGCTGCCAGCTGGACTTGTTTTAACTGCCCAAAGTGCCCTACTGTGGTTCAGCACTATGAATAACTATAACTATTGCTTGTTGTATGTATTCAAAATGCATTATATATACACAGTATATGTACAAAGCTAAATATATTTCTTGATCTTTATAACAACCACCCCCAAACTTGCTCCTACAAGTTTGCAGTATTGAGTTTTCACGAGTCAGATGTTTTCTGGAACAGCTGGGAGTCTGATGAGACAACTCGTGGGTCCAAACGCAGGTACGGCCTCTGGATTTAATCTCTGCTGTGCCGATAAGGCCATCATCATCAGGTATCACTCAACTCTGAGTAAGATTGTCGTCCAAGGGGTGTCTTTTTGTCAGGTTTTGTGCACCCGCAGGTAACTGGTCAGTCCTATGCTTGACGCGCATAGTCGTCCACACTCGTCACATTTGTGGGCAGTAGTCAGCGGTGTGGGTTCCTTTTCCCTTTTCTTTCCTCATCAGACACTTCTCTTGGGCCCTATTTCGTCTTTGGACCTCAAAATGGGACACGCCCTCGTGCACGGTCTTACACCAATGGGATCTGTTGGAAGCGACACCCTCCCACTTACCTGGACTGATGCCACATGCTTTTAGAAGGCTTTGAACTTATCCTTAAAGCGCTTTCTTTGACCTCCCCTTGATCTTGTTCCAGATCAAAGTTGTCCAAACAGCAACTGTTTTGGAAGGCGAGAGTTGTTCATCCGTGACAGATGACCAGACCAACGAAGTTCGTTTTGGATGACCATTGCTTCGATGCTGGTGCAGTTTGACTCTTCCAAAATACTGACATTTGTTCGTCGATCCTTCCAGCTGACGCCAAGAATTCGACGGAGGCAGTGCTGATGGTATTTCTCAAGGGTCTTCATGTGCCATCGAAAAGTCGTCCATGTTTCTGAGCCATACAGGAGCATAGGAATTACAACAGCCTTGTACACCCGGATTTTGGTGTCAGTACGTATACCCCTTTCATCAAATACTCTCTCCCGGAGTCGTCCAAAGGCGTAGCTGGCAGCTTGGAGTCGATGTTGGATCTCAGCATCAATGTCTGCCTTCTTTGAGAGGATACTGCCTAAGTAGGAGAAACTGTGTACATTGTGTAGGGCCGAGTCTTCAATCTTAAGGGATGGATTGGTATGAGCTTGCTCTGGTGCTGGCTGAAAGAGTATCTCTCTTGTCTTTTTCACATTTATAGAAAGGCCAAGTCTCTGGTAAGCATCATCAAAGGCGTTCAGAGTCACTTGAAGTTCTTCCTCTGAGGAGGCACACAGTTGTCGTCAGTGTACTGCAGTTCCATCACCGATATACAGTGGTGTGAAAAAGTGTTTGCCCCCTTCCCGAGTTCTCATTTCTTTGTATGTTTGTCACACTTAAATGTTTCAGATCATCAAACAAATTTAAATATTCGACAAAAATAACACAAGTAAACACAAAATGCAGTTCTTAATTGAAGGTGTTTATTATTAAGGGTAAAAAAAAATCCAAACCTACATGGCCTGTGTGAAAAAGTGATTGCCCCCCGTTAAAACATAAATTAACTGTGGGTTATCACATCTTTGAAAGCTGAGTTCAATTTTCTAGCCATTTCTAAAGCTTTGGGACTTCAGCGAACCACAGTGACAGCCATTATCCACAAATGGCGAAAACATGGAACAGTGGTGAACCTTCTCAGGAGTGGCCGGCCAACCAAAACTACATCAAGAACGCAGCGATGACTCATCCAAGAGATTGCAAAAGACCCCACAACAACATCCAAAGAACTGCAGGCCTCACTTTCCTCAGTTAAGGTCAGTGTTCATGACTTCATCATAAGAAAGAGACTGGGCAAAAATGGCCTGCATGGCAGAGTTCCAAGACGAAAACCACTGCTGAGCAAAAAAAGTGTAACTCGTCTCAGTTTTGCCAGAAAACATCTTGATGATCCCAAGACTTTTGGAAAAATACTCTGTGGACTGACGAGACAAAAGTTGAACTTTTTGGAAGGTGTATGTCCATTACATCTGGCTTTTTAAAAGTAGCACAGCATTTCAGAAAAGGAACATCATACCAACAGTAAAATATAGTGGTGGTAGTGCGATGGTCTGGGGATGTTTTGCTGCTTCAGGACCTGGAAGCCTCGCTGAGGTAAATGGAACCATGAATTCTACTGTCTACCAAAAATCCTGAAGGAGAATGTCCGGCCATCTGTTTGTGACCTCAAGCTGAAGCACACTTGGGTTCTGCAGCAGGAAAATGATCAAAGACAAACCAGCAAGTCCACCTCTGAATGGCTTCATCATCATCATAGCAGTCTGTCGGGGGCGACAATGACTGTTTCATTTACACTCACCGGCCACTTTATTAGGTACACCATGCTAGTAACGGGTTGGACCCCCTTTTGCCTTCAGAACTGCCTCAATTCTTCGTGGCATAGATTCAACAAGGTGCTGGAAGCATTCCTCAGAGAGTTTGGTCCATATTGACCTGATGGCATCACACAGTTGGCGCAGATTTGTCGGCTGCACATCCATGATGCGAATCTCCCGTTCCACCACATCCCAAAGATGCTCTATTGGAATGAGATCTGGTGACTGTGGAGGCCATTTGAGTACAGTGAACTCATTGTCATGTTCAAGAAACCAGTCTGAGATGATTCCAGCTTTATGACATGGCGCATCATCCTGCTGAAAGTAGCCATCAGAAGTTGGGTACATTGTGGTCATAAAGGGATGGACATGGTCAGCAACAATACTCAGGTAGGCTGTAGCGTTGCAACGATGCTCAATTGGTACCAAGGGGCCCAAAGAGTGCCAAGAAAATATTCCCCACACCATTACACCACCACCACCAGCCTGAACCATTGATACAAGGCAGGATGGATCCATGCTTTCATGTTGTTGACGCCAAATTCTGACCCTACCATCCGAATGTCGCAGCAGAAATCGAGACTCATCAGACCAGGCAACGTTTTTCCAATCTTCTATTGTCCAATTTCGATGAGCTTGTGCAAATTGTAGCCTCAGTTTCCTGTTCTTAGCTGAAAGGAGTGGCACCCGGCGTGGTCTTCTGCTGCTGTAGCCCATCTGCCTCAAAGTTCGACGTACTGTGCGTTCAGAGATGCTCTTCTGCCTACCTTGGTTGTAACGGGTGGTTATTTGAGTCACTGTTGCCTTTCTATCAGCTCGAACCAGTCTGGCCATTCTCCTCTGACCTCTGGCATCAACAAGGCATTTCCGCCCACAGAACTGCCGCTCACTGGATATTTTTTCTTTTTCGGACCATTCTCTGTAAACCCTAGAGATGGTTGTGCGTGAAAATCCCAGTAGATCAGCAGTTTCTGAAATACTCAGACCAGCCCTTCTGGCACCAACAACCATGCCACGTTCAAAGTCACTCAAATCACCTTTCTTCCCCCTACTGATGCTCGGTTTGAACTGCAGGAGATTGTCTTGACCATGTCTACATGCCTAAATGCACTGAGTTGCCGCCATGTTGGACAGGTGTACCTAATAAAGTGGCTGGTGAGTGTAGGTCTGATCAGATTCCTCCATGGAGCGCTGTCCTTCGCCTTCCACTGCCAGGAACTCCTGACCTCGTTAACCTGTTCGACGTCCGAGCTGGTATGAGTTGCTTTCTGACTGACCATTTCATGAAACTGCTTGCAAAATATTTGAGTACCGCTAGCTTTTGCTGGACTAGCGGCACATTCTTGGTAGATAGAGATATGATGCCTTCCTGGATGTCTTTATGATGTCATATAGACATGCCTGCCTTGATTTCTATATGAAGTCATACAGACCATGCTGTCATTGATGTCTTTATGATGTCATATACAGTCATGCCTGCCTTGATGTCTATATGAAGTCATATAGACCATGATGTCCTATGCCTGTGTTGATGTCTTTATGATGTCATATAGACCATCAGGACTCGCGATACCGTCATATACACAAAAGGATGATGCCGTCATATACACAATAGGACACAGCTTAAACCACACCCATTCGAAGCAAGTATCACTCTATAAATTCACCAAATCTGTCAGTTTGTGTCCAAATCTGGAAATCTTACTCATTGCCCCATTAACAGTCGGACATACTACTTTAAAACACACCCATTCCAAGCAGTACATCATGTCTGTGTGTCACGATCATAGCACATCATAGGACGGCCTTTGATGTCTGCATGATGCCCTATGATGACCCTATGATATCAGGCAACATAGGACTTGCAATGCCATCATATACACAATAGGACTGGCTGCCTATGATGTAGGCACGATGTCCTATGATGCCTGCCTTGATGTCTTTATGATGTCATATAGACCATCACTCACGATGCCTGCCTCCAGTGTTTTCTTACACCCTTGCTTACACCTGCTTTCTACAGGCATGCAGAAATACTTGATTATACTTGAGTTTCTATGGCCATGCACGGGTATGTACTAGTCAAATTTGATCACAGAATGGTGGACCACTCCCAGTTACACGGGGTGGGACTGAACATCCTGGCAGATAAGTACATCTGTCGCAAGGTCTGTGGTGGACTTTTGCCGGTCAGTGCATTGTGACACGCACTACACAAAGAGCAGAGATAAACAAACCTATCATCTGGCCAGTCACTGCATCAGATACTGGAGTCAGTTTGTCTTGACCTGTCCTTGCCACTGATCATACCTCTGTCTGAATGGCTTAAGAAAAACAAAATTAAGACTTTAGAGTGGCCTAATAATCAAAGTCCTGACCTGAATCTGATTGAAATGCTGTGGCATGACCTTAAAAAGCGATTCATACTCGAAAACCCTCCAATGTAGCTGAATTACAACAATTCTGTAAAGATGAGTGGGTCAAAATTCCTCCAAAGCGCTGTAAAAGACTCATTGCCAGTTATCGCAAACGCTTGATTGCAGTTGTTGCTGTTAAGGGTGGCCCAACCAGTTATTCAGTTTAGGGGCAATCACTTTTTCACACAGGGCCATATAGGTTTGGGTTTGTTCCCCCTTAATCATAAACACATTTAAAAACTGCATTTTGTGTTTACTTGTGTTATCTTTGTCAAATATTTAAATTTGTTTGATGATCTGAAATGTTTAAGTGTGACAAACACAAAAAAATGAGAAATCAGGAAGGGAGCAAACCCTTTTTCACACCACTGTACTACTGGTCTTATTCTTTGCCTTAAGCCTCTTAAGATTGAATAAACCACCGTCCATTCTGTAGACGACTTCTATCCCACCAGTCATTCTGTTCTTTACTAGATGCATGATGGTTGCTACAAAAATGGAAAGAAAAGTGGGTGCAATCATACAGCCTTGTTTTACGCCCGTTTGCACATTGTAAGACTCATTGGCGGCAGTGTTGTTATTAAGGACTCTTGCAGCCATGTTGTCATGCAGAAGCCTGAGAATACAAATAAATTTTTCAGGACATCCACACTTGGCCAAGATTTTCCATAGGGCTTCGGGGTTTACTGAATCGAATGCCTTTGTGAGGTCAATGAAGGTCATATGAAGTGGCTGTTGTTGTTCACGACACTTCTCTTGTAGCTGACGGGAGGAGAAAACCATACCAATAGTTCCTCAATTAGGTCGGAAACCACATTGTGATTCCAGGAGAAATTTTTCCGCATGGGGATACAGATGATTGGCAAGGATTCAGGCGAGGACTTTGCCAGAAATGGCGTTTCAATGTCCTTTCAGAGCCATAATCTAATATTGCAAAGGTCTCTACAGAGTGTTCACCCTTTTGAAGTAGTACTTTAATAACCTTTAACAGCACTTGATTACAGCCAGCGTGCTGGTCAAGGTACAGGACATTAGTGGATGACTTGACCTCCATACATCATGCAAAGCCTTAAGGTGTTTTCCTTTGCACATCCTGCAGAGGACTTTCAGCTGACACTGGGCAGCCTGATGATGCCGTCTACAGCCGACCAGCAGCAGTTGTTAGCCTCCACCCATGTAGTAATCTGTTCCTTTGTCAGCTGCCTGAAGTTCACTCACTGATCTAGGAAATGCTGTGTGTTGCTACAGTAAGGACAATAAGTTTTAGGCTTATCTAGAGCTACATCTGGAACTGAGGATTCACTTGAAGTTGCATATGGGGTTGTATCATGTGCACCATGAAGTACAGTTATGGTCTTCTTTGAAAATCTTTTATCTGTATCCAACTTTTTCTTTGGCCCGGTTCATTCTCTCTCTGTACATTCCATCCTGTCAAGCTTGTCACCACCCTCCTGGATAACAAGATCATACTCTAGCCACTCAGGAAAATCCATCAATGTCAGGACTCCATCTCTACGAGGATAAAGGTACTGACAAAAGGTGGCAAGAAAGTCCTGAGGTAGCTTCTTCAATAGCCTTGCCACATGGGAACCACACTGTAGCTCAATGTAACCATTATCACCTAACTACTCTAACATACCAACCAGAGCTCAGACTCTGAGGGCAAATTTCCTAAACCCTGTTAAATCACCTGGCCGAAGGTTGGGTTCTTCCATCAACTCTGTGATTCATTGGAGTGACAGCTGGTGAGGCTGACCATAGTGTTTAATGAGTGATGCCATAGAGCAGGGGTGTCCAACCATGTGCCATGGAGAGCCAAGACCCTGCAGGTTTTACCTCCAACCAGTGTCTTCAACAGCAGATTTCAGTGAACTTCTTCCCACTGATTGCTGATAAGTGAAAACACCTGCTGAAGAGACTGGGTAGAAGAGAAAACCTGCAGGGTCTTGGCTCTCCATGGCACATGGTTGGACACCCCTGCCATAGAGTCTGAACAGGGAGACAGGGAATTGCTGTATGAGTCAGTGATAAGGAGGGTCTCTTCAAACTTGAGATGGTCACATAGAACTTGGTACTTGAACCTCTCCGTTGCATCTGAGGGAAGAATGTTCTCAAGTGCGAGCCTTAGTCTAGCAAATTCCCTAGGATTGTCTCGTATGAACTCTGGAACTGATGGTGTTGGTCCCCTGTATGTTTTTTCCTTGTCACTTGGTTGTGAGCTTAATGAAGAGAACTTGTGTTGTGGAGAAAATGATTTTGACTCTGCACTGAGTTTGCATTTTTGGGGCTGTGAAGACATAACTGGGTGGGGTACATGATTATATTGTCCAGCATCTGATAACATTGGTGAGGCTGGTGGTAGGTGTGCTTCCAGTTGTCACAGGCATTCACTGAGCTCTTCAACTAAACCAAAGGGCTGTGGTAAAGGAAGGGGCAGCATTTGTGGAGACTCAGTTATGTCACTGGAGAAGGCTACTGGTGGAGGAGGTGGTGGGCAATCTTCATCTATTATGCAGTCATGTGAAAAAATTAGGACACCCTATGAAAGCCTCTGTGTTTTTTTTAACATATTTGGACATACGGATATTTAATAGCAATTTTAACAATACTGGGAGATTCAAGTAAGTTAACTAAACAATTAAAACTGAAGAAAAGACTTCTAAGATTTTCTGTAAAATGTAATTCTAAAAACATGCAATTTCTGGTAAAGAATAAATTAGGACACCCCCACATTTATTCCCACTAACCAGTTCTTATCTTATTATCTTATTTACCGTTGCTCTGAGTGCTGCTATTCCTTCGCTGCTGCAATCCTGGAATTTCCCCATTGTGGGACTAATAAAGGCTTATGTTATCTTAAAATGGCTAAAATCACACACAGGTGTATCACATCAGGTGCACATGATTAGAATATCATTACTCAGCATTTTGAATGAGGCTTGTCCTATTTAAACCTCAGACATTTAGTTTGGTGTGCTCCTGACTGTTGAAGTGAGAGTGAACACCATGGTGAGATTGAAAGAGCTGTCTGAGGCCTTCAGAAAGAAGATTGTAGCAGCCTATGAGTCTGGTAAGGGATTTAAAAAGATCTCAAAAGAATTTGAAATCAGCCATTCCACTGTCCGGAAAATAGTCTACAGGTGGAGGACATTCAAAACAACTGCCAACATGCCCAGGTCTGACTGTCCAAGCAAGCTCATTTTGAGAGCAGACCTCAAGACATGCATTGGATCCTCTGCAGTTTCCCTACAGGCCTCATAGAGGAGTGGAGGATGCCACTGTCACTCTGTTTAACATGCTTTTTGAACATCTGGATTTTAATGGGGCACACGCCAGGCTTTTATTTGTGGACTTTTCTTCCGCCTTTAATACAATCCAACCTCATATTTTAGTTGAAAGGCTCCTGCAACAATTTGATTTGAGCAATAATCTCGTGGGTTGGATTCTGGATTTTTTAACCAACAGGACACAGAGAGTAAGGGTCAATGGTACATTGTCTGACCAAAAGTGCTTTTCTACTGGCTCTCCTCAGGGGTGTGTGTTGTCACCACTACTCTTCATCCTGTACACAAACATGTGTCGGAGCAGACATGACAACAGACACATTATAAAGTATGCTGATGATTCAGTTGTTGTCAGTCTCCTCCAGGATGGTGAGAGTGGCCACGGCCCAGTAGTTGATGATTTTCCCCATTGTGGGACTAATAAAGGCTTATCTTATCTTATTTTGCTCACTGGTGTGAGGATTCCTACCTGCAGCTGAATACAACAAAAACTAAAGATATGATTATTGACTTTAGGAGGAAAACTCCCAGGCACAAAGTCACTGTACTAAAAGGCCAGACCATTGAATGTGTGCAATCCTACAAATATCTTGGGACGATTATTGATAGTAATTTAAACTTTGAAGAGAACTGTGAAAGGGTGTGCAGAAAGGGTCAGCAACATTTGCATTGTTTAAGGAAACTTGCACGCTTCCAAATTGACCAAACCATAATGATGTTTTATCGGGCTTTTATTGAATCTGTTTTATCCTTTTCTTTAGTGTCATGGTTTGGTCAGATAAAACTTAAACAGAGGAAATCCTTGGATCAGGTAGTTAGATGGTCCAGTCGTTTGCTTGGTGAGTCACAGCTGAGCGGTACAGAGGATTGCTACCTCCATTTTAAATGATGACTCCCACCCTTTGCACTGCCACTTTCAGCTTCTTCCCTCCAGACGGAGGTTTGCTGTCCCAAAAAGTAAAACCCAACGCTACAACAACAGCTTTGTTCCTGCTGCTGTCAAAGAGTTGAACAAGATGTAACAATATATTGCACATAATTTAGTTACCTATTTATTAATTTCATTTTATATTTACTTATTTTTGTAGGTTTTTTATTTGGGTTCTAAATCTTTTATTGGGTTTTAGACTTTTGAGTTTTTAACCTCTTTGACTAGTCTTTAACTTTTTAATATGACCCTTCTCTCTTATCTCTGTTTTTTCTCATCTCTTTGTCTTATATCCTGATTGATGGAGCCTTGAGTATTTTTATCATGTTTATAGTCATCTTCATGTGTGCCTGTGTTTGTGTTTATGGTGAATGTAATTGTGGTTTGTAAATATGGATGTCACCTGACTGCAAAACAAATCTACCTACGGGTACAAATAAAATAACCTGAACCTGATCCTGAACCTGAAGACGCTAAAAGAAGTTTACAAAAACCCTAAAATGTCATCACGGGACCTACAACAGGCTCTTGCTACTGTTGATGTGAAAGTGCATGCCTCTACAATCAGTAAGAGACTGCACAAGTTTAACTTGCATGGGAGAGTGCAAGGAGGAAACCAGTGCTCTCTAAGAGAAACAGTAAGGCCAGAATGAAGTTTGCCAAAGAGAACATAGACAAAGTCCAGGACTTCTGAAATAATGTTCTTTGGACAGATGAGTCTAAAATTGAATTATTTGGACACCAGAACAGAGGATGTGTTTGGCGTAGACCAAATACAGTATTCAAGGAAAAAACCTCATACCAACTGTGAAGCATGGAGGTGGAAGTGTCATGGTTTGGGATGCTTTGCTGCAGCAGGACCTGGCCAGCTCACCATCATAGAATCCACCATGAATTCTACTATGTATCAGAGGGTGCTTGAGGACCACGTGAGACCATCTGAAAAAAAAATTAAAGCTGAAGTGGAAGTGGGCTCTCAATATGACAGTGACCCAAAACATACCAGTAAATCCACCAAGGACTGGGTAAAAACTAAGAAATGGAGAGTCCTAGAATGGTCGAGTCAAAGCCCAGATTTTAATCCCATTGAGATGCTGTGGTGTGGCTGTGCATGCAAGAAACTCCTCAAACATCTCACAGCTGAAAGAATTCTGCATTGAGGAGTGGGGTAAACTTTCCTCAGACTGATGTCAGAGACTGGCAGATGGCTACAAGAAGCATCTCACTGAAGTTATTTCAGCCAAAGGGGGTAACACTACCTATTGGGTGGTAGGGTGTCCCAACTTTCTCCTCAGTTAGAATATGCATTTTTGTTGATATCTTTTGTTTAATGAGTAAAACAAGGTTAATTTTTGTTATTTACCTGCAATTAAACCACCTTCTTTTCCAGGGATAAATAACAACAAGATTAGACATCAGTAGGTGAACATTTCTTAATGAAGAACTGTATATTTAATGGGGCATCCTAATTTTTTCACGACTGTAAAACAACATATTATTTTGGACTTAAATGTACATACTGTATATCCTTGAGGTTGAAAACACTTCATATTAATACTAGTAAAATGCACAATATGGGACCTTTAAATGTATCTAAATGTATTTATTTGGATTTATATTCTTCCCTACATTCTTGAATACACACATAGATACTCTGCTTAAAATGCTACTTGATAAGACCTGCACAACAGACTTTTGTTGCATAACAGAATTGTGATTATTTTAAACAGATAGTAACAAATTAAATGAGTCATATGACCTATATGACAGGAAATTTCTGTTTTTTTAGGCCATGAAATAGTTTTGTCCACCAAAGCCTAATTTTCAGTGAGAAAAAACTACTGTTTGCATTTCAGAATCCATAAGCCTATTGTTTATATCACTGATGATAAAGTTGTAGATGCATTTGTGAAAACCCCCAAATTTTAGCACCTTCTATACAAGCATAATTTATCTCATAGCGTTTAACTTGCTCTTAGACTTTCCCTTCTTTATGTGTGTTTGCAGGTGAGGCTGCGTTCTGTTTGTCTTTTCCTCAGCACAATAGATGACTGATTAGAGGATAGGACTGGAGAAATGGGAAGATTAGGAGAGATACTGTAACTGAAGAGGAAGAGCAGTGTGATAAGGCAAATGGTGATGTTTGTTTAGAGGAATAACAGATGTGTCATAATCAAGGGATGACTGAGGGATATCCTGAAATACAAGTCTTACAGGAGGATTTCTAAGAAATCTTTAAAGAGAGACAAGCGTGCAGGATGGGTGAACTCGCAAAGGCACAAGTTTGGATTTTGGGAGAAAAAAGTCTATATGTTATAACTTTGAGTAATAAACAGGTCAGAACTTGTGCAGAATAAAATAACAGGCAACTTGCAACATTTGATACATTTCTCAAGTACAAATATTTATTGACAATTCAGTCAAGACATCATAATCACCAAATGTCAGCTGCAGATGCAAAATGGGCTTTTTTTGGAAGCTTGTTTTAATCAGACACTGATATTCAGGCTTTATTGTAGTGTTTAAAGGGGATTATAGTGCCATCTGTAACCACAATTCACTGTGACATCTAAAGTGTGTCAGCCCATAACACTTGCCTTTAAATATTCTGTTTGTAACTTGACATATTCCTTCTTTTAAATGACACCTGTTAGCAATCAGTGATCTGCAGGCCAATTTTTGCAGAAATAATAGCCCAAGGTTTAGCACAGAAAGTGCAGCTCACTGTCTTTTCCTCTCTAATTAATATATTTTAAATTTATTATATTTTGTTTTTCTGATGGTATTTCATCTTGCATTAGTGTAAGTCAGTCTCAAAATTCTCCATGAGGCTGCCTACACCTGTTTGCACATTTATTAGTAAATCATATCCAAAACACCTACTGAGAAAATATGCAATTTTCATGACTATAGGTGCAGTTTAGTTCCTGTTATTTTTTATTTTAATGAACTGGGTCCTTAGAGTTGAAAAATGTGTCTGTTATAAAGCCTGAAATTGTTATGACCCGAGCGTCGGTTCTGATCGCGCTCGGGTTAAAGTTATGTCTCGCTGCCGGCCTTGACAGCTGCGGGCGGTATTCTGGCCTCTCCGGGCTCTTATTGTGAAAGTGCTCGGTGGGGCTTCCGCCTGTCAACGGTCGGCCAGCTGTGTGTCATCATTGTCATTAGTACCTTGTCTATTTAAGCTGAGCACTGGCGTCGTTAGGACGCAGCAGTGTCTGATCGCTAACTGATCGCTAACTGATCGCCAACCTGGTCGTTTAACTGTTCACCCACCGTCTCGTTGTGGATGCCTGGACTGTATTCACACCTCGGCTGCCTTGGGCTTGACTGTCTTTCACCGGTACCAGTAAGTGTGCTACATTAGCCTTATTCCTCCCGGCGTATATGATCTGTAAGTCCCTGCCTTAGCAGCCAGTGTGTTATTATTACCAAGCCTGACTGTGTGTGACTGTCTCCTGCTCTGGACCTATAGTGTGCTGTATAGCCCTATGCTTCCTGTTCTGTGAAGACTCCTGTCATTATCTCAGCAGCTTGTGTTAACACCTTTTTCACCGTAAATAAACTCACTGAAAAACTCACTGGTGACTTTGTGTGCGTCTTATGCTGGCTCGTGAGGGCCAGCGCATGACAGTACGCTGCTGCCCAAACAGCGTTTACGGTGACGCCAACTTGAGACGCTATTCACCAGTGAGTTTGAGTTTTGGACGTTGCTTTTCCCTGTCTGGGTCCTGTGTATGTGAGGAATGCCGTCACCGAAGAGCCACGTGCTGACGAGTGTTTTGGAAGCCGTGGATGAGCTGCTCATCTCCGCTTCCCTGTTGGACTATGACCACGGCATACATTGGTACCTGGACGCTGCCGAAGATGTTCTCTGTAATCTCTCTCCCCGCTACGCCAACCACCCGGAAGTCGACGCGAGGAGGGAGGACATCGCCGCGCAACGCGAATTATTCCTGATGATGGAGGAGGAACGCGGCATGAAGCAGGTGAAGAGGCACTCCTGCTCTTCGCCTATGGATCCTGATCCTGCCTTCGATCCATTTCGGGAGTTCGCACCATCTGGGGGCCGGCGAAGGCGTCGGCGTCACGGCCGGGCGCATCTTCGGCAAGCTCCTGCTCCGGATCCAGTTCCGGGCCACCGGGATGACCCCCTCAACCAGCCAGCTGCTGAGAGTGAGCTGAGTCCTGTGCCGGTGGGCTCCGTTCTTGGATCCTTTACCATCCAGCGAGCGAGGGAAGGAGCAACGTCCGCTACAGCTGACAACATCCTCCCCCCGGGAGACAGGCAAGTCCAAGTTCACTTTCCTAGTAATAATAGTGATCTGTCTTGTCTGACTCCTGGGGGTGAAGCTCAGGGTTCGCAGCTCCCTGAGTTTCTTTCCCCAGCTGTAGCCCTTTGTATTAAACCTGCTGCCTCTGTGTCTCCTCCTGCGGAGCGGTCCTCGGCGTCAGTCCCATGCCGTCGAACGAGGGGGAGGCCTGCAGCTCTGGGAGATATCCCGGTCCTGCAGCCTTGCTTTGGACAGAGCAGAACGGACTGCAGTGAGGAGCCAGAGCCGACGAGAGAGCGTCCCCAGGGTTCCTCAGGGATGCAGCCCGAGTCAGCAGGTCCAGGGTCCTCTGTCCCCACGCCATACGGGTTATTGGCGTGGACGCCAGCGTGTGAGGATCCAGCTGCAGAGACCATCAGGCCGGCTGTGGAACCCGACACAGCCGAGTGGGAGCCCGACGACGAGCTTCTCCTTGAACCTGGATCGGCGAAGTCCTGGACGGCTCCAGAGCCCGAGTGCAGGCAAGTGTTCTTTCTTGTTTTCCTGTATGGTGTATTAGAGCATTTTTGCCTGCCTCATGGGGAGGCGAGTGAGGGGCAGCCGGCCGCTGCACCCGAGCTCGTCTCGCTGGGCTCTGGCGCTGCCGGTGGAACTGATCCCGGTCCTCTCTTGTGTTCTGAGCACCTCCACAGCGTTAACGGTCCGGAGCCAGTCAAGGTCACGGGACCGGGGGTTCCAGGTTCGGAGATGGAGGTCGTCGCCGGAGCAGTCCTGACCCGGTCGGGGTCCGACGTGTGGGCCGAGGTGACCCGGTCGGGGTCCGACGTGTGGGCCGAGGAGACCCGGTCGGGGTCCGACGTGTGGGCCGAGGTGACCCGGTCGGGGTCCGACGCGTGGGCCGAGGTGACCCAGTCGGGGTCCGACGCATGGGCCGAGGTGACCCAGTCGGGGTCCAACATGGGTGCAGCGGTGACCCAATCGGGGCCCGTCCTGACCCAGTCGGGGTCCGACGCATGGGCTGAGGTGACCCAGTCGGGGTCCAACGTGGGTGCAGCGGTGACCCAATCTGGGCCCGTCCTGACCCAGTCGGGGTCCAACGTGGGTGCAGCGATTACCCAATCGGGGTCCGACGAGGTTCAGTTGGGTTCCGACTCAGGTGTGGCTGTAACCCAATCGGGGTCCGACGAGGTCCAGTGGGGGTCCAGCGCAGGTGCGGCTGCGACCCAATCAGGATTCGAGGGGGTCCAGGTTTTTGGTTGTCCCCCTCTCAGGAGCCACCAGCTGGGGGCCATTGGTGGGTTTTGTTTGGCAGATCGGCGCTCTCCTGTTTTGTCGTTTTCAGGTGAGCGGCTGCATGCAATCCCTCCACGGTCCTGTTGGTTGTGGGATGCGGGTCGGCCACCCGAGGAACTGCTTGGAGCGTTCGGCATCTTGGGTTGGCCACCCAATAAACTGTGTGTGTTACGGGGTGACCTGGTTCGGCCACCAGAGGACTTATTTCTGGGGGCATGGGACTGGGGCAGGCCACCTGACTGATCATGTACTGTGGGATTTTCTGTGGGCCCATATGGTGCCAAGTCATGTTTTGTACGTCTAGCAATTTTTTGTTGTTTATCAAAGTCATAGTCTTAGTCAAGTCCGAGCAATTTTTAGATTGCCTCTTGTTTCCTTGTAAGTCATAGTCTTAGTCAAGTCCGAGCAATTTTTGATTGCCTCTTGTTTCCTTGTAAGTCATAGTCTTAGTCAAGTTCGAGCAATTTTTAGATTGCCTCTTGTTTTTTTTTTTCCTTGTAAGCCAAAGTCTTAGTCATAGTCAAGTTTGAGCAATTTTAGATTGTCTCTTGTTTCTTTTTTCTTGTGAGCCACAGTCATTGTCTTAGTCAAGTCGGAGCAATTTTTTTTGATTGCCTCTTGTTTTTTTTTGAAGGCCATAGTTTAGGTTTAGCCAAGTCAGAGCAATTTTGGATTGCCTCATGTTTTTTTTTTTTTTTCTGGGAGAGCCACAGTCTTGTCATAGCCAAGTTGGGTCATTTTGTCCTTGTTGTTTTGTTCTCCACTCCTTCTTGGGGGGCTATAGTATGGAGGTTTTTGTTCATAGTTTCCAGGGGTTTACTTGTATTTTTGGTCTTGTGTGTTTGTTTTTTCGTGGTCTCCGTGTTTGGCACGTATTTCTTTTGTGTCCATGGTTATAGTCATGTTTTTCCACAGTTGGTCATGTATTTCTTTCCTTTGTTTTTTTTTTTTTTCCCAGAGTCATGTGTTTGTATTTATTTTCTTGTATGGTTTTCTTGTCTGGTCTTTGTCTTGTTTTTGGGTTGGTTTCTCTCCCTCCGCACCTGTCCCCCAACCTCCCACCCTGGGGGGGCGGGGGGGGGCAGGGTGGTTCCTTGGGGCGTTCGGAGTCCGCCCGTGGAGGGAGGGTACTGTTATGACCCGAGCGTCGGTTCTGATCGCGCTCGGGTTAAAGTTATGTCTCGCTGCCGGCCTTGACAGCTGCGGGCGGTATTCTGGCCTCTTCGGGCTCTTATTGTGAAAGTGCTCGGTGGGGCTTCTGCCTGTCAACGGTCGGCCAGCTGTGTGTCATCATTGTCATTAGTACCTTGTCTATTTAAGCTGAGCACTGGCGTCGTTAGGACGCAGCAGTGTCTGATCGCTAACTGATCGCCAACCTGGTCGTTTAACTGTTCACCCACCGTCTCGTTGCGGATGCCTGGACTGTATTCACACCTCGGCTGCCTTGGGCTTGACCGTCTTTCACCGGTACCAGTAAGTGTGCTACATTAGCCTTATTCCTCCCGGCGTATATGATCTGTAAGTCCCTGCCTTAGCAGCCAGTGTGTTATTATTACCAAGCCTGACTGTGTGTGACTGTCTCCTGCTCTGGACCTATAGTGTGCTGTATAGCCCTATGCTTCCTGTTCTGTGAAGACTCCTGTCATTATCTCAGCAGCTTGTGTTAACACCTTTTTCACCGTAAATAAACTCACTGAAAAACTCACTGGTGACTTTGTGTGCGTCTTATGCTGGCTCGTGAGGGCCAGCGCATGACAGAAATTTTATTATGTAATTTGTGTGCTTGTTCATGTACAACTTTTTTTCTGCTCCTGTCTTGGCCAGGTCATTCTTGATAAAGAGATGTTGTAATCTCAGTGAGACTGTTGCCTAGTAAAATAAATGAAAATGAATGCATTAAGCAAATGAAAGATGACATAAATATGATGTATTTTTGCATGCATGCCATTAAAGTCAATGAAATATCACCACTATGATATGCAAATCCAATCTGACTAAACATTTGTTATTTTATCCATCTTTTACACACCTTTCAGTTGCTTCCTATTTAGGGTTATCACAGTGGATCATGGGCCCACATATTGGTTTGTCAAGAATTTTACTCCAGATGCCTCCGCATTTATCCAGGGTTGGGACCAGCACAAAGAGTACACTGGTTTTGTGCTTCCCCCTGTGTACGGGTAACCAGCTTTCCTTTCCCCATTCTCTTTAGGCTGAACACCAAGCTAGAGGGTAACATTTTTATGGTCTTTGTTATGACCTGGCTGGAGCTTGAACCCATAACCTCCTGGCTGTGGGGTGGATGCTCTACCACTAGGCCACTTGTAGTTTTTTATCCATCTTACATTTTATAAATAAGTGATTTCTGTTTCTATGCGTTACACCGATTCACTTTATTAGTGGAGCTTGCTAACAAAAATATCTAGTGTAGCTGATAACTGTTATGATCTGGAGCACGGGTGGGGGCTGTGCCCAGTCTTCAGCTTAGTTTAGTCTTTTTCTGTTTGTTCCTCTGTTCACCTTGTCTGCTGTATTTGGTTCCTGTTACTTGTGTATGGTCAGTTCATTATTAGTTTCTGTTATGGTTTGTCATTCCGACCACTGCGGGTGCTGTGACAGCTCGCGCGTCACTTCCGGCTGTCAGATTCTGTTCGCGGACTGTCCCGGCTGTCGGTAATGATCACTCATGATCCCACAGCTGTTGTCGATCAGGTGGCCTTATTTAAGGCGATGTGCCACTTCACAGGTGCAGTGGCGTTAAAATCCTTCCTGTTGGGCAGCCCCCTTTCCTCACTTCAATAAGTTATTTTCCTGTCGATATTTGCGCATGTGTTCCACGCTGCTGCCTGTTTTTCTGATGCTTTGCACTCCTGCCTTAGAGCTGTGTTTTTCGTTCATGTATGTTTTGTGTTCAGTATTGCTGTTCTGTTAATAAATTTGCAAACTCACAGTCTGTGATTGGTGTCTCTGTTTGCCCTTGGAGAGGGCCATTCATGACAAAAACATTATCCTCTAGAAATACCATTCCATTTTTTCCTCAAAATAATCTAGTGGCACTAAAATCCAATATGGTGCAGCCAAAATACTACCATTAATCTAATGGTTGACATGTTTGAGGTGAAGCATGCTTAAATTAGATGCAACTTTTAGGTGCAACATTGAGCTTTAAACCTGTACTGTTGAATATAAATACTAAATGTTTTATTTAAATTATATGGCTGAAATCAAATATTTAGCAAAGTCAATGAAAGGGTGGGTAAGTTAAAGACATCAAAGGATCACTTTATCATTAATGTAGGATCTTCTGGAGAGCAGCAGTGTCCACTAAAAAAACCCCATCATCACCCAGTAAGTTTGCTTTCTATCAAACATAATTAGCAAAACTAGCCAATGATGAGCATTTATTTTGATACAGACACTGACCAGCTGAGTAAATTTGCATTTTGTTAGGATTGCTACTCCGGGGCAGTGAAGGAGAGGACCCACATGAGAGGTGAACTTCATAAACCATATTTTAATGCAGGAAACAACAGAAAATAATACAGCTCGTGGACTGAACAAAGGAAAAACACGGTTGGCTTCAAACACAGGGTTACAGGCAGGGTTACTTACAGACTAACAGAAGTGTCGGTGAGACACCAGCAGGAGACATAAACCAAGGACACCACGCAGGACACAGACTGAAATGCACATATATAGCCAGAGGGGATAATCATGTCAACAAGGAACAGATGGGCACAATTAAGGGCAATCAGAGATGCAGGGAATTGCAATAGGTACGGAAAACAAGAAGTATAGAGACAAAAGGTAAACAGATACGCACACAGAAATTAACAACAGTGAACTTAAAGCGTGAGCATGGTCCTTCGCCCATGCACAGATTCTAATATAGCCTCCCTTTAAGGGGTGGATCCCAGACACCCCAAAACAACACCAAAACAGAAAAATCACTTTCCCAGGGTGGGTGGTGGGGGTACAAGGCCAGGTGGGCCGAAAACAAATCCCTACCACCACCACAAAGTCCAAAACAAAAAAACACAGTTTGTGGGGCAGAATCAAAGTCCCAGGCCCCAAATCTAAAACAAGGCAGGTCGGGTGGTCCACCAAAGTCCCAGGGCCACTTGACAAAAGGGCAAGGCAGTTCAGGTGGTCTTCTGTAGTCCCAAGGCCCCTGGACCGGAGAATAAGATGGGTCAGGGGGCCTACCCAAGTCCACGGGACCCCAGACCAGAGTACATGGAGGGTCTGGTGGCCTACCAAAGTCCTTAGACCACCAGACTACAAGGCAAGGAAGATCAGGGACACTGAGCTTGGGGCACAACAACAAAGGAATTTTAAGTTCTGGAAACAAAAATAGTGGGGCTTTTAGTCCAGGAGACAATAATGCTGGGGTGTTCAGTTCTGGAAACAATAATACCTGGGCTTTTGGTTTAGAGGCAGGCAGTGGTGGCACCCTGACCTTGAAAACAGCAGGTAAGGGC
Organism: Pholidichthys leucotaenia; assembly: GCA_020510985.1. Lineage (NCBI taxonomy): Eukaryota > Metazoa > Chordata > Actinopteri > Cichliformes > Pholidichthyidae > Pholidichthys > Pholidichthys leucotaenia. The sequence continues at coordinate 181,107,401 of CM035845.1, read as the reverse complement.
CCCCCAGCCTCGGGAACTACAGGTAGAGACCCCAGGCCTCTAAAACGGTGGGTGGAGGTTCACCGACCTCTGGCTCATTGGGTGGAGGTCCACTGACCTCTGGCTTGACAGTTGGAGGTCCACCGACCTCTGGCTTGACAGTTGGAGGTCCACCGACCTCTGGCTTGGCAGTTGGAGGTCCACCGACCTCTGGCTTGGCAGTTGGAGGTCCACCGATCTCTGGCTTGGCAGTTGGAGGTCCACCAATCTCTGGCTTGACAGTTGGAGTGTGATCCTCCTGCGACTCCATCCTTGACATGACTACCTCAGACGAGGGAGGAGAACAGGCGAATACCACAGTCATTAGCAGTAGAGACTGGTGGGGAGGGCCCAAGAGCTGGTGGACTCTGCACTTGGGTCCCCTCATCAGGAGTATGGCAAGTCTTTTCTAAAATGGTTGTAGAAAATAAGGGAAAAGGTACTTGCCTAAGGTCCTGGTCTCCTGCTGCTGGAGTGACGACCTCATGATGAGTCACAGGAGCGGTGGCCTCAGCCGCTGGTGTCAGATCCAACCTCTTGTAGAACTGGAATTAATGACTCCTTTAGGCAGGTAGAACTCCAGAGTAACATACTTTATTAACAAAGTGCCAAAGTAACTTACAGCACGGGGGCTGTTGAAACACAAAATGAGTCGATAGAGCTAAACACTTACAAAAGGTGAAACACAATGAAGAACCGGAGAGAAAACACTGATAATGATGCCACAAAGAGAAATGAAAACTGTGGGTATACTGTATATAGAGACACAGAAATTAACAAACACAGAACAGCTGGGTAACTAATTAGGGTCAAATGAAAATACACATGAGTGGCGGGAGGAATGGGAGAATGACGGGAGAGACTAGACAATAACTGAACTAAGAAACTGAAGATAACCCAACAAAATAATGATAACAGAGTTGTGCCACATTTAGAAAATAACAGAAAGCGTGGACAATATGTCCAGCTCATAACAGTACCCCCCCCCCCCTCCCCGGGGCTGATTCCAGACGACCAAAAACAAAGCAAAGATCACCCCAATCGGGCGGGAGGAGGGGGACAAAGGCACGGTGGGGCAAAAACAAGGACAGAAACAACAACAGAAAAATGTTCATCAGGTGGTTGATGATGAAACATGGACTCTGGTGGCCTACCTGAGTCCAAAGGCCACCAGACCAGGGAGCAAGGTGGATCAGGAGGCCTACCAAAGTCCATAAGCCACCTTACGGATGAACACGATGCATCGGGAGGCCTACCAAAGTCCATAAGCCAGCTGATGGATGAACACAATGCGTTGGGAGGCCAACCAAAGCACATGGGCCACCAGACAGGAGAAAACACGGGAGCCTTCTGCTCTGAAGATAACACAGGAGCTTCCAGCTCCGAAGATGAAGATAACAACATGGGAGCTTTTTGCTTTGAAGACAGTACCTGAGGGACCTTCAGAGCAGCGGCATTAGACTCGGGAACCAGCAGCTGCAGAGCTCTGACCTCAGGAAGACATGGTAGAGGCCCACCGGCCTCTGGGACTGATGGTTGGGGTGCACTGGTCATTGAGACTGCAGAGGATGAAATGTTCTCTTCAATCCCTGATGCAGCCACCTCAGACAAAGAAGAAGAAATACAGGTCAGTATCTGGTCCATAACACAACTACCAGCAGAAAAGCTCGGCAGGGAGAGTTCAGAGACAGATGAGAACTGCAACTGGGTCTCCCCTCCGGGAGCAAGACAAGACCTCTCTAAAATAGGTGCAGAAGAAATAAAGAGGACTTGGCTTAACTCCTGCTCCTCCGCTGGTGAGGGTCCTGATGGCGCCGCTGCTGGTAGAGCATCAGATGTGGACACAGAAAATGGAGCACATCATGGAGCTGGCACTGGAGGCACAGAGTGACGTGGAGCCGGCACTGGAAGCACAGAGTGACGTGGAGCCAGAACTGGAGGCACAGAGAGACATGGAGCCAGAATTGGAGCTGATGGGGTAGCGGGCATGGGCACCCACTCAGCAGATGTGGGAGCCAGCACTGCAGGTGGAGAATGACGTAGAGCCGGCATGACAGTGGATGAGACGGGCAGAAGCTCAGCAGTGGGTGCTGATGCTGTTGAGGAGAGGTGGACAGCAGCAACAGAGGGGGAGGAAGAAGGAGCTGACAGGACAGCTGATGAAAAACAACTTTGCTTGCAATTGCAGGCAAATGGAACAGAGACATCATGCGTGCACAATCAATCAGATATGTGTAGGTGTATAGTTTACACACAACATATATATACACATATATGCATACATTACGGACATATAATCACATAGGCACATTTAGTTAGTCTTTAGCACATAACCAGTTAGTGAAAACATGTCCACATTTAAGTTTGTCACGTGGAACGTACGTGGAATTGGTACCAGCGAGAAGAGGCTAAAAGTTTTTAATCGACTGAAGGATCTACAGGCAGACTTTGTCTTATTGCAGGAGACACGTCTCTAAGTCGTCTGTAGATGCGCTCACCTCCCCAGAATTCCCCCACATGTACTCAGTCAGCTTTAAGTCTAAACAAAGGGGGGGTAGCTATACTGGTAGACAGAAGAATACGCTTTGTTGTGAATAATACCATAACAGATCCGGATGGTAGATTTATAATACTAAAAATCTCAGTTCAAAATTTGGATCTATGTATTGCAAGCATTTATGGCCCAAATGTTGATGATCCATCCTATTTTCACTTCTCTTTCTGAGCACTTGGACACTACACTCATAATAGGAGGAGACTTCATCCTAGTATTAAACCCTGCAATCGACAGGTTCAGTTCATCGGGGAATTACCGAAAATGGCAAGCTACTGACACTCTCAAACAATACATGAATGATTTTGGTCTTTGCGATGAATGGCGTTCTCTTCACCCAACTCTTTGGGAATACACTTTTTTTCATCAGTTTGTAGTTCACATTCACGTCTAGATTTCTTTTTAGCCAGTAACTCTATTGTGATGGACATCACAGATACTGAAATATGTTTTCAAATCAAGCTATTAGCGATCACCATCCAGTATCTCTTACACTAGTAAATAGGAAAGCTACAAGGGAAACTAGGAGCTGGAAATTTAATATATCACTACTGAAAGACAAAGACATTATTAACTACTTTAATAAAGAGTGGGAATCATATCTGGAAAATAATGATGTGCCAGGAATATCCCCAGGTGTTCTTTGGGAAGCAGCAAAAGCGGTCGTGCAAGGTAAACTAATCTCTTTCTGTTCATATAAGAATAAAAAAGAAACAGCAATGGTACTGGAGTTAGAACAGAAAATGAAATCGCTGGAGACAACCTGTGCCGTTTCCCCACAGGAACAGACACTTAACGATCTGAGAAAATTAAAGCTGGAATTAAAAGAAATTACAAACAAAAGAGCACAGTTTTTAATACAAAGACTGCGTCTTGAGAACTTTGAACACAGTAATAAATCGGGGCGATATCTTGCGAACCAGCTTAGATTGAATAAAGAAAAAAACAACTATCTACTCTATTAAGGATATGACTGGAAATATTACCCATGAGCCTGAAGAAATAAATAACTCCTTCAGAAAGTTTTATGAAAACCTCTACTCATCTCAGGTAAACCCATCTGACTCAGAGATAAATACATTTTTGGACGATATTAACTTACCACGATTAAATAATGAACAGATTGCAGCTCTGGATGCATCTCTTCAGGTGTCTGAACTCCAGGAGGCACTTAAGCAAATCCCAAACAACAAAGCTCTGGGACCAGATGGTTTTCCGGTAGAATTTTATAAAGAATTTTGGCCTGTGATGGCACCTACTTTCTTTAAAATGGTCAACCAAATTAAAGAAGATAATGCAATCCCTCCAAATATGAATTTGGCTAGTATTATCCTGCTCCTTAAACCTGGAAAAGAACCTACGCTTCCACCCAGCTACCGTCCCATCTCACTTATGAATGTCGATCTTAAAATAATTTGCAAAGCTCTCACCAAAAGACTGGAAAGGATAATTCCGTTTATTATACACCCAGTTCAAGCAGGTTTCATCAAGGGTAGGCACTCGGCTAATAATACACACAGGCTATTTAATTTAATAGACTACTGCAAGATCAATAACATAGAAACTACAATCTTGTCCCTGGATGCAGAGAAAGCCTTTGATTGTGTTAACTGGAAATTTCTTTTTATGGTGTTAAACAAGTTTGGGTTTGGTTCATCTTTCATAAACTGGATTAAAACATTATATAGCTGTCCAGCTGCGTCTGTCCGAACAAATGATCAGACTTCCGGAAGCTTTAATCTCCAGAAAGGTACTAGGCAGGGGTGTCCACTCTCTCCCTCACATTGTACCATCTTTATTGAACCATTAGCAGCAGCCATACGACAAAATGTTGATATCAGAGGTATCCAAACTGGAGAAAAAGAACACAAGATAAGTCTTTATGCTGATGATGTATTGATTTTCCTTGAAATCTCACAAAGATCTCTTCTTCAGACAGTGGCGCTCATTGATAAATTTTCATCATTATCAGAATACTCTATTAACTGGGGTAAATCAATAGTCCTACCTATAAATTGTAATTTCTCAAATACATCTACTATTCCAATACAATCATCCATCCATCCATCCTCCACCGCTTTTCCGGAGGTCCAGGTCACAGAGGCAGCAGTTCAAGCAGAGAAGCCCAGACTTCCCTCTCCCCAGCCACCTGCTCCAGCTCTTCAGAGAGAATACCAAGGCGTTCCCAGACCAGCTGGGAGACAGTCTCTCCAGCGAGTCCTGGGTCTGCCCTGCGGTCTCTTCCCAGTGGAACGTGCCCGAAACACCTCAAGTAGGAGGCGTCCAGGAGGCATCCTAATCAGATGCCCATACCACCTCAACTGACTCCTTTCAATGTGGAGGAGCAGCGGTTCTACTCTGAGCCTCTCCCGGATGACTGAGCTCCTCACCCTGTCTCTGAGGGTGAGTCCAGCAATCCTGCGGAAAAAGCTCATTTCAGCCACTTGTATCCGCAATCTCATTCTTTCGGTCATTACCCAAAGCTCGTGACCATAGGTGAGAGTAGGAACGTAGATTGACTGGTAAATAGACAGCTTTGCCTTAGAACTCAGCTCCCTCTTCACCACAACAGACCGGTACAACGTCCGCATCACTGCAGATGCTGCTTCGATCTATCTGTCAATCTCTCGCTCCATTCTCCCCTCACTTGTGAATAAGACCCCAAGATACTTAAACTCCTCCTCTTGGGGCAGGAGCCTGTCCCCAACCTGGAGAGGACAATCCACCTTTTTCCGGCTGAGGACCATGGACTCGGACTTGGAGGTGCTGATTCTTATCCCAGCGACTTCACACTCAGCGGCAAACCGTCCCAGCAAGAACTGTAGGTCATTGCTGGATGAAGTCAACAGGACAACATCATCTGCAAACAACAGAGATGAGATCCTGTGGTCACCAAGCATGACACCCTCCATTCCCTGGCTGTGCCTAGAAATCCTGTCCATAAAAATTATGAACAGGATCGGTGACAAAGGGCAGCCCTGGCGAAGTCCAACTCTCATTGGGAATGAGTCCGACCGAGTGTTGGCAATATGAACCAAACTCTCACAACGGTCGTACAGAGACCAAATAGCTTGTAACAACAAGCCCGATACCCCATACTCCCAAAGCACCCCCCACAATAAACCACGAGGGACACGGTCGAATGCCTTCTCCAAGTCCGCAAAACACATGCAAACCTATTGGGCAAACTCCCACAAACCCTCAAGAATTTTCGAGAGGGTAAAGAGCTGGTCTGATGTGCCACAGCCAGGACGAAAACCACATTGCTCCTCCTGAATCCGAGGTTCGACCAACGGCCGGACTCTCCTCTCCAATACCTTGGCATAGACCTTCCCAGGGAGGCTGAGGAGTGTGATCCCTCTAAAGTTGGAGCACACTCTCCGGTCCCCTTTTTTGAAAAGAGGAACCACCACCCCGGTTTGCCATGCCAAAGGCACTGCCTCCAACCTCCACGCAATGTTGCAGAGGCGTGTCAACCATGACAGCCCTACAACATCCATGACCTTTTTTTTTTTTTTTTTTTGGTACTTATTTTGTACCCCTAGGTAGATTTGTTTTGCAGTCTGGTAACAAGCCACCAGCTGCCGGTCGCTGCGTGCGCAAGCGCCCCGTATCCCTAACCTGCATGTTTGAGGTACTCAGACAAGACAAACTGGTCCTGAGTGAAGGGCCAGACTAAGAACGATCCAACAGACTCTCATGATAAATTCTAGATCAAGGATTCAGTGTACCCCGCCTGGTATGGGGTTACCGGGGCCCCACCCTGGAGCCAGGCCTGGGGGAGGGGCTCGATGGCTAGTGTCTGGTGGCCGGGTTTCCACCCATGGGACCCAGCCGGGCTCAGCCCGAAGGAGTTACATGGGTCCGCCCTCCAGTGGGCTCACCACCTGCAGGAGGGATCATGGGGGTCCGGTGCTATGTGGATTAGGTGGCAGTCAAAGGCGGAGACCTTGGCAGACTGATCCCAGGCTTTCTAAACTGGCTTTTGGTATGTGGAATGTCACCTCTCTGGTGGAGAAGGAGCCTGAGCTGGTGTATGAGGTTGAGAGATACCGGCTAGATATAGTCGGCCTCACCTCAACACACAGCTCCGGTTCCGGAACCAGTCTCCTGGAGAGGGGCTGGAGCTTGGCCTTTTCTGGAGTTGCCCCGGGCGAGAGGCAACGAGCAGGGGTGGGTATTCTTGTATCCCTCCACCTTGCTGCCTCTATATTGGAGTTTTCCTCGGTGGATAAAAGGGTTGCTTCTCTGTGCCTTTGGGTTGGGAAACGGGTCCTGACCGTCATTTGTGCTTATGCACCAAATGATGTTTCAGAGTACCCACCCTTTTTGGAGTCCGTGACTGGGGTGCTGGAGGGTGCTCCTCTTGGAGACTCCATTGTCCTACTGGGGGACTTCAATGCACACGTGGGCAACGATAGTGAAACCTGGAGGGGGGTGATTGGGAGGAACGGCCTGCCTGATCTGAACCCAAGTGGTGTTCATTTATTGGACTTCTGTGCTAACCACAGTTTGTCCATAACAAACACCATGTTCAAGCATAAGGGTGTCCACATGTGCAACTGGCACCAGGACACCCTAGGTCACAGGTTGATGATCGATTTTGTTATTGTGTCATCAGACCTGCGACCATATGTCTTGGACACTCGGGTAAAGAGAGGTGCAGAGCTGTCAACTGATCACCACCTGGTGGTGAGTTGGATCCAATGGCAGGGGAGGAAGCCATTCAGACCTGGTAGACCCAAACGTATAGTGAGGGTGTGCTGGGAATGTCTGGCTGAGGCCCCTGTCCGGGAGGTCTTCAACTCCCACCTCTGGAAGAACTTCAACCACATTCGGAGGGAGTCTGGAGACATGGAGTCTGAATGGGCCATGTTCTCCACCTCTATTGTTGAAGCGGCGGTCCAGAGCTGCGGCCGCAAAGTGGTTGGTGCATCTCATGGTGGCAACCCCCGAACCAAGTGGTGGACACCAGTGGTGAGGGGGGCCATGGAGTCCTATCAGGCTTGGTTGGCTTGTGGGACTCCCGAAGCAGCTGAGGTGTACCGGCAGGCCAAGTGGAGTGCAGCTTGGGTGGTTGCTGAAGCAAAAACCCGGGTATGGGAGGAGTTTGGTGATGCCATGGAACAAGACTTTCGGTCGGCTTCGAAAAGATTCTGGCAAACTGTCCAGCGGCTCAGAAGGGGGAAGCAGCTCCCTGTCCACACTGTGTATGGTGCGGATGGGGCGCTGTTGACTTCAACTGGGGATATCGTCGGGTGGTGGAAGGAATACTTCGAGGATCTCCTCAATCCCACTGATACGCCTTCCACAGAGGAAGCAGAATCAGAATCAGAAGAATCAGAATCAACTTTATTGCCAATTATGTTTACACATACAAGGAATTTTACTTATCACTAAGGTGCGCTCGTTATCTAAGCGCTCCCTAATGACGCGGCAGCCATACAAGGCGCCTCATACAGTGGGGGGTAAAGAGGGGGAGGGGGAGGGGGTGACACATTGGGCAGAGAGAAAAAACAAAGTTATCAAAATAGTGCTCGAGTGAGCAAGATTGTGATCACATAGAAAAAACCCTCTAATTGCACAATTAGCAGACAATATACAAATCCACACATTAACAAAGCAAGAGCAAGAGAGAGACCAGTGTGTGTATATCAGTCAGTGATATCAGTGTGAATGCAGTGTGTGAAGTATCAGTTACTGGTGGACAAAAAAAATCCTCTCTTCGGCAACGGCTAGATGTTATGTCCTTAGTGTCCTAAAACATAGATAACATGTCCACAGAGTTCATCTCTCTTCAGTTCATGCCAGATGGTAAAATTCCATGTTAGTCACATGGCTGTCCTTGGAGAGTTCAGATTGTTGCACATCAGCAATTGTTTGGGTTAAGAGAAGCCAAGCCAAAACTCCCTTCTGCTTTATCTCTTCTCCTGGAGGAATGAGTACTCCCAAGGATGCCGAATCAAGGCCTGATGAGCACAGTTCACTTAGAGCATAGAAATTTCCTCTCTCATGCGATTCTGTGCAGCACAATTTAACATTCACAGGCTTTAAAATCGCTGGTCGAATTGTTGAAGGAGCTTCGCCAGGTCCGCATTTTGATTAGCTCTTCCAACTTCTTTAATTTCTGATACACCAGGAAAACTCCAGAGCCAAACAGCAGAAATCCTGTGATCATGAAGCCAAAACAGGTAGATGTCTTCCACATCTTCAATCGAATCACACAGACACATGAGTTGCAATTGTCCCATGAGTCTCTCCACTTGGGCTCCCCCTGGCCCGATTTTCTGTTTAAAAGTGGTGTCAATTGCATTAAAGCCCAGCTCACCAATTCCATAATTTCCGTTTGGGTCGAGATGCAGCAGAAGAAGAGCGAGACACAGACAGGACACAGCAAGCTGGGATCAGTAAAGGGAGGAGGAGAAGGGAGAGGAGAAGAATTGTGTCTGCTCTCTCTGATAGCCGGAAGAAACACAAGCATCCCCCTCGTCCCTGCTTGTGGACGAGGGGGATGCTTGTGTTTCCTCAGATGCTTGTGTTTCCTCAGCCCCTGTAATAGGCGATGACTCGCCTATTACAGGGGCTGAGGTCGCCAGGGTGGTTAAAAATCTCCTTGGTGGCCGGGCCCCGGAGGTGGACGAGATTCGCCCTGAGTACCAATACAATCAGGTAATATTAAATATTTAGGAATAGATATTTCCCCAGGCTCTCAGAGTTATTGCGACTAAATCACATTCCCCTTTTAAAAACAATACAAGACGACCTTACGCGCTGGAGGACATTACTTTTATCACTAATGGGAAGAGTCGCAACCGTTAAAGTGATGGTCCTTCCTAAAACCAACTATTTGTTCTCAATGATTCCTACCCAAACATCAATGACCTGGTTTAAGTCTCTAGACTCAAATATAAGTAGATTTTTATGGAAGGATAAACCATTACGGATTAGTTTAAAAACTCTTCAAAAAGCGAAAGAGTGTGGAGGCTTAGATCTACCAAATTTTTTTAATTACTTTTTAGCCAGTAGACTGCAGTTTGTTTCAAAATGGACAAAATCAACCCCACTAGGAAACCTATGGTTAGATGCTGAACAGGCTCACTGCGGGTTGCTAAATATCTCTGACTTACCTTTTATAAGTCCCTGTATTAAATGCCATGACTGTTTTAAAAGTATTAATATCAGCTCCTCTCTGATGGCTTGGTGGAAATTTTTAAAAATAACGAGGTCTTCACTTGTTCCCTGTAAACTCACGCCCATTTGGAATAATCCTGATATCTTGCAACAAAAGAGGACATTAAAATTTCCACTGTGGCAAGAGAAGGGAATAAATAACTTAGAACATCTTATTCAAGGTGGAAATTTTATCCAATTTCAGGAACTAGTGTCACAATACGACATCAGTGATAAAAAGTATTTTGAATACCAACAGCTTAAATCCATAATAAAAGCAAGATTTAATCTTAATCAGACAGATTTAGAGGTACCAGTTAAAGTGGCAGAGTTTCTAAATCTTCGTTCCCCTAAATTGATATTGAAAATACATGGACTATTATCAAAACTGGATGAGTCCGTATCTCTTCCAATATCAAAATGGGAGACAGACCTATCGATCAATAAGGAGGAAAGTTTCTGGACATAAATATGTTTAAACACTTTTAAGATGACTAAAAACTCTAACTTACAACTTATGCAGTATAAAGTTCTACATAGAATTCATTACACAGGACAAAGGATGTTCAAAATGGGCCTGACAACATGTGTGTGACATGACAACAGACACATTATAAAGTATGATGATGACTCAGTTATTGTCAGTCTCCTCCAGGATGGTGAGAGTGGCCACGGCCCAGTAGTTGATAATTTTGTTCACTGGTGTGAGGATTCCTACCTGCAGCTGAATACGACAAAAACTAAAGACATGATTATTGACTTTAGGAGGAAAAATCCCAGGCACAAAGTCACCGTACTAAAAGGCCAGACTGTAGAAGAGCTTGGAAGAACGAGGCGGTGTGATATATAAACCAAAGTTTATTATCAGCTCCTCTAACAAGTCTCATCTAAGTGCAGAAGCAGAAGCAAGAAAAGAGACCGAATACCTCCGGCTCTGTGAACTTATACTTGCACATAACAAAAGACATGCATATCAAAGGCTGACATCCCTCATTATCTTAATCCCCCCATTGTCTCCGTACTCCTCCTCATGGCCCTGGGGGGTGAGGGCAGCTCCTCCGGTCTCCACCGCAGTGTCTGGGAACGTCTTTGTTCTTCACTGGCGGTTGAGAGTCTTTGTCCTTTCTGAGGTGTGAAGTCGCCTTACATATGTAATCACCAAACATTCCCACATGCTTCAACATATGTAGGTTATGGAATATATGATTAATATAGCCCACAGCCCCCCCCCCAAACGACTAAGAAAAGGACAATAGAGAAATTCACAGTTTAAGATAATTACTATGACATACTAACTGCTATACCTCTTGCCACAGAAGAAACTTTCCAGCAGCCATGCTCCTAAGAGAGTTCAGTGGTAATCATAACAGCATAGTAAAATCACAAGTCAGTCCTAAACTGTTACAGCACAATTAGTGAACAACTGTTGAGTAGTTTGCATCAGTCCCTGTGCTGTCTGGGTTTTAATCTTCTCCCGAATCTGCTGTGGGTCCGCTTAGGCGTCCTGCTGGGACCTTCCTGTAAGGAATCTGCAGCTTGGGGAGGAGAGTGATTATTTGTTCCCTGCAGGGGGGCTGAGTCTTTTCTCTTGGGGGGTCTACCCCGCCGAGGTGCTCTTGCCAACTGTGCAGGCTCGTCTCTCAACAAGAAGGCAGGTTTAAGTCTGTCAATGCTGACTGTTTCTTTTCTATCCCCAAAATCAAGCACAAAGTGTTTATCACCAGGTTCCAGCACTCTGAATGGCCCATCGTATGCTGGGCGGAAAGTTGGTTTTAAAGCTTCATGCCTAACAAAAACGAATTCAGCATTTTTTAGAGCTTGGGGGACAAAAACCCGTGGAAAAGAGTGATGTGCCGGCCCGGGGAGAGAGTCCGGTCCGTTGCTGCCTAAAAACCTCGAGGCTGGAAGATGCCCTGGCTCTGGGTTCTCTGGTAAAAATTCACACGGGAGCCTGAGAGGTTGTGCAAAATCTAATTCTGCTGGAGAGGCGTCTAGATCCTCTTTAGGTGCAGCACGCAACCCCAATAAAACCCAGGGAAGTTTATTTACCCAATTTGTATCCGTTAGTGAGGCTCTGAGGGTGGCCTTTAAAGACCTGTGAAAACGCTCGCATAACCCATTAGCCTGAGGGTGATAAGCGGTGGTGTGGTGAATTGTCGCCCCTAAGCTGCTGGCCATGGCTGACCAAAGCTCTGAGACAAATTGAGGCCCCCTATCGGACGTGATGTCTGATGGGACGCCGAAACGTGCCACCCAGTTTGTCAAAAAAACGCGAGCGACTTCCTCCGCTGTAGTTGACGCCAGAGGGACTGCTTCTGGCCAGCGCGTGGTGCGGTCTATCATTGTTAACAGGTGTGTGAAACCTTGGGAGGAAGGTAGTGGCCCCACGAGGTCGACACGAACGTGATCGAACCTTCTAGCAGGGATTGGAAAAGGCTCCAGAGGGGCTTTTGTGTGTTTGTGTATTTTGGCGCGCTGACAAGAAATGCAAGTTTTTGCCCATTCTTTTACGTTTTTGCGCAGGCCCGGCCACACAAACGTTTCGGCGACCATTTTAACCGAGGCGCGCACACCTGGATGCGCGAGGGAGTGAATTGAGTCGAAAATACGGCGGCGCCATGTGGCTGGGACTAACGGGCGAGGTCGGCCGGTTGAAATATCGCATATTAGGGGGGGCACGCCGTCGCGTAAACCCCTTTCCTCCAGCCTTAACCCTGTTGGTCCAGACAGGAGTGCACGCACGTCCGCGTCACTGCTTTGTTCCTCTGCCATGGCTGCATAATCTATCCCTGCATGGATTGGTGCTGCGTATGTGTCCGCGTTAGTGAAGAGTTCTGCGGCTGAGGTAGTATAATCTGTCTCCTCGCGCTCTGGCGATGTCACAGCGCGGGAGAGGCAGTCTGCTACCACGTTAAGTTTGCCTGCCACATGTCGAATGTCTGTGGTGAACTCTGAAATCACAGCCAGCTGTCTTTGTTGCCTGCCTGACCATGGTTCTGAGATTTTAGCCATGGCAAAGGTGAGCGGTTTGTGGTCTACAAAAGCCGTGAAACTCCGCCCTTCTAACCAGAACTGGAAGTGGCGGATGGATAAATGAAGCGCTAGCAGCTCCCTGTCAAAAGTGCTGTATTTACGCTCGGTTTGGTTTAGCGATTTGCTGAAGAATGCTAAAGGTTGCCAGATCCCGCTGACATGTTGTTCTACAACTGCCCCTATAACTAGGTCCGAAGCGTCTGTGGTTAGTGCAATGCTGGCCGAGGGGTCGGGGTGAACCAACAATGTGGCATTAGCTAGAGCGCTCTTTACTTCTGCGAAGGCACGTTCGCGCTCCGGGGTCCATTCGACCGCGTTGGAAGCTTTTTGTTTTCTGAGCGCGTCATATAGGGGCTGCATGAGCTGAGCTGCGTGGGGGAGGAAATGGTTGTAAAAATTAACCATTCCTAAAAATTCTTGCAGCGATTTGACCGTTTGTGGCCGTGGGAAACTTTTTATCGCGTGGACTTTGTCTGGAAGTGGGACTGCCCCCTTCGGAGAAACTCTGTGTCCTAAAAAATCAATTTGTGACACGCCGAATTTGCATTTGGCTGGATTGATTATTAACCCATGCTCTTCTAGCCTCTGAAAAACCATAGTGAGATGCTGCTCGTGTTCTTCCTCAGACGAGCTGGCTACCAGCATATCGTCGAGGTAGACGAAAACAAAAGGAGGGTCGCGTAATACTGCGTCCATCATCCGCTGAAAAGTTTGGGCGGCGCCTTTGAGGCCGAAAGGCATCCGCAAAAATTCAAAAAGGCCGAAAGGGGTTATTACAGCTATTTTAGGGATGTCCTCCGCTCGAACTGGGACTTGATGATAACCGCGGACCAGGTCTATTTTTGAAAAAATGCGCGCACCCGCCAGATGCAGTGAAAAATCCTGAATGTGAGGAATTGGGTAGCGGTCATGCACTGTCGCATAGTTTAATCTGCGGTAATCGCCGCACGGTCTCCAAGAACCGTCGGATTTCGGAACCATGTGAAGTGGCGAGGCCCAGGGGCTTTTCGAACGTTTAATAATGCCTAATTTTTCAAGGGTAGTAAACTCGTCCCGAGCTATGGCGAGCTTGGCCGCGTCTAAGCGCCGAGCTTTGGCAAATACGGGTGGGCCACTGTGGCTGAGAATTTGGGAACTGTGAGTGCTGGAAATTGGGTGAGGAGTTGATCAAACTTACCTCCTGCTGTGGTGACGCTAGCCTGCACGGGTGGTGGAGAAACTCGGGCTGAGCAGGGAATAGAAGCAAAGGACAGTACATTAACCAAGCGTCTGTTCGCTAGATCGACTAATAACCCATGTGCACACAAAAAGTCTGCGCCTAACAAGTTAAAACTCACCGCCGCTACAACAAATGTCCATCTGTAGTTGCGGCCGTGGATGTGGAGGTGCAGGCTTTTTTCGCCAAAAGTGTCAATGTTGGAGCCGTTGGCTGCCACCGCTCCGTTGCCCCGGGTGCCCATGGCTCGATCCGCTTGGGAGGGCATGACAAAACTTAGTTGAGCTCCTGTGTCAATAAGGAACTGCTTGCTGGTGTGTCCGTCCGTCACGTATAACAGCTTACTTTTCTCGCCGAGAACCGCTGCCGTTAACGGCTCTCGGCTTTGGCGTTTAAATTTGCAGGGGAGAACACATTTGTGAGCCTTCTCGGCGAAACGGTGGTGGTAATAACAAACATCGCTCCGTCTGTTACGTTTTGGCCGCGTCGCTGTCACCGCGGGCTGGATCTGCTCCGTGGGTTGAGGCTCGCCGTGGCTCTGAGCATCAGCGTTGAGGTCTGCGGATGCTGCTGTGGGTGTCTGTTCCCTGCAGGCGTTGACGAGTCGTTGAGCTTCGTTGGCCAGCACGTGGAAGTCTTGCTGGGTGTTGCATCGCATGTTGGCAAGCATCCCTCTCATGTGTGGCGGCAGCGTGCTGAGGAATACGAATTGGAAGAGGAAGTTGTCATTGTCCTCCTCTTTAAGCTGCAGCAAGTCCTCCATGAGGGCTTTAGGTCTGCATCCTCTGTGGCCGTAGACCGCCAGGATCCTCTCAGCTCTCTCTTCGGCTGAGGGGACGTAATTTGCCACGATGGTTGCTTTCAGTATTTCATATTTGTCTTGGGCCGGCGGCCGCCGGATTATGCTCCGCACACACCTCGAAGTGGCGGCGTCGAGTTTGGCGACGATGTGATAGAACTTCGTATCGTCGGCCGTGATGCCCGCCAGTGTAAACTGGGCTTCAGCTTGTTGAAACCACGAGGCGGGGTCTTCCTGCCAGAAGTCCGGCAGCTTGACAGCGACGGCATTTGTGTAGACCATCACTGCTGTGTCCGCAGGGTGAAAGTGCCTTGCCTCGGCTCTCTCAGCGGCGCTGGTGCTCGGTTGAGCCCTCTCTATCACTTCTGCCGTGGGGGAACGTCGTCCATCTGTTCCCCTGTCTGCGTGGGCGCCGGCGCCTGCCTTTGTTGCCACAGATGAGTCGATCGCGGGGGAACGCCTCAGGTCCATACTCGCGTCAGGGGTCACCAGTGTAGAAGAGCTTGGAAGAACGAGGCGGTGTGATATATAAACCAAAGTTTATTATCAGCTCCTCTAACAAGTCTCATCTAAGTGCAGAAGCAGAAGCAAGAAAAGAGACCGAATACCTCCGGCTCTGTGAACTTATACTTGCACATAACAAAAGACATGCATATCAAAGGCTGACATCCCTCATTATCTTAATCCCCCCATTGTCTCCGTACTCCTCCTCATGGCCCTGGGAGGTGAGGGCAGCTCCTCCGGTCTCCACCGCAGTGTCTGGGAACGTCTTTGTTCTTCACTGGCGGTTGAGAGTCTTTGTCCTTTCTGAGGTGTGAAGTCGCCTTACATATGTAATCACCAAACATTCCCACATGCTTCAACATATGTAGGTTATGGAATATATGATTAATATAGCCCACACAGACCACCGAATGTGTACAATCCTACAAATATCTTGGGACGATTATTGATAGTAATTTAAACTTTGAAGTGAACTGTGAAAGGGTGTGCAAAAAGGGTCAGCAACATTTGCATTGCTTGAGAAAACTTGCACGCTTCCAAGTTGACCGAACCATAATGACAATGTTTTATCGGGCTTTTATTGAATCTGTTTTATCCTTTTCTTTAGTGTCATGGTTTGGTCAGATAAAACTGAAACAGAGGAAATCCTTGGATCAGGTAGTTAGATGGTCCAGTCGTTTGCTTGGTGAGCCACAGCTGAGCCTGACATCCCTGTACACCAGACAAGTACAGAGGATGGCTACCTCCATTTTAAATGATGACTCCCACCCTTTGCACTGCCACTTTCAGCTTCTTCCCTCAAGACGGAGGTTTGCTGTCCCAAAAAGTAGAACCCAGCGCTACAAAAACAGCTTTGTTCCTGCTGCTGTCAAAGAGTTGAACAAGCTGTAACAATATATTGCACATAATTTAGGTATCTATTTATTAACTCCATTTTATACTTACTTATTTTTGTAGGATGTCACTTGGGTTCTAAATATTTTATTGGGTTTTAGACCTTTGAGTTTTTAACCTCTTTGACTAGTTTTTAACTTTTGATATGACCCTTCTCTCTTACCTCTGGTTTTTCTCCCATCTCTTTGTCTTTTTATACCCTGATTGATGGAGCCTTGAGTATTCTTGTCATGTTTATAGTCAGCTTCATATGTGCCTGTGTTTGTGTCTATGTTGAATGTAATTTGTGGCTTGTAAATATGGATGTCACCAGACTGCAAAACAAATCTACCTACGGGTACAAATAAAGTAACCTGAACCTGAACCTGAACCTGAAAATGGGCCTGAGTCACACAAATATCAGCTCTCGCTGCACCAGCAACGTCCCGGATAGCTATATGCATGCTATGTGGTCCTGTGCACCGGTTCAAAAGTTCTGGCAGAAGACATGTGAGGACTTGTCGGCATGGCTTGGGTATAGTGTCCCATCCTCACCCACACTTTGCATATTAGGCGATTTAAGTGAAACAAATATAGATGCAAGGATGTCACACATGGTTCTCACTGCCTTATGCCCTGCAAAGAAAACTATCCTCATGAACTGGAAATCAAGAAATAACTTGTGCATGATTTTTTATAATAACTTACTATTAGATTTTATTAGCCTGGAGAGACTGTAAGCCTACTGAAACAATCAATTCGCAGAATTCAATTCTCTCTGGTCCCCGCTTATTAATTCTATAACCTGAGGGGTGGCGGGCAGTGGCTCGCTCTCCTTGGCGCCTCTGGCGGCTGGCTGAGCCCCGACTGCGGGTGATCGGGGGGTCTGTTCCAGGGTGGCCGTGTGTCTGGCCTGGGAGGTTGGTCGGGGGGTGGGGGGGCTGTGGGGTGGACCGGGGTGGTGGGCTGTGGCCCCCGGCCAGCTGGCCTCACCTCCCAGGGGGTCTGGGTCTGGCCCTGGGCCCCTGGTGCTGGAGGGGGGGGCGGCGTTCCCCCCCTGGACTGGGGTTGGGTGTGCACTGGTGGTGCGGGTTGGCCCCGGTGCATCCTTGCACGGCAGGGTCGTGTTTTCCCTGGTGGGGCCCTGGTGGCACCCTGGGGTAGGTGCCTGCATCCTGGGTCACCCTCCCCGTCCACTGGGGTCTGCAGGTATGGGTGTGCATGTGTGTGTGTGTATGTGTGTGAGAGTGGGTGTGAGTGGGGGCTTGTGTATGAGCAGATGCGGAAGTGGGTGTGTGTGTTGTGAGTGGGCAGGTGGGGCTGTGTGTGGGTGTAGGTGGGCATGTGTGATGGTGGGTGGGGGTATGTGTGTGTATGGGTACGGTTACCTGTGGGTGGATGTCTGGGGGTGGAGGATGTGTGTATGGGTAGGAGAATTTGTTGGGTGGCAGGGGTGGGGCAGTCCATCTAGTGGCATGGGGGTTGGCATTTCGGGGCCTGCTTGTCCCGGCCGCCCTGCTGTTGTGTCGCAGGGTGAGGCGCTTTGTTGCCTTGCCCCTGGTGTCATTGGCGGCGGGTGTGTGTTGGTGCTTGGGAGTTTTGGGGGGAGGCCGTTGGTGCGGGTTTGTAGCATTTTTCCGTCGGGTTGCTTCAGGGTGGCTGTGGCTGCAGGGCGGCCTGCCGGTGTCGGTGTGCACCTGGGGTGGGTGGTCTGTGGGCTTGCGTGGGCACTCGGGGGTGTCACTTGACATGTGGGGTGCGGTGTGGATCCAGCCCATTGTTCACTATTGTGACTATTGTTGTCCGTGTTTGTGTGTGTAAGATGAGTGGGAATTGGTATGGCTGCCCCATCATGTTTGTGGTGCTGGGAGCGCCGGGGCGCGATGCTGGTGGGTCCTGGGCTGCTTGCACTGGTGGCCCTCGCCCTAGGTTGGGATTTGGGGGCAGTGCGTGGCCTCATGAACCAGTTTGTAAGCTGGCTTCTGGGGGGGGATGGCCTCGTTTTTAGACCGCCGCCATCCCAGTCTTACTTCCCGCCCTCCCCCTCCCCCTGACTCTGGGTGGAATATACATCTTCTTGGATACATTTAGGGCTTTGGGGTGGGGGTGTGCCGCACTGTGTCAGCAAAGGGGATACCTTTGGGTGGGGCTGCACTCACCTCAATTTTAATTGCATTTTAGACACTGAGGGCTTGGGAGGATGGGGGCCCCGCTGCCCATCGCAGTGGCTAGCGGTGCTCCAACCACTATCCCCCCAATTTTAATTGCACTTTGATAGTCCACACATTTACACACAATTACATCATATAACCGACATACACCCACCATGTTTTGTGCGGGGGGGGGGTCTTCCCCCACCCCTGTTGCCCTCCTCCTGCTGGGGGCGTGGGGGCCCGGTGGGGACCCTGGGACCCATCATGTTGTCAAAATCTCTGGGTGCTACGGAATGTATAGATACAACCAAGGGAGTGAGAGGGGGACTGAATATGAGCATAAGTGAGAGTGAGGGGCTGATGAATGGAGGTGGTAATGGTGGGTCGGTTTTGTGCGGCGCTTTGCATGTCAGGTGGCATCTCGGGGCGCCTGCGGTGGTCTGCTGATCAGTTGCTCAGGTGGGTGCCGGGGGTGAGGGTCTGCTTCTGTGGCCTGTGCCCATGGTCTCCCCGGTCACTGCCAGGCACTGGTGCGCGTTCAGGCTCGCTGCATCTGCTTTGCAGCTGTCTTATGAAACAAGGGTGAATGAGGGGTGAGTTTGAATGGGTACAGGAGTGAGAGAGAATGGGTTGATCCGGGTGAGTGAGAGGGAGTTAGTGCATATGGGTGCGCATGGGAGCATGTGGGTGTGAAGGTGTGGGGAGGGGTGTGTCTGCGAGTCGGGAGGTGCTGGATTAAGGGGGGTAGTGCCTCTCGGTAATGTGGGCTCCCCTGGGTGGGGGGACTTCTTTGGCCATGGGGGTCCCCGGGGTGTGCGGTGGTGGTGCTGGGGTGGGTCTGTGCCGGGGGGTGGGGTTGCTGGCCTCCTGGTGCCTGGGGCCCGGGGGTGGGCGTTGGCCCCGCTGGGGGGTAGGGATCAGCTGGGTTTGGGGGTGCTGGCTCACCATGCCAGCCGCAGAGCGACCTGGCCTCCCTCGATCATCCCTCCGGGGGCGGATGCCTGGCTTTCCTGGGGTTTGCTGACCTCGGACGTTTGTGCCCTGTGGGGGTTGGTGGTGCTGCCTTGCCTGCTCGGGGTTCCCGGGGGGAGAGCTTCTGCAACCGGCCCTCCACTTCGTATGTTTCCTGACAAACCACTCACATGCACACACTTATTTTGCGCGCGCTCTCATATATATGAGAGCTCTCATATATATGCACGCTCTCATATATATGCATGCGGATGTACACGCACAAGTGTCTCTCCTTTAACAGGTGCAGAAACCAGACTCGTGTTGAGACATCTTCGGTGGAAGAAGCAGTTTGTCTTTTGTTTGTTTTAAGTTGTTGGTTGTTTTTTTTTGTCTGTTCCCCTCCGTTTTCTTTCCCCCTCCACACACTTCCTTTCCCTCTTCCCCATCCTGTCGGGTTTTCCACGGGTAAAATAATTAAAATAAAGTATTAAAAGTTATTACAGGAGGAGTTTACAACAATATACAATACACAGTGAGGTACAGTATAAGCTCCTCTTGGCAAAGTAAATCTGTTTTGGCACAATAAGGGTGACAGATCCCTGTTCTGCTTGCCTAGCTGCCTGACAGGACAAGGGGAAAAAAAAAATAAGAAAATTTTGAAATGCTTTGTCATGGTGTCTTCTTTTGTTACTTCACAAAGACTGATATTTTAACAGGGGTGTGTACACTTTTTACATCCACTGTAGCTGTCTCTGTTTTTGTGGAGTGTTATTTTGTTTTCGTTTTTGGATTGTAGGGGGGCACATATAAAGGAATTAGAGCTCAGGCTTAGTTTACCCTGTTGTCTTTTTTCTGCCGTGTGAACTTTGAGTTTGAAACACTTCTCGACTTAGTCAAACAAACAAAAAAAAAAAAAATCTCTTTTACTGTCATTAAAATATATTCACAGTTCTTGACAAAAGTTGACACTATGTTGAATGTTGTAGCACACCGCAAGGCAACCGGAGTGGTGGCCTAGTTGGTAGAGCATCCGCCCCACACCCAGGAGGCTGGGGTTCAAATCCCGGCCGGGTCATGCCAGAGACCATATAAAAAAGTGGAACTTCCTGCCGTCCATCTTGGTGCTCAGCAATAATGGAAAGGAGGAGGGAAATTTGTGGCGGCGCCTTGCATAGCAGCAACCCCTCTGATTCTAGATGTGATTAACATTGTAGATAAGAGAAACATAATTTCATTCTACTGTACATGATTGGTTGTATGGAATGAATGACAATAAAGTTGACTTTACCTTTATGTTCGCCCACCAGGTTCAAAAGTTAATGACTGTAGGGCATATATAAGAATTGCCTCATTTTCAAGAATTTTCTGAGCTGTGATAAGAAAAGACAAACCAAAGAAACAGAACCGCTACAGCAATATATTGTTACTTTTTTTTTTTCGATTTTAAGCTCTGATGATGATGAGACAACAGATAGTATAGATGCAGTAACAGAGGGCTGAATTATAACAGCCAGTGTTGCACTGTAATCTTTGTGGATTGTGGAGGATTAACTGCACAGTCGGATGCTGGTCTCACAGACAAAGCTCCCCCATCGTCAGCTGCCTGTTGCAGAAACCGAACACCAGCAGACTACTTAGAGACCCAACAACAGATGAGTCCCAGAGATTTCCTTCATATTTGGCTCCTACGTGTCCTGACACGTCCAACTGTGCACCTCATTCATTTTAAAGTGGCATTAAAATATAAACCAGCTGAGCCCAATACCAAATCTGTAGTACAAGAAAAAAATGGGGAGTAGTTGTGTGAAATTACCAAAACACACATACAGCACTTCTTTCCCATTTTACTGTCCTGCAAAAATCTTTTAGATTGTAATAAACTGAACGCCCCTTTGACCTTTTCGGGTAGAGGGTATAAGAGTGTGGCTGTAATAAACAGATCTATGTTGATCTGTGTGGGGAGCGTGAAATAACGAGGCTGAATTATTTCTCAATTCAGGTTTTAATGTAGCTTTCACATCCCCAGCAATCTCTCAAGAACAGAAGAGAGTGAGCTGCATCAGAACCCCCACATTTATACATCCACATCAAAGAAAGAATCACATATCACTGTCAAACCCCCCATTGACAATAACTCTTCCCCCGAGTCCCTTAGTCCCCCGCCTGGCCCCAGGAGGTCAGGAAGTCCTTTCAGCTCCTTATTACGGTACCTCCGTCCTCTTGCTGTTATCCACAGGCGGTCCAGACATATTGTCCCATCCAAGACATGAGGTCAATCCACACATGTAATCCTAAGCATCTCACCTTGTGCTTATACATATGTAGGCAAAAATACATGAGCTACATAACCCCCCCCCCCCCCAAACGTCGAAGAATGGACAATAAAGCATAATTCACACAACATGAAAAATGTTCAAATCAACATAAAATCAACAACATAGTCTACACAACATGATAAAATCACATATCAGTCTGTACACCGTCTGGGCTTCAAACGTCTTCCAAATTTGCTGTAAGCAGGCTTCGCCGTCCCTGAGGCGCCGTCCTGCAGAGAATCTGCTAACTGAGGAAGAGACTGGTTATTTGATCCCTGCGGGGGCTCCAGGGCATGCTCCCTGGGGGGTCTGCCACGTCGAGGGGCCCTCGCCACCGGTACAGACTCGTCGTTCATCACAAAAGCAGGTTTCAGTCTGTCAATACTAACTGTTTCCTTTCTGTCTCCCAAATCTAGCACAAAACGCTTATCACCTGTTTCTAGCACTCTAAATGGACCATCATATTGCTCCGCACTGTGTGTGTTTATATACTTGCATATTTATTCCACCTAGCTGCAATGCTCCGTACTGTGGGTGTTTATATATTTACATATTTATTCCATCTAGCTACAATGCTCTGCACTGTGTGTTCATATATTCATATATTTATTCCATCCAGCTACAATGCTCTGCACTGTGTGTCTGTGTGTGTGTGTGTATGTATATATTTTATAGTAATATGTACATATGTATATTAGCTGCTCTTGCTTGCTTGTTTTTTTTTCTTGCCTTCTGATTGTTGCTCTGAGTGTTGCGATCCCTGTGCTGTTGCAATCCTGGAATTTCCCCGTTGTGGGACTAATAAAGGCTTATCTTATCTTATCTTATCTTATATGGCGGGCGGAGGCCTGGTCGTAGAGCCTCGTGCCTGACAAAAACAAACTCGGCATTTTTTAAAGCTTTGGGAACAAAAACATGCGGAAAAGCGTGATGAACGGGGCCCGGGAGCAGGTCTGCTCCCGTGCCAATCAGTGGCCCCAGAGCCGGGGGGCGCCCCGGCGCCGGATGCTCTGGTAGGAACTCACCGGGCAGCCTGAGAGGTTGTACAAAAACTAACTCCGCTGAGGAGGCATTTAAATCCTCCTTGGGCGCAGAACGCAACCCCAATAAAACCCATGGTAGCTTGTTTACCCAATCTGCATCCGTAAGCGACGCTCTGAGGGCTGCCTTCAAAGACCTATGAAAACG
Organism: Pholidichthys leucotaenia; assembly: GCA_020510985.1. NCBI lineage: Eukaryota > Metazoa > Chordata > Actinopteri > Cichliformes > Pholidichthyidae > Pholidichthys > Pholidichthys leucotaenia. The sequence continues at coordinate 181,084,624 of CM035845.1, read as the reverse complement.
CTCGCATAAACCATTAGCCTGGGGGTGATAAGCGGTAGTGCGGTGAATTGTCGCCCCTAAGCTGCTGGCCATCGCTGACCAAAGCTCAGAGACAAATTGAGGCCCTCTGTCGGACGTAATATCCGACGGAACCCCGAAACGCGTTACCCAGGCCATCAAAAATGCGCAAGCCACCTCTGCAGCCGTGGTCGATGCTAGTGGGACCACTTCCGGCCAGCGTGTGGTTCGGTCCACCATTGTCAAAAGATGTGTGAACCCCTGCGATGACGGTAGGAGCCCACGAGATCAACATGCACATGATTGAACCTCTTGGCCGGGATGTGGAATGGTTCTAAGGGGGCTTTTGTGTGTTTGTGAATTTTGGCCCGCTGGCAAGCCATGCAGGTTCTCGCCCACTCTTTCACGTGCTTGCGCAGGCTCGGCCAAACAAACTTCTCCGCTACCATTTTCACTGAAGCGCGCACCCCTGGGTGTGCCAGGGAGTGAACCGAGTCAAAAACGCAGCGGCGCCAAGCGGCCGGTACCACTGGGCGCGGTCGCCCGGTAGAGATATCACAGATCAGAGTGGGCATACCAGTTTGCAAACTCCTGCTCTCCAGCCTTAACCCTGTTGGTCCAGACTGGAGCGCGCACACGTCCGCATCTCTACCCTGTTCCGCTGCCATGGCTGCATAATCTATCCCCATGTGAACTGGGGCCGTGTGCGCTTCCGCACTGCTATTTTGCCCTGCGGCTGTGGTAGTATAATCTATCTCCGCGCGGACTGGTGCTGTCACCGTGCGAGAGAGGCAGTCTGCCACTACATTGAGTTTACCCGCTACGTGCTGAATATCAGTAGTAAATTCCGAAATTGCGGCCAACTGTCTCTGCTGCCGGCCCGACCAAGGTTCTGAAATTTTGGACATCGCAAAAGTGAGCGGCTTGTGGTCGACAAACGCGGTGAAACGCCGACCTTCCAGCCAGAACTGGAAATGGCGAATGGCTAAGTGGAGCACTAACAGCTCCCTGTCAAACGTGCTGTATTTCCGCTCGACTTCGTGCAAGGATCTGCTGAAAAATGCCAGCGGCTGCCAAACCCCGGCAACGTGCTGCTCCACAACCACCCCATGGCCAAATCTGATGCGTCAGTGGTAAGCGCTATGCAGGCCGTTGGGTCTGGGTGAGCTAGCAGCGCAGCGTCAGCAAGGGCTTTTTTAACCTCTGTGAATGCGCGCTCCCACTCCGGGGACCACTCGATCGTATTGGAGGGTTTTTGTTTTTTAAGCGCGGCATATAATGGTTGTATGAGCTGCGCTGCGTGGGGTATGAAACGGTTATAAAAATTTACCATTCCTAGAAACTCCTGTAATGATTTGACCGTTTGTGGCCGGGGAAATTCTGCCACTGCGCGCACTTTGTCCGGTAACGGAACCACCCCTTCTGGGGAAACGCGGTGCCCCCAAAAATCGATCTGTGCCACACCGAACTGGCACTTGGCTGGATTAATTATTAACCCGTGCTCTCCCAACCTCCGAAAAACTGCCGTGAGGTGCTTTTCGTGTTCCTCCTCGGACGTGCTGGTGACTAAAATGTCGTCGAGGTAGACAAACACAAAAGGGAGATCACGTAACACGGCATCCATCATGCGTAGGAAGGTTTGCGCAGCGCCTTTGAGGCCAAACGGCATACGTAAAAACTCAAAAAGTCCGAAGGGGGTTATTACCGCTGTCTTGGGAACGTCCTCGGCTCGGACCGGGACCTGATGATAGCTGCGGACCAGGCCTATTTTAGAAAAAAGCGCACTCCCGCCAGATGCACCGAAAAATCCTGAATGTGTGGGATTGGGTAGCGGTCATGCGCCGTGGCGTTGTTCAACCTGCGGTAATCACCACAAGGTCTCCACGAGCCGTCAGCTTTAGGGACCATATGCAATGGAGAGGCCCATGGGCTTTTCGAACGGCGAATAATGCCCAGCCTTTCCAGGTTGGCGAACACCTCGTGCGCTATGGAGAGTTTAGCTGCATCCAAGGGCCGAGCTTTCGCAAAGACGGGGGGGGGGGGGGGCCAGCTGTGGTGATAAAGTGCTCCACCCCGTGTTTCGCCACTGCTGCCGAAAATGTGGGAACCGTGAACGCTGGAAACTGGTTGAGGAGTGTGTGAAACTTGCCCCCTGCTGTGACGACGTTGGTCTGGACCGGTGGCGGGGACACTCGAGCTGCACAAGGGATGGAATAAAAAAGAGAGTGCATTTACCAGCCGCCTATTGGCAAGGTCAACTAACAAACCATGTGAGCACAGAAAATCAGCACCTAACATGTTGAAACTCACCGCCGCTATAATAAAAGTCCATTCATAAGAGTGGCCGTGCAAGGATAGGAGCAGAGTCCTTTCTCCGAAGATCTTGATGCTCGAGCCGTTCGCCGCTGTTGCCCCGTCACCACGGGGGCCTGCCAGCCGGTCGGCATAGGTCGGGGTGATGAAACTCACTTGGGCTCCGGTGTCCACGAGGAAGTGCCGCCCGGAGCTCGCATCTGTGATGTAGAGCAGCTTATTTAGTTCTCCGAGAGCCGAAGCTGCTAACGAATCCCGGTCCTGGCGTTTTCCCGAGCTCTTGAAGTGGCACGGTGGCACACATCTGCGCGCCTTCTATGCGAAACGCCGATGGTAAAAGCAAAGGTCATCTCCTCCGCTGCGTCGTGAACACGCCGCTGCCGTCGTTGTTGAGATTGCTTCCGCTGTCTCTGGCTCCTCACTGTTCCCGGTCGCCGCACCAAGGTCTGCCGCTGCTGAGGTGGCCGTCTGCTCACCGCAGGAGTCGAGGATCCGCTGCGCCTCTCGGGCCAGCGCACGGAAGTCCCGCTGGGTCACACAACGCATGCTGGACAGGTCTGCCCTCATGTGCATCGGGAGGTTTCTCAGGAAGATGTGTTTAAATAGGAGGATGTGTTTAAATAGGAAACCGTCATTCTCTGTGTCCCTCAGCTGCAGCATGTCTTCCATCAGGTCGACTGGTCTGCATCCTCCCCGGTCGTGTAGAGCCAGGAGCCTCCTAGCCCTCTCCTCGGCTGAGGGCGTGAAACACTGGGTAAGGGCAGCCTTCAGCTCGCCGTATTTGTCGTTAGCGGGCGGCTGCTGCACCAGGCTCCGCACGCATCGAGCCGTGCGGTTGTCGAGCTTGGCGATGACATGGTAGAACTTTGTGTCATCCGCCGTTATTCCCCCGAGTGCGAACTGTGCTTCAGCCTGAAGGAATCACGAGTCCGGGTTGTCCTGCCAGAACTCTGGTAGCTTGATTGAGACGGCGCTCGTTCGGGCGGTCTCCGACGAGTCTGGATCGAGGGAAACACGTCTATGCATTTCACGTCATTGGTCACCAATGTGGGGAGCGTGAAATAACGAGGCTGAATTATTTCTCAATTCAGGTTTTAATGTAGCTTTCACATCCCCAGCAATCTCTCAAGAACAGAAGAGGGTGAGCTGCATCAGAACCCCCACATTTATACATCCACATCAAAGAAAGAATCACATATCGCTGTCAAACCCCCCATTGACAATAACTCTTCCCCCGAGTCCCTTAGTCCCCCGCCTGGCCCCAGGAGGTCAGGAAGTCCTTTCACCTCCTTATTACGGTACCTCCGTCCTCTTGCTGTTATCCACAGGCGGTCCAGACATATTGTCCCATCCAAGACGTGAGGTCAATCCACACATGTAATCCTAAGCATCTCACCTTGTGCTTATACATATGTAGGCAAAAATACATGAGCTACAATCTGCTTCAAAACCTGAAAGATCGTACACACTTCCATTAACCCAAAAATGTACATTTAATCGGGAAATCTGTTCACAGTAATTCTCAAATGTTCCTGTTTTGTTTCACTTGTGTTTTTGTTGATTATTTGTTAGTTTAATTTTGCAAAGATAAAAGATATAAACACAAAGTCATTAACAAAACACTGTAGGAAGAGGCAAAAAGCCAAGAGGGCTTATTTAAGGTCTCTGCCTTAATAAAATAAAAAGAATAAAGCAAAACAAAAACCACTAATACAAAAGATTAATAAAAATAAAACACAATGACAGACCACTATCATCAAAACAAACAAGAGAATCAAAATAAACACAAAAATTAGAATTTGCAAGGTGTCCTTGAGTGATTTTAAAATTTGAACTAGAGAGAACAAGAGTAATGTCACCTGCAAACATTATAGGACAAAGATCATTTGAGATATTGTAACTATCATTAATATAAATAAGAAATAACAGTGGTCCCGGAATGTATGCCTGTGGAACCCCACATTGCAGTCTACCTTGGTAGAACAGCTTCATTTAATTCAGACAAACTGGTTTGTATTTGAAAGATAATTTTTTAAACCATTCATATGTGTAATTATGAAAACTGTATGTAAACAACTTTTTCAAGGCCCCAATTAACTTTTTGTCTTGTTTTCATTAACTGTTTTAATTATCTTGTTTTTGTATTTTGATGGACCATGAGTCTGAAATAAAGTTTGATTGATTCAATAAAATATGAGGACTGACAGTATCAAGACGTTTTGAAAAAAAATACTACACACTGTGGGGAGCCTTGAATAACGAAACTGAATTGCATTTAATTCAAGTTTATTTCAAGCAACCATTCCCACAGTCTACTCTCATTCTTGAGCAGCGAACAAAGAGGAGGAAACACACCAAAGTCCTCACCTTTAAACATTCTCACATAAAGGAATCTCCCTCGCAGGGGAGGTCACACATCTCCATCATAATCCCTTTATTCACATTCATAATCCCCTTATTTACATTACTCCCCCCTCTCTCCTCTCGAGCCTCAGAGGTCAGGGAATCTTCTGTCCACACCTATGTCTTCTCTCGCTGTCCTCCGCAGGGGTCTCAGACTCTGCGTCTCCTTCATCGTGAGGTTAGATCACATATACATATGTCTAATATGTACATGCACAACTACACAGCCATATAACCCCCCTCAAACGATGAAGAACGGACTATTCCCTAAAATTCAATAACATCTTACTGACTACTGTATAATCAACATCAACATTCAGTCTGTGCGCCGCCTGGGCTTCAACCGTCTGCCGAATCTGCTGTGAGTTGGCCCTGCCTTGCCTGCAGCGCCTTTCTGCTCCGGCTCTGTTGACTGAGGAAGAGAGTGATTATTTGCCCCCTGCGGGGGCCTGCCTCGTCGAGGCGCCCTTGCGACCGGTACAGACCCGTCCTTCATGACAAAAGCAGGTTTTAGTCTGTCAATACTGACTGTCTCTTTTCTGTCTCCAAAATCTAGCACAGATTGCTTATCACCTGCCTCCAGCACTCGAAATGGCCCTTTGTAAGGTGTTTTGAGTGTTGCTTTTAGGGCTTCGCGCCTGACAAAAACGAACTCGGCATTTTTCAAAGCCTTGGGGACGAAAACTCGTGGAAAAGCGTGATGAACCGGACCCGGAAGCGTGTCTGCTCCCGTGCCAACTAACGGTCCCAGAGCCGGGAAAGGTGGGGGCTCCGGGTGCTTTGGTAAAAACTCACCTGGCAGCCTAAGAGGTTGTGCGAATACCAGCTCCGCTGGGGAGGCGTCTAAGTCCTCTTTGGGTGCAGAACACAACCCTAATAAAACCCATGGTAGTTTATTTAGCCAATCTGCATCCGTGAGCGACGCTCTGAGTGCTGCCTTCAAAGACCTATGAAAACGCTCACATAAACCATTAGCCTGAGGGTGGTAAGCCGTAGTGCGGTGAATTTTGGCTCCCAAGCCGTTGGCCATCGCTGACCACAGCTCAGAGATGAATTGAGGTCCTCTATTGGACGTGATGTCCGACGGAACCCCGAAGCGCGCCACCCAAGCCGTTAAAAAAACGCGAGCCACCTCCGTGGCCGTGGTCGTCGCCAGCGGGACCACTTCCGGCCAACGTGTGGTTCGGTCCACCATTGTCAAAAGATGCGTGAACCCCTATGATGCCGGTAGGGGGCCCACGATGTCGACGTGCACGTGGTCGAACCTTCTGGCTGGAATGCGAAACGGTTCTAACGGGGCTCTTGTGTGCTTGTGAATTTTGGCCCGTTGACAGGAAATGCAGGTTTTTGCCCATTCCTTCACGTGCTTGCGCAGGCACGGCCAAACAAACTTTTCCGCTACCATTTTCACCGACGCGCGCACCCCCGGGTGCGCCAGTGAGTGGACCGAGTCAAAAACACGGCGGCGCCACGCGGCCGGAACCACCGGACGCGGGCGCCCCGTCGACACATCGCAGATCAGGGGGGGCATACCGGTTTGTAAACACTTGCTCTCCAGCCTTAACCCTGTTGGTCCAGACTGGAGCGCGCGCACATCTGCGTCCGCCCCCTGGTCCGCCGCCATGGCTGCGTAATCTATACCCACGTGCACCGGGGCTGCGCGCGCCACCGCGCCGCTCTCCTGCAGCGCGGTCACGGTGGCCCGTTCTGCCTCTGCGCATGGTGGAGTCGTGACCGCGCGCGAGAGACAATCTGCTACTACATTGAATTTGCCCGCAACGTGCCTAATGTCAGTGGTAAATTCCGAGATCGCGGCCAGCTGCCTCTGCTGCCTGCCTGACCATGGGTCTGAAATTTTGGCATGGCGTATGTGAGCGGCTTGTGGTCCACATAAGCGGTGAAGCACCGTCCTTCCAGCCAGAACTGGAAATGACGAATAGCCAAATGCAGCGCCAACAGTTCTCTGTCGAACGTGCTGTATTTTCACTCAGCCGCGCTTAAGGATTTGCTAAAGAAAGCCAACGGCTGCCAAACTCCGGCGACCTGTTGCTCAATAACGGCCCCTATGGCTAAATCTGAAGCGTCTGTCGTCAGCGCGATACGTGCTGCTGGGTCTGGGTGGGCCAGGAGCGCAGCGTCAGCCAAGGCTTTTTTAACCTCTGTGAACGCGCGCTCCCGCTCCAGGGACCATTCGACCGCCTGGGTTGGTTTTTGCTTTTTGAGCGCGGCATATAACGGTTGCATGATTTGAGCTGCGTGGGGCAGGAATCGGTTATAAAAATTCACCATCCCCAAGAATTCCTGCAGTGATTTGACTGTTTGTGGCCGGGGAAAATCCGCTACCGCGCGTACTTTATCTGGTAACGGAACCGCTCCCTCTGGGGAGACGCGGTGACCCAAAAAATCGATCTGCTCGACGCCAAACTGGCACTTGGTTGGGTTAACTATTAAGCCGTGCTCTCCCAGCCTCCTAAAAACTGCTGTGAGGTGCGTTTCGTGTTCGTCCTCTGAAGTACTCGCAACCAAAATGTCGTCGAGGTACACAAACACGAAAGGGAGATCACGTAACACGGCATCCATCATCCGCTGAAACGTTTGCGCCGCCCCTTTGAGACCAAACGACATGCGTAAAAATTCGAAAAGTCCGAACGGGGTTATTACCGCTGTTTTAGGAATGTCCTCCGGTTGGACTGGGACTTGGTGATAGCCACGAACCAGATCAATCTTTGAAAAAATGCGCGCCCCCGCCAGGTGCACCGAAAAGTCCTGAATGTGCGGGATGGGATAACGATCGTGCGCCGTAGCATTGTTTAGCCTGCGGTAATCGCCACACGGTCTCCAGGAGCCATCGGCTTTCGGGACCATGTGCAGCAGCGAAGCCCACGGGCTTTTTGACCTACGAACGATGCCCAGCCTCTCTAGGCTGGCGAACTCCTCGCGCGCAATGGCGAGCTTAACTGCATCCAAGCGCCGAGCCTTTGCAAACACGGGAGGGCCAGATGTAGGGATAAAATGCTCCACCCCGTGTTTCGCGACTGTCGCTGAAAAAGTGGGCACAGTGAGCGCTGGAAATTGGGTGAGGAGTGTGTGAAACTTACCACCTGCTGTAGCGACGTGGGTCTGTACTGGTGGCGGGGACACTCGAGCTGAACAGGGGAGAGAGTAAAAAGAGAGTGCATTTACCAGCCGTCTATTAGCAAGATCAACTAACAGATTGTGTGAGCACAAAAAATCCGCGCCCAACATGTTGAAACTCACCGCCGCTATGACAAAAGTCCATTCATATGTGCGGCCATGTAAGCATAATGGCAAGGTCCTTTTCCCGTAGGTGTTGATGCTCGAGCCATTTCAATTCAATTCAATTCAATTCAACTTTATTTATATAGCGCCATTTCACAACAACAGTCATCTCATAGCACTATCAACAGTAGGGGGGACCCCCACAGTTGCAGAAAGACCCCAGCAATCAGGCGATCCCCTGTGAGCAAGCACTTGGCGACGGTGGAGAGGAAAAACTCCCTTTTAACAGGAAGAAACCTCCAGCAGAACCAGGCTCAGGGAGGGGCAGTCATCTGCTGCGACTGGCTGGGGGGTGAGGGGATAGAGAAGAAGAAAAGAACAGACATGTAGAGAGCAAACAGCACGATGGGGACTCAATCTATGGGAGAGAACAAACAAATGTTAATGACCAGCAAAAAAAAAAAATATTTCATAGAGAGTGAGGAAAGGAGTGAGGCCCAGTGCATTACTGGAGGTCCCCCGGCTGACTAAACCTATTAGCAGCATAACTAAGGGAGGGTTCAGAAACACATGATCCCTCCCTAATTGTAGGCTATATCAAAAAGGTAGGTTTTAGCCCTATTCTTAAAAACAGAGATCGAGTCTGACTCCCGAATCCAGATTGGCAGCTGATTCCACAGGAGAGGAGCTTGATAACTGAAGGCTCTGCCTCCCATTGTACTTTTGGAGATTCTAGGTATTACAAGTAATCCTGCATTTTGGGAGCGTAGTGCTCTGTTAGGATGATACGGTAGTATCAGATCTTTTAAATAAAAAGGAGCCTGATTGTTTAGAGCTTTGTAAGTAAGAAGAAGGATTTTAAACTTAATTCTAAACTCTATGGGAAGCCAATGAAGGGAGGCCAGAACTGGAGAGATATGATCTCTCTTTCTAGTACCTGTTAAAACTCTTGCTGCAGCATTTTGGATCAGCTGAAGACTTTTTAAAGATGTTTTAGGACAGCCTGATAATAAAGAATTACAATAATCTAATCTCGAGCTAACAAAAGCGTGGATCAGCTTCTCAGCATCACTCTGAGATAAGATGCTCCTAATCTTGGCAATATTACGCAAATGATAGAAGGCAGTCTTAGAAACAAATTTAATATGTGAATTGAAGGACAAATCCTGATCAAAAATAACTCCAAGGTTCCTCACAGAGCTATTAAGAGAAAGAGTAACTGCATCCAAACTGAAAGTTTGATTTGGAAAGGAATTTCTAAGGTTTTTTGGACCAACAAGAATGACTTCAGTCTTATCTGAATTTAATAGCAGGAAATTACAAGTCATCCAAGCTTTGATTTCCTTAAGACAGGCTTCTAACTTGGCTAATTGATTACTATCATCTGGCTTCATTGACAGGTATAATTGTGTGTCATCTGCATAACAATGAAAATGTATACAGTGCTTTCTAATAATGTTGCCTAACGGAAGCATATATAAACTAAAAAGAGTAGGGCCTAGCACAGATCCCTGTGGAACTCCATGACTAAGCTTTGAGCTGAAAGAAAACTCATCATTTACATGAACAAACTGGAACCTATCAGATAAATAAGATCTAAACCACTGCAACGAAGTTCCATTAAGTCCAACATAGTGTTCTAATCTATCAAGTAGAATATTATGATCAATAGTATCAAAAGCTGCACTAAGATCTAAAAGGACAAGTACAGAAACTAGTCCATTATCAGATGCAATGAGGAGGTCGTTAGTGACCTTCACTAAGGCTGTTTCAGTACTATGATGGATTCTAAACCCAGATTGAAACTCTTCAAATAAACCATTTCCCTGCAGGTGGTCAAATAATTGCGTAGCAACAACTCTTTCTAAGATTTTTGAAATGAAAGGGAGATTAGAGATTGGTCTATAGTTAGCTAAAGCTCCTGGATCTAGCGTTGGCTTTTTGAGTAAGGGTTTAATTACAGCCGTTTTAAAAGCCTGCGGTACATGGCCTAAAGTTAATGAAGAATTGATTATATGAAGAATAAAGCTACCAATAAGTGGGAAGACTTCTTTAAATAACCTGGTAGGAATAGGGTCTAAAAGACAAGTTGAAGGTTTGGATGAGGAAACTATTTTGTCTAACTCACAAAGGTCGATTGGAGTAAACTCATCAAGACAGACATCAATAGAAGGAGTTGTAGTAGTTACAGTGTTTAAGTTAACTGTGGGAAGAATCTGATTGATTTTATCTCTGATGGATGAAATTTTATTATTGAAAAAGTTCATAAAGTCCTGACTAGTAAGCTCTAAGGGGATGCTAGGATTGACAGAGTCCTGACTCTTTGTCAACCTGGCTACAGTACTGAAAAGAAACCTGGGATTATTCTTGTTCTCTTCTATTAATGCAGAGTAATAACTCGTTCTAGCTTTTCATTTGCCGCCGTAGCTCCGCTACTGCGGGGTCCAGCCACCCGGTCCGCGTATGTTGGGGTGATGAAGCTCACTTGGGCTCCGGTGTCTATGAGGAACTCTCGTCCGGAGCTCGTATCCGTGATGTAGAGCAGCTTGTTGCCTTCTTCGAGAGTCGAAGCTGCTAGCGACCCCCGGTCTTGCCGTTTCCCGAACTCTTGAAGTTGCAGGGCGGCACGCACCTGCGTGCCCTATCAGCGAACCTCCGATGGTAAAAGCAGAGATCCTCTCCTCTGCCGTGTCGGGGCCACACCTCTGCCACCGGACCATTGGCTCCACCTCGTCGTGGCCGTGCTGCCGCCGTCGTCGGCCAGCCTGGGTCTGCCGCCTCTGGCTCCCCGCTGTCTTGGGTCGCCGCTGTGGCTGTCTGCCCGCCGCAGGCGTCCAGAATCCCATCTGCTTCCTGGGCCAGCTCCCGGAACTCCTCCAGGGTGTGACACTTCTTGCCGGCCAGCGTGCTTCTCGCATGCGTGGGGAGGTTGGAGAGGAAGATGAACTGGAAGAGGAAATCATCGTTGTCCGACCCTCTCAGCTGTATCATATCCTCCATCAGGGCGCTCGGCCTGTGTCCTCCTTGGTCTAGCAAAGACAGGATCCTCCTCGCCCTCACTTCGGCCGAGGGGGTGAAAAACTTAATGAGGGTGGATTTCAGCTTGTCGTACCTGCCGGTCGCAGGTGGCTGCTCCACCAAGTTCTGCACGCACCGAGCTGTGCTGTTATCCAGTTTAGCGATGACATGGTGGAACTTAGTGTCATCCACCGTTACTCCTGCGAGCACGAACTGCGACTCCGCTTGCAGGAACCACGACCGTGGGTTATCCTGCCAGAAATCAGGCAGCTTGACGGCCACTGCGCTCGCCAGCTCTGAACTCTGTGAGTCCGGGACCCTGAGACCTTCTCCAGTCATTCTCAAAGTCGTCGGTCACCAATTGTGGGGAGCCTTGAATAACGAAACTGAATTGCATTTAATTCAAGTTTATTTCAAGCAACCATTCCCACAGTCTGCTCTCATTCTTGAGCAGCGAACAAAGAGGAGGAAACACACCAAAGTCCTCACCTTTAAACATTCTCACATAAAGGAATCTCCCTCGCAGGGGAGGTCACTCATCTCCATCATAATCCCTTTATTCACATTCATAATCCCTTTATTTACATTACTCCCCCCTCTCTCCTCTCGAGCCTCAGAGGTCAGGGAGTCTTCTGTCCACACCTATGTCTTCTCTCGCTGTCCTCCGCAGGGGTCTCAGACTCTGCGTCTCCTTCATCGTGAGGTTAGATCACATATGCATATGTCCAACATGTACATGCACAACTACACAGCCATACACACATTCATTATTTTTAGTGCAAAAATAATTGTCATTCAGGTTTGTTGGATGCTTTCATTTTTACAGTGTGAAATAAAGCTACTTCACCAAATCTAGATTTTTCTAACTTTTTCTACTGATCTTTGAATTGGGGTTCCAGTTGCTGTGGTTGTTGGCACTGTAGATAAAACTGAGTTGAACTGAATTTACATCATCAAACATCAGTGATATTTTCCTTTCTAATTGTTGCTGTTAAACATTTAAAAGTGATATTTCTATCTTCCATTTATCACAAAACTATTTTTTCCATCATTGCCAACGTTGGATGTGGAATAAATTGTTGGCTTACTGGAATAAAAGCATCATATTAATACTTTATGTGAAGACAGTGTTCAACAGGTCTGCAGATTTCTGAAAACATTAACGTGACTGTTGGTGTGTTGTTGCAAAATGTAAACCAATTTTTATCTTGGGCATGTGTGCAGAAGCCACGAAAAGGGATTTGAAGTAATTTTTCTGCTGAACTTGTGTGAGTTTCAAAGGAAAAAACAGATCAGTATCAGGGTGGAACTTCCAGCAGCCTTTTCTGTGTGTGTGTGTTGGATCCTGTCCTTATCTGGACAGGCGATCTCAACCCAAGATACCAACGGGCTCGAGTGGGAGTTCACTGTAAATGACCCACATTCACATTTCATACAGGCTGATGGAGCAACAACACAATGACCTCACTGTCAGCAAAAATGCAGACTGAGCACAGATCTCAGATTGAAACAACTGACAGGGAAGAATTTATTTTTTTTATTTCTTTATTTACATGAGAAGTTTGACTGAAGGTTATTATTTTAAGCTGAATGCAGCTGAGGATGGAAAGGGGGAGTGACAGAGATTGTGTTGGCAGAGTCTGAATGTCTTATCAGCCATTAAATCTCCTCCAACTGAATTAAACTGAGCCTGTCAGCTATTGTGTTGCAGAAAAACAGTTCATACCAGCTGCTTTTTCTTACCATGCTAGATTTAATTCAGTTCAGCTTTCAGCACAAAACTTATTTTTATGGAGGCAATATTTCCTCTGAGTCACTCTGTGCTCATTCAAGTGACATAATAATCACAGTGTGATTATGACTTAATTATTTTTTGGCAGATTTTCTCCAAGCATTTTGAGAATTTATAAACATAAAATACATAAAAAAACATATAAAAATTTACAAACTTCATAGGTAAAATTTTGACACTAAAATCCAGTGCCATGAGGCTGAGCGCAGTGTTCCACCGTGCTCATGCTCTCAATTTACTTCTGGTTATTTCCTGTATTTTCTGTTTTGCGTGTTTATTTTACTGTGTGTTGGTTTAGGATATAGGATGTGTTTTGAGTTGCCAGTGTTTCTGTTTATGTAATTCTTGTTCTTATTATTATTCTGTCAGTTTCTGTAGGCATCTTTTTCCATCTAGTTCTTAGCTTTAATATTATGTTCCTGTTTGACAAGAGCTCCCCACTTCTTCCTCCAGTCACTCCTACTTTGGTCGTCGTCGGCCTCCGTCGGTCTATGGTGACCATGGAAGAGAATCCTAAACGTCTACTCTGCTGGAACAGCACCGCCTGTGGCTGAACAGGCCGATGCGCGAATGACAGTCCCTGTCACACAGGTCACACTTGTGGGTGGTCTCCGTGCTGCTGGGTCTGTGGCGGTTCTTCCTGCGGGTCCTTTTTTCATCTGCTGCAGCAGTCAGTCTCTCTTCACCCGCCTTGAGCTGTCTGGTCAGGGTGCCTCTCCATTTGGAGCGGTCCGTTGCAAGGTCCTCCCAGCGCTCTGTGTTGATATCCAGGGCCTTCATGTCTCTCTTGCAGACGTCTCTAAAGCGCAGCTGTGGGCGGCCAACGTCTCTCCTGCCAGTTGCCAGTTCTCCATAGAGGACGTCTTTGGGGATTCTGCCATCCTCCATACGGTGAACGTGGCCTAACCAGCGGAGCCTGCGCTGCCTGAGTAGAGTGAACATGGAGGGAAGGCCGGCGCGGGACAGAACTTCTGTGTTGGGCACTTTGTCCTGCCAGGATATGTCCAGGATGTGGCGAATGCAGCGCAAGTGGAAGGAGTTCAGTCTCTTTTCCTGCCGGGCGTATGTTGTCCACGTCTCACTCCCATAGAGCAGTGTGCTGATGACGCAGGCGTTGTACACTGCCATTTTCGTCTTGACAGAGAGTTTGGGATTCTCCCACACTCGTGTGGTGAGGCGAGCGAGTGTGAAGGCTGATTTTCCAATCCTCTTGTTGATCTCTGTATCAAGGGAGAGGTTGTTGCTGATCGTGGACCCCAGGTACGTGAACTGATTCACGACCTCCAGCTTGTAGTCATCAATGGTGATGGTTGGTGGTGCTTCCGTGCCTTGCGCCAAGACGTTAGTCTTCTTCAGGCTGATGGTAAGCCCAAAGTCCTTGCATGCCTGGGAGAAGCGGTCCATCAGGGTCTGAAGCTCCTGCTGTGTGTGGGTTGCGACTGCAGCGTCGTCTGCGAACAGCATGTCTCTGATTAGAGCCTCGCGTACTTTGGTTCTGGCTTTCAGGCGGGCGAGGTTGAAAAGCCTGCCGTCAGATCTTGTGTGCAGGTAGATTCCCTCTGTTGCTGTGCTGAAGGCATGCCTCAGGAGCATAGCAAAGAAAATCCCAAAGAGGGTTGGCGCAAGTACACAGCCCTGTTTCACTCCGCTGCGTATGTTGAATGGCTCTGAGACGTTGCCATCGTGCTGCACTATCCCCTGCATGTTGGTGTGAAACGATTCGATGAGGCTTTGCAACTGTGGTGGGCATCCTATCTTTGGCAGGATCTTGAAAAGGCCCTCTCTGCTGACCAGATCGAACGCTTTGGTGAGGTCGATGAAGGCGACGTACAGAGGCATGTTCTGTTCTCTGCATTTCTCCTGGAGTTGGCGGATGGAGAATATCATGTCTACCGTCGATCGCTCAGCGCGGAAGCCACACTGAGACTCGGGGTAGACACGTTCGGCAAGCTTCTGTAGACAAACAAGAACAACTCGTGCGTAGACTTTGCCAACAACGCTGAGGAGGGAAATGCCCCTGTAGTTGTTGCAGTCGCTTCTCTCCCCTTTGTTTTTGTAGAGGGTGATGATCTTGGCGTCCCTCATGTCCTGTGGTACGGCACCTTCCTTCCAGCACTGGCAGAGGACGTCATGCAATGGCAGCAGTAGGGCGGTCTTGCAGTGCTTGATCAGGTCAGGGGGTATGTCGTCGTTGCCGGGTGCCTTGCCAGCGGCCAAGCTATCAATGGCCTTACTGAGTTCGTCGATGGTTAGCTCGGCGTCAAGTTCGTCCATGGATGGCAGGCAGTCGATGGCATGAAGGGCTGACGGTGTTCTGTCTAGAGTAGAGGTCGGAGTAGTGTTCCACCCATCTCTCCATCTGCTTGTTCTTCTCTGTGATCATCTCCCCAGTGGAAGATTTGAGGGGGGCCGTCTTGCTCTGAGCCGGACCAAGTGCTTTCTTGATGCCATCGTACATACCACGGATGTTCCCTGTTATTGCAATGGTTTGAATGTCTTGGCTGAGCTGAGTCCAGTACTCGTTGGCACAGCGCCGAGCGGTCTGCTGAACTTTGCTTCTTGCAGCCCTGAGAATCTGGAGATTCTTCTCGTTTGGGTACTTCTTGTACTCAGCAAGTGCTGAGCGCTTGGCTTCAATGACGGGGGTCATCTCGGTCAACTTGGCATCAAACCAGTCCTGTGACTTCGAGGTCTTCCTCCCAAAGGTAGCCAAGGCTGTGCGGTAGATGGTGTTTCGCAGCTCTTCCCACTTCTGCTTTGCAGATTCTCCTCCTTGTGGTACACCAAGTTCCTTCTCAAAGGTGGAGGCAAACTGCTCAACAAGTTCTGGTTGGGCCATCTTGCTGATGTCAATCCGTGCCTTTCCAGGTTGTCTAGTACGATGGAATTTCTTCAGCTGCAGCTTGACCTTGCAACACACCAATGAATGGTCTGTGTCGCAATCTGCACTCTGGAACGAACGGGTGATTAGCACGTTCTTCAGTGAGGTGCGCCTGGTCAGGATCAAGTCTAGCTGGTGCCAGTGCTTTGAGCGCGGATGTTGCCAGGAAACCTTGTGTTGGGGCTTGGTCTTGAAGAACGAGTTTGTGATGCACAGATCGTGATATGTGCAGAACTCGAGCAGCCGCTGTCCGTTGTCGTTCATTCTGCCCACGCCAAAAGGTCCAAGACAGGAGGGCCAGGAGTCATGGTCAGCACCCACTCTGGCATTGAAGTCTCCAAGGAGAATGAGTTGTTCAGAGTTGGGGATGATCCTGACAGTTGTTGCGAGATTCTCGTAGAACTCGTCTTTTGCCTCTGGTGTGGCTGTCTGTGTTGGGGCATACACACTGACGAGGGTGACTGGGCCTTGAGTGGTGTTCAGGCGGAGGATGAGGAGTTGTGCAGAGCCAGTGCTGCCCGGTTCCACCATCTTCAACAAAGTGTTCTTCACTGCGAAGCCCACTCCGTGTTCCCTGTGTTCGTCACTGCCCTTTCCCTGCCAGTAGAACGTGTAGTCCTTCTCTCTCAGTGTGCCTGCATCAGCCAACCGTGTTTCCTGGAGAGTGGCGATATCCACTCCCAGTCTCTTCAGCTCATTATTGATGATGGCAGTCTTCCTGGTGTCGTTGATGTCCTTGAGGTTAGCAGCGAGTCCTGTCATCATAGTGCGGACGTTCCAAGTTCCCAGTTTTAGAGTTGGTCTCTTTTGTTTTATTGTCTTGCCTGGTGCGAAGGTTCTCAGCCTGCTGTTTGGATTTCTCCTTATCCCCATGCACCCAATGAGGAAAGCAAGCTGTGGCGGGACAACACCTTATTGGCTGGGGGCTGCCCAGCTTGAGGCGGGCGGTAGCTGTCCAGTGAGATCTGATGATCCCTCCCACCGTCGGGAACAACCCCTGGCGCCACGCTCTACGCCAATTGAGCAGTGGCTTATAACCGGTAACTGTCATTCCCCGTGTTTTGTCTACGCCAAAGGCGAAGCTGGAGTGTCCTCTCCAGTGATCCGGTGTTCTACCTTCCAGCGTTGGGCGTTGGTAGGATTCAAGCCTGGGCAAGAAGATATGGAGGACAAGATGTTGCCCATGCAGCATGTCCCCCCTCTCCACGTCACTGATGAATCCAAAGGAACAGCAGGGCTGCTACAGTTTGGCACCAGCGCCGTTGCAGGAGCTGCCAGAACGATGTTGAGCACAACATAGAACTGCCTTAGGGGCTCCGACTCCGGATTTTTCCTCAGGGTTGACTCCCGAAGCCTTTCCCGTGACCGGGTATGCCGCAAGGCAGCAGAGGTTTGAAATCAGGGTTTACCTTCCCCTAGATGGGCTACCTTCCCAGGTTGACGAGCCACCATCTACCCAAAGCATCTGGTTTTAAGGCGCCAGAGATCTGCCCTCGCCCCTTCTCCTATTAGTAAAAGCAGTTCCGCCGGGCTTAGAGACTAAACCACACGGGCAGGCTAGGAGTTGGACTTAGTTTTCAGAGGCTTTTCGAGACGCACGCCATAAGGAGCATTTTATGAGCACTGGGAGCTTAACCCCAGTGCCACTCCTGGCTATGACAACCTTGGAACCACCTATCATCCTGTATTTGTAGCTCAGTCTGTCTCCTGTCATTGGTTCAAGTTCACGGGTCATCACAGCTGACACCTGTCTTATAATTAGGTCAGCCTTCCCACTCACATGATCTGCACCTGCTGTCATTTGTTATCATTGATTTCCTGCCGTATTTAAAGACTGCCTTTTCATCAACTCTTTGCTGGAGTCTAGTCAATTCCGATCCCCATTAGAACCCTATCTTGTTCTGACGTTAACCCTGCCTACTTCTTGTGTCGCCTAACGTGTAAGTTTTATTTTGTGCTCTATTTGGACTTGTGTTTTCTTATTAAATTCCACAAACTCGCAGTTCAGCACCTGGGTCTCCTCTCTGCCCCATAGGGGTGATTCATGACAGTAGACTCCAGGCAGCTTGTGACCCAGCTGCTGTTAGTTTGTGGTTTTTTTTGTTTCACTCACCTGTTTTTCCCAGAGCTCTCAACATGTCCCCAGCATGCTGGCCTTCAGCTAGCAAAGGAAGATTGGTTGCCGGGGCCCTGAGCCTGGAGGAGGAATGGGTGGCCCACTTCATTTGGGACTTCGTAGCGGAAGCTCTCACCTCCCGTGGTCCAAAGAAGGTCTGGGAGGATGTGGAGGCAGCGGTGGGGATCATGGAGGCACATCCCGGATTGATGAAGCATCCCTAGTTTGCAGAACTGTTGTCCACCATCTCCACTCTACAGCTGTCATTTCCCGGGCTGACGGCGCCACTCTCAGCGGGTCCGAAGCCAACAAGGGAGTGCTCCCGGCGACTGACGTCTTCCTTCTCCCTCTGTTCGCCCGCTCCTGCTCCCGCTCCACCGGTTCCTAGACGCCGCCATCCAGCTACAGGCCGCCAGGAGAATTCCTTCACCTCCCTGTCTGCAGCTCCTCCCTTGCAGAGGCAGAAAACTCCTGCAGCAGTTCCCTCTAAATGTTTTTGCTCTCTGGCTGTCCCGTCAGCTTTCTCTTCTGCCGTTGCTGCTGCCTCCCTCTTCTCCTCGGCGTTTCTTCCCGCTGCTGAGGGCCCGGTCGTTTCCTCTCCGGCTCCGCCCGTCACTGTGTCTGCAGGGGCAGCTCCTCCATGTTCCTCTGAGGGGCCTACAACAACTGTAGCCATGGAGAGGGCTGATTCTAGGCCAGCTGCAGCAGAAAGCATTGTGCCCCGGAAACACAGGCAAGTGTTTTTTCATTCTCTGTTACCAACACATGAATTACCTTGCCTGATTCCCAGTGGTGAGGCTCAGTCATTGCAGTCCTCTGAGTCCTCACAGTCTGCTGCAGCCATAGTTTCCTCACCTGCTCTCTCCATGTCTCCTCCTATGCCCCGAGTGTCCGCCGGTCCCAGGATTGTGCCGCTGGACGATGGAGGAGCCTGCGGCCCTGGAGGACCTGGTTCCAGCCCCGCAGCCTTGGTCTGGATGGGGGGAGAGCACTACCAGTGGTATGAAGCCTGCGCCGATGATTGAGCGTCCCCTGGCTTCAGCAGGGCAGGATCCAGCACCAGCAGGGAGTCGACCTCCTGTTTCCATGCCGGGTGAGCCACCTGCGTGGGTCACTTCGCTGGGGGGTTCCGGGACTGCACCTACCACGATGCCTGCTGTAGGGGGTGCTGCAGCAGAGCCGAAGCTGGACCTCCTGAGGACCAGGCCCGAGACATCGCCACCTGGCTCGACGGAGTCCTGGACGGTTGGTGGAGCTTGAGCTCAGGCAAATGCTCTTCTTTGTCTTCACTGTCTCTATTTTGGAGAGATCTTGCCTGGCTCTTGGTGAAGAGGGCCAAGTGCAGCCGTTGGCTGCACCTGAGCTCACCTCGCTGGGCTCCACTGCTGCCGGTGACCCTGACTCTGTTTCTCTGTCCCTCCTTTCGGAGCCTTTCCCCAGGGTCATCGAGGATTGTCCAACTTCACCAGAGGTCTCCGTAGGTCCAGCCTTGCCGCCGGAGATCTCCGTGGGTCCAGTTCCCCCAGCTGAGGTCGTCACGGGTGCTCCGTCCCAGTCCGGGACCACCATGGATGCGGCTTCCCCATCAGCTGAGGCCTCCATGGGTGCCTCTTCTCCTCAGTCCGGGTCTTTGTGGGTATTGTGTCCCAGTCGGGGGCCGTCATGGGTGCTGCACTCCAGCCTTGAGACCAACATGGGTGTTGTGCTCTAGCTTGGGTCCACCGTGGGTGCATTCCGGGGGCCATCTTGGGTGCAGCCATGTCCCAGCCTGGGTCCATCGCGGGCGCAGCCACGTCCCAGTCAGGGTCCACCGCGGGCGCAGCCACATTCCAGTCTGGGTCCACCGCGGGCGCAGCCATGCCCCAGTCCAGGGCCACTGAGGGTGCTACATGCCTGTCCAAAATCACTGTGGTCCCTCAGTCCCCATCCTTTTCCACCAGGGGTTGTTGTGGTTCCCCCTCCTACACCCAAGGTCATTGTGGTTCCCCCTCCTCTGCCCGAGGCCGTTGTGGTTCCTCCTCCTCTGCCCGAGGCCGTCGTGGTTCCCCCTCCTCTGCCCGACGCCGTCGTGGTTCCCCCTCATCTTCCCGAGGCTGTCATGGTTCCCTCTCCTCTGCCCGAGGCCATCGTGGTTCCCTGTCCTCTGCCCGAGGCCGTCGTGGTTCCCTCTCCTCTGCCCGAGGCCGTCGTGGTTCCCTCTCCTCCGCCCGAGGCTGTCATGGGTTCCCCTTTTCCTGAGACCACCGGGGATCCCGTTCCATCCTCTGAAGTTCCCTCTGGTCAGCCATTCTCTCCATTTTGTTCCCCTACTCTCCTGCCCTCCTCACCACCGTTTTTTTCTCGTTGGGCAGCTGCCCCCTGGACTACCTCATCTGTTCGGGTGGCTAAAGCACTCTGGTAGACCACCCAACAGACTGTGCTGCTGTGTTGGGTGGACCACGTTCTCTGGGAGGCCACCCAACTCTTTCCATCGCGCCATCTGCCAGGTCTGGGACTTTAGTCGACCGCCTGAACTGTCCAGCTGTCCGATCCAGGGGACCCAGGTTGTCTGGGTTTTGCTTTGGTGTGGGTCCTGAGTGTTTTTTTTTTTTTTTCCCCCCCCTAGCCTGTCTCTCCCACCGCCCCCCTGGGTTGGATTATTGTTTTTCTCTTGTCGGTGGGGGGGGGGGGGGGGTGTTGTTTCTTTTTAATTTGGTGTTACCCTGGGGTGTCTGGAATCCACCCCTGGGGGGGGGATCTCTGTCATGAGGCTGAGCGCAGTGTTCCACCGTGCTCATGCTCTCAATTTACTTCTGGTTATTTCCTGTGTTTTCTCAGTTTTGTGTGGTTATTTTACTGTGTGTTGGTTTAGGATATAGGATGTGTTTTGAGTTACCAGTTGTTTCTGTGTATGTAATTCTTATTATTTTTCTGTCAGTTTCTGTAGGCGTCTTTTTCCATCTAGTTCTTAGCTTTAATATATTCCTGTTTGACATGAGCTCCCCACCTCTTCCTCCAGTCACTTCTACATTAGTATCATCCTGTATTTGTAGCTCAGTCCGTCTCCTGTCATTAGTTCAAGTTCACGGGTCGTCACAGCTGACACCTGTCTTATAATTAGGTCAACCTTCCCGCTCACGTGATCCACACCTGCTGTCATTTGTTATCATTGATTTCTGCCGTATTTAAAGACTGCCTCTTCATCTACTCTTTGCTGGAATCCAGTCAATTCCAATCCCCATTAGAACCCTGTCTTGTTCTGACTTTCACCCTGCCTACTCCTTGTGTCACCTTACTTGTAAGTTTTATTTTGTGCTCTATTTGGACTTGTGTTTTCTTATTAAATTCCACAAACTCGCAGTTTAGTGCCTGGGTCTCCTCTCTGCCCCATAGGGGCGATTTATGACATCCAATGTCAAAAACAAGCCCTAATTCCAATGAAGTTGGGACTTTGTGTATTACGTATTTAAATAAAAATGGAATACAGTGACTTGCAAATCTTTTTCAACCTATATTCAGCTGAATATATACAAAGACAAGATATTTAATGTTTAAACTATTTTTTTTTTCAAATATTCACTCATTTTTGGCCTTTATTGGTATAACCCCAGAAATATTGGTTGTTTTTTCCTTTTTGAAGGTGGTTGTATGGTGTCCTCAAACTATATCAGCACAAAAACTCTTTCCTATAACCTTAAGACTCTAAAACCACTCCTCTAAAATGTGGTGGTGTTTAAAGGTCCCATATTGTGTATTTTCCGGGCTAAGTTTTGACATCCTCAAAAACATGTATATATAATTTTAATGACCAGTCATTTTGGGTTTTTTTTTCATAGCTCTACTAGAAAGTTGTCAGAAAAGCAGAAAATTATTCCAGTTTAAAGGATTATACTTTAAAACAATATCGAACAGAGGGAAGATCTACACATACTATAAGACTCCAGAAGAACAGGGGTGAAAGTCTAAAATCTATAAATCTTTACTATAGGCTGGGATTATAAACAGGTAGAGAGGAAGATGTCAAAACACCCCAACAAAGGAATAGATGACAACTTGAAATGGAAATGTCTGACATGCTTGAATAAAAACATCAAAGCTCCAACTCCTCAAAAAGGAACAATGTTTGCATGAATAGATTTAGGTGAGTGAAGGCAAGGCAAGACAAGTTTATTTGTGTAGCACATTTCATGTACAAGACAACTCAAAGTGCTTTACATAAAAACATTAAAGCATTAGAGCAAGTTGCAAAAGGAATGCATAAAAATTTAAAAGCAAACTCAAAAATAAATTCAAGAGAAACAAAAGCAGGCTAAAATAGAATACGACAGAAATAAAAATTTATAGTGCATTGTAGGAGATTAACAATTGTTCTACTGAAAGGCTGCGGAAAATAGAGTTTTTATCCTGGATTTAAAGCAGCTGAGAGTTTCAGCAGCCCTGATGCTTTCTGGGAGTTTGTTCCATATGTCAGGGGCATAAAAACTAAACGCTGCCTCACCATGTTTGGTTCTAACTCTGGGCACAGATAGTAGGCCTGACCCTGATGATCTGAGGGCTATGGGTGGTTCATAATGGACTAGCAGATCTGAAATGTATTTTGGCCCTATACCATTCAGAGCTTTATAAAACAACAGCAGTACTTTGAAATCTGTTCTTTGACAGACAGGAAGCCAATGTAAAGATTTGAGAACTGGAGTTATATGATCCACTTTCTTGGTCTTAGTGAGGACTTGAGCGGCAGCGTTCTAAACCAACTGCAGCGGTCTGATGGACTTTTTAGGGAGACCTGTTGTCATATATGCCCTTTTCAGGGCACGAATGAGGCACCAAACGCCAGCAGTGAGTTTGCTTATTTATTAACAAAAGTAACAAAATAATGAGCCACGAGGGGCAAAACACATACACTAAACACGACCTCACTGGGAGATGATGTGAGACACAAAGAAAGAACACAAACACTTACATATGAATAAAGCAAGGGTGAAACCTGACACTGAAGAGAGACTGGAGCCGAGCGTAGGGACTCCAGTCCAAGTTAGGCGAGATCGCAGCGACGACTGAGTCTAGCTGGCAATCTTAAATAGGGAGCAAAACCTAAACTACAAACAGGTGTGGAGTAGACTTAATCACTGAAAACAAACAGCTGTGACAGGTCGTGAGCAGGTTTGACAGCAGGAAGTCGTGCCACACCACTGTCAATAATAATCAGGAGACCCGAGCACAGTACGGAACCACACTCGGGATCATGACACCTGTGAGGACAGTGTTACAGTAGTCCAATTTACTGAAGATAAAGGCATGGGCAAGTTTTTCTAGATCCTGCTGAGATATCAGACCTCTAATCCTCGCTATGCTCTTTAAGTTATAATAGGCTGATTTCACTACTGTCTTAATGTGGCTGTTAAAATTCAGGTCTAAGTCCAGAACCACACCCAGATTTCTGGCTTGGCTGTTGGTTTTCAGCAGCATTGATTGAAGCTGAGTACTAACTTTGAGTATTTCTTCTTTGGCTCCAAAAACTATGATTTCAGTTTTGTTTTCGTTTAACTGAAGAAAGTTCTGGCACATCCACTCTTTAATTTGACCAATGCATTTGATCAGGGTTTTAATTGGACCATAGTCTACTGGTGAGACGATTATGTAAATTTGTGTATCATCTGCATCATAGCAGTCCATCGGGGCGACAACAACTGCCCCACCCAGGTCCGTTGAGACCCCTCCACGCAGCTCCGTCCCCCATCCTCTGCTTCCAGGAACTCCCAACCCCACCAACCCGGGTGACGTCCGAGCTGGTATGAGTTGCTTTCTGACTGACCATTTCATGAGACTGCTTGCAAAGCATTTGAGTACCGCTAGCTTTTGCTGGACTAGCAGCACATTCTTGGCAGATAGCGGTATCATCAGTGGCAAGGACAGGCCAAGACAAACTGACTCCATTATCTGTTGCAGTGACTGACCAGATGATAGGTTTGTTTATCTCTGCTCTTTGTGTAGTGCATGTCACAATGCACTGACTGGTAAAAGTCCACCACAGACCTTGCGACAGATGTGCTTATATGCCGGGATGTCCAGTCTCACCCCGTGTAACTGGGAGTGGTCCACCACAGACCTGTGACAGATGCTGTTTTTAGTTCTGTCAGGATGCCCAGTTTCACCCTTCACACCCTCGGAAGGGCGGGGTTGCCAATTGAGTCGCCGACGGCCGACCCATGAGACAGGTAGTACCGGTTTTCATGGTTATCCGGTAGCAAGCAAACCAATGCCTGACCTGACAAAATCATCTGCATAATTATGGTAATATATTTTGTTGTTTTTTATGATTTGAGCTAGTGGGAACATATACTGTAGATGTTGAAAAGCAGAGGTCCCAAAATGGAACCTTGTGGAACTCCACAGGTTATTTTTGTTTGCTCGGATTTGTAGTTACCTAGTGACACAAAATGGTGGTGCGGTGGCACAGTGGTTAGCACTGCACCAGCACAGCAACTCACCCTTGGCCGGGGGATCCCTGGTTCGATCCCAGCCCCTGACCAACAGTGATCTGTGTGGAGTTTGCATGTTCTCCCCGTATCTGCGTGGGTTTACTCTGGGATTTCTCCGGTTTCCTCCCACAGGCCAAAAACATGCAGGTTAGGTTAATTGGAGACTCTAAAAGTGGCCCTAGGTGTGAATGTGTGTGTGAATGGTTAAGGGATAGCGCTGTACCATGGCTGCTTCATCCATCCAGGTGGATGCCCTCAATTTCCCCTCTGGGGATCAATAAAGTATACAAAATCCCCCCCAAAAAATAGTCCCTGTCTTTTAAATAGGACTCAAACCAGCGAAGTGCTGAACCAGAAAGTCCCACCCAGTTTTTTAGCCGGTCTAGTAAGATGTTATGGTCGACCGTGTTGAATGCAGCACTGAGGTCCAGTAGAACCAAGACTGAAATGTTGCCATTATCTGTATTGGAGTGGCTGTCATTAAGGACTTAACTAGAGCTGTCTTAGTGCTGTGGTGTGGCCGAAAACCTGACTGGAAGACATCAAAACAGTTATTTAATGTCAGGAAGTTGTACAATTGTTGAAAAACAGCTTTTTCTATTATTTTACTAAGAAAGGGGAGGTTTGGTATGGGCCTTTAGTTGTTCATGAGTGAGGTGTCAAGGGTTGTGCTGATCCAGATTCTCCCTCACACCCACATCTCCTCCCAGGCCCTACAGTGTCATGGGATCAAAGACAGTTGGAGAAAGGTCTTTTGCATTGAATGGCCGACTCAAGCTTCAATACACGAGATCTCCTTCCACTTCACAGCACACAGCTAACAGATGGTCACCAACCTTTCTACAGGGTTCATCCACCCTTTGTCAGGTATTCTTTAACCTGACCCCCCTCCCCACCAGGTGAGACTTCTGAGAGAACCAGTTTAGTAGCAGAAGAGCAAAGGTAACAGATGAGCTGAAAAATCTGAAAACAGGTCCAACTAAACAAAAGACAGCAGCTGAAAACAATGGACAAACATTAACCAAGATAAACTCAATGAAAAGTAATCAAAAAAACAGGAGAATCACCCATGTGTCCAATGTTCATCTAACTTTTTCTCAGCAGCCAGCTTTGACCCTCTCTGTGTGAATTTGGTCTAATGACCAAACCTATCATCAGGACTGGCCATCTTTCCTTTGTGACAGCAAATTAAGTCTCCCTTGTTAGATATTTGTGGTTGATGGTATATTGTTCATGACTGACATTAGCCCTTGGGGGTCCAGGATGTAATTGTGCATTTTTGACTACCTTTGATTTTACCTTAATATTTCAAATTAAAAACCATTTACCTGGGACTTCCGGTTATGGCGGCCACGTAGGAAGACGTGTTTCACACTGCTCTGCTCCTAAAAATAAAAATTAGGCTAAAACTCTCTTAATTGGAACAAAAACCTATCCCAGCGTTTAGGCGCGGATATGGTAAAGACTAAGGCTGGGAAATTAGGCGGAGGAAAAAGTGATTCTTCAAAACAATCCAAACTAACAGACTTCCACGCTCGTGACGAAGCAGGAAAATCTCCAGAGACAATGGCGGAGGAGGGAGCCAGCGGTGGAGAGGTAACTGCTGAGGGGACGAGTGCGGTACTTGCTGCCATCAGCTCCATGAGAGCAGACTTTTCGTCTAAATTTGATGGGATTATAGCAGCGATAGAAGGAATGAGAAAAGAAATAAGCGACTGTATGGAACGAGTATCGCAGGCGGAGCTCCGAATTTCAAGCGCTGAGGATGACGTCACCAGCCTACAATCAAAGGTGCAAACATTGGAATTAAAAAATAAACATCTGGAAGATAACGTCCTGGACTTAGAATCCCATTCGCGATGGAATAATTTGAGGCTGGTGGGCGTCCTGGAGGGAGTGGAGGGACGGGACCCATGTTCCTTTTTGGAAAAGTGGATTCCAGAAGCGCTGGACAACGCGGATCTGCAGTCATCGGTCGTCTTAGAGAGCGCTCACCGAATCGGCCCACCGAGAGATAATAAGACACCACCAAGGCCACTGATTATGAAGTTCCTCAACTACAGAGACAAGATGACGTCACCAACGCGGCGCGAGCTAAAGGAGAAATTAAATACCAGGATCAACAGGTGCGGTTCTACCCAGATTTGGCCACAGGAATTCAACAATTAAGGAAACAGTTCGACCCCGCCCGTAAAGAGCTGCACAACCTTGGGATTCGTCACGGAGTGATTCATCCGGCAAGACTGATGGTCACATATAAAGGGAGAACCCATATCTTCAAGACCCCTCAAGAGGCGCAGGAGCTCATTAAGCAGATCCAAGAAGAGACTGGTGGGAGCTAAGCATGAACATGATATAAAGGTAGAACATTTAAGCATTTGTACAGGCATCTGATTGATCTGAAACATATAACATGTCTACAAAATACAGATTGTATTATATATATTAAAAAAAAACCCTATGATGTACAAAGTTGCTATAAAACTTTGAAGTTATGTTGAAAAACTACAGAAGAGAGTTAATGTCATTAAAAATAGTAGTAGAGTCAGGGTGATTGAGAGGAGAAAGAGAGAGTGGTTTGACTGATCCTCGCAGGTGTGGAACAGTCACTAACTATAATGGAGACGGAATATTTTTTTTGATTTTGGGGGGATTACCACGAATGTGGGGAAAGGGAATTTGTTTTTGTGTAGTTTGTAGGATGAATGTTCAACCATCTATGTTTTTGCTTCTCTGTATGAGCATGTTTATATTGCAAGGTAATCTCAAACTCCTTATTGATCATAGATCAAAGCGTTAATCTTAATTTGACTTCATGGAATTGCAGAGGTCTACAAAAATCTAAAAAAACTTGAACAAGTTATGAATAAAATAAAAGACATAGATTCAAAAGTTGTGTTTTTACAAGAAACTCATCTAATAGAGGAGGATGTAAAAAGAATTAGGAGAAGATGGCAGGGAAATGTGTTCACCTCATCATTTTCATCCCGAGCCAGGGGAGTTATGACTCTCATACATAAAACAGTCCTATTTCAAGTGAAAAATGTAATTGGAGACAAATTAGGAAGATATCTAATCATCCAAGGATCTTTGTTATTAGAAAATATAAATCTGGTGAACTAATACGGTCCCAATATAGATGATCAAAACTTCTTCGTTAATTTATTTCTTACTTTATCATCACTTACAGGGCAACATTTAATAGCAGGGGATTTCAATTGTACATTGAATCCCAGTATAGATAGATCAACAGGACTGGACTGTACGCACAATGGATGCAGGATGACCATTAATCATTTTATGAAAGAATTGAGATTGCTATATATATGGAGAGAAATGAAACCACAAGTCAAAGCCTATTCTTGTTATTCTAATACCTATAAGACATTCTCACGACTACTTTTTGATCTCTACAGAATTAAGGTCCAAGATTCAAAACTGTTTCTATGATAACATTGTGATCTCTGATCATGCACCCTGCTGTCTAATATATGTAGATAAGAAATTGACAAAGGACCCAGGAAGGTGGCATTTTCAGCATAAATGGCTTCAGGATGAGGAATTTGTTAAGTACATAGAAAAACAGATGAGTTCTTTGATATTAATACTACACAAACTGTCATGGCGGCCTCTGGGTCGTCACTGGCGTCATCAACTCCAGCTGCGCACAGACCAACAGGTGTTAATCAACGGCTGTTAAAAGCCAGCGTCGCTGACAGCCCGGCACGGAGTCGTCTGTCCTCCTCGTCGGAGAATGAGCCTGAACTCCGCTCTCTGGCCTCGTCAGGATTTTCTCTCGTCTCGTCTAGAACCTCTTTTGTCTCGTCGAGAACCTCTCTTGCTTCTTCAAGGACTTCTCATCAGAGCCTGCCAAGTAAGAGAACAATCTGCTACTCAACCCCTTGTCTATACCCCTGTGCACAGGTGGACCTCCTTGGCGGCGGACCTGCGTCCCCAGCTGACGGGGTAACGCCATCACGCACATGTAGCGCTTCGCTACCACCACGTCTACCGGTACGTCTTGCTCCTCAGATTCCAGAACTGTTATTGTATCAGTTGCAGGAGTATTGGCCACCGCTATCAGTGGAGTCACTGTCATCAGCAGCAACTACATCATCATCACCACGTTCTGTGGAATCACTCACCTCGTCATCGTCAGGATTATCATCGTCCCGGTCTGTGGTGTCACAGCCGGTGTCAACAGAAGGACTGCCCTCGTCACAGCCACGGGTGGTATCTCCAGCACATTCACGGACATCTTCACCTCCACGTTGCACGGCCGCTGGATCTCAGCAGGACAAAACCTGTGCTGCACCCAAGTAAGCCTCTCTGTCTGTAGCCCGTCACAAGTGAGGAACAAAAGTAATTGTCTTCTGCTTGTCTGTTCCAGGGTTGCCGGGTCTCCGTCCAGGGCGCTCAGCTCCAGTGACCAGAACACTATCCACGCACTCACACTCGCACTTCACACTCTCACTATCTAATAAAGATTATTGTCACTATCTGCCTGTGTCAGTGTCTGTCTCCTGGGTCCTAAACCATGTCAGTACGACTCCGTCACGTTGACCCAGCGGACAGTTCACTGTCGCGCCAAATCAACACTCTTAGCGCCCGGGTAGATTTACTAGCTCACCAGCATACAGTAATCTTAAATCAACTATCCTTAATTAATGGTCGGCTGGATCGTCTGGAAGGACACCAGACGTTTCCCCCGACCGCAAATATCTCAGCCCCTGCAGGCTTAGCGTCTGGACAAGCTAACACCTCCTCGTCCTCTCGCCTCACCCCTATCCCCACACCTGCCCGGTTCAGCGGAAAACTCGGGGAAGCTCGAGGATTCCTGTTACAATGTGAGTCAGTTTTTCTGCGTGTTCCGGGGGATTTCACTCATGATTCTAGTCGGATTGGCTATGTCATAAATTTGCTTGCAGGAAGAGCCTTAGACTGGGCGTATTCAATCATGGCTAAACCAAGCTATTCCCTGCTTACCTACCAGGAGTTTGTGTCTGAGTTTATGTCCGTGTTTGACCATACTGATAGGGGTGAGGTGTTGACAGAACGGCTGCTGAGCTTACAACAGGGAAAGAGATCAGCTGCTGATTACGCTATTGACTTCCGGGTCCTGGCTGCAGAGATTGGGTGGGGGGAGCCATCACTATGTGGCATTTTCATACGTAGTCTTAACGACGAGCTAAAGGATGAGTTAGCGGTACGGGACAAACCGGACAATTTGCGGGATTTAATTGCCCTAGCGGTTAGTCTTGATAGCAGATTAAGGGAGCGGGCGGCTGAACGGCGTACTACTTCCTGTTCGGTTAAACTCCGCCCTCGCGTCCCTAACTCTCCTCTTCTCGCG
The DNA here is from genome assembly GCA_020510985.1 of Pholidichthys leucotaenia. Classification (NCBI taxonomy): domain Eukaryota; kingdom Metazoa; phylum Chordata; class Actinopteri; order Cichliformes; family Pholidichthyidae; genus Pholidichthys; species Pholidichthys leucotaenia. Next base: position 181,055,050 of record CM035845.1, on the reverse strand, counting down.
TTACCTGCGTCAGAGGAATCCCCGGATCAGGAAGCCATGATCATTGGCCGGTCTAAAGTGTCAGCAGCTGAGAAACAACGCCGCAGGAATCAGGGCCTTTGTTTCTATTGTGGGAAAGAGTCACATGGGGTGTTCGAATGTCCCAATAAGTTAAAAGGGAAAGCCCATGGATCACAGTAGGGGGATTCACGGGCAAGAACTCAGAAGAACCCCTCACTTGTTGTCGATTACCTCTCAGACTCATCCATACACATACAGAACACTCCACACTAGCGTTAGTAGATTCTGGAGCTGAGCAAAATTTCATTTCTAGAGACCTGGCAACCCGAATGGGCCTTAGCTGTCAGACTCTAGACCCCCCTGTCAAACTGATCACCTTGTCTAAAGCATCTTTGACCACCATAGCCCATCAGACGGTCCCCGTGTCAATTATTGTATCAGGAAATCACAGGGAGGAAATTCAGTTTCTAGTGCTGCCCGTTTCTTCTTCGCCCGTTATTCTGGGGTACCCCTGGCTGCGCCTACATAACCCCACCATTGACTGGCAAGCTGGGAGAGTAACGGCATGGAGTACGTTTTGTCTTAGCGCCTGCCTCCAATCAGCGGCGTGCGCCCCATTCGTTAAGGTGCCTCTGCCTGATTCATCTCCACCGGACTTGTCCAAGGTGCCAGAGGTCTATCACGATTTGGGGCAAGTGTTTAGCAAGTCTCGGGCGTTGTCCTTACCCCCCCATCGCCCGTATGACTGCGCGATCAACCTGAAGGCTGGGGTCCCTCTTCCTGCTAGCTGCCTTTACAGCCTATCAGCCCCGGAGCGCGAGGCCATGGACACGTACATCAAGGAGTCCTTGGCCTCTGGTATCATCCGCCCGTCGTCTTCGGCAGTGGGAGCTGGATTTTTTTTTTGTTGGAAAAAAGGATGGTTCACTACGCCCCTGTATCGACTTCCGGGGACTGAACGAAATAACAGTTAAAGACAAATATACTTTGCCCTTGATGAACACTGCTTTTGACTCCCTCCAGGGGGCATCCTGGTTTACTAAACTGGACCTTAGGAATGCCTACCATCTAGTGCGCATAAGGGAAGGAGATGAGTGGAAGACGGCCTTTCGGACCCCCAGCGGACATTTTGAGTATCTTGTAATGCCGTTTGGGTTAACTAACGCTCCAGCCGTCTTCCAGCGTTTGATAAATGATGTATTACGGGATTTTCTGAACTCGTTTGTTTTTGTTTATCTTGATGACATTCTCATCTTCTCCCGCACACTAGAGGAACATTGGGTGCATGTCCGCAGGGTACTACAGCGCCTCCTGGAGAACCAGCTGTTCGTCAAGGCTGAAAAATGTGAGTTCCACACTGATCAAACCTCTTTCCTTGGGTTTATTATAGCTCGGAACCAGGTGCTCCCTGACCCAGCCAAGGTCAAGGCGGTTGTGGATTGGCCTGCACCCACCTCCAGAAAGCAGCTTCAAGGTTTCCTGGGGTTTGCTAATTTTTGTAGGAGGTTCGTGCCAAATTTTGGTAATATTGCCCGTCCTTTGACTGCTCTCACCTCCCCTAAGACCCCGTTTTGCTGGAGTAAGGAGGCAGCCGGAGCGTTTGAGAAGCTTAAGAGGGAGTTCGCCTCGGCCCGAGTCCTTACTCAGGTGGACCCGAAGCTGCAGTGCTTGGTGGAAGTGGACGCTTCTGATGCGGGAGTTGGAGCACTACTCTCCCAACGTTCTCCTGAGGACGGTAAGATTCGCCCTTGTGCTTAATTCTCTCACCGTCTCACCCCTGCAGAGAGGAATTACAGCATCGGAGACAGGGAGTTACTGGCAGTGAAACTCGCCTTGGAGGAATGGAGACATTGGCTGGAGGGGGCTGCTCAGCCGTTCGTGGTTTGGACTGATCACCGTAACCTGGAGTACCTCAGGACGGCGAAGCGCCTGAATGCACGCCAGGCTCGCTGGTCCCTCTTTTTCGGCCGTTTTAACTTTACCATCACGTACCGGCCGGGAAGCAAGAACGGTAAGCCGGATGCCCTCTCAAGGCAGTTTGACACACCATCCTCTGAGGACCAGGAGACCCCTATCCTGCCACCGTCCTGCGTCGTGGGCGCCCTGTCCTGGGGAATCTGCAAGACGGTTCGCCAGGCTCAGAAGACCGAGCCGGATCCCGGGGGGGGGGGGGGCCCGGGCCGTTTGTTTGTTCCACGCGCTATCCGAGGCAAGGTGATTGAGTGGGGTCACGCTTCCAAGTTGGCTTGTCATCCTGGAGTGGGTCGGACTGTGGATCTCCTCCAAAGGACCTTCTGGTGGCCAGGGTTACGGAAGGACGTTGTAGGTTACATCTGGGCCTGCGCTCAGTGCGCCACCGGGAAGACGACATCATCCCCCCCGGCGGGCCTGCTACACCCGTTGCCGGTTCCTTCACGCCCCTGGTCTCACGTAGCTATGGACTTTGTGACTGGTTTACCCATTTCAGATGACTACACCACGGTGTTAACCATCGTGGACCGGTTTTCGAAGGCAGCCCATTTTGTGCCACTTCGGGGTTTGCCTTCGGCCCAGGAAACTGCGGATTTCCTTGTGCAACATGTGGTCCGTCTTCATGGCATCCCTGCTGATATTGTGTCAGATCGAGGACCTCAGTTTGTATCACAGGTTTGGAAGGCTTTCTGCGCGGCACTGGGAGCCACAGCCAGCCTCTCCTCTGGTTATCACCCTCAGAGCAATGGCCAGTGCGAGCGGGCTAATCAGGAGCTGGAGGCCGCCCTTCGCTGTGTCATCTCCTCCTGCTCATTCTCCTGGAGCAAGTTCCTGCCTTGGATTGATTACGCTCACAACACCACGATCTCCACGGCTACGGGCGTCTCCCCATTCAAGGCATCATGCGGGTTTGATCCTCCGTTGTTCCCGGAGGAGGAAAAGGAGGTAGCGGTTCCTGCAGTCCAGGCACATATCAAGCGCTGCCGGCGAGTTTGGCTCCTCGCTCGCCAAGCCCTGCTGAAAACTACCAAACGCAATATCCAGGTGGCCAACCGGCATAGGAGACCCGCCCCGGACTATAAGGTGGGTCAGAAGGTCTGGTTGTCAACCCGGAATATTGGTGTACCGGCCGAAAAACGTAAGCTCACTAAGCGCTTCATTGGCCCCTACACCATTAATCGTGTTATTAACCCTGTGTCTGTGCGCTTGTCTCTCCCCTCTTCGATGCGTATCTGCCCCACCTTTCATGTCTCCCAGGTCAAACCGTACGTCTCTGATCCCCTGTGCCCTGCTCCCGTGGCTCCCGCACCCCCGAGGATGATCGATGGCCATCCGGCCTGGGGGGTGACTGCCATCCTGGATGTCCGCAGGCGGGGTCGTGGTCTTCAGTATTTGGTGGACTGGGAGGGCTTTGGACCGGAGGATCGCTCTTGGATTCGCCCAGCGTTGATCCTGGATAAACAGCTGATTCGCGATTTTCATCGGGCGAATCCAGGTAGGATTGGGCAGGTGCCTGGAGGCACTGCTAGAGGGGGGAGTACTGTCATGGCGGCCTCTGGGCCGTCATTGGCGTCATCAACTCCAGCTGCGCACAGACCAACAGGTGTTAATCAACGGCTGTTAAAAGCCAGCGTCGCTGACAGCCCGGCACGGAGTCGTCTGTCCTCCTCGTCGGAGAATGAGCCTGAACTCCGCTCTCTGGCCTCGTCAGGATTTTCTCTCGTCTCGTCTAGAACCTCTCTTGTCTCGTCAAGAACCTCTCTTGCTTCTTCAAGGACTTCTCATCAGAGCCTGCCAAGTAAGAACAATCTGCTACTCGACCCCTTGTCTATACCCCTGTGCACAGATGGACCTCCTGGGCGGCGGACCTGCGTCCCCAGCTGACGGGGTAACGCCATCACGCACATGTAGCGCTTCGCTACCACCACGTGTACCGGTACGTCTTGCTCCTCAGATTCCAGAACTGTTATTGTATCAGTTGCAGGAGTATTGGCCACCGCTATCAGTGGAGTCACTGTCATCAGCAGCAACTACATCATCATCACCACGTTCTGTGGAATCACTCACCTCGTCATCGTCAGGATTATCATCGTCCCGGTCTGTGGTGTCACAGCCGGTGTCAACAGAAGGACTGCCCTCGTCACAGCCACGGGTGGTATCTCCAGCACATTCACGGACATCTTCACCTCCACGTTGCACGGCCGCTGGATCTCAGCAGGACGAAACCTGTGCTGCACCCAAGTAAGCCTCTCTGTCTGTAGCCCGTCACAAGTGAGGAACAAAAGTAATTGTCTTCTGCTTGTCTGTTCCAGGGTTGCCGGGTCTCCGTCCAGGGCGCTCAGCTCCAGTGACCAGAACATTATCCACGCACTCACACTCGCACTTCACACTCTCACTATCTAATAAAGATTATTGTCACTATCTGCCTGTGTCAGTGTCTGTCTCCTGGGTCCTAAACCATGTCACAAACATCAGCATGTATAAAGTGGGAGGCTTTCAAAGCTTTTATAAGGGGGCATATTATTAGTTATACAGGTTCAAAATCTAAGAAGACTCGAGAGGAGAGAGTCCAATTGGAACGTAAAATAAAAATTCTTCAAGAAAAAGTGTATGCAGGAAGTAACCCAAAGTTAGAGAACGAATTACTGATTCTGAGAGCTGAATATGACAAAAAATCAGCGAATAGAGCTGCCTCGAGTCTTCTAAGATTGAAGCAAACTTTTTATGAACAAGGTGAAAAATCAGGAAAATTATTGGCATGGCAGATTAAACAATTAGAATTTAAAACACCAATTACCAGTATTATAAGTAACGGACAGGCAGTTGTAGATCCTTTAGAAATCAATAGTGCCTTTAGAGATTATTATGAAAAACTATATGATACAAAAAATGAAACTGACTTAACAAAACTAAATGGGTTTTTGGATGGATTATCTATACCGTGTATTCCAAATGAAAACAGGGAGATACTGGAGTCTAAAATTAGTCAAGAAGAAGTTGGGCTAGCCATTGATAATATGAAATCAGGAAAAAGAGCAGGACCAGATGGTCTTCCAGTTGACCTCTATAAAAAATTTAAGAATAAATTAATAAAACCACTTTTGGAAATGGTTTTAGAAGCATTTCAAAATAGTAATTTACCACCATACATGAATAATACCTTAATTATACTGTTGCCAAAACCAGGTAAACCCTCTAATAAATGTGAAAACATGAGACCAATAAGCCTATTAAATGCTGACCTTAAGATAATCTGTAAAATTTTAGCAAGACGACAACAAGAAATATTACCAAATATTATTAACCGAGATCAGAATGGCTTTATAATGGGAAGACAAGGCTTCCATAATGTAAGAAGATTATTTAATATTATTTATTCCAATAAAGAAGCACCGGATACAGCTTTCCACTGGATGCCGAAAAGGCCTTTGATAGAGTCGAATGGCCCTATCTTTTTGAAGTCCTACAAAGGTTTGGACTTGGAAATAATTTCATAAAATGGGTTCAGATAATATACAATAATGCTACAGCAGAAATCCTAACAAACAGCAATATCTCAAAATCAATAAAAATCAATAGAGGATGTCGACAAGGCTGTCCACTTTCACCCTTATTGTTTACTATGGCAATTGAACCTTTAGCGATGGCAGTACGTTTACATCCACAAATATATGGAATTAAAGTAGGACCAACAGAACATAAAATCTCCCTGTATGCCGATGACATAATTTTGTTTATGTCGAATTTTAAAAAATCAATTCCGACCTTGTTAAATTTAATAAAGAACTTTGGGGAAATATCAGGATATAAAATAAATAAAACTAAATCTTCAATATTAATGCTAAATGAGACCCAGAGAAATCACCCAGCGCCTGAGGTAAATCAATTCAATGTTGTAAATCAGTTTAAATATTTAGGAATTCAAATTGTGCCTAAGCTAGAATCAGTCGCCAGTGCCAACTATGAAGCCTTAATGACAGATATTAATGAGTTACTTCAGAGATGGATGTCACTACCAATGTCGATGATCGGGAGAATTAATATACTTAAAAGTAATATCTTACCCAAAATACTTTATTTATTTCAATACATTCCTTTACCACCACCTTCAGATCTATTCTCAAGAATTATAAAAAAGTTAGTGGAATTTATATGGAACAATAGGAAGGCTAGATTACGTCTGTCCTTACTATATTTACCATTTGATCGTGGAGGTCTGAAATGTCCAAACTTTATGTTGTATTACTGGTCAGCACAACTGAGGTCTATGACATATTATTTTTCATCAAATGCTCTCCCTCACTGGACTGAAATGGAATCATACAATTTACCTTTACCTCTTCCCTTATTCATATACTCAGACTCGGCTAAAAAATTACAGAAACAAGTTAAAAATCCAATTGTAAAGCATATGATCAAAATATGGTGTGAAACCAAAAAATATTTAAAAGAACCACACTTATTGTCACAATTTAGCCCAGTATGGGTTAATCAATATTTTACACCAGGGAGAGTGGATGCTGTATTTAAAGTATGGAATTTAAAAGGGATTCAAAAGATTCAAGAATTATATTTGTCATGTTCAGATAACATAATGTCTTTTGAAGAACTGAGGATCAAATTCAATCTTAATAGAACACATTTTTTTAAATATCTTCAGCTTAGGAATTTTATTCGATCAAATCAAAATAATGCTCTCACCCGACCTACTTATTCATCCTTGGAAAAAATTTTGACGAAAGATAGTAAGAGTATTATTTCAGAGTTTTATAACTCATTGACACTACCCTCAAGTGGAAACTCACAGAAAAGACTGAATTATTGGAAAGAAGACCTGCAAATTGAAATATCAGAGGAACAATGGGAAATGGCTTGTACAGAAGCTCAAACCAAATCAATAAATGTACGTCTTAAATTGATACATTTTAAATGGTTAATGCGGATGTATGTTACACCAGTGGAGTTAAATAGATATAACAAAAACATACCAGATACATGCACAAAATGTATGGAAAGTAAAGGAACCCTATTTCACTGCTTATGGGAATGTAGTAAAATCAGAATGTTTTGGAAAGAGGTGAGGGTAACCATTGAAAAAATAATTTCAAAACAATTCACATTGAACTCTAAACTGTTTTTGCTGGGTCTGTATCCAGAAAAGCATAACTTTAATAAGAGTGAAAGAGCATTCATAGACCTCAGTTTGCTTAATGCCAAAAAATGTATTGCACTACTGTGGAAAAAGACTCATAGACCAGATGTGACTCAGTGGTTAAGACAGATGTTAACAAACCTTCCACTAGAAAGAATAACATACATACTGAAATCAAAGGAAAATGTGTTTGAGAATATATGGAGACCTTTCATTGATTATGTTGTGGCGGTTCGTTTTAACCCCACAACAGACTAAGGACACTCAGCCCTCTTTTCTCTGTTTTTCTGCTGCATTACTGAGAAGCAATGTGCCATTCATGTATTTGTGATGCAAACATGCATGTGTTGTGATGTAATGCGCCATTCTGTATAGTGTGCATATGGCTTGTCCTTACTGTGCTTTTTCTGAGCATCTTAGATGTGCTTTGGTGTATTAATGTCTACAGGTAGACGAGTTTCTTCTGTCTCACCTATGTGATGTTAATCGATGCCTTTCATCCTTTGTACTCATGCGTCCTGTCCTTACTGTGACCTAGAGACTCAGATCAATATGTAGATGTGCTTGTTAGCCTCTTTGTCTTGCACTTAGAGCAAGGTCTAGCTAATCTGCCCATTGTGATGTATGGCTTACAAATGCAAATACCTCCTGCCTGTTCTGTTGTCCCTTTGATCATTCTAGACTGTGGGGTATGTCTTTTTGATGTATTGTTATGATCAAGTATTTAAGGTGCAACTCTGTAACGCAATCTCTCTCTTACTCTCTCACTCTGATCCTGCAACAGGTGGACACACTGTGTCCGCCTCTCCTTCTCTGAGAGCTTAGGGATCCCGCTCCGGGCTGCTCCGCTATGCACCGGAGAGGGGATCCCGTGAAGGCGACATGATATAATAAAACCTGCTTAAAACCACAGCACTGCTGCTTATTTTTTCATGCCGCTTCACTGGTGACCCCTCGAACACGCACACGTTTTGTGCGAAAGCAACCTTCCGAGCTGGACAGCCACACAGCTGCGTTGGTGACCCCGCCTGAAAGCACACGCTTTGTGCAAAGCAACTTCTGGTCTGGACCACTGCAGTGACCCGACGCTGAAACGAACATGCTGCCAGCGAACGCAACAGCTCCCTTCTGCTTCAGGGAGATTTCGACGCAGAGTTTCCAGGTTGAAACCCTCCGGAGACCACCCACGACCGGGAAAGCTGCAGCAACGTTTCATGGTGAGATCTGCACAACCACGCTGGACCGGCCGCTCTCACAGAGAGCGCACGCACCTCGTCCTCTCCACGACGGCAACCTCCAGGGCCGACGGGGAGCGCAGCGCGTGGAACTGAATGCACCATGGCCGCACGAGCGACAACGATCGTCTCCTCCCTCTCACCGCTCCAACGCAGCTGCACGAGCCCGGGGCACAAAGATCGTCTATTGCCTCGCACCGCTCCAACGCGTCTCCACGAGCCCGAGGGACGGAGATCGTCTACTTCCTCACACCGCTCCAACGCAGCTGCATGAGCCTGAGGAACAAAAGATCGTCTATTCCCTCCCGCCGCTCCAACGCATCTGCACGGGCCTGAGGGACTAAAGATCGTCTATTTCCTCTCACCGCTCCAACGCACCATGGCCAATCTACAGCCACAGCTCAACCTGGATTTTACCGGCGCCGTCTGCGCCGTTCTCCACCAAGTTTCTGCACCCTGACTCACCACTCCAGCAGCCCACCCACGCACTGAACCCCTGCGCACGCATCGGGGAGTTACAAGGACGGCGCATCACGCACGGGACAAGTAATGGCTCCACAGACTGCCTTCCTCCTTCGCCGCTGCCTTTCAGGGCTGCTCGCTCACCTGAGGCACGCATGCAGCATACTGGAAGGATTTGTTAACAGTCTCAGCCACGCCACAGACCGCCATCGTCCTCTGCTGCTGCCCACAGAACCTTCAGGGTTGCTCGTTCACCTGAAGCAAGCACGCAGCTCGCCACTGGATTTTTTAATGGTCTTAGCCACGGCACAACGGGATTTCAGCCGTCAGCTGTTCCCAGGAGCTTTGGGGTTGCTTCAGCACCCAAAGCCAACAGTCCCTATGCTTTGTTTACTTTTTCTCTTACAGCCGCTCCTGCTTTTCTTCATGGCCACGAGAGGAGTCAGAGACTAATTTTTCTTCTTGTGGACCGCTGCACGTTCAACGGGACCAGCCCTTCGACATTGCGGACCCACAAGCAATTTTTGCACGGCTCAGGACGATTTCACAGCTCCTGCCGGCACTTACTACCCCTCCCCTCCCTCCCCCTCCGCCTGCAGCGAGCTTCTCCCACAGCTCGCTAACACAGATGGATTATCGAGGTCGCGACCCCCTGCCGCGTCCTCTGGGGGGGAGCGTGTGTGGCGGTTCGTTTTAACCCCACAACAGACTAAGGACACTCAGCCCTCTTTTCTCTGTTTTTCTGCTGCATTACTGAGAAGCAATGTGCCATTCATGTATTTGTGATGCAAACATGCATGTGTTGTGATGTAATGCGCCATTCTGTATAGTGTGCATATGGCTTGTCCTTACTGTGCTTTTTCTGAGCATCTTAGATGTGCTTTGGTGTATTAATGTCTACAGGTAGACGAGTTTCTTCTGTCTCACCTATGTGATGTTAATCGATGCCTTTCATCCTTTGTACTCATGCGTCCTGTCCTTACTGTGACCTAGAGACTCAGATCAATATGTAGATGTGCTTGTTAGCCTCTTTGTCTTGCACTTAGAGCGAGGTCTAGCTAATCTGCCCATTGTGATGTATGGCTTACAAATGCAAATACCTCCTGCCTGTTCTGTTGTCCCTTTGATCATTCTAGACTGTGGGGTATGTCTTTTTGATGTATTGTTATGATCAAGTATTTAAGGTGCAACTCTGTAACGCAATCTCTCTCTTACTCTCTCACTCTGATCCTGCAACAGGTGGACACACTGTGTCCGCCTCTCCTTCTCTGAGAGCTTAGGGATCCCGCTCCGGGCTGCTCCGCTATGCACCGGAGAGGGGATCCCGTGAAGGCGACATGATATAATAAAACCTGCTTAAAACCACAGCACTGCTGCTTATTTTTTCATGCCGCTTCAATGTAAAGAAATTAAACATAACTTCTGAAGAGGAAGGTGAATGATGTGTGTGGACCTTGCAAATTCCAAATTGGTGAATGTATAAAATGTATACTTATGTAATAGATTACCTAGACTAAACAGAGGAGCATTGTTGAAGACTTGCCTTTGTTAGTGGTTGTTGGTGTGTTTTTTTTTTCCACAATATCTTTATTGAACCTTTTTTTTTTTAACAAACATAATACAAACAATCAAACACTAACACTAAAGTACTACAAAAAAAAATGCACTAAAAACACCAACAACCACCAACAAAATCAAGTCTTCAACAATGCTCCTCTGTTTAGTCTAGACAATCCAATACATAAGTATACATATTATGTTCACCAGTTTGGAATTTACAAGGTCCACACACATCATTCACCTTCTTCTTCAAGAGTTATGTTTAAATTTTTTACATAATCAATAAAAGGTCTCCATATATTCTCAAACACAATTTCCTTTGATTTCAGTATATATGTTATTCTTTCTAATGGAAGGTTTGTTAACATCTGTCTTAACCACTGAGTCACATCTGGTCTATGAGTCTTTTTCCATAATAGTGCAATACATTTTTTGGCATTAAGCAAACTGAGGTCTATGAATGTTCTTTCACTTTTATTAAAATTATGCTTTTCTGGGTACAGACCCAACAAAAACAGTTTAGGATTCAATATGATTTGTTTTGAGATTATTTTTTCAATTGTTACCCTCACCTCTTCCCAAAACATTCTTATTAATCTACATTCCCATAAACAATGAAATAGGGTTCCTTTACTTTCCATGCATTTTGTGCATGTATCTGGTATATTTTTGTTATATCTATTTAACTCCTCCGGTGTAACATACATCCGCATTAGCCATTTGAAATGTATCAATTTAAGGCGTACATTTATTGATTTGGTTTGAGCTTCTGTACAAGCCAATTCCCATTGTTCCTCTGAAATTTCAATTTGCAGATCTTCTTTCCAGTAGTTTAATCTTTTCAGTGAATTTTCACTTGAAGATAGTGTCAATGAGTTATAAAACTCTGAAATAATACCCTTTCTTTTACTATCTTTCATCATCATTTTTTCCAAGGATGAATAAATAGGTCGAGTGAGAGCTTTATTTTGATTTGATCGAATAAAGTTTCTAAGTTGAAGATATTTAAAAAAATGTGTTCTATTGAGATTAAATTTGATCCTCAGCTCTTCAAAAGACATTATGTTGTCTGCACATGGCAAATATAAATCCTGAATCTTTTGTATCCCTTTTAAATTCCATACTTTAAATACAGTGTCCGCTCTCCCTGGTTTAAAATATTGATTACCCCATATTGGACTAAATTGTGACAATAACTGTGGTTCTTTTAAATAGTTTTTAGCTTCACACCATATTTTGATCATATGCTTTACAAATGGATTTTTAACTTGTTTTTGTAATTTTTTTGCCGAATCTGAGTATATGAATATGGGAAGAGGTAAAGGTAAATTGTATGATTCCATTTCAGTCCAGTGAGGGAGATCATTTGATGAAAAATAATATGTCATAGACCTCAGTTGTGCCGACCAATAATACAACATAAAATTTGGACATTTCAGACCTCCACGATCAAATGGTAAATATAATAAAGACAAACGTAATCTAGCCCTCCTGTTGTTCCATATAAATTCCACTAACTTTTTTTTTATTCTTGAGAATAGATCTAAAGGTGGTGATAAGGGAATGTATTGAAATAAATAAAGTATTTTAGGTAAAATATTACTTTTAAGTATATTGATTCTCCCGATCATCGACATTGGTAGTGACATCCATCTCTGAGTTAACTCATTGATATCTGACATTAAGGCTTCATAGTTGACACTGGCGACTGATTCTAGCTTAGGCATAATTTGGATTCCTAAATATTTAAACTGATTTACAACATTGAATTGATTTACCTCAGGGGCTGGGTAATTTCTCTGGGTCTCATTTAGCATTAATATTGAAGATTTAGTTTTATTTATTTTATATCCTGATATTTCCCCAAAATTCTTTATTAAATTCAACAAGGTTGGAATTGATTTTTTTAGATTCGACATAAACAAAATTATGTCATCGGCGTACAGGGAGATTTTATGTTCTGTTGGTCCAACTTTAATTCCATATATTTGTGAATGTAAACGTATCGCTATCGCTAAAGGTTCAATTGCCATAGTAAACAGTAAAGGTGAAAGTGGACAGCCTTGTCGACATCCTCTATTGATTTTTATTGGTTTTGAAATATTGTTATTTGTTAGGATTTCTGCTGTAGCATTATTGTATATTATTTGAACCCATTTTATGAAATTATTTCCAAGTCCAAACCTTTGTAGGACTTCAAAAAGAAAGGGCCATTCAACTCTATCAAAGGCCTTTTCGGCGTCCAATGATAGGAGAGCTGTATCCGGTGCTTCTTTATTAAAATAAATAATATTAAATAGTCTTCTTACATTATGGAAGCCTTGTCTACCCTTTATAAAGCCATTCTGATCTCGATTAATAATATTTGGTAAAATTTCTTGTATTCGTCTTGCTAAAATTTTACAGATTATCTTAAGGTCGGCGTTTAATAGGCTTATTGGTCTCATATTTTCACATTTATTAGAGGGCTTACCTGGTTTTGGCAGCAGTATAATTAAGGCATTATTTATGTATGATGGTAAATTATTATTTTGAAATGCTTCTAAAACCATTTCCAAAAAAGGTTTTATTAATTTATTCTTAAATTTTTTATAAAGGTCAACTGGAAGACCATCTGGTCCTGCACTTTTTCCTGATTTCATATTATCAATGGCTAGCCCAACTTCTTCTTGACTAATTTTAGACTCCAATATCTCCCTATTTTCATTTGGAATACACGGTATAGATAGTTCGTTCAAAAACCCATTTAGTTTTGTTAAATCAAGTTCATTTTTGGTATCATATAATTTTTCATAGTAATCTCTAAAGGCTCTATTAATTTCTAAAGGATCTATAACTACCTGTCCGTTACTTATAATACTGGTAATTGGTGTTTTAATTTCCAATTGTTTAATCTGCCATGCTAATAATTTTCCTGATTTTTCACCTTGTTCATAAAAAGATTGTTTCAATCTTAGAAGACTTGAGGCAGCTCTATTCGCTGATTTTTTGTCGTATTCAGCTCTCAAAATCAGTAATTCATTCTCCAACCTTGGGTCACTTCCTGCATACACTTTTTCCTGAAGACTTTTTATTTTATGTTCCAATTTAGCTCTCTCCTCTCGAGTCTTCTTAGATTTTGATCCTGTATAACTAATAATATGTCCCCTAATAAAAGCTTTGAAAGCCTCCCACTTTACACATGCTGATGTTTGTGTAGTATTGATGTCAAAGAACTCGTCTATCTGTTTTTCTATATACTTGACAAATTCCTCATCCTGAAGCCATTTATGCTGAAATTGCCATCTACCTGATTCCTTTGTCAATTTTTTATCTACATATATTAGACAACAGGGTGCATGATCAGAGATCACGATGTTATCATAAAAGCAGTTTTGAATCTTGGACCTTAATTCTGTGGAAATCAAAAAATAATCAATACGTGAGAATGTCTTGTAGGTACTGGAATAACAAGAATAGGCTTTAACTTGTGGTTTCATTTCTCTCCATATATCTAACAATCTCAATTCTTTCATAAAATGGTTAATAGTCATCCTGCATCCAATGTGCGTACAATCCAGTCCTGTTGATCTATCCACACCTGGATTCAATGTACAATTAAAATCCCCTGCTATTATATGTTGCCCTGTAAGTGATGATAAGATGAGAAATAAATTAGCAAAGAACTTCTGATCATCTATATTGGGACCATATAAGTTCACAAGATTTATATTTTCTAATAGCAAAGAACCTTGAATGATTACATATCTTCCAAATTTGTCTCCAATTACATTTTTCACTTGAAAAGGAACTGATTTATGTATGAGAGTCATAACTCCCCTGGCTCGGGATGAAAATGAAGAGGTGAATACACTTCCCTGCCATCTACTCCTAATTCTTTTAACATCCTCCTCTATCAGATGAGTTTCTTGTAAAAACACAATTCTTGAACCCATGTCCTTTATTTTATTCATAACTTGTTTAAGTTTTTTTAAATTTTGTAGACCTCTGCAATTCCATGAAGTTAAATTAAGATTAACACTTTGGTCCATGATCAATAGAGAGTTTGGGATTACCTTGCAGTGTAAACATGCTCATACAGAGAAGCAAAAACATGAGTGGTTGAACATTCATCCTACAAACTATACACAAACAAATTTCCCCTTCCCACACTTGTGGCAAACCCCCCAAAATCAAAAGAAAAATTCTGTCTCCCGATATAGCCATCGACCGTTCCACACCCACGGGGAACAGCCTAAGCCACTCCTTCTTCATCCTCCCAATCACCCTAACTCTACTGCTTTTAATGACGTAACATTAACTCTCCTCTGTAGTTTTCCAACTTAACTCCAAAATTTTTAACAACTTTGTACATCATAGTTTTTTTTTTGTTTGTTTGTTTTGTTTTTTTGTTTTTTTAATATATAATACAATCTATATTTTGTAAACTTACTATTTACTTCAAGTCAGTCAGATGCCTGTGCAAATGCTTAATTATTCTACCTTATATTTTGTTCATGCTTAGCTTCCACCAGTCTCTTCTTCTTCTTTGATCTTCTTGATGAACTCCTGCGCCTCCTCTGGGGTCTTGAAGATGTGGGTTCTGCCCTCATACGTGGTCAGCAGTCTCGCAGGATAGATTACACCATGACGAATCCCAAGGTTGCGCAGCTCCTTACGTATGGGATCAAACTGCTTCCTCAATTGCTGGATTCCTGTGGCCAAATCTGGGTAGAACCGCACCTGCTGGTCCTGGTGTTTAATCTCTCCTTTAGCACGTGCAGCGTTGAAGATCTTCATCCTGTCTCTGTTGCTAAGAAACTTCATAATTAAGGTCCTCGGCGGTCCCTTATCTCTCCGTGGGCCAATACGATGTGCTTTTTCCAGAACCACTGCTGATTGCAACTCCTCGCTGCCCAGCACCTCCGGAATCCACTTTTCCAGAAAGGAACATACGTCCCAACCTTCTGATTCCTCTGGAAGACCCACCAGCCTCAAATTATTCTGTCTCGACCGAGATTCCAAATCCAAAATATTATCTTCCAGAGATTTATTTTTTTTTTCCAAAGTGCGCACCTTTAATTGAAGACGGGTGACGTCATCTTCAGCACTAGCGAGACGGAGCTCCATCTGCGCCGTTCGTTCTACACAGTCACCCAATTCCTTTCTTATTCCTTCCAGCGCTGTCATAATCCCATCAAATCTAGAGGAAAAGTCCGCTCTCATTGAACTCATGGCAGCCATCAGCGCATCTGCGCCATTCCCCGCATATATCGCACCTTTGCCAGCCTCCTCCGCCATATATGGAGTTTTGTTTGCTGCGTCACAGACCTGAAAGTCCGTTAATTTGGACTGTTTCGGCGGCTCGCTTTTTCCTTTTCCTGGTTTTCCAGCCTTAGGCTTCGCCGACATATCCTCGCCCAAACGCTGGGATACGTTCTGTCCCAAATGAGAGAGTTATTTGCCGATTTTTTTTCTCCAGGAGCAGAGCAGAGCGAGACACGTCCGTCCTACGTGGCAGCCATAATCGGAAGTGGTTGTTGGTGTTTTTAGTATATTTATTTGTAGTTAGTGGTTTTTTTTTTTTACACTAAAGTAATTTTTATTAATTACTTTAGTGTTAGTGTTTGATTGTTTGTGTCATGTTTGTAAAAAAAAAAGGTTCAATTAAAAATATTGTGGAATAAAACAAAACCATTTACCTTGCCTTGTTTGGTGTCATGTGTTTCAGCACAACCTCACATGTGTGAATTCAGCTATTTTTTTACATTTTTGCATATTATATTAAGACACTGGACCTAAAATCACACAAAAAAACAAAGTTTCAGTGTGAAAACGTGTGATTTTTTTTTTTTTTTACTGTGAAACCCACAAACATGTCTAACAAACCATGTTTATAACTCAGGATGCAAATATTGTTATATGTTTGAGCTCCAGTGTCATCTTGGAGCTCAGACATAGTTTATTGCGGTGTTTTGTATTTAGATTAGATTAGATTCAACTTTATTGTCATTACACATGTATGAATACAAGGTAAGGAAACACAGTTTAGCATCCAATCAGAAGTGCAAAGGACAGCAGTGCAGTATATACGGTAATTAACAGTATGTGCAATTTAAGCAAATATATGCAAATATATGCAGCAGTGCAGAAAGTTAAGAGTACTGTTATGTGCAAATAATGTGCAATAAGTTAGATGTAGTTATGCAGTTATGTACAGGTGAGGATGGTAAGAGAGTCAGCGGGGAACTAAGTTCAATAACGTGACAGCTGTTGGAAAGAAACTGTTCCTAAACCTGCTGGTTCTAGTCCGAAGGCTTCTGAAACGTCTTCTGGAGGGGAGAAGCTGGAACAGTCCATGAGCAGGATGGTTGGAGTCCCTAAGAATGCTGCGTGCCCGGCGCAGACATCTTTTCCTGTAGACGTCCTCTATAACTGGAAGTGGAGTCCCTGTGATGCGTTGGGCGGTTTTCACCACCCACTGCAGCGCCTTGCGGTCAGCGACAGAGCAGCTCCCATACCAGACTGTGATACAGTTGGTTAGGGTGCTCTCTATCACGCAGCGGTAGAAGTTGCCCAGGATGTCAGTTGACAGATGGTTCTTCTTCAGTGTCCTCAAGAAGAAGAGGCGCTGATGGGCCTTCTTGATCAGGCTGGTGGTGTTAACTGACCAGGACAGGTCCTCCGAGATGTGGGTCCCCAGGAATTTGAAGCTGGGGACACGTTCAACAGCTATGCCATTGATATGGATGGGGTCATGTGTCTCTTCCCTCTCCTTCCTGTAGTCCACTATGAGCTCCTTGGTTTTGCTGGTGTTAAGGAGCAGGTTATTGTCAGCGCACCAAGTAGCCAAGTGCTCAACCTCTGCCCTGTAATCTGAATCGTCGTTGTCCCTGATGAGTCCAATCACCGTGGTGTCATCTGCGAACTTTATGATGGAATTGGATCCATACATAGGCCTGCAGTCATGGGTGTAGAGGGAGTAGAGGAATGGGCTGAGCACACAGCCCTGTGGTACACCAGTGTTGAGTGTGATGACGGAAGAACGGTTGGGGCCTGACCTAACATGCTGGGGTCTGTTGGTCAGAAAATCCATGATCCAGTTGCAGGTGGAGGTACTGATTCCCAGGTCCCCAAGTTTAGTGAGCAACTTGGAGGGGATAACTGTGTTGAATGCTAAGCTGAAGTCAACAAACAGCATTCTTGCGTAGGTGTTCTTGTCATCCAGGTGTGAGAGTACATAGTGCAGCGCTGTAGAAACCGCATCCTCTGTACTCCTGTTGCTCCGGTAGACGAACTGATGAGGGTCCAGTGTAGGGGGCAGGCCTTTTTTGAGCTGTGCCAAGACCAGTCGCTCAAAGCACTTCATGACTATAGGTGTCAGTGCCACAGGGCGATAGTCATTTAGGCACGATGGTGTTGAATGTTTCGGCACTGGTACTATTGAAGTGGTCTTGAAGCACGCTGGTACCATGGCCTGGGCCAGGGACAGATTGAAGATGTCTGTGAAGACCCCTGCCAGCTGCTCAGCGCATGCCCTCAGCACACGCCCAGGAATGCCATCAGGGCCAGCAGCCTTACGTACGCTGACATGACTCAGTGCGTTACGGACGTCGGTGTGGGTGAGTGTGAGGTGGTGGAGGTCATCAGAGGGTGGGAAATTGATGTTCTTTTCGTTGTTGTCCTTGTCAAAACGAGCATAGAAGTCATTTAGCTCATTGAGAAAGGGCACAGTCATGGCTATAGGTATGGAGTTGCTGGGCTTATAATCAGAGATAGCTTGAATGCCCTGCCACATACGTCGGGGGTCAGAGTCCCCAAAATGTTCCTCCACCTTCAGCTTGTAGCTGTGCTTGGCCTTCTTGATGCCCCTCTTCAGATCTGCCCTAGATGAACTGTAGGCCTGTGCATCACCAGATCTAAAGGCATTGTTACGTGCTTTTAGCAGAAGCCGCACTTCTCCGTTCATCCACGGCTTCTGATTTGGGTACGTGGTGATCTGTCTTTCCGTGGTGACACTGTCAATAGTGGTGTTGATATGGTCCAGGACTGAGTGGGTGTAAGAGTTGATGTTTATGTGGGAGCCACAGGTAGCCTGAGAAGTGAGCATACTCCAGTCTGTGTTCCTAAACTTCTCCTGGAGTACAGAGTCAGCCCCCTCTGGCCACACATTTCTGCCTATGTCTGCTCATATGTTTGTTTGGATCATTGTTTCTGGTTTTGCCACGCTCTCTCCCCGGACACTCCCACTTGCTGTTCACAGCTCACCAGCCCCAGCTGTGAGCAGCCCATAATCAGCTCACCTGCAGCTCAGCTCTCACACCTGTCTCCACTCACACTGTCAGTTCACCTTGTATTTAGTCCAGCTAGTTAATTCACTCCTCGCTGCTCCGTTAGTCAATGTCCCTCAAGAATACTTTTGTGCAGATTATCCCCTCCGGAGCTCAGCCCAGCTCCAAGGCACAAAATGTAAGTTTTCTCTTTTCTCCTGTTCATATAATGCAGTTATCCCCTCCAGAAGCCTTTTCAGCTCTGAGGTAGTGATGGCCAAATGAGGCTTTCTGAAGGACTTGAGACCTTTCATCAAAATGGTTCACATAGTCATGTGGGACTTCATTTTCTCTACCAGGCCATCTAGTGGATAAAATGTATACAACATGCTGATTTTTACAAAGGTATTGTTGGTTTAATGCATATTTTTTCAATTTCAATAAATGCTGTCTTTTAAGAAATATCAATGATCATAAGGCAGAAAAATAATAAAACTGAGGTGACTACAGTGAATGTGCTTGTGCTACTTATCCATTTTTATTAAATAACAAATTTTCATATTTATATTTAACTCTGGCCTGATTCTCATGCAGGGCACAATGGTAATAGTTCCTCAGCATAATGATGTGCAATAATGAGCCAAGCTCTTCTTTGCAAATAAAAATGAAATTAAAAGAATGACACAGTTGGGATTCAAACCCAGGTCTCCCACGTGCAAAATGGAGATACTTGTAGAAGAGCTTGAAAGAACGAGGCGATGTGATATATAAACCAAAGTTTATTATCAGCTTCTCTAACAAGTCTCATCTAGGTGCAGCAGCAGAAGAAGGAAAAAAAGCGAACACCTTCGGCTCTACGAACTTATACTCGCACATAACAAAAGACATGCATATCAAAAGCTGACATCCCTTATTATCTTAATCCCCCCATTGTCTTCGTACTCCTCCGCCTGGCCCTGGGGGGTCAGGGCAACCCATCCGGTCTCCACCGCAGTGCCTCGGATGCTCTTTGATCTTCACTGGCGGTTGAGACTCTTTGTCCTGTTCTGAGGTGTGAAGTCGCCTTACATATGTAATCACCAAACCTTCTCACATGCTTAAACATATGTTGGTTATGGAATATATGATTAATATAGACCACAATACTACCGCTAACCCATCACCACAGTTACAATAACAAGCCACTATTTGTCAAAAATACATCAATGGGAGAAACGAGCTCAAGTATTTTTGGTGCTGGCTCCATCTGAAACTTGGCTGTGACAAATCCCTTACACAGTCAAATATGACAAAACAAAACGTGAGGGATGGGGATTTCCATTGGGTAGCGCTGTTCGGTTTATTTCTTCTGACCTAGTCACGTGGTCCGACCTCAACACATACGTCACAAGTCACGCCTCAAAACACACCTCGCCAAATATTTCCTGGATAAGATCGGATCACCGTTCGGAGCACCGGTGCCTGCCTACCCATCACTACTCTGATCCATTATATGTTATTTTGCTCGTCCGACCAGCTGTATTTAGTCTGGGACTGTTTGCCTCTTCAGAGCTGGTTCTCGCTTAGAGGCATTGCAGGGTCATTTATCATTTGACTTTTTGTATTGGACTCTTTTGAACTGTTTGCCTTTTGTTAGCAATAAATACGCAACTTCATCCAGCGCGTGGGCTTGTCTCATTTCCTCTGCGCCTCGGAGAGGCGCGTACATGACAAATATAAATTGTAAATTTCAAAAACTTGTGTAAAAATTTAGGAAACAAAGTTATACACAACTGTTTACATGAAAATGCAGGCAGTGCTCAGGCGTTTTTTGTACAACTATTTATAAAACAATCATGTGTCACAAAAAGATGGCAAATTATTTGTGCCACCCAAAAAAGCAGTTCTTGTCACCAACAACACAGAAGGGCACATCATCTTGTGTGCACAACACTTTCAGCTGATCTGACCACTTTTTTCCATTTTGTAAAACGACAAGTTCTTTTATGTATATATATATATATATACATAAAAGAGAGAGAGAGAGAGAGAGAGAGAGAAAATTTAAATGTCCTGGAAGTGCAGCACGGAGAGATCCGAAGGATGATCGTGACAAGACAGAGCTCCTAACCAGATAGAGTGATGATACAGAGGGAAGTATGTGGCGGTAATGTACCTGTAAGCTGGTTGCCAACCGCCAATCAAATCTAAAAGAAGTGCAGCACAGCACACGTCATCACCCCACGTGACGATACGTCATTATCAGCTGATCTGATCATTTTTTTCCATTTTGTAAAATCAAGTAAAATGACAAAAAATTGACAAATATATGGAAAGAACGCGACGTCTGCCCATCCTACCTTTACACACAAATATTTTTGTACTATAAAATTAAAACAGATAGCAGGATCTGTAAAGCGCTTTGGTCATCAAGAGATGAGAATAAAAGCGCTATATAAGTGAATGCCATTTACCATTTAAAACCATTTCTCTGTGTATGCAGGGTCTATCAACAAACACTGTTTTGAATCCACAATTTTGCTTCGTTTCATTTTCAGTTTTTACCGTTTTTTGCTGCTCCAAACATGCACCAAACATGATGAAAATATACGGAAAAGCATGACAGTAATTATTTTCTCATAACTCTGGTTTTACTTGCCTTATCAACACAGTTTAAAAATTGTGAGATAGTTTCATGTCTCCACTTTCAATACAAGCTGGAACAGTGCAGCTGCAATGCTGTAGCTGCGTTCTGATCACCCAGTAGTGTACTCCGAAGTGGACTGCATAGGGTATTCCGCCATATTAACAGATTCCAAATCAAAGGGAGCGAACAGTCTTCTGTTCGAAGGGAACTGAGAACTGTGCAAGGAAGAAGTGAACAACCGTACATCACTTCACCGGAAGATGACAAGAAGATTACCCATAAGCCATTGCACCTCAAAGACGAGTAAAACAAACTATTGTTGCTGACATTATTAACAAGCAAAACTGATGTTGGTTATCGTTTATATCAGCTGATTATAATACAAATATATTTGTTTTAATATTTTATTTAAGAAATATAAATTATCCACCATAGTATCAGTACGTGTCTGTGGTTACCATGGTAACGCACGGAGGAGGTTGCCGATGGTTATAGGGTATTTCAACTGGAGAAATTTTGTGAAGGGCAGTTCACTTCACTGATATTCCCTGAGAACGGAGCAGGGAGTAGGGAATGCAGTTGAAGTACACTGTGGATCAGAACGTAGCTTGTGTGTCTGTGCTGCGTGGTCTTAAAATGGCCTTGTGATGCCAACGCGCATGAGTGTCATCTGACCCACAAGTGCTAATATCAAAAATTGTAAAGATTTAATAGTTTGACAAAGATTTTAGCTTCTTAAATTTGACAGAACCTCAGATGGCAATGTTGCAGATAAGAATAAAGCATATAGATTGTTTAAAATGTGAGGTCATTGGTATGTAGAGCAAGGAAAGCCATATTTGATTAACTTTTGATTGTACAGCCTCTCTTTATGGTTATTTAAACTTAAAATATGGTTAAAACAAATCAAATACTTTTACCCTTTCTGTTCCCTATCTGCTGCTCCACATTGTCCATCAACTTCCCAGTGACGTCATCCTGCTCCAGCTGCAGTGTAACCTACACGACCTCAGTGTTTGAGGTAAAAGCTTGCATCCCTTGTCTGTCTGTCAGTGATTATGTGACGCACCGAGTCCCAGTATGATCCTCTGGCAGCATTCCTTCGTTATTTTGTCACGGGACACACACCGTTTTGTCTGTCAGGATGAAAAAGCCAGGCCTCCAGGGAAGAGAAAAAAAATACGGTCATAGTACACGCTCTCACTTGACATTGACAAGTGAGCTGCGCATTCAAGCTTAAGCCTGAGTTGGATATTTAACACCAGAAACACCAGAACAGCAGCGTCCACAAAAACAAGCTTTTACACACACCTGTTACTGCACCATGAAGGCCCCACAGTGTTCTGCAGTGTCGTGCCTGTGTCCCAAAGTGGGGAATCTTCTTGTTCTCTATATTCTTGACGTTTTCAACTTGATTATTTCCTGAGTTTTACCTCATTGAATACTCCCAGATTAAATGTAGGCATGTTTCTGAATTATTCATTAACCAAACCAACTAGTCTCAAAGTTGTTCCAGACATACTGTATGTCTGATTTGTATTCTGAGCTTTCCCAAAAATAATTAAGATGCGACACGATGTGATGCAATGCGATATTATACAATATTCCTTTGTTAGTCCCTCACTGGGGAAATTTCAGTGCAACGGGATCAAATTGTACAGCAGAGAATTCAAATAGTAAAAATAATGAAAACAGCATATTAATAAAATTTATAACATTAACAATATGTACACTGTAAATGATCAACTTTTTGGTGTGTTTGTGGTCTTTTGGGAGCAGTGCTGATTATACAGTCCCGCTGCTGCAGGAAGGAAGGACCTGAAACAGCACTCCTTCACACAGCTTGGGTGAAGCAGTCTATTGCTGAAGGAGCTCCGCAGTGCTGTGAAAGTGTCCCGGAGGGGGTAGGAGCTGTTCTTCAACATGGAGGACAGCTTAGCCATCATCCCTCTCTCTCCCAACCACCTCAGGGTCCAGGGGACATCCCAGTACAGAGCGGGCCTTCCTGATCAGTCTGTCAAGTTTCTTTTTGTCCACAGCTGATATACTGCTGCCCCAGCAGACAAGTCCGTTATAAATGGCTGATGCCACCATAGAATCATAAAAAGTCTTCAGGAGCACCCCCTGCATTCCAAAAGACCTCAGTCTTCTTAACAAATAAAGTCTGCAGCAGCTTGGGTACAAAGCTTGGAGCTAGGGCGATGCCAGGACTCACTAGTTGCTTCATTATTGGATGTTCAGACACAAACCTTCTATTTTAAAGAGATGGATTTTTATTTTATTTATTTATTTTGAGGTTGCGATGGTAATAGACCATTCTTCATGCCCAGTAAATGCAGTACTGTTGTTTATTTCATGTCTGAAAGAGGCCACATGAATGTCTTGTGTTGCATTAGGAGTCGGTGTGTGATAAGTTTCGATAACCTGCTTCATCACACACTGAGTCCAAACTGGGTTTGAGATGCTGGGGGCTTTATCAGGACAAAACTTCAAGATACTATACACAGATTTTTTGCCCTATTTCTTTACCAGCTTCTTAGCACTGGTCCTTTTTGAATTAGAATGTATTAGGGGTGTTGCTCCACCATAAATCCCGATTCATGCTTCCATGTCAAAATGACAGTAGAGCCATGTACCCTACACTATAGCCTGACATGCACCTCTCAGGAAATGTATTGTGGCAACACAGAATGCAAATAGTCTGCTTCATCTCCTACTATGTCCATCCGTCCGTCCGTCCGTCCGTCCGTCCGTCCATCCATCCATCTTCTACCGCTTATCCAGGGGTCTGAATCATGGGAGCAGCAGTCCAAGCAGAGAAGCCCTTTAGGTACACTTGATCCTTGTAACTTTTTTCATGGGGATCCACTGGACTGCTCTTGGTCTGACTCTTCACCCAGGACCAAGTTGTGTTGGGAGACCTTACCAGGGGCAAGTTGCCCCCAACAACACAGCTCCTGGGATCACTAGGGCATGCAAACCCTTCCACCACCATGGGAAGGTGGTGATCCACAAAAGAGCAGTTTCTAAAATGAGTTGGTTAAACAATGGACCAAACTGAAGACAGATTAACTGAAGAAATTCACAAATATGAACATTTGAATCACTTATCCTCACTCCATTACAAAGACTGTCAAATGGCAGCTGCACCGGTTCATTGGTTGTACTCACCATCTCCTCCAACGTCTTCTCTTTTCTCCGTTCCAGTGATTTTACTAAAAGTTGATATGGTTCAATATTTATTAGCTAAAACTCGCACAAAGTCCACAAATGAAATCCCTTTACACATCTTCAGCGCACAAGTATAAATGTTGAAACGACGTGGGTCACTTGTGTAGGCTACGCCATTATACTCTGCATAGGGGCTGGTGGATCAGGTGTCAAACTTTGATGACTAACTAACTAACTAACTAACTAACCTGCACTTATATAGCGCTTTTCTGATGACCACCAGATCAATGAAACCATTCTCCTTATAACTTAAAAGATGTCAGTGCATATGTGTCCCAAACGTCATCCTTTCACACTGTTTGAGTCTGTGTTTATTGCAAAACATTACAGAATCTGTATGTCGTGACATTATGAAGAATAAAATTGTTTCTTTATACATTTTGATATGAGGTTTTATGAGAATGGTACATTTACTGAGGGTGATTTCACTATGTTGTCAGGGGAGTACACACACACACACACACACACACACACACACACACACAGAGAGAACACTCATTGCTGGTTCTCACCTTTAAAGTAGTTTTATAGCACACACACCCACAACCCTGAGACTCACACAGCCCCTAAAATTAGCCCATACACTGAGACCTCACAGCAAAAAAAAAAAAAAAAAAAAAAGGAATCACTCCTCATTTACAAACACACACCTGTGTTTTAGTGCAAATAACACACACTTACCCTCAGACTAATGGCATCTTTACTGAGTGAGGTCATGGGAACCTTTGGGTTTTTCAACACCCATTTCATTATCTTATTCTCTCTCTCATTTTTTCTCTGTTCTGGCTTACTACTTATGACACATTCCTTGAAGGTTGCCCTTTCATCTTTGCCAAATGCCTTTGGCCCCAGCCACTCACTAGTTGTGACAGTGCACCAATTGAGCTCTACTTCATTGTGCTAATTTAATATGAAGTTTCTTGTTTTTTATTATACCCCACACAACAAAGTTGCGGAGGGTATAATGTATTTGAACTGTTCATCTGCCTGTTTGTTTTACATTTTATGTTGTTGCCATATGTCAACACTTCTGATCAGATTGACTTCAAATTAATACAGAAGCTGAAACTCATCAATATCTTTGAGTATGATTTTAAGGCACATCTAATGAGGGGTTCCATTGCTTTGGGGAGGGGTCAGTTTATGTTGTCACCACTGTAACGTATACACTTCTGATCGTATTGACTTCAACTTTATACATCTAATGAGGGGTTTCATTTTGAGGGGAGTGGGACTTGTACTTTTTTACTCCATTTTATTTTGTTGCCAGTATAGCTTCTACATTTCTCATTGGATTGACTTCCTATTTATACAGACTCAAATGAGGGGTTCTGTTTTTGGAGAGGGGAATTTATTTTTTCCCTGGCCATTTTATGTTGATCACAGTTCTCGTTAGGGGCCCTTGATGTGAAGATACGTGGGCTATGTGAGCTTGCTCGCTAAGGTTCTTTAATTCATTATGCCTCGGTGAAACGGAGAGGCATACGGTAATCACTTAGTGTGTGTGTGTGTGTGTGTGTGTGTGTGTCTGTCCACATCTCCGTTTCAGCTCGCCCAGTCAAAATTAAGTGCAACTAAAGGCTTGTATCACTGCATCGCCATATTTTCTTGACTTTTAATTTGGCAGGATTCCGAGATTGCTTCTTTTGTGTTTGGATTGCAACTGTTCAAATCAGTTTGGTGGCTCTTGGCTGCCGCCGACAGTACGGACATGTGAACTACAGATTATTTTCACTGCGCATGCATGTACTCCAAAACTACTGGATGGATTTGGATGATTTTTTTTTTTTTTTTTTTTTTTACCAGAGGTGGTCCTTGGGCTAGAGAAGAATCCATAACATTTTGGTGATGATCCCTGAACGCATACCTCTGCCAAGGTTCTGGCACTGAGGCATCAGCACCTTGGTGCTTTCATTAAACATTCATTTTGATGAGGTTGGAATGTAATCACAGTGACATTTGGTGAGCTTAACCAATTTAACTCGCTTGCTAATTGGCCTGACATTAGCTGTGTGAGTCAGTAAAAACATCTGACAGCACACAAAACTATCACGTCCACCAGCCCATACAGCATCATTCACTATCGTTTATTGTGAAGCTATGTGCACAATGGTCTAGGGGCATCCAGTATGTGACACTGTGCATATTACTATGAGCTACACTTCTCAGCTACCCGCATGGATGTGAAGAAGTGCAGACTTACCTTTAAGGTCTCTGGGTTCCTGTAGCTTCTCCTTGTTGGCTTTAGGCCTCCGACTTAGCTTTCGGCCAGTCCTAACTGCTGATGCTGAAAAGACAAGTAAACACAAACAGAAACATGCACAGCTGCTAACAGATCCTAGGCAAAACATTTTTGTTAGCCTCATCTAAAAAAAAAAAAAAACCACAAAAAAAGTTGTTCTCGTATATGAAATTATTTTTGCACAAGCAGAATAAAGGCTCCTTTGTTCCAAAATATATATTTATATGGCTTGTATATGCACAACTAAGGTCTGAAAAGTTCTACTTTCTGTGCAAAAGTTGTCATTAAAAGAAACATGATGGGAAACCAAAACAAAAAAATTACCAGTGACAATTTTGCAATTTTAGATTTTTTCATCAGCTAAAACATAGTTGACTATGAGTGAGTAGGCGAGAGGAAAAAAAACATGTTTTATCAAAATGATTGCAGGCAAAAAAAAACCTCAATGCACATTTAGCAGAGTGGCAGCCCTATTTAGCTGTAAAAGATGAAAGCCAACTCAAACATTAAAGCCATCTAGTATTTCTTTAGCCTTGTATTGTTAAGCTTAAAAACTGTGAACATGATGAAGTGCAATATCTTGTTGATCCAGGTGTCTGATTGCCACAAAACATCTTCCACTGTGTGGATGTTTATATGCCCTTTTGGGGGGGAATATAATGCAGCACAAGCAAGATATTTTTACAGATGCGTAACTTGCTGCTTAAAGTTAATTTCTGTCCTAACATTCAGCACACAGGTAAGCCTGGAGTGAAACGGAGCCTGTTTTTGCTTTGGCACTGGATTAATGTTTAACCAGATAATCAGCTGCAGATATGCTTTGGTGCTTCTCACATGACCTTTCTTGTCATGGAGTGAAATTAGCCTTCAAAGCTGAAAGGCACAATAATTAAATACATGAGATGTAATGTCATGGGTTTTTAGTTAAACCATGAAAAAGCTTTATATTAACTTTGCATTACTCCAGTACAACCAATGTTAAACTGTTTCCTGTTATCTTTCTTTTCCTTTGTCTTCTGACATGTCAGTTCTCTAATCATTAAATATCAGCATGTTTGGATTGTGATTGAATTGGTGTTTGAGGAAGAGATTATACATAAAATCAATGGGAGACTACTTAAGATACCTTTCACTCACCACTGTTATGAACTGTATGTTTGAAAAAGGACCAGTGTAACAGGCCACAGTACACCCCCAGTCCAGACTATACCTGGGGTCAAAGCGGCCTAGGCTAGATTATACCCCGGGTATAGTATGGCCTAGGCCAATTCATACCCCCTATGATATCAGCAGTGTTGAGTGATACACACAGGAATTACTTAATTTGTTTTATTCCCCACCAGTCCCAAAGAGAGGAAGATCATACATCCACAGAGGGTACTTTTGTTGTGTTGCTATGTATAATGTCAAAGGCTGGTCATATAATTGTCTTCCATGGTTGTGAAAAGACCTGCCAGCACGTCCAAATCACGTGACCGCATTAGGACGAAGTAGAAGCAAGACGCAGCTTTGCAGCATCATCATTTCAACTTGTGTTGAAAGTGCAGATTTGAAACTCTCTCCTAGTTTTTAAATTGTGTTGATAGGGCAAGTAAAACCAGAGTTATGATGAACAGTTTTCGTCATGTTTTTCTGAATATTTTCGGCACATTTGGTGCACGTTTGGAGAGGCAAAAAAACTTAAAAAATGGAAAAGTGAAATTGAATGTGCGGATTATAAACACTATGCTTGTTTGACGTTGACAGACGATCTAAAACGCTGAGATATGCTTTTAATATTCTAGTAGAAAAATATTCACCTGTGCGTAAAAGTGGGATGGGCAGGCGTGTCGTCATTTATTTCGATTATATATGTCAGTTTACAAAATGGAAAAAAGTGGTCAGATCAGCTGACAGTAATATAAGGTAACGTAACATAGTGATGTTATGGCTTGCTGACATGTTGTGTTGCAAATATATTGTGTAACTACAATCAAAACCTCTTTACACAAGAGGGGTATATTCTGGCCCAGGGGGGTATAGTTTGGCCTAACCAGTTTATCCCCTGGGTTTAATCTGGGCGAGGCTTAATTTGGCCTGTTACACCGGCATGCACTGAAATGTATATAATGTACAACTATACCAGAAGAGCAGCAGGTTATTTATCTCACCGAATCACTAAATCATCATCCTCCACCAAAACCCTTCTGACTCTGCATTCATCCTCTCCATCGTCATAAGGCTATAATATAAGTTAAAAGTGGTGTATGCAATATCTATGTCTGCAAACTTTAGAAATAGTCAGAGACAGCTCTAATTAGTAATATCAGAACATTGTGGCTAATGATTTCTTAAAGGGTTCTAGAAAGATTCAGAGGATGCAAAGGCAACCTGGCAGTAGTTTAAGTTGGTGGTGGAGTAGTTAAGAGATCGTAATATGGGGTACCAATGCCGTAAATGCTCACAGCAGCTTCATTCCTTATTCATGTCCTGGACAGCTGTATGATCTATGATGTATGTATGTATTTCTCCATATTCACTCATTATCCCACTTATTGGTTCCCAACCTTTTTTTTCTTCATGCAGCTTCCCTTGTTTGGGTCCAAGAATAAATGAGGCATTTGGGACCTCTAATACGCAATATTTCTAATTTGGTGTATTTCCACTGTAGCAATATATATGTCACTGGTAAAGCTTTAATCTTTTAATCTGTACACAGAGTTTAGTGACTATATGTTATAGTCAGAAGCTGGCCCCATTGGAATGTCAGTAATGTGCAACCAGACTGGCTCCAGGCCAAAGTGACGGGACTGCAGATTAACACCAGTGACCACCACCACCACACATCCCCCCCCCCACACACACACACATTTGAGCGTTTTTATGCAGGGTGTGTCTAGTGGACAAGTCGGGGTGCCCTGATGAGCATGAGACACCACATGAGTAAAACTAGAAAAGCACTCAGAGTGCATACCTCTGCCAAGGCTCCTTCTGTCCCTCATAGATCGCCTCCAAAATGTAATGGGTTTGTGTGTAGGCAGAGAGCCACTTCTGGTGAAAATTGCATCAGAGTCTGTCCATTAGTTTTGGAGTATTGTTACTAACACTCTGAGAGAAGAGGCATTCTCAGATCATCACCAAAATGAAATGGATTTGTCTGTAACTGAAGAACCACCTCTGGTGAAAATTTCTTCCAAATTCATCCAGTAGTTTTTGTGTAATCCTGCTGCACAAATACAAACAAAGGCCTTGGCGGAGGTATGCACTCTCAGATCATCACCAAAATCTAACCATCTGTTCCCAGTACCATTACACACCGTTCCTGAAAATTTCATCAAAATCCGTTCATAACTTTTTGAGTAATATTGCTAACAGGCAAACAAACCATCGCCAGCAAAAACATAACCTCCTTGGTGGAGGAAAAAAACCTTCTTTCACAGGAAACTTTAATGAAGCTTGTTAAGCACAAAGATGATTTGAAATAAAGAGGCAGATATCCAGACAGAACACGATCAATTAGGGAAATGAGTGTGAATTTTCCAAATACAAAAACACCAGAGTGGTGGCTTAGAGGTAGACCATCTGCCCCACAACTGGGATGTCGGGGTTCAAGTCCCGGCCAGGTCATGACAAAGACCATGTAAAAATGGAACTTCCTGCCGTCCAGCTCGGTGCTCAGCAAAAATGGAACGGACGAGGGAAATGTGGGCGACAGTGGCTCAGGAGGTAGAGCAGGTCGTCCAATAACCAGAGGGTTGGCGGTTTGAATCCTGCTCTCCCCAGCCATCCTGCCGTTGTGTCCCTGGGCAAGACACTTTACCCACCTTGCCTCCAGTGTCCATGACACTGGGTATGAATGTGTATAAATGTTCGGTAGTGGTTGGAGAGGCTGTTGGTGTGGATTGGCAGCCACGTTTCCGTCAGTCTGCCCCAGGGCAGCTGTGGCTACAGTAGTAGCTTACCACTATCAATGTCTGTCTGGAGTGAATGAATAATGGACTCACTGTAAGCGCTTTGAGAGGTCACGTGACATGCAAAGCACCATATAAATCTAATCCATTATTATAAATTTCCAACAGGAAAAACGTTCACATTTACTGTGCAAATCTTCTTCTGTAGAAATTTGATTATGTAAAGCACTATGTAATGTTATGAAACACAATCGACCTCCTGAATTTACATAATGTAGTTTATGGAAATGGACATCATTTAGTTCTTTCTTTTATCAAATGATAGTTTGATTAGATTCCACTGATTAATTTGATTCTGAGTTCCTTATGGAACAGCTCAAGTTCATCCAAAGTGTTCACTGAAATGCAATGGAATAAGGGACAAGATGGTGGCATGACTCCTTATCTGTGCACTGAGTTTGTTTTGGATGGATCTCTGCAGGATTTTAAAGATATTTTTGGTTTGGCTGCCACAGATGTGTCATATTTATTTTTGGTCTTTACTGGTTTTAAATTAGAGCCTGTATGACAGAGTATCCCAGCCTGTCCACTGGTTGTCCCCAGTATTGTATGTGAGAATGCGTTCGGCTTCATTTAGTCCAGATGTACCACATGTGGTAGATATTTTTTGGCATTTGTCTGGAGGTTGGTGGGCCGCAAAATCTTTAACTCCATGCGGAGGGCAACACGTTCCTGAAAGTAGCTGGAAACAGAAGGCATTTAGAGCATTAATTGGCCCACTGCTCAGTAATAGATTCCAGTTGTATGCCCTTGAAAGATAGCTATAAGAGATTTAAACACCACCCGTTGCAAACATGAGTGAAACTCTGATCCATTTTATAACCACATAAACCCAGCAGTCAGTCGGGCGGCCTCTGAACTGAGCAGAACATATAACATGTTGATGGCATGTGTTTTTGGTTCTGCCCCATGTTTTATGATGCTGAATGAGGATAGCATGCAAACTTCATTGTCCAAATTAAAAGCACATTGTAACTCAGTATTAAAAGAAAGTTTTAAATTGCAGTAACAGTAATCTCAGTAAACATGTTTGAATATATCGATGTGCAAAATCTGAAGGGAAAGGATATGACTTTTGACACCCACAGCTTTTTTATTTCCATGTAGTCCGATTGAAGTCTGAGTACAACAGACCACTTATGTTTGAGTCGGATTTGGAGGTGAGCAATGGGTGCTAAGGTCAAAAAAATGGATGCATTTGGCATACAACCAGGGGCATAGGACCAAATTTTGAATTTTACGTTCCAAGGTTTAAGATGGGACCATTTTCATTAAAAGCCTTGGTGAGTAATCTCCACTGTTATGGACCGTTTGATGCTAGTATGTGATTTGTTTATCTGTCTTTGAGAATATATTTACTATTATCAGTATTTCCAAACCTCTTTGTCTATAATGCACTTTTGATAATGGATCTGTAGTATTTTTCCATTTACACACTTATTTATTTACATGAACTTACATTAGTTATGAGTTGAACACTTATTTATTTATTTATTATGCCTCGGTGAAACAGAGGCATACAGTAATCTATTAGTGCGTCTGTTTGCGGCTGTGTGTATCGGTCCATTTGTCTGTCTGCCTCTGTTTCAGCTTGCTCAGTCAAAATTAAGTGGAGCTAAAGGCTTGTATCATTGTATCATCATATTTTCGCGACTTTTAATTTGCCAGAATTTCAACATAACACTTTGTTTTTGAAATAAACACAAATTTATCTCACCATTTCTGTCAGTGCCACAGTGAAAACAGGTATTGTAATAACTATCCCAGGCCAGTAGAGGTCGGAGTGCCACTTTTTTTTTTACAGCCACCCATGCTACCATGCCATAGGCACCGAGGCACAGCACCTTGGTGCTTTCATTTTCTATTGATCTTATTCTTTTGTATACTTCCAATTTTTGGCTAGTAGAGCATCTTTAACAAGTCCAGCTTCCAACTGAGATCAATATACTGTAAGTATCTGTAACACAGACATTTTTTTTTTTTTGGGGGGGGGGGGGTAGATGGTCAACCAAAAACAACAAAAAAAAAAAACAAGCACTCCTAAATAATGAAAAAAGGAAATTTACATGCAGTAGTGTAAATTTTACTGTACTTGTCTGGTATATCTATTTTATTTTAATACCTATACACTTGTGGACATATTTAATACCCCATAGATTTTTACAAAATTATTAGTTCACACAGAGATGATTCATTAATGATGAAGACCATGGTCTCTTCATCATTAATGATGAAAAGTCAGTGACAAAAAAAATGGGCAGCTTTCATTGGAAAATAAATCTGTTCAAGATACAAAAATCTTTGCAAAAAATATGAAAAAGCTTGTTGTTCTATAAATAAAATATTAAACCTTTATTCAAATAAATAAATAAATATTTGCAAAAAAAATTAAAAAGTTTATTTCCCTTGTCAACAAAATGAGCCAAAATCCTCCCCTCTGTTAACCTGGCCGCCTCCATCCCCATAAAGGCTGTGTTTATACAAGGAAACTTATTTTATCAGTGAGAGGAGAGGAGCAATTGGACAAGAAAAATAATGAAAATTCAACAAAAAAGTTGCAAATTTGATAGAAAAACTTTATAGGAAAAGTAATATGTTTATCATAAAACATGGCTAATTTATAGTAAAAGGAGTAATAAATTGATCAGGAAAGCAATAAATTTATCAGGAAAAAGTTGCAAATGTATTTTTAAAAAAGTACATTTTCCAAGAAAAATGTTTACAACAAAAACCTCACGAACTGGTGAGAAAACTGGACACTTATGAGAGAAAAAGAGTAAAAAAATATATATAAATGAGTGGGGGGGGGGGGGCTATATTAAAATGTTTCAGGAAAAACTTTTTTCTTGTGAATTTGTGACGTAAATTTCAGATTGTTCTTTGTTTCTTAGAAATATGTGTGTGTGGGGGAGGTCGCCATTTGGAAGCACTGGTTTTTCTCATGAAAATCAAATGTTTTTCTCATAAATTTGGGACTTGCTTACAGTAAATATGTGACTTAAGTTGTAAATTACAATATTTTATCATATTTTTGCCCCTTTATTCTTGCAACTTTGTACTGAAACTACATTTATACCTTTGTAGCTCTACGAAATGCTAACTATGAATATCACCCACAACCCCCTTGTCAAAAAATAAACCACCTACTGCATGTTCTTTCACAAAGCAATAAATATAAAAGGTGAGGTTTAATGATGCACTAACCTGACTGAGGTTCCAAGGTTGTCATAGCCAGGAGCGGCACTGGGGTTAAGCTCCCAGTGCTCATAAAATGCTCCTTATGGCGTGCGTCTCGAAAAGCCTCTGACAACTAAGTCCAACTCCTAGCCTGCCCGTGTGGTTTAGTCTCTAAGCCCGGCGGAACTGCTTTTACTAATAGGAGAAGGGGCGAGGGCTGATCTCTGGCGCCTTAAAACCAGATACTTCGGGTAGATGGTGGCTCGTCAACCTGGGAAGGTAGCCCATCTAGGGGAAGGTAAACCCTGATTTCAAACCTCCACTGCCTTGCGGCACACCCGGTCACGGGAAAGGCTTCAGGAGTCAACCCTGAGGAAAAATCTGGAGTTGGAGCCCCTAAGGCAGTTCTCTCTTGTGCTCAACATTGTTCTGGCAGCTCCTGCGACGGCGCTGGTGCCAAATTGTAGCAGTCCTGCTGTTCCTTTGGATTCATCAGTGACGTGGAGAGGGGGGACATGCTGCATGGGCAACATCTTGTCCTCCATATCTTCCTGCCCAGGCTTGAATCCTACCAACACCCAACGCTGGAAGGCAGAACACCGGATCACTGGAGAGGACACTCCAGCTTCGCCTTTGGCGTAGACAAAACACGGGGAATGACAGTTACCGGTTATAAGCCATCGCTCAATTGGTGTAGAGCGCGGCACCAGGGGTTGTTCCCGACGGTGGGAGGGATCATCGGATCTCACTGGACAGCTACCGCCCACCTCAAGCTGGGCAGCCCCCAGCCAATAAGGTGTTGTCCCGCCACAGCTTGCTTTCCTCATTGGGTGTATGGGGATGAGGAGAAGTCCGAACAGCAGGCTGAGAACCTTCGCACCAGGCAAGACAAAAAAACAAAAGAGACCAACTCTAAAACTGGGAACTTGGAACGTCCGCGCTATGATGACAGGACTCGCTGCTAACCTCAAGGACATCAACAACACCAGGAAGACTGCCATCATCAATAATGAGCTGAAGAGACTGGGAATGGATATCGCCACTCTCCAGGAAACACGGTTGGCTGACGCAGGCACACTGAGAGAGAAGGACTACACGTTCTACTGGCAGGGAAAGGGCAGTGACGAACACAGGGAACACGGAGTGGGCTTCGCAGTGAAGAACACCTTGCTGAAGATGGTGGAACCGGGCAGCAATGGCTCTGCACGACTCTTCACCCTCCGCCTCAACACCACTCAAGGCCCAGTCACCCTCGTCAGTGTGTATGCCCCAACACTGACAGCCACACCAGAGGCAAAAGACGAGTTCTACGAGAATCTCGCAACAACTGTCAGGATCATCCCCAACTCTGAACAACTCATTGGAGACTTCAATGCCAGAGTGGGTGCCGACCACTACTCCTGGCCCTCCTGTCTTGTACCATTTGGCGTGGGCAGAATGAACGACAACGGACAGCGGCTGCTCGAGTTCTGCACATATCATGATCTGTGCATCACAAACTCGTTCTTCAAGACCAAGCCCCAACACAAGGTTTCCTGGCGACATCCGCGCTCAAAGCACTGGCACCAGCTGGACTTGATCCTGACCAGGCGCACCTCACTGAAGAACATGCTAATCACCAGTTCGTTCCAGAGTGCAGATTGCGACACAGACCATTCATTGGTGTGTTGCAAGGTCAAGCTGCAGCTGAAGAAATTCCATCGTGCTAGACAGCCTGGAAAGGCATGGATTGACACCAGCAAGATGGCCCAACCACAACTTGTTGAGCAGTTTGCCTCCACCTTTGAGAAGGAACTTGGTGTACCACAAGAAGGAGAATCTGCAAAGCAGAAGTGGGAAGAGCTGCGAAACACCATCCACCGCACAGCCTTGGCTACCTTTGGGAGGAAGACCTCGAAGTCACAGGACTGGTTTGATGCCAAGTTGACCGAGATGACCCCCGTCATTGAAGCCAAGCGCTCAGCACTTGCTGAGTACAAGAAGTACCCAACGAGAAGAATCTCCAGATTCTCAGGGCTGCGAGAAGCAAAGTTCAGCAGACTGCCCGGCGCTGTGCCAACGAGTACTGGACTCAGCTCAGCCAAGACATTCAAACCACTGCCATAACAGGGAACATCCATGGTATGTACGATGGCATCAAGAAAGCACTTGGTCCGGCTCAGAGCAAGACGGCCCCCCTCAAATCCTCCACTGGGGAGATGATCACAGAAAAGAACAAGCAGATGGAGAGATGGGTGGAACACTACTCCAACCTCTACTCCAGACAGAACACCATGACACCGTCAGCCCTTCATGCCATCGACTGCCTGCCATCCATGGACGAACTTGACGCCGAGCCAACCATCGACGAACTCAGCAAGGCCATTGATAGCTTGGCCTCTGGCAAGGCACCCGGCAACGACGGCATACCCCCCAACCTGATCAAGCACTGCAAGACCGCCCTACTGCTGCCATTGCATGACGTCCTCTGCCAGTGCTGGAAGGAAGGTGCCGTACCACAGGACATGAGGGACGCCAAGATCATCACCCTCTACAAAAACAAAGGGGAGAGAAGCAACTGCAACAACTACAGGGGCATCTCCCTCCTCAGCGTTGTTGGCAAAGTCTACGCACGAGTTGTTCTCGTTCGTCTACAGAAGCTTGCCGAACGTGTCTACCCCGAGTCTCAGTGTGGCTTCTGCGCTGAGCGATCAACGGTAGACATGATATTCTCCATCCGCCAACTCCAGGAGAAATGCAGAGAAAAGAACATGCCCCTGTACGTCGCCTTCATTGACCTCACCAAAGCATTCGATCTGGTCAGCAGAGAGGGCCTTTTCAAGATCCTGCCAAAGATAGGATGCTCACCAAAGTTGCAAAGCCTCATCGAATTGTTTCACACCAACATGCAGGGGATAGCCATTCAACATACGCAGCGGAGTGAAACAGGGCTGTGTGCTTGCGCCAACCCTCTTTGGTATTTTCTTTGCTATGCTCCTGAGGCATGCCTTCAGCACAGCAACAGAGGGAATCTACCTGCACACAAGATCTGACGGCAGGCTTTTCAACCTCCCCCGCCTGAAAGCCAGAACCAAAGTACGCGAGGCTCTAATCAGAGACATGCTGTTCGCAGACGACGCTGCAGTCGCAACCCACACACAGCAGGAGCTTCAGACCCTGATGGACCGCTTCTCCCAGGCATGCAAGGACTTCAGGCTTACCATCAGCCTGAAGAAGACTAACGTCTTGGCGCAAGGCACGGAAGCACCACCAACCATCACCATCGATGACTACAAGCTGGAGGTCGTGAATCAGTTCACGTACCTGGGGTCCACGATCAGCAACAACCTCTCCCTTGATACAGAGATCAACAAGAGGATTGGAAAATCAGCCTTCACACTCGCTCGCCTCACCACACGAGTGTGGGAGAATCCCAAACTCTCTGTCAAGACGAAGATGGCAGTGTACAACGCCTGCGTCATCAGCACACTGCTCTATGGGAGTGAGACGTGGACAACATACGCCCAGCAGGAAAAGAGACTGAACTTCTTCCACTTGCGCTGCATTCGCCACATCCTGGACATATCCTGGCAGGACAAAGTGCCCAACACAGAATTTCTGTCCCGCGCCGGCCTTCCCTCCATGTTCACTCTACTCAGACAGCGCAGGCTCCCCTGGCTAGGCCACGTTCACCGTATGGAGGATGGCAGAATCCCCAAAGACGTCCTCTACGGAGAACTGGCGACTGGCAGGAGAGACGTTGGCCACCCACAGCTGCGCTTTAGAGACGTCTGCAAGAGAGACATGAAGGCCCTGGAGATCAAAACAGAGCGCTGGGAGGACCTTGCAACGGACTGCTCCAAATGGAGAGGCACCCTGACCAGGCAGCTCAAGGCGGGTGAAGAGAGACTGACTGCTGCAGCAGATGAAAAAAGGACCTGCAGGAAGAACCGCCACAGACCCAGCAGCACGGAGACCACCCACAAGTGCGACCTGTGTGACAAGGACTGCCATTCGCGCATCGGCCTGTTCAGCCACAGGCGGTGCTGTTCCAGCAGAGTAGACATTTAAGATTCTCTTCCATGGTCATCATAGATTGACGGAGGCCAACGAACCTGACTGAGGAAGCAGATCTGCTGCAGGAATAAGCTGCAGGTTGCTGTGATGGGTGCTGCAGTTGAATCAACTAGGTGCAGGTGTGTGGATTAAACTATTTTGCAATTTTTTAAAGGGGTAATAGGGGCCTCAGACAACATCCATCATTATTGTTAATGCAAAATTCAGTCTCTCAAACACTTCATTCAGCCAGAGTGAATTTTACTATGACATTAATTAATTAGAAATTAAAAGAATGCAACACAGAAAAATGCTTTCATTCCAGGCTTTTTGTGGCCCCCCTCCTTGTAGTGGGCCCTAGGTAAAGAGTACCCTTCCCCCCCAGGTCCGACACCCCTGCATTAGTGATGTTGAAACTGAGGCCTTATGAAACAATGAGAAACTTTGGGACAATTGCTTCATGAGCGACACAGTGTTATGAAACATCTAATAAAGACTGCCATCTGGTGACTGACTGTCAGAACTGCATCTGAGTGGAAAACCTGAAAAAAATCTCAATACTTTTTTTTTTTGAGCATTTGGCCATCCAAGGTCTATTCAAAATTGGATGGCAGGAACAAACAATACAAAGCCAACAAAAACAAAAAAACTAATTCCCTCTCAAACTTCCCACGAGCCCTCAAGTCACGCGATGTAACCGACATAACAAGGCCTCATTTGCTACAGTCACTTGACTATGGGCGTGCTGAAACAGTGCTCGATGCACTGCTCATGACACTTCCGCTTTATGTTCCTCGAATCAGTCGAGTGGGCGGTGTCGAGTGTAACATCACTACCCTGCGTATGACATTCCTAAAACTCAGACTCAGATTGTTGATGAGGTTCTAGACTGCAGTATCAAGTGTACACGTATTCATGTTCCCCAGAGGATGAATCCTAAACTTCAACAACAGGCAAAATGTTCACATTTTTATCCAGCATTCATAGTTCCCATGTGGTGAATCCACTGACTTACTTTCAAACACATTTCTGAGGTTCAGGAACATTTTTACAGAAAAATGTATTGTGACATTTCTGAACAACTACTGGAAGAATCAGTATGATGTTTCATTCACTTTGTTGCAATTAGCAAAATTAAAAGATACATTTTTCATACCCTTAGTTGAGTTTGATGTAACTGGTGGACTCAGTAACAGATTTTATTTGTCTTTATTTTTCTGTGAACTTCTGGAGCTGCCCTTCTGTAAAAGGTTACATTTCCAGTCCGGTGGCTGTACCAAAACTGTGCCTCATGGTTTGACCAAACCACACAATCTGAAAACTTCTCATTTGGGTTTGGCTGATCTTTTTCTGAGCCTCCCATTGTCCAGGGCAAACGTTTACATAACCCCAAATAACTTCTCAGATGAACAAATTTATGGATTTAGTATATACAGCGGGAAAATAAGCATTGAACACATCAACATTTTTATAATTAAACATATTTCTGATGGAGCCATTGACCTGAGATTTTCACCAGATGTCAGTAACAACCCAAGTAATCCATACATACAAAGAAATCAAGGCAATTGCGTTCACAAAACAAGTTATATTTAATAAAGTGGGATGACAGAAGGAATAAGTATTGAACACGCTTGGTGAAATTCATTTAATATTTAGTAGAAAAGACGTTGTTGGTAATAACAGCTTCCAGATGCCTCCTTTATGGAGAAAGTAGGCGCAGACATTGCTCAGGAGTCATTTTAGCCCATTCTTCCACACAAACTGTCTTCAAATCTTGAAGGGTCTGTAGGTGTCTTCTATGAACTCTGATCTTCAGTTTGTTCCATGGAGTTTCAATTGGTTTCAGGTCAGGTGACTGACTGAGCCATTCTAGCAGCTTTATTTTCCTTCTCTGGAGCCAGTTGAGAGTTTCCTTGGCTGTGTGTTTGGGATCATTGTCTTGCTGAAATGTCCAACCTCGTTACATCTTCAGCATCTTGGCAGATGGCAATAGATTTTTATTGAGGATGTCTCTGTACATTTGTCCATTCACCTTTCCTTCAATTATATGAAGTCTGCCTGTACCATGTGCTGAAAAACACCCCCACACCATGATGCTCCCACTTCCAAACTTCACTGTTGGTATAGTGTTTCTGGGTTGATGTGCAGTGCCATTTCTCTTCCTTCACAGCCACTGCAGATTAGGGGGGAGGATGTGAAGGTAGTGGAGAACTACAAATACCTGGGTGTCATGATCATTCAGGACTGGACTGGAAATCTAACACTGATGCTGTGTACAAGAAGGGAATGAGCAGACTCTACTTTCTGAGGAAACTGAGATCCTTCAATGTGTGCAACATGATGCTGGAGCTTTTCTACCAGGCTGTTGTTGCCAGCGCCATCTTCTATGCTGCTGTCTGTTGGGGTAGCAGTATCAGAGCCACAGCCAACAGACGACAAGATTATCAAGAAAGCTCGCTCTGTAATTGGTCTCAGGCTGGAGACCTTTGAGATTGTGGTGGAGGGGAGGACACTGAACAAACAGTTATCCATTATGGACAACCCTGATCACCTTCTCCACCACACACTGGACAGACAGTGGAGCACTTTCTCCAGCAGACTGTTACAGCTTCGCTGTCAGGTACAGGAAACTTTCCTGCCACATGCCATTTCACGGTACAATAATTCACTCTAATGTTGAATTCTGGTCATAACAATGCTGCCATACTGCACCTTGCAGTCTAATTGGTACCTCACATTGCACCCTGCGCCTGATAGTCCTATATGGTACAGCAAGTACAATGTATCTATCTATACGGGTCATCATCTGTGATGCATATAAAGTTATCTAGGCAGTTTTACTTTCCTGGGTAATTTCTTTGTCTATTATGTTGTGTGTTACTGTTGTTTTGATCATCTACTGCAGGGGTGTCCAACCATGTGCCATGGAAAGCCAAGACCCTGCAGGTTTTACCTCCAACCAGTGTCTTCAACAGCAGATTTCTGTGAACTTCTTCCCACTGATTGCTGATAAGTGAAAACACCTGCTGAAGAGACTGGGTAGAAGAGAAAACCTGCAGGGTCTTGGCTCTCCATGGCACCTGGTTGGACACCCCTGATCTGCTGTTACAATATAATTTCCCAGTTTGGGATCAATAAAGTACATCTATCTATCTGTCTGTCTGTCTCTCAAAGCTGCTGTGGGTTGTGGCATCCAAAAAGCTCAGTGTTGGTCTCATCTGACCAGACTATATTCTCCTAGTATTTTACTGGCTTGCCCAAATGTTGTGCAGCAAACTTTAAATGTGCTTCAGCATGCTTTTTCTTCAGCAATGGAGTCTTGCGAGGTGAGCAGGCATAGAGCCCATGTTGGTTGAGTGCATTGCTCATTGTTTTCTTTGAAACAGCAGTATCTGCTAACTCCAAGTCTTTCTGGAGCTCTCCATGAGTGTTTTTTTGGCTCTTGGATAACTCTTCTGATAATTCTTTTGACTTCTCTGTCAGAAATCTTGCGAGGAACTCCTGGTCATGGCTGGTTTATGGTAAAATGATGTTCTTTCCACTCCCGAATCATGGCTCCAACAGTGCTCACTGGAACATTCAGCAGTTTAGAAATGTGCCTGTAGCCAATGTCATCATTATGTTTTGCAAC
Organism: Pholidichthys leucotaenia; assembly: GCA_020510985.1. NCBI lineage: Eukaryota > Metazoa > Chordata > Actinopteri > Cichliformes > Pholidichthyidae > Pholidichthys > Pholidichthys leucotaenia. The sequence continues at coordinate 181,013,526 of CM035845.1, read as the reverse complement.
AATAAGGTTGTGAAGGTCTAGAAGAAGCTCTTTGCTTCTACCCATCATGAGTTCTTTGTGGTGTGACAATCTGATATTCACATACCTTTTTCAAGGTTATCAGTCAGGATTTAACCTGCTGAAATTAATTTGCACTCATGGGTGATGAGATGACTTCCTAAATTCTGATGGATTTCAGCTGGTTTCTTGGCTTTCTATGTCTTTTTGCAGCTTTTTCTTCATGTGTTCAATATTTATTCCTTGTGTCATTCCACTTTATTAAATATAACTTGTTTTGTGAACACAGTTGCCTTGATTTCTTTGTATGTATGGATTAATTGGGTTGTTCCTGATATCTGGTGAAAATCTCAGGTCAGTGGCTCCATCAGAAATATGTTTAATGAGAAAGCTGCAGAGGCCAAGCTGCAGACAAATCTGTCTCCCAGCAGCAGCAGCTCATTTTAACGTGATAAATGGAGGAATCTGATCAGACCAAAATGAAACAATCATTGTCACCCCAACAGACTGCTATGATGATGATGATGATGATTTGAGTATCCGCGAGATGATTTATGTATCATAGGTGGCCAAATGTATCATTACAACGAATATTTTCAGTATATGAATGAATGAATGAATGAATGAATTTATTTCGGATAGTACAGTACAGGTTAAAAGAAACTGTATAATATAACAACAAGGTCAAATTAGACAAAGACTCCTCCTACTATACAATTCCACGTGAGTTATCCGAAATGGGTGATGGCTGAAGCCGCAGCTTATATTGCCCACCCATATTCCATCCAAGAATTCAAAAGAGAAAAAAGAGAAAACAAGACAAGAGCGATTACAATTTAAAACAAAGCTAAGACAAAATGTGACTGAGAGAAAAAAGAAAACTAAGCTAGGCTAAGTTAAGCGGTTACTATTCAAAAACAAATCTAAGACAAAATGTCACAGAGAAAAAAAAAAGAAAAAAAAGAAAAAAAAACTAAGCTACAACACAACACAGGCTGGAAATGTCAATCCTTATGTGAGTTTACATGTCGTCTTGTAAATATGTTTGGAGTATTTCTTCCTTTAGTTTTTGTTTAAATTGTCCAAGCGTTGTACATGATTTTAATTCAGGTCCAAAATCGTTCCATAATCTGACTCCTTGCACTGAAATACAGTGTTGCTTGGTGGTTGTTCTCACTGAAGGCTTTTGAAATATACATGTTCCTCTGAAGTGATATCGTTTCTCCCTTGTTTGGAACAACTTTTGGATATTTGCGGGCAGTGATAAATTCTTCACTTTGAACATTATTATTGCGGTTTTAAAGTCAACCAGATCTTTCAACTTGAGAGTTTTTTGTTTAAGAAAAAGTGGGTTTGTTGGTTCCCTGTAAGCTGCTTTGTTTATTATTCTAATAGCTCTCTTTTGAAGCATAAAGAGTGGATATATGTTTGTTTTATATGTATTTCCCCATACTTCATTACAATATGTCATGTATGAGAGTATTAATGAATGATACAAGGTGTATAGTGTGGGTTGATTCAGCAAATTGAGATTGAGATTCAACTTTATTGTCATTACACATGTATGAATACAAGGTAACGAAACGTGACTTGGAATTTGGGCACGCTCTGCAGAGCGCATCCAAGGCCGGGGCAGCCGCTAGGCGCCAGTCATAAATATATTTATGACTATATATATATATTTACATATATATATAGTCAAAATATTTCACTCTGTGTAATATTGCAATTGATTTGGATACTTTACCTTTAATATAATTAATATGTGACTTCCAACACAGTTTGTTATCAATTATTACTCCAAGGAATTTAGTTTCAGATACCCTTTCAATCTCTACACCATTTACACTGAGTTTGGGTACTGGGTTGTTGTGATGGTTGTTAAAGACTATAAATTTTGTCTTACTTAAATTGAGCGTTAATTTGTTTGAATCAAACCACAGTTTAAGCTTTCCTAATTCCTTTCCGAGTGTATCCAGAAGTTGTTCCAAATTGTTTCCACTGCATAGCAGATTAGTGTCATCGGCAAACAATATTAAGTCCATTTTTTCTGAAACTTTACATATATCGTTTATATACATATTGAATAATAATGGTCCCAAAACTGAACCCTGTGGGACTCCACAGGTGACCTTCAGTAACTCTGAGTTTTTGTTGCTAACACATACATACTGATATCTATTCTTTAAGTAACTACTTAACCAGGACAGTGCTACCCCTCTAATACCACAATTTTGTAGTTTCTTTAATAATAAATTGTGATCTACTGTATCAAATGCTTTTTTAAGATCTAGGAATACTCCAACTGAATACTCTTTATTTTCAATGGCTGTTGATATTTTTTCTGTAAATTCCATTAGGGCATATGCAGTTGTCCTCTTGTGTCTGAACCCATATTGCTGCTCACACAATAATTCATTCTTCAGTATGAAGTTGTCAATTCTCTCATAGAATATTTTTTCAAGTATCTTGGAAAATTGCGGTAATAGTGAAATTGGTCTATAGTTTGAGAGTTCCCCTCTGTCGCCCGTCTTGTTTATCGGAATTACTTTAGCTATTTTCATTGCATTGGGAAATATACCTGATTGGAGAGACAGGTTACAGATATACGTCAGTGGTTTTACTATGCATTCGATAACAGTTTTGACTAGTAGCTTGTCAATACCATCACAGTCCGTAGATGTTTTACTTTTGAACGATTTAACAATTTCAATGACCGCTCTTTCGTCTGTGTTCTTTATGAAGATGGAGTCTTTTACAGCAGTGTTATTGCATATTGTATCACCTGTAGGCACCGTAGTGGGTATTTCTCGGGCCAGTTTAGGTCCAATGTTAACAAAAAAATTATTAAATTCATCTGCAGGTGAAGCTATATTCACACTCTGAGTCGTTTTATTATTTTTTGGAATATTAGTTGGGTAGCTTGTATTTCTGCTTTTATTTCCAAGGATACTGTTGAGTATTGTCCATGTATTTTTAATATTGTCTTTGTTTTTCTCCAGTTCTTTACTGTAATAGTCTCTTTTACTACATCTTATTATATATGTTAACTTATTTTTGTATGTTTTATACCGCTGCTCTGCTTCTATTGTCCTTTTCTTTAGGAAAGCTTTATATAATAAATTTTTCTTTTTACACGCCTTTTGTAGTCCTTTGGTTAACCATGGCTTATCAGCAAATTTGTGTTTAAGCTTTTTTTTTACTAATGGGCAGTTTTTTTCATAAAGAGTGGTTACAATGTTTATAAATGTGTCATAGGCTTCATTTACATCTGATACATAGACTTCTGTCTAGTCTTGCTTCAGCAAGTCCTCTTTAAGAGAATTGATTGCATTTGGTGATTTGTGTCTGAACGATTTAGAAATTTTTTCTGCGTTGGGCCCCTTGTGGCCATGGATAAGTGCAAAGGTTGGCAAGTGGTCACTTATATCATTTATCAATAATCCACTTTCTATTTTCTTATCGATAACATTGACAAACAGGTTGTCAATAAGTGTAGCAGAGTGAACTGTGATTCTACTGGGATGTGTTATTGTGGGATATAGACTCATGCTGTACATAGAGTTCATGAACTCTGTAACTACATTTTGTTGATGTGGATTCAGTAAATCAATATTGAAATCTCCACAAATTGCTACCATTTTCTTACTAGTAATATTATTGTACAGCTCGACTAATTTATCTCTGAATGTCTCAATGCAAGTTCCCGGCGTTCTATATATGCAGCTTATGATTAGATTTTTTGTTTTGTCTAGGTCAATCTCAACAGTAACACATTCCAAAATCCCTGGTAGTGCAGAGGACATTTCATTTACAAGCTTACACCTATACAGGTCATCAATATACAGTGCAACACCACCACCCTTTTTTTGAGTTCTGTTAATATAAAACATCTGATATCCCTCTATTGCCATCAGGGGAGCCAGTTCTTCATTAAGCCAGGTTTCAGAGACTGCAATAGCTGTGAATTTTCTGTCTAGCTGTTTTAAATAGTCCTGAATCTGTGGAAAGTTTTTGTTAAGACTTCTACTATTGAAGTGTATTATTGACAGTTTACCATCTAATTGCACTTGACTTTTGAATTGCTTTTCAGGGTAATATTCACAGTGGTTATGAATATTATTGAAAAAGTGGTTATCAGGATCAATATCATTCTCCATCTCTTGTGGTTTATGTTCAGCATAGTGGCATATTTTCAGAGTTTGAGTTTCCTCACTCTGTGTCAGATGACTTCTTCCAGCTGGGGATAATTGATGTCTACTCGAGTCGATCATAAGTTTTTGTTTATTTTGCTTATTTTTTTTAAAGTTCTTTGGCATGGTGTATCAAAAGAACTATTCTTATAGTGTGTATGAATATGGATTATCATTGACTCATAATTTTTTTAATCGGTGTTCATCTGTATTTATTTAAGTCAGTAGTATCTCTGATCATTATACTCCTTGCTTGCTCAGGTGTTCCATTTAGTTTAATCCAAATTCTACAATTTCTTGTCCAGGTTGCCTGTATCTTATTTTGTTTTTTCAGCATCCGTGCCTGCCGTGCTAATTCAGCGGGGGTTTTTTTGTCAGGTGTTTATTTAGGTAAACTTGAGTAAGACTGTGACAGGAAGGTCATCCCTGTGCTGTAAAAAAGTCGCACTGCCACCTCTAGTGGCCCAGCATAGTTATTACAATAACTTTTTTTCCCAGCTCCATTGATGATAATGGGGAGTTAAATTTGTGTTTATTTTAAAAAAAAAAGCCTTATCTGCCAGAAATTCTGGCAAATTAAAAGTTGAGAAAATATAGATACAATGATACAAGCCTTTAGCTGCACTTAATTTTGACTGGGCGAGCTGAAACAGGCGGACAGACAGATACAACCTCAGAGGCATTGAGTGATTACTGTATGCCTCTATTCATGTAGGCATGAATACTGTATGTCACAGCAACTCTATTTCAACACCAGTGTGATGTGAAAGTGACCTTTTACGAATGTGCCATTTGGCGGACAGGTTTTTTGCTAGATTTTTTTTCTTAGAACTTTCAGGTTTTATATAATAAAATATATGTCCTGGAACTAAAATAGGCATATTTAATATATATTGGAGTGGCTTTTATCTTGAGTGCAATTATTATATTATTTAAGAGGGAAAAAAAAGAAAACTAAATGTATTTTGCAAAAAATATAGAGAGAATTTATAATATTGGGTATACTTTGCCACTTTGGATGTTCTCCAACTCAAATCATCTTAAACTGCTATAAGCTCGCTGATTGGCTGTTGGGGTGTATTGGGTGTGGTTCGCAAACTTATCAAGAATGTTATTGGCTGTCTTGTTTGTTGGGGGTGGGGCTCTACTGTAGCTGGGTCTCCAACACAGGATAATGTCACTTTAAACAATACCGGCCGGGCTCGGTTAGGCACGTTATTGTGGTGGTCATCTGTGCGGTTATTCTATTTTCTCTGTTGAAATTTGCAGCGTATTAAAACTTTAATGGCCGTTCTTCGCAACAACAAGGGCAGTTTACATTCTCTCTAGAAATGTAAAGCTTTATGTTATTTCACCCGTGCCGGTGACGACACTGGGAACTGTTGAGCGGATTCGAAGGAGGAAACCGTCCCGTTACGGAATAAACGCCGAAACTTGCACCACAGCCAGACGGAGGGTGGGGGAGTCACCGTGTTTCCGAGTATTTTTCTCCTTCAATTCTGGGTGTTTATTTTTTAAATGTGGCCGGGGTGTCAGTCGAGAAGTTTTCCCCGCAAATGACGTGGAATAGCACGATGAGCAGCGGATATAGCAGCTTGGAGGACGACTCTGAAGAGTACTTTTTCACGGCCAGGACTTCTTTCTTCAGAAAACCCTGCGGGAAGGTCACTGACAGCAAGGTAAACATGAAAAATCCACATTTTCTGTCAGCATTAAATATCGGTGTTCGGTGCTTGTGCTCGGAAGTGAAGTAGCTGTTCTGAAGTCCAGCTGTCTCATTCAGACAGGGGCGTCCTGCAGAACTGTATTCAAAAATCTGTCTTGTCGATATTTATTAGCCTCTTATGGAAACACCATATTGAGAAAAAAAATTAAGACAATTTCCAAGTCTTCGATACCCCTACTTGAATTCGGCTTACATTTAATACATAAAAATATGACAATTTTAACTTGACTATCACTTTTGCAGCTGGTCCACCTGTGGTATTAGCTTCAACCTGAGTCATTTGTAACTCTTATGATTATGTGGATTATTCTCCATGCCGAATATATACCACAACCCTTAATGTGTAAAGATGAAACGTTCTTCTGCTGCCCTTCATGGTATCTTGCCTTTTGTAGATAAAATTGTCAGTCTGTGCGGTTCTGAGAAGAAATTATTCTTCTTCTTTTAGATTTGATTGGCGGTTGGCAACCAGCCTACAGGTGCATTGCCGCCGCAGACTTGATTATCATCACTCTATGTCGTTTTATAAGTTATTATAAGGAGTTCTGAACAACTCCTTATGTGTGAAAAAAATTATCCATCCTTGGACTGTGTCCAGCCGGCTATTGTGGTTCCTCCTTTTATGGCAGCACTTGCTTCTTCTTCTTTTAGATTTGGATTGGCGGTTGGCAACCAGCTTACAGGTGCATTACTGCCACGTACTTCACTCTATATCATCACTCTATCTGGTCAGGAGCTGTAGTCCTTACATCACTCAGAAACATCACTGTATGTATCAAAAGTCAGAATTCTTCTTGGTTGGCAACCTCTTCTTCATCTTCTCCACTTTATATCTTTGTACAAGGAGTTCCCATAAGGAGTTCTGAACAACCTTCTTCTTCAAACAGTGAGATTTCCATGTCTACATGATGTCTATAACACTATCTATTCTCTACCACTCTATATCATCACTCTATATATCTTTGCCGTGGCTTCTTCTTCTTCTTCAAACATGTCTACATGATGTCTGGCAGCACTTGCTTCTTCTTCTTCTTTTCAATTTGATTGGTGGTTGGCAACCTGCTTACAGGTGCATTACTGCCACGTACTTCACTCTATATCATCACTCTATCTGGTCAGGAGCTGTAGTCCTTCTGTCATCATTGCTCAGCGACACTTCCTCTTCTTTTAGATTTGATTGGCGGTTGGCAACCAGCTTACAGGTGCATTACCGCCGCGTACTTCACTCTATATCATCACTCTATCTGGTCAGAAGCTGTAGTCCTATCACCATTGCTGTGTCCAATCGAACCTCAATTCTATCTTCAGACATCACTGTTCTTTGTCTCCCCGTACTTCACTCTATCACTTCACTCAATATCATCACTCAACACGTCTTGTCTTGTCTTGTAATCCAAGAAATCTCTCTGTGTGTCTGTCACGACCATAGGACTCACTAAAAGATCATAGGATTCACTATGACATCATCAAAGATCAAAGGCAGCCATCACAGATCAAAGGCAGTCATCACTGAACGAGTGGTGACATCAAAGATCAAAGGCAGATTTCACCATGGTTACTGTTGCCATGGTAACAGTAACATTTCTACGGGCATGCAGAAATGCTTGCTTACACTTGCCTTCTATGGGCATGCACAGGTATGCACTAGTTTGCATAATAACAATTCATCTGTGGCTATTCTCATAGCCATGTAGTATGATAGTTGCAACACGTTTTGAACTTGCCGCTGACTGGTCACGTGGTTCATGGAGCTCCAAATAGTTCCAAACAACAGCCTTTCTATAATGGCGTGTGAATGGCAGCTGTGACGATCTGTGGCATAAAAAACATTTTTTAGCCATATTAGGTAAATATTCAAAATACCTACTGGTAGGTATATTGTTAAACTTATAACGAACAGATTTAACTGTATTATAATACAAGCAAGCAACATTAGCATTAACATTTTTCTGACAGAATTGTGCATTTTTTTTTCCTTTTAAATGTACTACCCTCTTTATTCAAAATTTTAATTTTTTGCATAAATTTGCTATTTTTTCCTCATAATATTGTATTTCTCTGTCTCATAACTGATTTTTATTGTACATTTGAGACTACTTTCAAATTGAAATGTGGCTGTTTTTTGTTTTTAAAAAATCATTACTTTTTTCTTACAGGTTTATGTATTTTTATGCTAAATTTGAAAGTTTTTTTCATTCTAGTTTTATGCACACATTTGTGAACTATTTTGGAAACGTTACATTTTTCTCTTAAAAGTTTAAACCTGAGGAAAAAATACAAACTATACACGTGTACTCTGTAAAACAATCAAATTCATATACAGACAGTCATAAATAAAATGAATTTCCTGAACCACAATAGAATTACAAAGGATAGAAAATATATTCTGTTAATAGTTCAGTTAGGTTTTTTTTTTTTTTAAATTAATTTCAAGTGAGCCATTTTATAAAACTGAGCATTTCACATTTGTAAATATGACAGTTGTTTTTAGAATGTTTGTTTTTAACATTGGACTCTTCATTTACCAACTTAAAATAATCATTTGTTTTCAAATGTATTAAAAAAATAAACCAGTCTGTATCCCCTGTCTTTCACCCCATGTTTATCCCAACAATTTCTTCAAATAGTACAGAATATTTTTAACACAACAGAATGATATTAAGATTGCTAGTTTATGAATGTTAAATAACACTGCCACCACCAGGTGCTAATTTATGAATGTTAATGTATGCCAATTTATGAATGTTAAATAACACTGCCACCGATAACCAGGTTATCAAGTTGAACTAGCTGCTGTTCACGTGAATCTAGTGTGGAGCAAGCTAATGAGCAAGTTTGTGAGCTTCTATCAGACATAAACACGATGATGACACCATCACAGACTACATAATCTACATGTTAACTGAAGTGGTGAAATGAACAAAGCAACGGCCATTCATTAACTTACCAGGGATTATTAAGCAGACACTCCAGGAAATGAATGGTGGTCTATGGGGAAAACTACATTGTTTGGAACTAATTGCTGCTCCATGACCCACGTGACTTCCGCATTCCAAAGTTTCTATTGAAGTCTTCATTTATCGAGAGAAGACAAAATGAACGTATTTGATCTATTGAAGTCTATCGGAGTGTCGCAACTATCATACTATATGGCTATGGCTATTCTCCTTTGACAGTCTGCTTAATCTGCATATGACCCACAATATGTGCCCTGTGTTTCAAATGCATTTTCATGAAGTTGGATCAGTTTAGTTTTCATTGGTTTTAATTGAACATCTATGATTTGCCAAGTGATTAATTAGGAATAAAACTTTAGAAGGTGATCAGATGGGACCACCACACCCGAAAGCTATGAAGTCTACCCTCTCCTGCATACTGAGAATTGGATGTTCAAGGCATAACACAAACATTTGGCTTTATCATGTCTGGATTAGAACTCAAAAAATTAGGTCATTCTTTAGATCTTTGACTAAGCAGCAGCCTGCTGTCCTCAAGTCATGGACACACACTCAGTATCTCAGACATTCCTGGAAACACAGCTAGTTTGTTCCACAACAACGTACTGTAACAAAATCTGCTATTCTTCTTCTCTGCCCACTTAATGTGCTTGTGTGTGACATGGGTTAACTTGCAGATTCTGCAGCTATGCATGACCCTTCACTTTTCCATGATGGCCTCTTGCAGCTCCTCATTCAAGTGTGTGTGTGTGCATGTGGAGTGGATGCACAATGTGGCCCATACAGTGTTCCTTGACAGTCTGTGACCTGTGGTGTTTTAAACTGAGGCTCTGGATCTGAAATTGGACACTGGCTGCTATGTGGTGGTTTCTCACATGCCAACAGTAATTACAACTGAAGAGGGGCTGTGTCCCTTGGGGAAAATGTGCAGGACCGCTGTTTGAAATTACTGGTTGTGTTTCGGGAAAAATGGAAGCTTGTCGAGAGCTGATGTGTATTTTTATTCATCGCTGTCTTGTACAGAGGGGCAGTAATGGTTTACTTTAAATGCAGGAGCTGAGAAGAGATAAGATATTACAAAAACGTGTCCTTGTGAATAAGTTTCTTGGACAGGATGGACATGAAAAGTGCTTTATAACCAGAAGGTAGTGGAAATTTTTTTTAGGGGTACTTTGGATTGAGTGCTGTAGAAACATCAACCAGAGTGGTGGACTAGTGTTAGAGCATCTGCTCCCACAACTGGGAGGTCGTGGATTCAAGCCCCGAAAGAAGTTGAAATTGCCCATATATTTCTGGTACATCATCTATAAACATGTCAGCTTAGCTAAACATCATGATCCAAAAATAAAATTATAGTATGCTAATGGATTTTTTTGTTTTGTTTTGTTGAAACAGCAGGCATAGCAATAGCAGCATTATCCTCTTTTATCCATTGCTTTTGTGTTCTTGCGTGCTTGTACTAAAGTGTATGTTCATGTGTGTTTTTGTAAGGATATAAAGATGTTGGTTTGTGATCAATGTGGTTTGTGCAAATAGCAACTACAGACAGCCTCAGGAGAGGGGAGACATTTCTCATTTGGGCGCTAGGCAGTCATCTGCACGAGAATGTGGAGTTTAATAAGTTTAAGTGTAAACACTGGAGAAGAGGACAAACACAAAGACTGATAAAATGATCCTGGATGGCTAAATGAAATTTAGCAGTCTGTCCAGAGGAGGCTTTATGTCCAGTCAGTAAGAGTACACACACACACACACACACACAGAGCGTGCTCACCCACTCATCTAATAGCATGTCTGTCAAGGAAATGTCATGCTGACCAGTGTGGGTCTGGTGGAAAAAGTCCTTCAGCCTGATCCCACACACCCAACCCCCAGGGCACACATTATACGCACACACGTACATGCACACACATGCTTGACAGCTAAAGCAGCTCATCTTCAACTCAAATCCTACAGATAGACTGAAAATGGATGGGGAAAAAAAACAGCTGCTCATGGCCTCTCCGCTCAGAAGAATTGTTCAGCTTTTCACAAAGTGATCCTATTTTTGACTGAAATTGAGAGTTTCAATTTATGATTCAATGGAGTGGTGCCTGCAGCGTTCAGTGAGATTCAAACTCGCATAGAAAATACAGTGAACATTACAAAACAAATACCACAAACTCGTGATAGAAGTCTGCTTAAACTTTTATTGTGTGATTGTGTAATGTTAATAAAATATATGAATGGATATAAATATAGAAACCTGCATATTTAAGGTCAGATAATGGATTCTTCATATATTCATTTTTTTAATTTATTTTCAGGATTCTACTGTTGTGTGCGTTGGATGTTTCCTTGTTTGTTTTTCTCTGTATGCCACATATTCGCGTGGTTAGAGGAAGGACATTTAATGTAGTTTGCCTGACAGTGGTTATGTTGTGCTTGTGTAATGGATGGATGGAAGTAGCTGGTTCTTCCAACACCGGTTTCAACTGACTATGAATAAATCAAGATGGTGTAGATGTGTCAGTAACCTTTTATAACCTTTTCTTTTTACGCCTGTCCAAGACAACAATGAAAAGTTACTTAGTGTGACAGTCCCCTTAATCTTATTTTGAAATTTTAGCATCTCCTATCTTGTTACTTCTGTTCCTTTCTTTTACTGTGGGAGTTGGCAACCTCTACCATAGAAATTAAAAAAAAAAAATAAATAAAAAATTTGAGGTCAAAAGTAATCTTCATAGTGCTGCAAAAATATCAAATGTAGGCAAACAGCAATGTTATAAGAACATACTGACCTCTTGCTTGTCTAAAATGTTAATTTTTATTTTCAACATTTTTACAACCTTAATATATAAAATATATACAGGGCTTGACATTAACACCCACCAACCCGCCATTGGTGGGCAGATATCAGCGGTGGCCAGTAAGACAGCCACTCCTACTAGAAACTTTGGCGATTTGTGGTTTTCTCAAACGGCATCTAAAATAATAAAGCTATCGCTATTGTGAGACTACGAAACTTCAACTGCCATAAGCACTATCTGCACACAGTGTATGCTCATTGGTCCACACTGTCGCTGTGGACAGAGTCGGGCACCACTTCTGGCCCCGTAAAGGAGAAGCCACAGACTGTCTCCTCCACAGGTTGGTGTCCTGCCCGTGCTCACAGCACAGCCCGGTGAGAAGAAATGCTGTGGTGGGTGGCAGCTTCTCCCGTATAGACCTACACTCCATCCACAGCGAGTTCATTTTACGGCCAGTCTGGATAGCAGCTGGCAGAACACACCTGTCCCCGCTCTCAGCGATCAGGTTACCGGGGGAACTGCCCGTGATTAACCGTTGTCCCAGCGGTGAGTAGCTAATCCCTGTGCACCCCCCCACACACACACACATACATACCAGCTCCTACCTCTGTGGTGATTACTTTTAGAGTAAGAATCTCTCATTTACCCTCTAAATATGTATTTTTAATGGCCTAGTCCAGGGGTATCAAACATATGTCCCGTGGGCCAAAACTGGCCCGTCAGGGGGTCCAAGTTTTTCTCTGTGAATTTACAGCTTTCTTTCTAGTACATTTCTGTCTCTTTCTATTGATTAGAATTGTTCATGTAAATTTGAGACATTTTTCTCCTTAAGATAAGACTTTTTTCCATCAGTTTTTTTTCTTTCTCTTCTTTTTTTTTTCTGGTGAAAACCAATAGTGTTCATTTATGTTAAATCCATCAGCAACTACTAATGACCTAGTGCAGCACTGAAGGGGGTTTGAGGCTGAGTGGCTAGTAACTTTGCAAAATCACTAGCCACAGTGGCTACTGAGCAAAAAAGTTAATGTCAAGCCCTGTATGTATATATAAAAATGTTCATATCTTTCCCCTTAAGATTGTACTTTCTCTTCTTTATTTTTTTTTTCCAAATTTGCATTTTATTTCTGGAAAAGTTTTTCCCCAAATTTGAGACTTAGTTCATGAAAATTTGCGAAGATTATCTTAAAAAGTAGTGACTTTATTTATGTAAATTTGTCATGTTTTAAATGTGTTACATTTAAATTTCTTCTCATCATTGCTCAGCTTTTGTCATTTTTTTTTCTTGTAACTAGTAACTTGTTTCACATGAATTTGTTATGTTTATATACTGTATATTTCTTTCTTTTTTCCAAACTCACACATAGCATCTGGTTGTGGCCAAAAGAGATGCATGTGGCTCCCAAGCTACAGGTTGCAGGCCTTTGGTGTAATATTTCTCTTTGTGCAGGTTCATCAGGTTGTGCGATACGTTGCATTGTCTTCTGAGTTTAATCCAAGTGACTCTATAGCTTCACTGTGGTGGACTGCAGCTCATGACAGTAGTCCTTGCTCAGCTCTGAAAGATGGTAGAATCTAGTGACAATCTGGTTCACAGAATATTACATAAATACTGGACCAATAATAAGCTAATTCTTATAGATCTCTCATCATGTGGAAGAACTTTACCACCATGAACAGAATTTTTAGAGGTAGTTTTATTTTATTCTGTAGCCTTGCTGGCTCTGTTTAGCAACACATGAAATGTTAATTTTCTAGCTTGAAGAACATATCCAGAGCAGAACACTAGAGCTTATAGGACTTGATGGTACAATCCCTTAACCTAACAGCATTGTTTCTTGCCTGGTGTCTTGAGTGGGAGAGGGGTAAATTGCTTCATTGGGGTCATCAGGTGGGCACCCTCCATCCTCAGTGTTTCTTTGATTTATACCTACAACACCTCCAGAGGGCTCAACAGCAACAACCTGGCATCCCAGGTGTGCACCCCTCTGCTATTACCCCTCTGGTCATCTTGTAGCCCAGTTGGAGTCTTTCCTTTTGATCCACAACCAATTGCTGCTTTGCTCAGCAGCCTCAGATAGTGATTTTATTGCTTGCCGGTAGGCCTGTCCTCGCACTTCCATTCTCTTCAGCAGTCTAGATGTAGTCATGGCAACAAACCCTGTACACCCAACCTCTACCGGTAACACCGTGGTACGCCAATTATGTTGTTCTGCCTGGGCTGCTATGTCACCGTATTTTAGGCTTTTCCGTTTGTACGCCTCTCCCACTGCAGCTTCCCAAGGTATCGTTAGTTCCAGGATATATAGTAACTTCTGCGACGGTGACCACAAGATGAGGTCTGGTTTGAGATTAGTTGACATTATCTCTGTTGGAAAGACCAGTTCATGATCAAGGTCAACCTGCATCTTCCAGTCACGGGAAGGAGGGTCAGGTTCACTCTTGCTGATGAGTTCATCACACGTTCGCCTACTCTTACAAAAGGAATGTTGCTTGGTAATCCAATCACTGAGGGAGCAAGAGCATTGGTGGCAGTTCTCCTTCCTTCTAAAATGATTGTCAGTTGTCGCAAGACCTGGTTGTGCCTCCAAGTGTAGCGGCCTTGGGACAGGCTAGTTTTGTAGGCAGTCAGGATGTGCTTCAGAGTTGCTAAACTTTGGCATAGAGCACATGTAGGATCTTCTCCCACCCACTGCTGTAGGTTTTGGGGTGTAGGAAGAACATAAGTAGCTCTTATGATGAAACTGATTCTTTTTCCTTCCATTTCCCAGAGATCCCTCCAGGTAAGCTTGCAATGTTCTAGGTTTTCCCAGTTAGTCCACTGGCCCTGCTTGGACTGCGAGATTGCAGTTAGAAAACTACAACTTTCTGTGCCCCCCCCCCCCAAAAAAAAAAACAGAAACAAAAAAACAAGTGGTTTGTCATATAATAAACTGTGTTGGTTTGTCCTATAATAAACTGTGCTGTTCTGAGTGTGCTGTATATTACAAAAACACTGAATAGTATTCAAATGCAAAATCTAAAAATCCATGGTATGCACAAACACAAATATGTGTGTGCATCTTGTTTTCTTTTTTCATTATAAGCCCCAAGTGAATTATGACTGTATTTGAAAAGTGATCCAGTTTTTGTCATTCAGCCATTGAAAAAAAAAACCCTAATATTTCTCAAAAAAGAACTGACTAAGGGGTTTAAAAAATCTTTGTTCTGTGCATCTCACATGTAGGCTACTGCAAAAAGTTTTAGCATAAAGCTTTCCTAGTTGCACAAACCAATCATCCCACTTCAAATGTTGAATTTGCAGCGTATAAATCATGTTTTAACAAGTGTGACCTGACAGCTGTGGGGTTGGAGGAACTTTGCTCTCACTATTTCAGTCTAAAGAAGGAAGTGCTAAGTCTTCAAGCTATGCTGTGATAAACTTTCAGGAAGATGACAAATGTGGTCATGCATGCCTGCTGTGTATTTTCCTTTTCAAATGAAGAGAAGAGAACTGACATCATTTTGTTACTGTGCAGTGTGAGATAATGGCTCTGTTTGTGAGTCCTCCCCCTCTGTTGATCACTCACTCTCCATGCTGATAGATTTATGGGACATTAGGGTTTACCTGACCGCACCCTGTAGCCTTTCTTCAGGTGTGCTTTATTTTTTCTTCTTCTTATGCTGTTTCTGTTACAGACAATGAAACATTGATTAACGTGTCTGGTTAGACCAGTCTTTGAGTTCCTTGATTTCTTTATCATCTATCTTTAATCACTTTTTATGGGAATTTATTTTGGAATTAAAGCCAGATCATTCAGTAACGTTAAGGTGAGAGTTTAACCATCTTATCTGTTATCTAGGGGAAAATATCTCATGTTTTTTTGTTGCCAAGGAAACCTGATAGTGATTGACAGGTCTTCTGGTAGTCAGAAACGGATTGTATCTCTTTTTCTCTTGCACACCCTTTAGTTGCAGCTTCACAGTCAGTTTTACAAACTGGACATAATTCATTTTGCAGAATTTGTACATTCTTACCTATTGGAGTGACTGCTTTCCCCAGTTTATGAATATATTTCTCACATCGTTAAGTTTACCAAGGCAAGACAACCACAAACTTATTACTGTGCAAGGACATCAACCATTCCAGCTTTCCTAGAAGTACTGATTTAACTGAATGTATTTGAAGATGGAGCTGTTTTTGCATGACCTTTTAAACCCCAACCTTGAGGCTCTGGGGCTTACTGAGCTTCATTTCAAGGCTGTTTTTAAACAAAAGATGATTGATTAATTAACCCCTTGCACTCCGGTCAATTTTCCTAAAAACGCCAAAAAAAAAATGTGCCCAAAGTAAATCGAAAGCTGTTCTTCAACCCTTCACAGCATCTTCATGGGGTTGGTCTCATTTAAAAGAAAACACTTCGAATTTTTTGGCAAAAAAAACCATGATCTCTCTAAGTGCTCCGGCCACTGAGTTACAGTCATCTAAACATAGTGAACTTGAAGAAAATAAATTTGGCCTGGGTGTTTTTTTGGATACAAATGCTTGCAAATAACACACAGCTTCAGATCCGGGCTGGAAAATGCAACAGAAATGTAGAACCAAGTGTTATCCAGCTGAGGTCCAAATTTTGTAACAATACCACAAAAAATGAATATATTACACAGCTTTGTTCTCAGAGAGTTCCCAGGCGTTTTGGAACTGTGCCAAATTGTGCCAAATGGCACAGTTTGGAAAAACGTCTGTAACTTTTGAATGATTCAATGTAGAAGCTTCATTTAGGGCTCTAATGAAAGGTCACATTCAGGGCTGTGTCTGTGTGTGTGTGTGTGGGGGGGGGGGGGGGGGTTGTCCACCACCGCCCCCCCCCCCGCTACAGAGGACGGAGATCCGCCCTCGCTACATGACGGATTACACTCGGATAAGGCATGTTTCCACAGTACCACTGTCACTGCGGCTCTCCCCACCCCCCGCTACAGAATCGTGGGGGGGGGGGGGGCCTTCACGGTCCGGAGGCGGCAAACGAACCGTGTAACGCGGCGCACGCACTTTGGACATCGTGCGCCGCACAGTTGTAATTTACCGATCGGTCAAAAGTCATTTTTGATTACAATTTTCAGGGATAAAAAATAATTTGGCTTATAACACCTTACCTCTTCACAGCCACATTGTCCTGGCCAACTTCTCTTCCTCATTGTCAGACGAACTGACGCTGGTCCGCTCGTGGTTCTGGTCTCGCGACCCGGTCAAAACATAATTCCATGATTGCGGTTTTGGCAAATGATTTACGACCTTCGTCGTCGGCCTCCCTCGGTCTATGATGACCATATAAGAGAATCCTAAACACTCTGCTGGAATTAAAAAAAAAAAAATAAATAAAGCACTGCCTGTGGCTGCTGAAGCAGTCTCTCTTCACCCAGCTTTAGACAAAACAGCTCAGCAAACTTCTGTGCTTCAGTTGGCTCGCAGCCGTTGGGAGGCGGGTCCTTCTGGCTAGGTTTTCATTCATTGGTTCTTCAAGGTTTCAGAAACCCAATTCAAGGCTCTTATTAGTCAAATGAGAGGTCAATCAGATGAACTAATCTGTTCGCGGCTGTGTCTGCAGCTTTTATTTTCAGTGCGCGCTTGGACGCCATACACCACCTACATCAAAATCTCCATGATGCGTCCTAGAGCGCACGAGAGCGCCTTCGTGCGCTCTAGGACGCAGAGACTTGCCCACCCGTGGGACAACGGAGCGCAAGAGGTTAAGAGGGCAACTTGGTGGATGGAGCAATGCAAGTGCTTCTTTCTAGTAGCAGGTTTTCTTGTCTAGGTTCAGGTTAAGATCATACTTAAGTTATTAGATATATTTTTGTCACTGTAGATATATCTGAATTAGATGCCACATCCATATATCTGAGTTTAAAAGTAGAACAAAGAGGATGTGCAAGAGTCTGACCATTTGAGTTCAATTTCACAAGATGTTTTTGCATATCTCTTGCCTACTGGTGTCAAATGCCACATATTTACATGCTTCCTCTCACACCTTGAAAGTTCAAACCTTTCTGGGCCTTTATTAAACTTGCTTGTCAGCATTGTGCCTGTTGGGTTTTTCTGGGTTCTTTGGTTTCCTTCCATTTAAAAATACTAGTGCATACCCATGCATGCCAGTAGAAACCAAGTATAAGCAAGTATTTCTGCATGCCCGTAGAAAGCAAGTGTAAGCAAGCATGTCACCACTCGTTCAGTGATGCCTGCCTTAGATCTTCTTCTTCTTTTAGATTTGGTTGGCGGTTGGCAACCAGCTTACAGGTGCATTACCACCACATAGTTCATCATCTTCTTCTTTTAGATTTGATTGGCAACCAGCTTACAGGTGCATTACCACCACGTAGTTCATCTTCTTATTCTTCTTTTAGATTTGATTGGCATCCAGCTTACAGGTGCATTACCACCACGTACTTCACTCTATAGTCTTCTTATTTTAGATTTGATTGGTGGTTGGCAACCAGCTTACAGGTATATGCCTGCCTTTGATATATAGTGCATGCCCGTAGAAACCAAGTATAAGCAAGTATTTCTGCATGCCCGTAGAAAGCAGGTGTAAGCAAGCACGTCACCACTCGTTCAGTGATGCCTGCCTTTGATCTTTTGATGTCATAGCAAGTCCTGTGATCTTTGATGCTGTCATAGCGAGTCCTATGATCTTTTAGTGATGCCTGCCTTTGCTGTTTTGATGATGGCATAGCGAGTCCTATGATGCCTGCTTTTGAGCTTTTGAAGATACTGTATCATAGCGAGTCCTATGATGCCTGCCTTTGATCTTTTGATGATGTCATAGCGAGTCCTATGATCTTTGATGTCATAGCGAGTCCTGTGATCTTTTAGTGAGTCCTAGGATCGTGACGGACAGGCAGACACAGAATTTCTTGAATTATCACTCTACCAGTATGCGCTTGTGTGTCTGTCTGTCTGTGTGTGTGTGTCATGGTCATAGGGCTTGCTATGACATCAGGCATCACTGAGCCTATGATGTGCCTAGGATGTCTGTATGATACCGTATAGACAGCATATACAGTATATAGCAGGGTTTCCTCTGGTAACATTTCTCGGTGGCGGGCCACCTCACCAGAAATGTTACCGCCACCCCAAGGCCGTATGAATTTATAAAGAAAAATATATGAAGCAACGACTTTCCGCAGTCGCGCACACAAACAACGCGCATGGCCATCATCTGTGCGGAGTTTAGAAGTGCCCCACTCCCATGAGTTTTCCAGTCAGTCAGCAAACAGTGTCTCGCTAAGCGTGACTGTCCAACAGAAAAATTAGTTTATTAAAGTACTTTAAACGTGGAAAAAAATCAGAAGAGGTATGTAAGCACTGGCGTTTATCATGGTTTTAAACCACTGGAAACGGGGGCAATAATGGAATAGCCGCTTAGCTAAGAGATGTTGTTAGAATTCATATGCAGCCGGCTTCATATGACAGGAAAGGCAAGGGGGACTGATGAATTGCCGAGGATATATTTTACCAGCCGCTACAATATTAAGTTATGTTCTGTAGGAATTGCAGGAATGAAGAGACTGGCAATTTCTTTCTTTTCTCGCACGAGCAGGCGTGCCGTTTTTTTTTTTTTTTCTCCAGTGGCAGTGACAAAAAGCAACAGCTAAAAACGCTAGCTCTAAACTGAGGTCCTTCAGCGGCTGCCTAGATAGGTGCCTGATGAGAAAGCCTGAGAGCACAACTATAACTGCCTAAACAGATCATTCTGTACATGAACACATATTGTGGTGAATTATGTCTTTAGAGTCTGCTACAGTTCCCTATTATGTACCTGGCAGGTTAAGATGACCGAAATTCACGAAGTCAGTGACTTTAATCTGTCAGCAGCCTTCAGACAAACTAAATGTGTCAACATTTGATTTCAAAATAAGGAAGGTTTTTCCTGCTGTCTGGGTGGTGAGGAGATTTCTAAAAAAAAAAACAAAACCCTATAAATATGAAGAAATATTATAACAGAAGTAACGGCATCCTTGGTCATTTAAGTTAATTTATTTCATTAAATACAATTGTATTAATATTTTTCTTTGTAATCAGAGTTAAATTATTGTTCTGTTCTGACTGCAAAGCTATGGTCAAAAATGTAAATTGTTATAAGGAAAAAGTAAAAAAAATTACCACAGTCTGTTTCAAATTTATTCATAAAAAAAAACAAAACAGTAATTTTATTTTAAAAAACAGACAAAAATTAGTCATAAAATAATCCACAAATTTATAATAAAGTTTCAAATGTACAAGAAAAGTCAATTTTACAACAGGAAATTACAAATTTGAGGAACATGGTTTCAACTTTAGATAGATTTACAGAGAAAAGTAGAAAACTATAAGAAAACTGTTATTGATTTTTGAGAAAAACCTCAAATTTTCAAGACTGAAATCATTGCTCAAGTTTTTAAGTGGGTTCTCTTTGTACCCTTAACTCTACGAGCAATTTTTGGTTGTCTGCTTTTAATTATTAATTTTAAAGCACTGCTTTTACATGAGTAGAATTTCTGATTACTATACCCACCTGAGCATATAATTTAAGTATGCATGAGTACATTACTATTTTGAATGTTTCTTTCCCTTCCCTACTCTCTCAATGGAAAAAAAGAAACACTTGAATAAAAATACAAAAAATACACATATTTTTGTCATTTATGTAAACCATGACAAAAAAATCCTGCAGGACAAAACATGACACTTGATATTTTCTAACCTGTTTGTATACCACCATAGACAGAGAGAGAACCTGAATTAGACAGAGCTCAGAGAGGGCAAGATGAGACAGAAGAGAGGAGCCAAGGAGAGGGAAGTATTTAGGCAGAGGAAGGAGAGAATGATAACACCACTAAAAAGTCTAAATGCAGGATGTCTGGGTGGGACCCCAGCTGGCCCAATATTCAAGCCTCGGTTGTACAATACTTCAAATGGTAAGTTCCATATGCAATGTTACTGTGTAAAATTTTAAAAAGAAATAAATGGTATAAAATTAACATATTCCTGTATGTTTACTGCCCCCCCATCCCCCGGGGAAAAATATGTTGCCACTGCGCCAAGGTCTTTAAGCCAGAGGAAACACTGTATAACGCATCAGGCATCACACTGGCGGTAATGCACCTGTAAGTTGGTTGCTAACCGCCAATCAAATCTAAAAGAAGACGAAGAAGACTGAGCCTATGATGTGCCTATGATGTCTATGATGAGTCCTATGATTTAGCGCTTTGATTCAATTCAGCTTTATTTATACTGCGCCACACCACAACAAAAGCTGTCTCGTGGTGCCACAGTGCAGAAAAAAACCACACAGTCTCAGAAAAACCCAGCAATCAGACGATCCCCTATGAGCAAGCACTAGGCGACAGTGGAGAGGAAAAACTCCCATTTGGCAGGAAGAAACCTCTAGCAGAACCAGGCTCAGGGAGGGGCAGTCATCTGCAGTGACTGGCTGGGGGTGAGGGGATAGGGAGGATGGAGAGGACAGACATAAAAAACATAACAGTAAGATGCTAAGTACATTATTGGAGGTCAGCCAGCAGTATGGATCAGATAACAACAGAACAAAAGTGGGGTTAAGAGACACAAAATCCCTCCTTAAGCGTAAGCTATATTAAAAAGGAAGGATTTTACCATGTTCTTAAAAACAGAGACCTGTACAACTGAACAACTCCTTATGTGTGGAAAAAATTATCTGTCCTTGGACTGTATGACTGTTAGAAGGCTTCACCACTGGAACACATTGCCAGCCGTGCACCTCAGCATCACAGGGTGTCCCGGCCACCTAACACAAGATGCCCTCCACTGAGGCAGGCCCACCACAGGATGATCAAGCCTGGGTGTGTGTCCTGTGGCCCATCTGTCTACTTGCTTATACTTGGTTTCTATGGGCATGCACGGGTACCATATCAAAGATCAAAGGCAGACATGCAGAAATGCTTGCTTACACTTGCTTTCTACGGGCATGCACGGGTATGTATGAGTGACCATAGGAGGAGTTGTTCACATGTGACCATGTCAAAGCTCAAAGGCAGGTATCACCATGGTTACTGTTGCCATGGTAACAGTAACTTTCTACAGGCATGCAGAAATGCTTGCTTACACCTGCTTTCTATGGACATGCAGAAATACTTGCTTATACTTGGTTTCTATGGGCATGCACATGTATGCACTAGTATGTATAAATTAAGTATTTGTATATAATTTATTAAAAGGACTACTCATGAATAAATTGATTATTTGGCCAACGTCAAGATGGTCTGATGGAGACTCTGGGGTTTATTATGTGATTACCTTTGTTTTAACAAAACCTACAGGTCTCCCAGTCCAGGACTTTACATAAATATGTGCATTTTATGTTTACTGAAGTCTGGAACGTAATAAAATTAAACACATACAATTTCAGTTATTCCTTGGACAGCTATAGCAGAGACTGCTATCATTGAGTTACTATGATGTTGCAATTTCGGGAGACGTTTCTATGGATCTGTGCTCTTTTTGTCCACTCCAGGTAGGAAGAACTGTACTGTTTTATGGATATACAAATTCACTGTTTAGGAAAGCTTTTTAATGTCCTGGTGTGTCATCATCGTGTGTACTATCTCTTAATGTTTGCTTTTATTCTTGTTTTTAATCCTATTTGTGTAGCACTTTGAGATTTTGGCCCAAAATGTAAAGTGCATTATAAATTAAATAAATTAGTAGTAGTAGTAGTAGTGGGCTATATAAACAAATGAAATTAGAAAAATCCAACACCAATCTCTGAGATCGTTTCTGGTGTGGAGGAACAAATAAGTTCAGGCGTGATGCGGCGAGCTGGAAGGTTTCAGAGTTCTATTTCCTCCATCATCATGAAACACACTGTAGCGCTGTGTTGTGCTGTGTGTGTGTGCGTCCTCTTGAGGCATGTATAGCAAGCTCTTTTATACATGTTACACAAAGAGACAATGCATGGCACATTTGCATATTGCTATACATATCAGTCAATACATATCAATCGTGTGACCAACTGGCCCCTGGACTTCCTCTCTTTAATCCGGGGATGTATAACAATAGTCTATTGTTCTGGTTGTCCCCCCAGGGGTTCTGTCCGTATGCAATCCCTGTTGAGCATGAATAGTATCAGTTTGCATTGTGCTGGGTGCCCACACGGCTCCCCCCAGAACGCTCAAAGGGGGCTGTGACAACCCCCCCCCGTCGTTTGGCTCCAGCTCCGGTAGAACTGTTGGAGGGCATGTCAGTCCGTGGGGGGGACGGGGGAGGGGTGAAAAGGGCAGTGTGCTCCGCTCCGAGTTCCAGCACGTTGAACGGTCGTGGATCGTGGGCGCACGGGCCAGTGTGTTTCGTGCATAATGGAACAAGACGGCGATTGGCTGGCTTTAGGGAGTGAGGTGCGGGAAAAGTGCTGTGCAGGAGGAGGGGGAGGGGGGTGGGAGTAAGCGAGTGCCGGCCCGAGACATCAAAGGTGTCTGGGCCGTGCAAAAATTGCGTGTGGATCCGTGATGGTGAGGGACTTTCCCGTTAAACCTGGCAATGATCCACAGTGGCTGTGAAAGAAAGAGGAAAAAGAAAAAAAAAAAATTAAGTCACTGACTTCTCGTGCGGGTCCGGTCCAACGAGGATCTGGGGAAGGCGATCGGCCCAATTCCCCGAGGATGCGTAGCGGCTGTGAAACAACTGCAGCTGTGGCTGAGAAACCCATACAAAGTCCTGGGTGCGGGCTGCTTGTCTGCTCCAGGTGCTTGAGCAGCCCTGAAGGTTCCGAGGGTGGTGATCAGCCGTTTTTCTCAGGCATGTGCAGTGGCGGAGGACGATGTATCAGTCTGTGGAGCCGGTTTGTCCCTGGTGTGTGGCGCGCGCCTGGCGCAGTGACCACATAGCTAGAAGTTGTGCTGTCCTTGTAATCCTGCGGTGTGCGTGCGGGGCTTCTGTGCGCGGGAGGTCCGCCGTCCGGAGTTTAGTCAGAGTCGGGGAGCTCGGTGGAAATCAACGCAGTCGGCGTCAGTGATTATCCCTGTTCAGGCTGCTTCCTTCCCAGTGCTGCGCTCTGGAGCGCGCTCCGGTGAGGATGAAGAGGTTGCAGGCGTTCTCTGGTCCTCTGGGATCCACAGCGCAGACGGTCGTTCTCCCTCATCAGGTCACCAGTGTAGAGGTAAAAGATCAGGCGAGGGGCGCACCATGACGCGTGCTGAGGCTTCCCGTCCAGGTCGTCTCCGAGGTGTTCGCCTCGTGTTCCATTCTTTGTCAAGGGTCACCAGTATGGAGGAACAAATAAGTTCAGGCGTGATGCGACGAGCTGGAAGATTTCAGAGTTTTATTTCCTCCATCATCATGAGAAACACTGTAGCGCTGTGCGCTGTGTTGTGCTGTGTGTGCTGTGTGTGTGTGTGCATCCTCTTGAGGCATGTATAGCAAGCTCTTGTATACATGTTACACAAAGAGACAATGCATGGCACATTTGCATATTGCTATACATATCAGTCAATACATATCAATCGCGTGACCAACTGGCGCCCGGACTTCCTCTCCTTAATCCGGGGATGTATAACAATTGTCTATTGTTCTGGTTGTCCCCCCAGGGGTTCTGTCCGTATGCAATCCCTGTTGAGCGTGAATAGTTCAATCTGCATTGTGCTGGGTGCCCACACTGTTCATATAATCTGTTCTGTCATACCAAATAAAGTAACGTGCAGACAGAAGCTGTCTCTTCGGCCATGCATCTCGCCGGTGTCTCAGCACCAACTCAACAGTAGCTTTTTTTTTTAATGCCAAAACAGAGCTTTGTGATGGCGCAGCGTGTTAGTAAATCTGCCCCATAAAGTCATATATATGCTCATATAAATATATACAGTATACTATATATTTATATGAGCAAACACGTGTGTGTGTGTGTGTGTGTGTGTGTGTGCGCACAATAACCTAGTGACTGCCTATGGCGCTCCATTGCGCCGTCAGCCCCTAGTGGTCAAGGTTTTTTTCAAGAAACTATTCAGTTCAGATGGCAGAGATTTCCAAGGCTATAACTTGAAAGTGGCAAGAGATAATGGCTTACTGTCAATTAGAAAGATGTAGAATATGATCCAAAGTTTGAGATAGGAGTAAATTTATGCACCTAATTTGCATAATGCCATGGCAGCCATATCGAATTACATAACTTTCAGTCAAAAGTGGACTTTGGACATATTTACACAAAGAATGGTTTTGCTTTTTGTCACCGTTTCTTGTTTTGGGCATTTTGTTGTCTTATCTTCAAAGTATATGAACCAGAAAATCAGTACAATGTAAACAAACAAATTTGTCACTTGCCGCTGGCCGGGCAGCTCGCTCGCTTTGTCCTTTTGCGGCATCCTGGTTGTTATTTTCTCTTCTGTCGGTCATTTTATTTTTCCCCCTCACATCTAGAAACTGTTATGATTATTCCACGTCAATGTTGCTTTTATCCCGCTGCTATTTATCTTATATGACGACACGGAACCGGCACGATTGTTCTCTCCAGTCACATGGCGCTGGGGGCAATGGCAGGTGAACATCAACCAGCTAACAAAATGTATATATTTACAGTACCTTCATAATCTAAATAATCTCTTTTTAGAATCATAGTTGGCAAATTTGGGAGCAAATGCCTCCTCCGTCTTGCGATGGCGATGGCGAACATCAACATTCGTTTACAAACTCTTCTTCTGTGGTGTCCAGAATTGAGGTTTTAGGATGGTTCTATGCCCGCCATCAGTCTTTCAAGGCAAGCGCAGTAAGTTATACGTGTCTGCCGCCTTGTGAGGTGGAATTCTTAGTACAACTGGGGAGTTTTTGGCCACGTCACATGACATCACATGACAGGCGCAGCACTGCACCATAGGCAGTGGGGGCGCTATCTGTTCATGCAGTCAAGGATGTCAAAGGGTTAATAGAACTATTCCAGCATTGTGTTTCTAAGTTGAACCTCTGTTGACTGTCTGCAGGTTACATAAACCCTTTTATGAGATGCTTGCCTTCCCTCTCTTCATGCTCTGCTTTTCCAGATGAAACACAAGTGATATTGTGCTTAAATGTGTGGCCCTCATATCTGTTTAAACAGGAGAGTGTGCTCTTATGCCTGGAAACATGCATACTGTATATAAACACACACACACAAGCACTTCTGCACAGCAGTGAGCGGTGCTTTATAATTTGATAAATCTGCCTTTAAAAGAAGCCACCTGCGTCATGGAGAATATGAGGTGTTGGTTGGGACTATGTGTGGGTGGGTGGATGTGTGTGTGTGTGCGGTGGAGAAGAAACTAAAAAGTAGAGTGTAAGGAGAGTGACTTTATATAAGCTTTATTTGTAGTAAAAACATCAGTCTTTGTAGTTTGCAGCTGATGTGATGGATATGATGTGATTTCAATGAATGGTTCACTGCTTCACATTGGCAAGATTTATTTTTGTGTCACACTTTTTCTCACTGTGATTCCTCTTCTTTCTTTAGTTGTTATTAGGGCTGTACCCAGATATTTGATTTTTGATCATTACACTCGTATTCATTTTGAAATTTGGCATTCAGATATTTGCTTTTCATCTAAAATTACAAAAAATTAATTTGAATGACAAATGTGTAAATTTCTAAGAAAAATGTCCAAATTTATAATTTAAAAACTGTAAATTTAAGAAAACATTAAATTTACAAGGAAAAAATTGATATTTATAAAAAATGTAAATTTACAAGAAAATGGTATCAAATTTACAAGAAAAGTGGCGAAGTTATTGGGAAGTAATGCAAGAAAAAAGCTGCCAACTTATGTGAAAAGGTAAAAAAATTTTAAGTGCTATTTCTGATAAAACATTAATGCTGATGAATAAATATTTGGATATTTGCTCTGGATCACTCTGAATATTCAGAGTCCCAAAACTGGTGTTTGGGACAGCCCTAGTCATTATGACTGTAGCTTTTTCCAGCCTTCAAAGGATGGTACAGTGATGGTGAAATATCACATTAAAGTATATATACTTTAATGTGTACACACACTACTCACAAAAAGTTAAGGATATTCGGCTTTTGGGTGAAATTTCAGGATGCACCTAAAATACACTATAATCTTTACAGGTGAACTGAATTTGACCTTCTCTAACCTTCTGAATGCACATGTCCAGCTGTTTAGTGTTTGAGTACTTTTTGCATAACTTGCTGTTCTCTAACAAGATGCTTAACGACAAAATTCACAACAGGTGTTTAATCCATGAATTGATCAATAAATTTTCTGGTTTAATTAGAATTGGTATTTAAACAGTCCTCTTCATCATGCTGTTCACATTTTGACATCAGGAGACCAAGACGACATCTAGCAATTGATCAGCAGTACCTCACCATTGCGAGGCTTCAAACAGGATGTTCTCAGAGGGAAGTGGCCACTGAGCTTAGTGTCACAGAGTGTCATCAGCAGGTTGCAACAGAGATACAGAAAGACTGGAAGAGTCATAGAAACGCATAGAAGTGGACGTCCTTTGGCCACATCCCACGCTGATGAATGGTTCATTGTGAACAGTGCCCTGCAGAACCGGGTGATGAATACCATTCAACTCGAGGCACATTTAAGGGAGGTGAGAGGCACCCAAGTGTCACATCAAACCATTTGAAACCATTTCCATCAGCGTGGTCTGCATGCTAGACAACCTGCAAGGGTACCAGGCTCAGGCGTCATCATCTTGCATGACTCATGGAGCATTTATGCTGGACAAGGGACCAGTGGGTCTCAGTGCTGTTCTCTGATGAAAGTCGATTCACGTTGAGCAGAAATGATGGCCGCCAACAATGTTGGAGACGTCAAGGAGAGCGCTATGCATCAGCCACTGTTGTCACCAGATGAGCCTTTGGTGGTGGTGGTGTTACAGTCTGGGCAGGTGTGTCTGGTCAATACAGAACTGCCCTACACCTTGTGAATGATACAGTGACCAGCCGATACTACCTGAATAACATCATTAATCCAGTCATTGTGCCCCTGCATGAGCAACACAGGCCTAATTTCACCTTCACGGACGACAATGCTCCAGCTCATCGAGGTCACATCATTAAAGAATGGCTGCTGGAGGCTGGGGTACCTCAAATGGAGTGGTCTGCACTTTCTCCAGACCTGAATCCCATAGAAAACCTATGGGATCAGCTGAGTCGCTGTGTAGAGGCTCGTAACCCTGCACCCCATAACCTCAATGACCTGAGGGCCACCGATCAAGAAGAGAGGGATGGCATGCCTCAGCAGACAATAAGTCGACTTGCGAACAGCATGAGGCATCGTTATCAAGCTGTAATTGATGCTCAAGGACACATGACAAGTTATTGAGACATTGACATTTTTTGTTGTAGTATACCCACCACTGTTGTTGGCTTTTGTTTCAATAAATTGTTTGAGATGAGGAAATCACCATTGCATGCTTCTACTTACCAGTCCCTCCAGGATTTTGCGATGTTGCGATTGCGCCAATTCACTCAAAATCAGCCACTCAGCGCAACTATTGCGCAACCTTGCAGCTTTGTCCAATCACCGCAACTTTCCCGCAATTTTGGCCAATCGCCATCTACCTCCGCCAATTTCACCAATCAAATTTGTCTCCAACGTGCTGAAACACTCAGTCTAACCAATCAAATGCATCGCTGCACTGCGTTCACTTATGTGTTTACAATGAGTAGTGAGTTTATAGTTTACAGTGAGTAACGGAACACATCTGCAAACAGAGTGTGTGATTTAAAAAAACACTCAGCCGCAAGGTTTTCAACACCGTCCCTTCCTCAGTCTCCCCCAGCCTGCCCATGGACGCCTCGCCACGTCTCCGTTCTGACCACGTGTACAAAGTGTTGGGTTTGTGTTGAAAAACATACGCCTGCCCAAAAGCACCCCGTTGCGGGAGCGAGCGTGAGGAGAGAACACTGCACTACAGCGAGTGTTTGAACATTTATACATCTTTAGAGGTAAAATCATTACTACATCTGGTCAATGAGCTTTAAAACTGTTAATCTCCGGTGTGGACGGACAAACACCCCCCCCCCCCCCCCGCTGTCCCGCTGTAAATGAAAGGTGTGTGTGTGTGTGTGAAGACCGACAGGCAGGAGACAGACAGGTAGGCATGGAAAGAGATGAATATTTTCTGTATTTTCTTTTCTTTCTTTTTTTTCAGTAAAACACAGACTCCAATAGCCAATACAGAGCAACAGAATATATTTATTTTTTCCTCTCCACTCAGTATTGAGTGGTTGGGAACCGTAGGGAGTTTTCAAATGAAGGTGCTGCCAATAATTTCCAAATCTCTACTCTTTAACATGCATTCAATGCAATTTAGCTGTTGTAATGGATATTGTGTTAGTTTGTATTTTCTGTTGCATAAGTTTTTTCTGTATAGCAGAAGTTTCTGCTTAATTTACAAATCACTATAATAGGAAATTTTTGACAATCCTGTGCTTTTCTTGTATTGTTATATAGAATATGACTGCAGTAAACTGGAAAAAAGCATCTGCTTTAAAATGTAGAATTCTTCCCACAACTTTTAGTGTAAAAAACACTCTATAAATATCGCAACTTTTTAAAAAAGCTCCCACAAATTCAGGCTTTTTGGCCCGCAACAATCATAAAAACATCCCACGGAGTCCTGGAGGGACTGACTTACATGCCCTGCTTTCATGATATAATATCACTGTAGTGGGAACTTCTTACATTTTCCATAGATTTCACCTGAAAGCCAAATATCCCTAACTTTTTGTGAGGTGTGTCTCTGTGTGTGTGTGTGTGTGTGTGTGTGTGTGTGTGTGTGTGTGTGTGTGTGTGTGTGTGTGTGCGCGCGCGCGCACACGCATACACAAGAGGGCACTGCAAAGTTCATAGGTTGAAAAGTTCATAGTGGTCAAATTTGACCAAATGTGGTTTATTTTTCAACATAGTCTCCCCTTCGGTCCACACACTTCTTCCATCGGTGTTGCAGTGCTTGGATCCCTGCATTGAAAAATAAACCACATTTGGTCAAAGTTGATCACCATGAACTTCTCAACCTATGAACTTTTCAGCCCCCCCCCCCCCCCCATATACTTTAAATGCACAGCTGAAGTGCACACCCCTCTAAAAGTACTGGAACAGTGACACAAGTTTTGTTATTTTAGCTGTTTACCAAAACGTATTCAAAAGAGACCGTTTTATAATCAATATGGGCTTAAAGTGCAGACTCTCAGCTTCTAGTTGAGGGTATTCACATCCAAACTGGAGTTACAGTTTTGGAATTGTAACCATTTTTATACATAGTCTCTCTATTTCAGGTGCTCAAAAATAATGGAACAAATTAACATTACCATAAATAAAATTTTTAATACTTTGTTGAGAATCCTTTGGAGGTAATGACTGCATGAAGTCTGGAACCCATGAACATCACCAAACGCTGGGTTTCCTCCTTTGTGATGCTTTACCAGGCCTTTACTGCAGCTGACTTCAGTTGCTTCTTGTTTGTGGGTCTTTCTGCCTTAAATTTTGTCTTAATCAAGTGAGATGCATGCTCGATCAAATTGGGATCTTTGTGATTGACTCAGCAATTGCAGAATATTCAACTTCTTTACCATAAAAAAAACTCATGGGTTGTTTTCATAGCATGTTTTGGGGCACTGTCCATCTGTACTGTGAAGTCCCATCCAATCAACTGCTGCATTTGGCTGAATCTGAGCAGACCGTATAACCCTGTACACTTAAGAATTCATCTGGCTGCTTCTGTCTTTTGTCACATCATCAATAATCACTAGTGATCCAGTGCCAATGGAAGGCATGCATGCCCATGTATTACACTGCCTCCACCATGTTTTACAGAAGTTGTGGTGTGCTTTAGATCATGAGCGTTCCAAGCCTTCGCTGTACTTTCTTCTTCCCATCATTCTGGTACAGGTTGATCTTGGTTTCATCTGTCCAAAGAATGCTGTTCCAAAACTGGGCTGGCTTCTTTTGATGTGTATGGGTTTTTGTTTTTTTTTCAAAGTCTAATCTGCACGGTGGCGCAGTGGTTAGCACTGCGGCAGCACAGTTTACCCTTGGCCGGGGGATTGTGGGGATCGTGGGATCGTGGGTTCAATCCCAGCCCCCGACCAACAGTGATCTGTGTGGAGTTTGCATGTTCTCCCCGTGTTGCGTGGGTTTACTCCGGGATTTCTCCGGTTTCCTCCCACATGCCAAAAACATGCATGTTAGGTTAATTGGCTGTTCTAAATTGTCCCTAGATATCTGTTTCCTATAGGCCCTTAGAATAGAGGGTTAGTATTAATGAAAGCGCTTTGAGTGGTCTTTGTGACTAGAAAAGCGCTATATAAGTGCAGGTTAGTTAGTTAGTTAGTTAGTAATCTGGCTTTTCTATTTTTGATACTGATAGTGGTTTACACCTTGTGGTGAACCCTCTGTATTTGGTATCATGAAGTCTTCTCTTTATGGTAGACTTAGATACTGATACACCTACTTCCAGGACAGTGTTCTTCACTTAGGTGGATGTTGTGAAGGGGTTTTTCTTCACCATGAAAAGTATCCTGTGATCATCCAGCACTGTTGTCTTCTGTGGACGTCCAGGCTTTTTTTGAGTTCCCAAGCTCACCAGTGCACTCTTTTTTTCTCAGAATGTACCAAACTGTTGATTTGGCTACTTCTAACATTTCCATCATCTCTCTGATGGATTTCTTCTTTTATTTCAGCCTAAGGATGGGCTGTTTCACTTCCATTGAGAGCTCCTTTCACCACATGTTGTGGGTTCACAACAACAGCCTCCAAATGAAAATGCCACACCTGGAATCAACTCCAGACCTTTTAAACTGCTTGACTGATGATTGAGTGATGAGGGAATAGCCCATGAAATAGCTTTTTAGTCAATTGTTCCATTACTTTTGAACACACAAAATAAGGAGACTTTTATAAAAAAAAAAAAAAGGTTGCAATTCCTAAACTGTAACTCCAATTTGGATGTGAATATCCTCAAATTAAAGCCGAGACTCTGATCTTTAAGCCCATGTTAATTATATAACTGTACCTTGAATGTATTTTGGTAAACTGCTAAAACAGCAAAACTTGTTTCACTGTTCCAGTACTTTTAGAGGGGAGTGTATAGTATATAGGTTTTAAAAAGTTGTCTCTGGTATCAATCCCTTCCATTAAATTACTCTTGATGAGTGTTTATGGGGTAATTTTTTATTAAAAACAAACAATTTTTTCTCCTCACCTCCTCTTCTTCCAGTTCATACCTCTACTCATCTTATAAACTGAACACAAAGCTCTAACTTAGGATCTACATAATGTCATCATGCCATTAAGTGTAATTAAGATGCTGAAAATTTAATCAGCTAACTCATGTGATCATCCAAGAGAGGGGAGAAAGTTTGGAACTTGCATGTTACTACAATTTGCAATTTCCCAGTTTGGGATCAATAAAGTACAGTTAGGCCCAGAAATATTTGGACAGTGACACAATCTTCACGATTTGGGCTCTGCATGCCACCACATTGGATTTGAAATGAAACAACTACAACAGAATTGAAGTACAGACTTTAAGGTTTAATTCAAGGGGTTGAACAAAAATATATGATTAAATATGTAGAAATTGTAGCTATTTTTATACAAACGCTCCTCATTTCAGGGGCTCAAAAGTAATTGGACAAATAAACATAACCCTAAGTAAAATGTTACTTTTCAATATTTTGTTGAGAATCCTTTGCAGGCAATGACTGCCTGAAGTCTGGAACCCATGGACATCACCAAACGCTGGGTTTCCTCCTTTGTGATGCTTTGCCAGGCCTTTACTGCAGCTGTCTTCAGTTGTTGCTTGTTTGTGGGTCTTTCTGCCTTAAGTTTTGTCTTGAGCAAGTGAAATGCATGCTCGATTGGGTTGAGATCTGGTGATTGACTCGGCCATTGCAGAATATTCCACTTGTTTGCTTTAAAAAACTCCTGGGTTGCTTTTGCAGTATGTTTTGGATCATTGTCCATCTGTACTGTGAAACGCCGTCCAATCAACTTTGCTGCATTTGGCTGAATCTGAGCTGAAAGTATATCCCTATACACTTCAGAATTCATCTGGCTGCTTCTGTCTTTTGTCACATCATCAATAAACACAAGTGACCCAGTGCCATTGGAAGCCATGCATGCCCATGCCATCACACTGCCTCCACCATGTTTTACAGAAGATGTGGTGTGCTTTGGATCATGAGCTGTTCCAATTCTTCTCCAAACTTTCTTCTTCCCATCATTCTGGTGCAGGTTAATCTTAGTCTCATCTGTCCAAAGAATACTGTTCCAGAACTGGGCTGGCTTCTTCAGGTGTTTTTTGGCAAAGTCAATTTTGGCCTTTCTATTTTTGAGGCTGATTAATGGTTTGCACCTTGTGGTGAATCCTTTGTATTTACTCTCATGAAGTCTTCTCTTTATGGAAGACTTAGATACTGATACACCTACTTCCTGGAGAGTGTTCTTCACTTGAGTGGATGTTGTGAAGGGGTTGTTCTTCACCATGGAAAGGATTCTGCCATCATCCACCACTGTTGTCTTCCGTGGACGTTCAGGCCTTTTTGAGTTCCCAAGCTCACCAGTGCACTCTTTTTTCTCTCAGAATGAACCAAACTGTTGATTTGGCCACTCCTAACATTTCTGCTATCTCTCTGATGGATTTCTTCTTTTTTTTCAGCCTCAGGATGGTTTGTTTCACGTGCATTGAGAGCTCCTTTGACCGCATGTTGTGTGTTCACAGCAACAGCTTCCAAATGCAAACGCCACACCTGGAATCAACTCCAGACCTTTTAACTGCTTAATTGATGACAGGTTAACGAGGGAAGAGCCCATGCAGCCTTATTTTTTTTTTTTTATTTTTTTTTTGCAGCCTTCTGAATCAATTGTCCAATTACTTTTGGTCCCTTGAAAAAGAGGCGGCTACGTATTAAAGAGCTGTAATTCCTAAATCCTTGCTCCAATTTGGATGTGAATACTCTCAAATTACAGCTGAGAGTCTGCACTTTAAGCCCATGTTGATTATGTAATTGTATCCTGAATATGTTTTCAAAAACGGCTAAAATAACAAAACTTGTGTCACTGTCCAAATATTTTTGGGCCTACAAACAGTTGATAAGCTATGGCATTTTTTTCCAGAAATAATTAAAAAAAAAAAAACTCATTAAAAACACTTTTAATTACATTTGCACTGTGATATAAAATGCCATAAAGTATTTTAACACAATGTCTGCTGGCAGATGTTGTAGGGCACAGAAGATAAATGTGTTCCTCTTTACTGATCTATTAAGGTGAGTGGGGAAATAAAGGCCTGACTTTAGTTAAATTTGTAGTAATAAAGCCCCCAGTCCGCATTTAGGGGAATGCAGAACATTTTATTTTGCCAGGGACCATGAGATAACATTTGGAGGATTGGGCTGAGAACCTGGGTGGTAAAGTGGTCAGCTTAGTCATTGTACAACATGAAGATTCTGTGTTTGAAGCTCCTGTTCAGCTGGGCCCTTTCTAAGACTGGTTTCTTAATATGTGTGATGAGCTTTAAGGGTCCTGGGTGTTCTGTGTGAGCTGTAAATGAATAGATTTGTAGACCTGTGAAATTGTGAATTAGGCATGATTTTGGCTTGTGTTTTTCTCACCTCAGTATAAATTTCAAAGGAAACAATTGCAGTGGAATACCAATCATATTATGTTTTGTTAACATGACTGATAGTGTCATTTATATTTTTGGTTTATTGCATAAAATGTTGAGGGAAAAATATCAATTTCCTGTGTGGCTTTTTTCATATGTGAGTTACCCTTTCTATTAAAGGTATACTTGAATGTGTTTAGGACTTGGGTAACTGGTTCTACAGGCCATAGATTAAACTTGTTCCATCTGTTGCATTTCTTTAGTCTTTTAGTGAAAAAGATTAAAAATTAAAAAAAAACAAAACAGCTGCACTGCTACAGTATTTCACCCACCCTGCACTTAGATACCCATTCACTGCTAATGAAGGCTGTCAACACTGATGGATAACTCCACCAGCTGACTCAAACACACCTACTGCATGAACAGGTGGTCAAGTGGTTTCCAAGCCCAGCTGCTTCCCTGCTCTCAGCTACTACTTTGTCATACCTCTGTAAAGACGCTGACTACCTAAAGTATCATATTACAGGGTCAAAGGGGACTAAATTGAAGGCATTTTCTAAGTTTTTCCTTACAAACTTGTTATTGGACATTGTTAAAGAAAACTTGCAAATTTGGGAGTAATAGACGCACATTTACTTTTCCTCATCTTTTGCTGTTTATTTTATAGATCTTGCTAAACTCATTGTTATGCAAGTTCTTCTCCCAGATGTAAAAACCTCAGACTAAAGTATACATTTGGCACAGTATGTAACGCAAAGCTAAAGCAATATAAAAGTCTGTAATTATAAGTGGGTTTTCTGTGTTTATCTGATCAGTAATAATCATGCTTTTGCTGATCTGTGCTGTTGCCACTGCTCTGTAGGTCCTCATTCAGAAGCTCATCTGAGAGCAGTTTATACTCTCTCTGATCTCCTAGAGTTCCATTATCCCCAAATCACAGCACACTTTTGAGGTGGTTTGGTCTGGTTGACCTCTTTGATGTGCACAAGGAGAAAGTGAGAGTGAAATGGCGAAAAATGATTAGGCATCTAAATGAAGCGTGTGCTCATGCAATGAAGAAAACCTTCTTTGGAGGTTTTTGAAGATTGATTCTTTGCAGTGGGGTGTCTCTGGCTTTGAGAGCTGAACAAGTTGTGGAGAGCTTATGGTTAGTGGCAGCTTAAATCCTGATGGTTAATGAATGAGTCTGAGATGAAAACGTCATGTGTGTGCAATGATGTCCTAATTTAACACAGAATTAAGGTTAACCTCATGGTACAGTTCAAAGCAAATAGGTGGGAAGGGTGGGAATCTTAATTCTTGGAGTCAGAATTTGACAAACGGAAATCTTTTTTTTTCCAGATTAGGAATGTTAATGATTAATTGACTTTCAATTAATTGTTGATAAGAATTTAGCCGACTAAATTAAATTAGTTGTCAATTAATTGATAATTCAGCAGTCCTTCTCAGTGGGTGCTTATTCTATGAAATGTAGTGGCATCACCATCCAAGTGGGGGTGCACACAGTCACCCACTGCCATCTTCTAACTGAAACTAAAGAAAAAAGCAGAAGCAGATGCCAAGCCACCAGAGCACATGCACTGTGTAGAGCGAAAACAGTTCGCCCTTCCGGCTTACGTCGGAGAACCGCAACACGTGAGCTTGAAGATCCACCTGCCTTCTTCAAATCAACAGGGCAGAGAAATGGACCGGAGCAAGGAAAAAGACTATACGAGCACAAAAACCCATCCCCGCTGCCTTCAATCCACCGGTAGACGGGAAAGCAGACCAGACTGAAGTTACCACAGAGGGAGCCCAGCTCATACTGGGTTTGCCTGGATTTCCCGGGTACTATGATGTTTAATATGCAACAGGTGAAGCAGCTTACAATTTATTTTCCTGTTAAAACAGTCTACTAGTGCATCTTAATGAATTAAAACAGTTATTTTTTAAAATATAACTAAAAAAGATAAATTTTATGATATTGGTAATAGTTTTTAAAATAAATTAAAAGTCACGAGATTTGTAATTTACTGAGATGTACCAGCACATAGTACACACTGTAAAGCACAAAATTTGTTAAACTACAAAAATGCCATTGTCTGTAGTTAAAAAAAATGCAAATGATACAATAAAGCATTGAGGCATATGATGTTCATGTTTTATTTAGTACATCACAAACAGTAATTAATTTTTTAAATGTTAAAGATAGACCACATTGTACCAAGGGAAATTGAAATTTTCAGGAAAATTGCTGTTTATTAATTAATTGTTTATCAATAAGCTGACTCAACTAATGATTAATGAATTAATGGGAAACTTGCATCCCTTTTCCAGATAAATCTTTTTTCCTCTCTGTGCTGCACCTTGGATAGGTCTGTTTTCTGTTTACATGTGGTTTTTTTTTTTTTTCCTTCTGGCACATGCTAGACTGGCAAAAATGGTATGAAAGCTTATTGTGGAAGATGAGCAACTACCCATTCCTTACAGCATCAGAGCAACAGGCTATCAGTGAGCTAACAGTATTTTTATGTGGTTGTTGTGCATGCTGCTTGCTGGTAATTGTCAGCTTTGTATGTAAGTGTTTGTATTTTGTGCTGATGTAACCTAAACTGCAGCGTCTCTGGGTTATTTCGGAAGTTGTATGGTTGAAGGCTGAGTAGGCAATTGATAGGGTGAAAAGGTTTTCTGGATATCTACAGAGTCAGTAAGAGCTAGTAGAATGAAGCTATGAATTAGCATGTGCTTGAATGAGAATAGTTGAACAGGTAAGGATTTCTACATTGCTTTTCAGTCACTCTGGTTTTGTTGATTCTTTTTAAAGACAGTACAGGTTAATGAACATTGATATCAGTCAATGTAAACTTGCCAAATTGTTGCCAGTGGTTAATTTCCATCTGTTGTCCAAGGGTTACAACTTTTCCTTCCCCCATTCTATTATGCTGAGCACCAAGCTAGAACGTGGGAAGTACCATTTTTACATGGTCTTTGGTATGACCCAGCCGGGGCTTGAACCCATGACCTCCTGGCTGTGGGGTGGATGCTCTACCGCTAGGCCACCACACCGGTTGAGGGCAGCTTGGTGGCACAGTGGTTAGCACTGTGGCAACACGGCAAGAAGGCCACAGGATCGATTCCACCCCTGACCATTGTGGGTTCAATCCCACCCCCTGACCATTGGTGACCCTTCTGTGTGAAGTTTGCATGTTCTCCCCGTGTCTGTGTCAATTTACTCCGGGTACTCCAGTTTCCTCCCACAGGCCAAAGATATGCAGGTTAGGTTAATTAGCATCAGGTTCAGGTTACTTTATTTGTACCCGTAGGTAGATTTGTTTTGCAGTTGGTGACATCCATATTTACAAGCCACAATTACATTCAACATAGACACAAACACAGGCACACATCTTACAAAATAGGTAAATATAAAATATGTACAATATAATTTTTATAGCTTGTTCAACTCTTTGACAGCAGCAGGGACAAAGCTGTTTTTGTAGCGCTGGGTTCTACTTTTTGGGACAGCAAACCTCCGTCTGGAGGGAAGAAGCTGAAAGTTGCAGTGCAAAGGGTGGGAGTCATCATTTAAAATCGAGTCGGCCATCCTCTGTACTTGTCTGGTGTACAGGGATGTCAGGCTCAGCTGTGACTCACCAAGCAAACGACTGGACCATCTGACTACCTGATCCAAGGATTTCCTCTGTTTCAGTTTTATCTGACCAAACCATGACATTAAAGAAAAGGATAAAACAGATTCAATAAAAGCCCGATAGAACATAGTCATTATGGTTCGGTCAGTTTGGAAGCGTGCAAGTTTCCTCAAACAATGCAAATTTTGCTGACCCTTTTTGCACACCCTTTCACAGTTCACCTCAAAGTTCAATCCACTATCAATAATCGTCCCAAGATATTTGTACGATTGTACACATTCGGTGGTCTGGCCTTTTAGTATGGTGACTTTATGCCTGGGAGTTTTCCTCCTAAAGTCAATAATCATATCTTTCGTTTTTGTTGCATCAACTGGGGATTCTAAATTGTCCTTTGGTATGAATGTGAGAGTGAATGGTTGTCTGTCTCTCTGTGTTGGCCCTGCGATGGACTGGCGATCTGTCCAGGGTGTACCCTGCTTCTTGCCCAAAGATGCTGGGATAGGCTCCAGCCCCCCCGCGACCCAAAAAAGATTAAGCTGTAGAAGATGGATTGATGGATGGTATTGCTGGAGGGTTGGTGTATTTACTATGAAACAGAACCCAGAATGTGTATATCTAATTTTGGTATCAACCTTAGAGTAGAAAAGGCTTCACAACCCATCTTTGATATTCTCACCAAACCTCAGTAAGGTGTGGACCCCAGGTTGGAACCCAGAGTTGTAATGAATTTTTTTTAGCTAAAAATCTTGGTATTGTTTTTTGATTGTAAAGAAATGTAAATTAATAGTTAAAAAACCTTGACTTTTCCAGCAGAGTTTTGTCCAGTCCTCTGAACATAACCTGCATCCAGACCAGGATCATGTGTGTTCAGCTGTTACCCATAAAAGTATTATAACAAATAATTGAACAGCTGCCCTCACCCACCCAGCTTTAGTGTTATAAGAGTACAGTAGTACACTCTTTTAAGTGATTGATCATTGTCAGTGATAGTTTCCCACCAGAAACAATTGTTGCAGGCATGCTTTATAAATGAAAGACTGTTATTGATGCCGCCGGAGTGGTGGCCTAGCACATTCACCAACCATAATGCTCCGCACTGTGTGTCTATATATATATATATATATATATATATATATATATATACAGTATATATATATATATATATATATATATATATATATATATTTATAGTAATATGTACATATGTTTACTAGCTGTTCTTGTTTTTTTCTTGCCTTCTGATTGTTGCTCTGTGTGTTGCTATCCCTGTGCTGTTGCAATCCTGGAATTTCCCCATTGTGGGACTAATAAAGGCTTATCTTAGTTGATGGAGCATCCGCCCCACAACCACCAGGTTGGGGATTCCAGTCCCGGCCGGGTCATACCAAAGACCATATAAAAATGGTACTTCCCACCTTCTAGCTTGGTGCTCAGCATAATAGAA
Organism: Pholidichthys leucotaenia; assembly: GCA_020510985.1. Taxonomy (NCBI): domain Eukaryota; kingdom Metazoa; phylum Chordata; class Actinopteri; order Cichliformes; family Pholidichthyidae; genus Pholidichthys; species Pholidichthys leucotaenia. Next base: position 180,974,200 of record CM035845.1, on the reverse strand, counting down.
TGGGGGAAGAAGAAGTTGTTTGTGCTGGTGCCTTGCATGGCAGCGACTCCTCTGATTCTACATGTGATTAACATTGTAGATAGGAGAAACGTAATTTCGTTCTACTGTACGTGATTGGCTGTATGGACTGAATGACAGTAGAGATGGCTTCTTCTTATTGGTCCATCGATGTAGAAAATTGCATTCCTCATACCTGACTCAATCACATACAGTCCTGTGAAAAAATTAGGATACCCCATTAAATATTCAGTTCTTTATTAATAAATGTTCACATATCTATGTCTAACCTTGTTTTTGTATTTATTTGCATTTTTTAACATTTATTTTAGTCATTTTAAGTGGGAATGAATGTGATGGTGTCCAAAAAAAAAAAGGTGGGGAGTATCCTAATTTATTCCTCACTATTTGTTTAGAATTATATTTTATAGAAAATATGAAAAAAGTCTTTAATTCATTTTTAATTGTTTAATTGTATTACATGAATCTCCCAGCATTTCAAACACTGATATTAAATATCCATATGTTCAAATATGTTTAAAAAAAACACACAGGCTTATACAGGGTATTCTCATTTTTTCACAACTGTAAATGTGAGGTTTACACATAATTACACATAATCACAGCATGTAGAGTCTCACACTTGCATGTCACATAACCCATCATCCTGTGTGTCATTCATTACCCATTTGAGATAGTTAAATTGAGCAATTCTGGAGTTCTCTCACATACAGTGCTGTGAAAAAGTGTTTGCCCCCTTCCTGATTTCTTATATTTTTGCATATTTGTCACACTTGAATGTTTCAGATCATCAAACAAATTTTAATAGCAGACAAAGATAACCTGAATAAATACAAAATGCAGTTTTCAAATGATGATTTCATTTATTAAAGGAAAAAAAACTATCCAAATCTACCTGGCCCTATGTGAAAAAGTAATTGCCCCTGTGTTACATTATGAATTAACTGTGATTAACCATATTTTTTGGAAAGCTGAGTTCAGTTTCAGTAGCTACACCCAAGCCTGATTATTGCCAGACTTGTTGAATCAAGAAATCACTGAAATAGAACCTTTCTGGCAAACTGAAGTAGGCTAAAAGATCTCAAAAAGCAACACATCCCACTGTGATCTAAAGAAATTCAAGAACAGATGAGAAACCAAACCCCAGAACAACATCTGAGGAACTGCAGGCCTCACTTGCCTCAGTTGGGACACTGGTCCACAATGGAACAGTAGGAAAGAGACTGGGCAAAAATGGCATCCATGGGAGAGTTCCAAGACAAAAACTGCTGCTGGACAAAAAGAACACAAAGACTCGTCTCACGTTTGCCAGAAAACATCTAGATGATCCTCAAGACTTTTGGGAAAATATTCTGGGGACTGATGAGACAAAAGTTGAACTTTTTGGAAGACATACTGTATGTCCTGTTTTATCTGGCATAAAACTAACACAGAATTTCATGAAAAGAACATTGTATCAACAGTCAAATATGGTGGTGGTAGTGTAATGGTCTGGGGCTGCTTTGCTGCTTCGGGACCTGGACAACTTGCCCTAATTGACAGAACCATGAATTCTTTCTACCAAAAAATCCTGAAGGAGAATGTCCGGCCATCAGTTCATGAAGCCCTCTAATGTGACTGAATTTAAACAATTCTGTACAGAAGATGGGGTCAGAATTCCTCAACAGTGATATAAAAGACTCTTTGCCAGCTGTTGGTACCAATGATGGCGCAACCAATTATTAAGTTTAGGGGGCAGCTAAGGGGCAATTACTCTTTCACATAGGGCCAGGTAAGTTTGGATAGCTTTTTTACCTTAATAAATGAAATCCATCCATCTTCTTCCGCTTAGTCCTTTTTGGGTCGTCATCTAAAAACTGCATTTTGTATTTACTCAGATTATCTTTGTCTAATATTAAAATTTGTTTGATCATCTGAAACATTTAGGTGTAACAAATATGCAATAATATAAGGAATCAGGAAGGGGCAAATACTTTTTTGCAGCACTGTACATACAACTCTTATTTAATTAAAAACATCTGAAGTCTGAGGATTTTGTGCGTTGGATGGGTTAAACATCATGGTTGGCTGACTGTTTTTTAGCTGTGATGTTGGAGTATGTTTTTGTGGTGAGTGTGGGGGATTTTCCAGCAGCGAAGGACCGGTCTGATCATCGAGTAACATTACACTCATCATCACATCTCTCAGGTATCATTTGTCCGACTTCCCGTCCAGACACACCTTCCTTTGACATCCTCACTGTGTCCATTATATTGCAGCAACAACCAGCAGTACCACAATACCACTTCGTGTAATTTAATACTACCTTGGAAAAGAGCTGTGATTACGATAAAATATAGGATTAGCTGATAAGATACTAAGATTATCTCTGCCCAAATATTTCACTCTAAATTAAACTTCTGGAGTCACAGTGTTTCTTCAAATGTAAAAACATCATAAGTTATTTTGATGGAAATGTACTATGCCATATATTGTTAATTTTGGGAACAGGATGGAAATTCACCTCAGACATATTTAGACTAAAGCCTACACAAAGGACCTACAGAGACGGTATATAACATTTGCGTGGGCAAAGTGTGAGACAGTATGTGGGTATTTTACTAATAGTGTTTTCAGATGTATGAATGATGGTGAATCATCTCTTTGCTGTTCAGAGTTGTTGGCACTGAACATTGCTTTCATACTCAGTCATTACTCCTGCTGTGTTTGTTTGCTTTTGCTTTCTTTATTGCCATTTGTTTGAATTACGTTTGCAGCTCCCAAAGACTTCAACCACACCATTAAAGAGCTTAAAGAGGCTGTTTTTTGACATAGAAATCATTGATGTAGTTTTGTCCAAAGGGTGTTTTCACAGCAAACATTAATCTTATGAAGTCATTTTAGTGTCACTGATTTGTAAATGTTGTGTTTGATTTACTTCCCATTCACCACTGTGCTTCTTCATCTCTAAATAAATAGTTTTCAAACTGTAAGCTCAAAATCAAACTTGAAATTGACCCATAACTTTCCATAAGTGTTGATAATATCTCTAAATAAGCAAAGGACAAAAACACGTTTTGGGTTTTTTTTACAAATTTGAAACCATTGCAGAAAACTTGAAACGAACACCTGCATTATTTTAACTAAGTTCTGTCTTCTTGATGCAAACTATTTAATTAGGGATACAATGATTGTGAAAATTTGGGCCAGTAGCTGATACGATTGTTTCTTTTATTTTTGTTTTCATCTGTTCTGTCTTCATCTGTCATCCAAAGGCTTGTCCAGCTTCATAAGCTGAAAAACCAGTGTCACGACGGAAAGCACTAGAAGGACACATCCCCAAGTCTGACTTGCTGTAAACAAATGCACTAGAAGTACTTAGGGACTACAGGTGTCACCTTATATTATACAGTGTATAATATAAGCCTTATATACTGTATATATAATGTGTATATATTATACACATTATATAAAGCAAATAGAAGCTTTATATAATGTCATATTAAAGGGTATTAGAAAGGATTAAACACAAATTTATCAAATTTTGTTTTGCAGGTTTAGCAGTAGGTTTATTTTTCTTTGACTTTTATACAATCTGACTTTATTTCTCATTAGTCACTACCCCTGTTGGCTACCAAATACTGTATAATGCAAGTAGAAGACTTTTTGATTTTGACTTCACAATGATGTTGACTTCACAGTGCATTTATAGTTTCATTTTAAATGTAAAAAAATTCACCACTTTTTCTCTTTTATTATACCACGCACAATGAAGTTGCAGAGTGTGTAATGTTTTTGTCCTGTTGGGTTGACATTTTGCATTGTCACCACCAGTGTTGGGAGTAATGCGTTACTAAGTAACATGTTACTGTAACACCAGTATTTTTGCAGTAACGTGCTGTGTGACGAAATTACTGTTTAAAAATTCAGTAATGTGTTACAGTTACTGAAATTTGATCAGATGTGTTATTCGCGTTACTCGTTTTATTAATATGGATAGATATTTTTAGCACAAATAAACTGACCCTACCATAGCTGGCGCAGCTGTCAGTCTCCTCCGCGGGTCGGTTTCCTGTCCTGCCCCAGTTCACACCGCAACCCGGTGGCGACTTCTCATATCGAGCCCTGATCGCCTGTTGTCTCAGCGGTTAAACATGAGTATTTTTTGAGTAAGAAGCTCGCATTTAATGTACGCAATTGTGTAAATGTGTAAGTAACTGTGTGAATTTTCTTACGCACAGAGAAAAAGTGACTGTGATTTGTTGCAGTAAAGAACAGCTTCTTCTAAGTGGTGAGCTTTCATTTATCTGTGCTTTGTTTTATTTTATTGCATTCATTTACATGCTTTTGTGATATGCAACTATTTCATGGAAGTAAATCCTCTAAATATGTGTTTTTAATGGGCTGGTCCAGGGGTGTCAAACATGTAGCTCGTGGGCCAAAAACGGCCCACCAGGGGGTCCAAGAATTTTTCTGTGCATTCACAGCTTTATTTCTAGTAAATTTCTGACTTTCTACTGATTACAATAGTTTATGTAAATCTGAGACATTTTTTCTCTGTAAGATGACTTTTTTCTCATCAGTTTTCTTTTTCTTCTTTTTTTCTGATGAGAACAAGGAGCCCTTGATCTTGCTATGTGTGCAAGATGATTTAAATATGCATTTAAAAGTAACATGAAAGTTACTTTTCCAAGTAACTAGTTACTTTAATCATGTAGTAACTCAAAAGTAACTCAGTTACTTTAGAAAAGAAATAACTAGTAATTGTAACTAGTTACTATTTTTTAGTAACTTGCCCAACACTGGTCACCACTAGGGGTGGGCAATATGGCCTAAAAATAATATCACAGTATTTAGGAGAATTTTCACGATAACAATATTTTTCACGATATTACAGAGTAATAAGCTCCTGCCCCAAATGGAGGAGTTTAAGTATCTCGGGGTCTCATTCACGAGTGAGGGGAGAATGGAATGAGAGATAAACAGACGGATCAGAGCAGCTTCTGCAGTGATGCGGACATTGTACCAGTCTATTGTGGTGAAGATGGAGCTGAGCTCTAAAGCAAAGCTGTTGATTTATTGGTCAGGCTATGTTCCTACCCTTACCTATGGTCATGAGCTTTGGGTAATGACCGAAAGAATGAGATCTCGGATACAAGCGGCTGAAATGAGCTTTCTCTGTAGGATTGCTGGACTCACCCTTAGAGATGGGGTGAGGAGTTCAATCATCCAGGAGAGGCTCAAAGTAGAACCACTGCTCCTCCACATCAAAAGGAGGCAGTTGACATGGTTTGGGCATCTGATCAGAATGCCTCCTGGACGCCTCCCACTTGAGGTGTTTCGGGCTTGTCTCACTGGGTGGAGACCCCAGTGCAGACCCAGGACATGCTAGAGAGACTACATCTCCCCGCTGGCTTGGGAACGAACGTCTTGGTTCCCCTCTTTTGTTCTCAAACTTTTGCTTCAGAAAATGGCAATTTTAGCTTGTTTTCACACATCGAGTCTCGAGACTCCACAACAAAGGATTAATCAGTAAAATAATGGAAGGAAATTTGTTATTGAAGGTATTCAGTAGTTGCGCATTTACTTAGATTCTCCAGATGAAGTCTGGCTATTGATTGATCACACACACACCTCCTTTCTTTTACTGCCTCCTTCAAGAGCAGAGCAAAGTTTCATAATCACAGCACACATATGCTTACTCACCATACACAAGAACTACAGTGTCTCTTGCTCAATTCCTCTTGTGTTAACAAATAGGAACTTTGCGGGAAGTGTTGATGCAGTTCTTTGTCTTCATAACAAATAATGAAACCTGAACACGTGTGTGCTGGGTAGACATGTTTGTGTGTAAGCCGTTTCCTCGGCATTGTTATCCCCCACTGTTCAAAGACCAAAGGGCGATTATGTTATGGGGCGATCTGTCCCTCCGCCCATCTGTCCCACTTTTGTGAAATCAACTCCTCCTACAGTTTTGTTCCAATTGTTTTGAAACTTGGTACCAGGGTTTGATATACACTGATGATATGTATATTGCAGTTTGTCTCCGATCAGATTATTTTTGCAGGAGTTGCAGCCCCTGACTTATGATCTCCCATTTCACCTCAGTTAATAGATAGTAACGGTCTTGTGAAATCAACTCCTCCTACAGTTTTGTTCCAAATGTTTTGAAACTTAGTACCATGGTTTGATATACACTGATGATGCACATATTGCAACTTGACTCTGATTGGATGACCTTGAGGTCAAGGTCAGAGGTCAGTTTTCTTCTAAATTTTGTAAATACAATAACTAAGAAATTATTTAGGTTTTTCAAATCCATACCATAGTTGCATCTAAGACAAATCTTGGAAGGCTTACACTGACTTGGCTATGGGTTTGTGGTCAAGAGGTCAAAGATCAAGGTTAACATTCCATTTGCTCTATTACTATAGAACAAGTAAAGCTAGGGCCACCAAATGTGGTACACATGTTCATGTGGTCCATAATTGTGACTACAGATTTGGGATCCAAAGGTCAAGGCTGGCATTTCCTATGCCCTATTGCTATACAATGAGTAATGCTCGGGTCACCAAACTTTATACAAAGGTTCATCCTATGACCCTGAAGTGTGACTTAGGTTTTTTGATCACACGGTCAAAGGTGAAGGTCAAAATGGCATATAAACTATATCTCAACAACAAATAACGCTAGGATCACCAAGCTTGGTATACAGGATCACCCTGAGACCATGACCTATGCTATGGGTTTGGGATCAAAACGTCAAAAGGTCAAGGTTAGCATTCCCTATGCCCTCTTACTATTGAAGGTCTCTAATAATAATAATAATAATAATAATAGTTTTGTTTTATATAGTGCCTTTCAAGAAACCCAAGATCGCTTTCCAAACAAACAAAAACAAACAAATAATAGACACAGACCAAATAAAATAAGTTAGCCAGGAAAAGCCTGCAGGAACAAGTGTCTTTTCAGCCTGGATTTAAAAGACTCCAAGGGTGGTGCCTGGTGAACTGTCAGAGGGAACGAGTTCCACAGGGTAGGAGCTGCCACACTGAAGGCCCTGTTCCCAAAGGTTCTTCTGCATGTACGGGAAATGGAGAGGAGACCTCGGTCAGCAGACCGAAGGTTCTGAGAGGGGTGGTGAACATGGAGGAGATTGGATAGATACTGTGGAGCCAGTGCATGAAGGGACTTGTAGGTGAGGAGGAGAAGTTTGAAAATGTTCCGGAATTTAACGGGGACCCAGTGCAATTTTTTCAGAGTAGGGGTGATGTGCTGCCATGGTTTGGTCTGAGTGAGAACCCTGGCAGCTGAGTTTTGAACGTGTTGCAGTCTGTCCAGAGTTTTATTGGTGACCCCATGGAGGATGGTGAAAGGTTACGAAGGCATGTATTAGAGTTTCTGCAACAGAATCAGGGAGTGATTGTTGGAGTCTGAAGATATTTTTCAGGTGGAAGAAGGCAGCTTTGGTGACAGATTTAATGTGTGTGTTGAAAGACCAAGTGGAGTCCATAATGACACCCAGGTTGCAAATCTCGACGGAAGGTAAGGTGGATTAGCCATCGACATTGAGGACAAGATCCCCGATCTTGTGGAGGACAGTTTTTGGAGCAGCATCAATATGCTCAGTTTTCTGGCTGTTGAGTTGGAGCAGATTGGTGGTCATCCAGGTTTTGATGTCAAACAAACAATTTGTAAGAGGTTATGGAGGGAGCTGGGTAGATGGTGAAGTGCTGAGAGAGCTGGGTATCATCAGCATAGCAATGAAAATTTAAACCATGGCAGCGGATGATCTGGCTAAGTGGGAGCATGTATATTGTGAAGAGGAGGGGACCGAGGACAGAACCTTACAGCATCGTGGTTGACTCGGGCAGGATGAGAGCTGGATCCATTTATGGTGACAAGCTGTTTCCTGTCAGAAAGGTAGGACTGGAACCAGGACACAACAGCACCAGTGAGACCAAGGTGGGTGGAAAGGCGATTGAGAAGAATGGGGTGGGAAAGGATATCAAAGGCTGCAGTGAGGTCAAGCAAAACCAGGACACTAATGCAACCAGAGTCAGCGGCCATCAGAAGATCATTTGTTATCTTAACCAGGGCAGTTTCAGTGCTGTGGTGGACCCTGTAGGCAGATTGAAATGTTTCATAGAGCTCATTGATGGACAGATCGTCATGGAGCTGGGCATACTCTCTCGAGGATCTTGCTAATAAAAGGGAGGATGGAGCTAGGCCAATAGTTGTTGAAGTCGGCAGGGTCCAGACCAACCTTTTTTTAGGATGGGAGTGACAGAGGCAGTTTTCAGGCTGATGGGTACAGAGCCAGACTGAAGTGATGCATTAACAATGTTTAAAATGCATGAACTAACAGAAGGAAGGCAGGCCTTGGCCAGAACTGTGGGCGTAGGGTCCAGGGAGCATGTGGATGCCTTAGTCTTTGTTACCAACTCATTAATCAGAGTAACATTAACTTGGGTGAAAGTGGAAAGGTGGGGACATATGGCAGGGGAGGCAACATCCAGTGACAGAGACACCAGACGGGTGGCGAGAGGTGAGAGAAGCTGCTGGTGAATAGAGTCGATCTTGGCCTGGAAAAAGTTGTGAAATTTAGTGCAGAGATCAGAATCAGCAGTGGGGTGGGAGGTCACAGGAGGGAAAGAAGTTTAATTGTGGAAAACAATACCTTGGGGTGGTTTTGTTGGGAGTCAATAAGAGTGGAATAGAACTGGGTCCTGGCTTAGGAGAGCGCATCCTTGTATGACTTAACATGTTCCTTAAAAGCCAACTGGTGGACGGTGAGGCCGTTTTTTTTGTAGAGCCTCTCAAGCCTCCGACCAGTGGCTTTCATGGCGCAAAGCTCATTGGTAAACCAGGGAAAAGGACGAGTGGATGTGACAGTCCGAGTCTTTAGAGGGGCAAGAGAGTCCAGACTGAGGGATAGGCTGGTATTGTTGCAGGCTACCATGTCCTCAGGTGTAGAGATGGAAGACTCTGTAGACAAGTGGCCAGAGATTAGAGTGGACAAAGCTGGTACACTCACAGTTTTAATATTTCTGAACGTGATGGTCAGCAAAGGTTGCTGCCTGGGCAAAGGAGCCGGAGCACTGAAGGTGATTTCACGGTGGTCAGAAACTGCTAGGCCCATACATTGTAGGTTGGTGAGAGGGATGCCAGTGGAACACACCAGATCTAAGGTATGGCCTTTACTGTGGGTGGAGCCCAGTACATGTTTCCTGAAGTGAAAACATTCCAATAGTGACAAGAACTCAGAAGCAAGTTTGCAGCTACTGGAGTCTAGAGTCACCACACTTGCTACACAGGCTCACCTTGAGATCCTGACCTACAACTATGGGTTGTATACAACAATTGTTGTATATTCATGGATGATAGGCTTATCATAATTTTCTTCTGCCCCAGTAATTATATGAAAAGTTCAAAACTGCTCTTCTTCAGTATCTTGAAAGAAAATGGGGGTGGGGGATATTGCACTCACCTGAGAGTGCTCTTGTATATGTTTTATCCTGTGTATAGCTGGTCTAACAACAGCACTTTCCTAACCCAGTGGTGGCTTCTAAGTTTCCACACTATGGGCCATAATACAAGAACATACTCCACAATCAGTTGTCAGAGGTGTGGGCCACGTTTATGGGCGTTTCTAAGTTCCTTTTACTATTGCAGCCTTGCAAAACAGAATTTTCCACCTGGCGTGAGGTGCAAAGAGGCTGTCGTAATTACTCAGAAATGCATTTTGGATAATTGAATCCAGCATGCTACTGCGCATCCCTTTAATACACAGAGTTGTGTTATGTAAAGAGAACTCGGATTGTCATGGCTTGTTTAAGATGGGTTTGCGCTGGCCAAAGGGCATGCGTGCAAGCGAAAATGCATACAATAGTAAAGCTGCCTGGCATTAAGCAGGCATCTGTCACAATTGATGCACATTATTTTAGAGAGGAAGAACAGGGAAGAGATGATGCTGGGTTGAAAAATGTAACTGAATGGCTTAACGTAGTGCACATGGATGCAGAAATTTAAGGTAAAGAGGCCAATACCTGTGCAAATGTTCATAAACTCATGTACCGTTTTTTTTTTTCTCTGTCACTACTACCGATTGGATGGTTTAGTGAGGTCCTCGGATTAGCCCCGCTGGGATTGGTGATGGCCCTGGTGGGATGCCGAGAAGACTATCATTGCGGAAGGATCATTAACGGTAGTACAGAGGTCGCTCCTGGCCCTGCGGGGAGCTGGGGGGGATTCCCTCTCTTGTTGCTTTCGCCGACCGAGGATCTCCACCATCTCGTGCGGGGATCTCCCGAGCTTTGTGGCTCTCCGTCCCAGTCCTGAGCTGGAGGAAAGGAGGGGAACTGGCACAGCATCCCATCTGATGTCAACCCCCACCACAAAGTGATCCCCCTCTAAGTGGCCCCTCCCAGGGGCTAACGGGTGGCTGTCAGGGTGCTCGCTAGGGGTGGGGGGTCTGGGGTGCTCGCCGTTCAAGAACTCTGGCCGTAAGTGTGGTTGTGGGTGGCTCACCCTAACCAGCATTACCGGACCACGCGCGAACATACAAAAGATCGATCGAAGGAGATGACTGAGGGGACACAGACATTATAGATTATATGTGGAGAGCATAATACTTTGTAACCCTACATAATACTCCTCCGAACAGAAGAAAGAGAGGGTAAACACCAGCTGGTGAAGGCACCGAACCACTGGTCTGTCCAGATCCAATCAGAGGCCACACCAGCTGAGGCAAATGTAGATGCACGCCTGTCTCTGAGGGAAGTTAAAGTGAAAATGTTGCACACCCATTATTCATTCTTTCTTTCGTTCTTTCCCCTAATGACAGTGGTGTGAAAAAGTGTTTGCCCCCTTCGTGATTTCTCATTTTTTTGTATGTTTGTCACAGTTAAATGATTCAGATCATCAAACAAATTTAAATATTAGACAAAGATAACACAAGTAAACACAAAATGCAGTTTTTAAATGAAGGTGTTTATTATCAAGGGTAAAAAAAAAAATCCAAGCCTACATGGCCCTGTATGAAAAAGTGATTGCCCCCCCCCTTAAAAACATAAATCAACTGTGGTTTATCACATCTTTGGAAAGCTGAGTTCAGTTTCTCCAGCCACACCCAGGCCTGATTACTGTCACACCTGTTCTCAATTAAGAAATCACTTAAATAGGACCTGCCTGACAAAGTGAAGTAGACCAAAAGATCTTCAAAAGCTAGACATCATCCAAAGAATTCAGGAACAAGTGAAAAAACAAAGGAATTGAGATCTATCAGTCTGGCAAAGGTTATAAAGCCATTTCTAAAGCTTTGGGACTCCAGCAAACCACAGTGAGAGCCATTATCCACAAATGGCAAAAACATGGAACACTGGTGAACCTTCCCAGGAGAGGCCGACCAACCAAAATTACCCCAAGAGCGCAGCAACGACTCATCAAAGAGGTCACAAAAGACCCCACAGCATCCAAAGAACTGCAGGGCTCACTTGCCTCAGTTAAGGTCAGTACTCATGACTCTACCATAAGAAAGAGACCGGGCAAAAATAGGCTGCATGGCAGAGTTCCATGACAAAAACCACCGCTGAGCAAAAAGAACAAAGGCTCATCTCAGTTTTGCCAGAAAACATTTTGATGATCCCCAAGACTTTTGGGAAAATATTCTGTGGACTGACGAGACAAAAGTTGAACTTTTTGGAAGGTATGTGTCCCATTACATCCATTGTAAAAGTAAAAGTTCCTTTTCCTTTCAGAAAAGGATTAACATACTGGGGTAAAATATGGTGGTGGTAGTGTAATGGTCTGGGACTGTTTTTCTGCTTCAGAACCTGGAAGACTTGCTGTGATAAATGGAACCATGAATTCTGCTGTCTACCAGAAAATCCTGAAGGAGAATGTCCAGTCATCTGTTCATGACCTCAAGCTGAAGCACACTTGGGTTCTACAGCAGGACAGTGATCCAAAACACATCAGCAAGTCAACCTCTGAATGGCTTAAGAAAAACAAAATGAAGACTTTGGAATAGCCTAGTCAAAGTCCTGACCTGAATCCGATTGAGATGCTGTGGCATGACCTTAACCACTTGCACTCCGGGCAATTTTCCTAAAAATGCCAAAAAAAAACGTGCCCAAAGTAAATCGAAAGCTGTTATTCAACCCTTTGCAGCATCTCCATGGGGTTGGTCTCATTTAAAAGAAAACACTTTGAATTTTTTGGCAAAAAAAAACATAATCTCTCTACGTGCTCCGGCCACTGAGTTACAGTCATCTAAACATACTGAACTTGAAGAAAAAAAATTTGGACACAGTGTTTTTTTGGATACAAATGCTTGTAAATAACACACAGCTGTCCGATCCGGCTGGAAAATGCAACAGAAATGTAGAACCAAGTGTTATCCAGCTGAGATCCAAATTTGGTAACAATACCACAAAAAATGAATATTTTACACAGCTTTATTCTCAGGTAGTTCCCAGGCGTTATGGAACTGTGCCAAATTGTGCCAGATGGCACAGTTTGGAAAAACGTCTGTAACTTTTGAATAATTCAATGTAGAATCTTCATTTTAGGCTGTAATGAAAGGTCACACTCAGGGCTGTGTGTGTGTGTGTGTGGGCGGGGGGTCGTCCCCCCCCCCCGCTACCGAGGACCAAATTCGGCCCTCGCTACATGACGGAATACACTCTTTTCTCTTTTCTTTTTTTTTTCCTTGCATGTTTTCACAGCGGCTCCCCCCCCCCCTCGCTACTGTGTGTGTGTGTGTGGGGGGGGGGGACCGTGAACGGACCGTGAACGCCCCCCCTCCTCGCTACAGAAGAGGGCCATCGCTACATGATGGAATAGACTGATATGCTTCCTCCCGCGGACCGGGGAGCGTTCGGACCGTGCCCCCCCCCCCCCCCGCTCCTCTTCTGCAGCGGGGGGGGAAGGGCGTTCACGGTCCGAACACGGCAAATGAACCGTTTATCGCGGCGCACGCACTTCGTGCGCAGTACAGTTGTAATTTACCGATCGGTCAAAAGTCATTTTTGGATTACAGTTTTCAGGGATAAATAATAATTTAGCTTATAACACCTTACCTCTTCAAAGCAGCAGAGTCGTGGCGAACAGCTCTTCCCCATTGTCAGACGAACGCGACGCTGCTCCGCTCGTGGATCCCGATCAACATAATTCCATTATTGCCGTTTTGGCGAATGATTTACGACTTTTGTCGTCGGCCTCCGTCTATTCTGCTGGAATGAGTGCAGGTCCCACTTGTGGGTGTTTTCCATGCTGCTGGGTGAGCCCTGGGTCTGTAGTAGATTTGTACAGTCCTTCTGCAGCAGTAAATATCGCTTCACCCAGCCAGAATTTCTGTGCTTCAATTGGCTCCTGCGTTCACAGTAGGCGGGTCCTCCTTCCTAGATTTTCATTCATTGGCTCCTCAAGGTTTCAGAAACCCAATTCAAGGCTCTTATTAGTCGAATGAGAGGTCAATCAGATGAACTAATCTGTTCGCGGCTGTGTTTGCAGATTTTTTTTTCAGTGGCGCTTGGAGGGCACACCACCTACACCATCACCATCAATATCCTTATCATGCGTCATGCGCACGAGGGCGCACGAGCGCGCTCGCGCGCGCCCTCGTGCATCATAGGACGCAGAGACTTGCCCGCCCGCGGAACAACGGAGCGCAAGTGGTTAAAAAGGTGGTTCGTGCTCAAAAACCCTCCAGTGTGGCTGAATTACAACAATTCTGCAAAGATGAGTGGGCCAAAATTTCTCCACAGTGCTGTAAAAGACTCATTGCCAGTTATCACCAACACTTGATTGCAGTTATTACTGCTAAAGGTGGCCCAACCAGTTATTAGGTTTAGGGGGCAATCACACAGGGCCATGTAGGCATGGATTTTTTTTTCTTTTACTAATAAACACCTTGATGTAAAAACTGCATTTTGTGTGTACTTGTGTTATCTTTGTCTAATATTTAAATTTGTTTGATGATCTGAAACACTTAAGTGTGACAAAACACAAAAAAATAAGAAATCAGGAAGGGTGCAAACACTTTTTCACACCACTGTATAAACACATTAATGCCTAATAAGTCCATGATGAAAATGGGAATGTGGATGGAATAAAAATCTTCTGACCAGCTCCCCTGCATGCACACCCAAACACACATGCTCCCTGTTCATTCACTCACTTCCCTAAAAAATTCATACATTAATGCCTAATCTATAGAATTCAACAGTAATATCTGCAAGCTGTTGCAATAACCGCAATTATGTAATATCGTGCTATGGACAAGCCTACTGCGGAGGATAACGAGCAACCACAACAACCACAGTGTTCACTTTTTTGTGTGGCTTAATCTTGTTAACTTATTGAATATTAAATAAGTTGTTAAATGTTAAGTGTATTTTTATTGCCAGCAGCATATTTGCAGGGCATAAAGTGTGTTATTTGTACTAATTTTGGTGAGGTCAGATCAGATTGCTTGTGGCAGATTGGGGGGAGGGCAGGTGAGAAAATATTTTAATAAGATTTAAGAAAATAATGGCTGGATGGGCTTCTTCTGAGTGTTTATGATTCTGACAGTTAAGCTCTGGTACTACATAGTGCATTGCTCGTTTGTTCTTGTCTCGTTTACACGGAGACAAGAGCCACGTGGGGTCCTGCATGGAGTCTGTCCTGTTTAAATAAGCTGAATGTCACAGCTGTCTCCAACCAATCCACACACCCTGTAGTTGAAATGCTGGAGTTACCCCCATGCTTTTTGAAAATGATCAAGTTTTTTTTTTTTTTTTTTTTTTTTACAGAATCAGCAGTTCATGACTGTAGGAAGAGCTCCGTCACACACGCACATAAATTGAGAGCAGTGCTGCAGCGATTCTCAACATAGCTTCTATCATTTACCACATAAGTTTTGAACCCTGTCTAAATTACGAGACCACTGGGTCCTAAAAATATTTGCGTGGTTGAGCTATCCACTGTCATCGCAGGAGAAATTCCTCCACCATGACAGCCCTATCTGCAATTAAAATGAGAATGTGGATGGAATAAAAAACTATTTATTGTATCTTCATAGTATAATTAAAATGATGGGTGATTTTAACTGTTACAGCTCTCTCCATTAAAATAACTGAAAATCACAGTGCATGCCGTTTCCTCCTGAGCTCCTGTCAATAGAACCTACACAATTTCAAAGCATGCCGCTGAAATGGCATTAAACAATGCGCTTCTGACGACAGACCTCCTTTTTCCTGGTTAAAAGTGCATTATCATAAAATTAAGCAATATTACAAGAGAAGGAGTACAGCATCAATAAATATAGTAACTGCGGATGTGATACGCAGAGGGTATTAGAAATATCACACCCGTAGTTAGTATATTCAGTGATACGGTAATGACCTCAAGTGTAATATTGCTTTTATACAGCAGTTCCAATAAGCACAATTTATTAAATGACAGCAATACTGGACAAAATATTATGATTTGTTTGTTAAACCAGTTATTTTGCGCAGCTGAGAAAAAAACAGTCCCTTCTAAATGTAGCCAGTAACTGCTGCTAAACTACTCAATCAGCATGAAGATGTCTATTGTCATTTCATACACATGTAAACAAATTAAATATTGTCAAGTGCAAAAATCATTATTTATGAATACATATCAGTCACCTGTTGTGTCGGTACTGAAACAGCCCAGATCAAAATGTAGCCCATGCATTGCTAGTTAGCATGTTAGTGATTTGGCTTTAACACACTTTACTCACTTTTCCTTGACATTTTCAGATGAAATAAAGAGTCTGTCACCACAAAGATATTGTGGTTTGTTAATCAAAACAATAAATCCAACTGTAGCGCTGCCTATTTTTTAAACAGATATAAAATAGCTTAACAACACTTATACAAGGGCAGATGTAAGCAAAGTTTTTTTCAAAAGGGTGGGACTTCCGGGACACGGATGTATAATTTCTTATCAAACAGCGCCTCATTGTAGAAATTCAGGTATCCAAAACAGTATTGCAAATCTCAGAGAGTTAATAGTAAATAACTGTTAGTAATTAATGGTTACATGAACACCTTTGAAGCAAAGTGATACATATCCAGTGAAACGTTGGAGGGCAGTTACCGTGGATTTCAGTAACTCCCGGAATCCCTATTGTCCAGTCATATTGCTCAGTCAGAACTAACTGAAAAACGCCGTATTGGACACAGTCCAAGGACGGATAATTTTTTCACACATGGGGAGTTGTTCAGAACTCCTTGTGGGAACTCCTTATACAAAGATATAGAGTGATGATAATCAAGTCAGTGGCGGTAATGCACCTGTAGGCTGGTTGCCAACCGCCAATCAAATCTAAAAGAAGAAGAAAAACTGTTGTATAATACATCACAATACAGATGCATATGAGACTGCATACTGCCACACCTCTTTGAAATGAGCCGCCGCCTCCCAGCGCAAAGCTGGTGCACTGTCTACTGGTAATTAGATGGCCTGCTGGCAAAGTGAGCTGAGAGCAGCATTTTCTGCTCCCCCCACCCCACCCCCAATTCCATAAACAGAATTGGGGATGGGGTGGGGGGATCCCCATCCCCATCCCCATCCCCATTCCCATCCCGGTCCCCAAAAACAGAGATTAATAACAAGTTCAATGTGCTCTATTTACACGTGAATTATTTACAAACCAGTGAGCATGTCTCCAGGGTGAACCAAGGGCAAAATAACAAACAAAACCCCCACCAATCTTTATTCAGATTAGTGCTACCTAGTCCCTGTGTGAAACAAAAGGAACAAAAAGACAGTCCTACACCTGACTCCCTACACTAACAAAAACGGGAGAAAAACAGACACAAAGAACTAGGCAGCTCATCCATTCTGCTCTGTGAATATATACAAGGATGTGGTCTTACCAATTTATATACAAAAGTATTTACAAGTCCTTTAGGAAAAGGGTCACAAAATAACTAACAATGAATTAATCACAAAATAACTAACAACTCATTAATCAAACTAAACAAAACACACTATTATGGAAGCAGAAATGAGACGCTGCTGCTGTTAGGCTGCTAACTTTCACCCGGTCTGGCTGGAAGTTTTAAACTGGCATTGGTGCCAGTTTCAGCCAGCCCCCAGCAACTTCTGCCCAGCTGTGGTATGCTGCACTGGCAAAGATCCTCTATGGAGATGATTCACTGCAGCAGAAAAACACCAAACAAAACACAGAAAAAACCACAAACGGCCGGGGCCGTAACAGTCTCACTGAGCAACATTCAAGCCGGGTCCCCCCTCACCTCCTCCCTCCTTCTCCACTGCTTCACTAATCGCTATGCAAAATGGACACTTTCAGCCCCCCTCAATTCTGCTGCTCCTCGGCTCCTCCCTCTTCCCCCGAGGTAGCCAAGAGTATCCGTCTGATTGGTTAATATTATAACCAACCAGGCTAAGCAGGAATACGTGCGTAGCTAGAAACGGTCTGTCCAAACTCGCCTGTTTGAGGGGGGTGTTACAAAACTGGAAAATCACAACAGAAAAACACAGAGTTGGGTCTGTGGTGACATTTTACTCTTGATATGTCTTGTAAGTCACAAACATGTTGCAGACATGTTAACAACGGGAAAAAAAAAAAAAAGATTTTTTGCCAGACTGTCATTTTAATTTTATCATCCCCACATACAGACAGAGACTGAAACTCACTAAACCTGTGGTGACCACCACAAAGAAATTGACCAGTGAAGCTGGAGAGAAACTGAACACATGCATGGAAATAACTGACTGGGGCATGTTTAAAAGAGCCACACATGATCTTAATGAGTACACATACACTGTGAACTCATATATCAACTTCTGTGAAGAGCACATTCTCCCATCGCGCACCAGGATAAGATATTCTAATGACAAGCCTTGGTTCACAGCTAAGCTCAGACGGATCAGGAAGGAGAAGGAAGCAGCGTTGAAAAGTGGAGACAGGGACTGCTACAGGGAGGTCAAATATCGGTTTAACAGAGAGCTGAGGAGAGCTAAATCTGTATATTCTGAGAGACTCCAGCAGCAGTTCACTGCTAATGACTCGGCTTCTGTGTGGAGAGGACTGAGGCAAATCACCAACTATCGGCCTCAGGCTTCTAAAGGTCAGGATGACAAAGCCCTTTGTCAAAGACTGTCCCAACACTATGCCCGTTTTGACACCTCGTCAGCTGTGTCCAACTCACCCACTCCACCCAGCTCCTCTGCCTCCTCAGCCCCTAATTCATCAAGAGCGGTCCCCCCCTCCTCCTCCTCCTCCTCCCCCCCTCCCCTTGTCATCAGTGAGCAGGACGTGCACAGACAGTTCTCCAGACTGAACCCGCGCAAGGCCCCCGGGCCGGACGGTGTGTCTCCCTCCACCCTGAGACACTGTGCGAAAGAGCTGGCTCCTGTCTTCACAGACATTTTTAACACCTCTCTTAAGCAATGTCACGTGCCGACCTGCCTCAAATCCTCCACCATCATCCCTGTCCCCAAGAAGCCACGGACTACTGAACTTAACGACTACAGACCTGTAGCGCTCACCTCTGTAGTCATGAAGTCCTTTGAGCGCCTGGTCCTGTCTCACCTCAAGTCCATCACCACACCCCTCCTAGACCCGCTGCAGTTTGCCTACCGCGCTAACAGGTCTGTGGACGACGCAGTCAACCTGGCCCTCCACTCCATCCTGCAGCACCTGGACTCCCCGGGAACCTACGCCAGGATTCTGTTTGTGGACTTCAGCTCCGCATTCAACACCATCCGCCCCGATCTGCTCCAGGACAAGCTGTCCCTGCTCAACGTGCCTGACTCCCTCTGCAGGTGGATCACCGACTTCCTGACGGACCGGAGACAGCATGTGCGGCTGGGGAAGTCTGTCTCAGACTCTGTTAGCATCAGCATTGGATCACCCCAGGGCTGTGTACTTTCCCCCCTACTCTTCTCCCTTTATACCAACTCCTGCACCTCCTCCCACCAGTCTGTTAAGCTGATTAAGTTTGCGGACGACACCACCCTCATCGGGCTCATCTCCAACGGTGACGAGTCCGCCTACAGGGAAGAGGTGGCCCAGCTGGTGTCCTGGTGCAGCCACAACAACCTGCAGCTGAATGCTCTGAAGACAGCGGAGATGATTGTGGACTTCAGGAAAGTCACATCCCCCCTGCCCCCCCTCACCATCACAGGCTCTCCCATCACCTTTGCAGATTCCTTCCGCTTCTTGGGCACCACCATCACCCAAGACCTCAAATGGGAGCCAACCATCAGCTCCCTCATCAAAAAGGCCCAGCAGAGGATGTTCTTTCTGCGGCAGCTGAGGAAGCTCAAGCTACCCACCAAGATGTTAGTGCAGTTCTACACGGCCATCATCGAGTCCATCCTCACCTCCTCCATAACTGTGTGGTACGCAGGAGCCACTGCCAGGGACAGACTAAGGCTGCAGCGCGTCGTGCGCACTGCTGAGAAGGTGATAGGCTGCAAGCTCCCATCTCTCCAGGACCTGTACATCTCCAGGACCCGGAGGCGTGCTGGCCGGATCATAGCCGATCCTTCACATCCGGGTCACGTGCTGTTTGCCCCCCTCCCCTCAGGTAGAAGGCTTCGGTCCATTCGGACTAAAACCTCTCGGCACATGAACAGCTTTTTCCCCTCTGCCATTAGACTGCTGAACACTAAGTGACTTTTGACTCTCGTGCACTATGTACAGCAGCTCAACCAGACTCATGTCATTCATCACTGTTTTTCTGTTGCATTATTGACTGCACTATGTGGTACTTCACATTATCTGCTACATGCTAATTTTTTAAACTGCCTTGACTAGTACTACTCATTATTACTAGTATTATTATTATTATTACTTATTATTACTTATTTTTCTACACTTATTGCACGTTTCTAGTCCTTTAGTTTTTTAGTTTATCCCTTTTTCTCATTATGTTTTTAATGTTGCAGCATGGCACCGAGACAAATTCCTAGTTTGTGTATCACATGAACAATGGCAATAAACCTGATTCTGATTCTGATTCTGATTCTAACTCCAATCATCATCCTCCTCTACATCTCCCTCTTCACTTTCATGTCGTGGTCTGGGAAATGGACTGAGTTCTATCTCTGGGTGGTCTGTCCAAACAGACTTGTTGTGGTCTCCTGTAACAGAGTGCTGCTGGGAGCTGAAGTGTATCCGTGCGTCTTTAACTCTGACGTCTGTTTTTAATGTTGTACTTATTTAACCACACTGCACATACAAAGTATGCTGCAGAGAGATGTTGGCGGTTCCCTTTGGTTCACATCATTGTACTGAAGGTGGCCTCCTGTCTCCATGTGGTCCCGCTGGTTTAGTCTCCTGGTTTCACTTCTCACTGTGCAGAGTTAGTGTTATATGTTTGTGGGCATTTCCTCTTTTTGTCCCTCTTTTTGAAATGAGGTGAAGCTTTCTTTTATACAAGGATGATGTTCAGATTGATGGTCAATGACTATTTCCTCAATTTTACACATTTCGTTTGCTTATTAAGTTGTCATAAATACTATATCCAAATTAATTACATGTAGTTATAGACCAAATTCATACAGCTAAGTTCCATTCTGAGCCAGAAATAGTATTAGGTCAGATGATAAAGTCGATGATAAAGTAAGAATAAATACAATTTTAAACTATGTTCAGAACAGGAAAAAAAGCTTCCAAGAAACCTGAAAAAAAAGAAAGCAGCTGACGCCCATGAGCTTCACTGGTGATATAAAACGATCTATTGTGATCATTTCATCACATTTACAGTGCGGGGCAATGCATAACAGAGTGAAAGCTCTGTAAAAGGCTTTAATGAGGACTTTTATTTTTGTGTGGTTTGGATAACTTGTGTACTGGTTTAGTTTTGCAACATGCAAAGATCATTAACGAACCCCCAGAATAAAAACTCAGACAAAGAAATGTGCATGTTTCCCCTTTGACAACACTGCACTCTTATGCAAGTATAAATTTTTGCACAAGTTTGCATTAGGAGAGTTTGCATTTTACCTGAGGGACATCGTTAACAGACATCGAGGAAAGGTGTGAGCACTTTTGCAGTGCTTTAATGCGGTATGTTGTAAATGCATACTGTACATGTGCCCATCTGTGCAGGAATGCCTAGAGGAAAGGTGTGGCCAATCTGGACTTCCCCCCACCCCCATACAGCCTGCAGGAAGTAACAGAGGGAGGGTGGGTGTGGAGGCTGTGAGGGACAAAACATAAATGATGGGGAAAAAATTATTTCTCTGGAGGAAGGACAAAAGCAAACCGTAGCAAACCGTCCCAGCAAGACCTGTAGGTCATTGCTCGATGAAGTCAACAGAACAACATCATCTGCAAACAGCAAAGATGAGATCCTGTGGTCACCGAACATGAAACCCTCTGTTCCTTGGCTGCGCCTAGAAATCCTGTCCATAATGAAAGCACCAAGGTGCTGATGCCTCAGTACCTGTGGTATGGTAGCATAGGGCCTGTAAAAAAGTCACACCGCCACTTCTAGTGGGCAGGCATAGTTATTACAATAACTTTTTTCGCAGCTGCATTGTTGGAAGGGGTGAGTTAAATTTGTGTTTATTTTGAAAACAAAGCCTTATCTGGAAATTGTGGGAAATTAAAAGTCAAGAAAATATGGTGATACAATGATGCAACACTTTAGTTTCAGTTGATTTTGAGTGGGTGAGCTGGAAAGCTGCTAACAGACAGACAGACAGACACATGGAGTGATTACTGTATGCCTATGTTGCCTTTGCGCCAAAGCATACAAATACAGAAGTACAAGAATAAAATTAGGAGCACAAAGAAAAATGCTGGAGTAACAGATTTTATTAATTGAATGCATGTATAGCTACACGATGCCATGCAATAGCAGGTAATCATATCAAAATTTCCAAAAGTAAAAGCATAATTATGAATATTAAATCAGAACGGTTTGGAATGTTTCACACTTATGTAATGAATATTGAGAGTTTCTTAAATAATCTTAAAAAAACGAAGTTTTTCCAAACTGGTATAAACAGTAAACATGTAATATTCTTTTTTAGCTTCCAGCCTGTTATCTTCACAGCTGCTCTGCTGATCCTCAGGTTCATCACCGTGGACCTCAGAGAGACAAAGAGGAAAGAAAACAGCATAAAAATGTGATTATTGTTACAGATGTGATATACAGTCATGTGAAAAATTAGGACACCCCATTAAATATTCAGTTCTTTATTAAGAAATGTTCACATATCTATGTCTAACCTTGTTTTTGTTTTTAGTTGCATTTTTTAACATTTATTTTAGCCATTTTAAGTGGGAATGAATGTGGGGGTGTCCTAAAAAAGATGGGGGAGTGTCCTAATTTATTCCTCACTGTTTAGAATTACATTTTACAGAAAATTTGGAAAAGTCTTTAATTTATTTTTAATTGTTTAGTTGTATTGCATGAATATCCTAGTATTTTTAACATTGATATTAAATATCCATATGTCCAAATATGTTAAAAACCACACAGGCTTATACAGGGTGTCCTAATTTTTTTACAGGACTGTATATAAAAAATACAGATGTCATGTTTCTCCTCAGCTTAATAAATTGCTTAGTTTAGTGAGTGAATCATTTTAAAGTGAGTGAATGAAGCATGTCACACTGTGGTGTTTTTATATGACTGACATTAGTATTAAGACCGTAAAAAATCAGCTGAACTTTAGAGAAAACTATTTAGAAAACAAGTTAAATTACAGTAATGGAACCAAGCATTCGCCATACGGCGGTGTTGGTGGGGGGACTTAAACTTTACAAATATTGCAGTTGTAGGAGTTATTGGTGTTTTAATATTGAAATTGCTGCATAATTTAAGCCCACAACTTACTCTGCGCAGGGGTCTGCTGCAGTGGTCTGCTGTGGAGAGACAGCGTTGGCCACTTTAGTCCAGCAGAATAGTGATTCTCCACCGGCAAATACCACTTTTCCACCGGTTGGCTACTTCAGTCGTTACTACTACTACCGGTTGGCTACTACAGTCGTTACTCCCCAAGTAACTGTATGAGAAACAAATATAAATAATTACAACACAAACATTTGTCAAAGACTTTGCATTTGTTTAATTTTGGACAGGCATCAGCACAGTCACCTAACCAACCCCGCAAATGTTTTTGAGGCGAGGAATGTTGGGACTTGTAGTTTTTAGTGAGCTGAAAATTCTAGGAAGAAAGTACCACATCCTTCCTCAGCAAAACTAAATAGCAAAACCAGTGTGAAAACAACTGATGTGATGAATAAATGGTGTAGTTGCTGAATGTTTTTTTTTTTTTCAGTATCCGCTATTTTATAACCGCTATTTATCTCTCAGGTAGAGAGCGACTGACAGGAAGTCATCCATGTGCTGTAAAAAAAAGTCACACTGCTGCCTAGAGCGGCCCGGCATAGTTACTACAATACCATTTTCCCGACTTCATTGATGGTAAAGATAGGTTAAATTTGTGTTTATTTCAAAAACAAAACCTTATCTTGAAATTCTGGCAAATTGAAAGTCGAGAAAATATGATCATAAGATAAGATGAGCCTTTATTAGACCCACAACAGGGAAATTCCAAGATTGCAACAGCACAGGAATAGCAACACTCAGAGCAACAATCAGAAGGCAAGAAAAAAAGCAAGCAAGCAAGAGCAGTTAATATACATATGTACACATTACTACAAATGTATACATATACACACAGACACACAGTGCAGAGCACTGCAGCTGGATGGGACAAATACATGAGTATATAAACACACAGTGCGGAGCACTGTAGCAAGATGGAATAAATATGTAGATATATAAACACCCACAGTACGGAGCATTGCAGCTAGGTGGAATAAATATGTAAATATATAAACACACACACTGCGGAGCAATGTAGCTAGATGGAATAATATGTAGATATATAAACACACAGTGCGGAGCATTGTAGCTAGATGGAATGAATATATAGATATATAAATATAAACATAAACACACACAGTGCAGAGCATTGTTGCTAGATGGGATGAAACAGCACAACCATCTACTTAGTTATCCTACATGGTATGATTATGTGCCCATACATATTCTCACCCTCCATAGCGACCGGTATTTTCCTAGTTGTATGCCGGAGGGGACCATTGTGTAAGTCTATTGCATCTTTTGCATTCAAAAAACTATTAGGTTATTACGTCTTTTTGCTATCTCTGCGAGCAGCCCTGCTTAGGTTGTACAGTCTGACAGCCGTTGGTAGGAAGGACCTGCGAAACCTCTCGGTTGTGCACCTGGGATGATGTAGTCTGCTGCTAAATGAGTTCCTCAGTGCATTCAGTATGTCCTGCATAGGGTGGAACTCGAACTCCAGCAGAGATGACAGTTTAGCCACCGTCCTTCTCTCTCCTATCTCCTCCACTGGATCAAGGCGCTGCCCCAGGACGGAGCTAGCTTTCTTGATCAGTTTGTTCAGTCTCTTACTATCGGCTGCAGTAATGCCACTGCCCCAGCAGACCACTCCAAAAGTGATGGCTGATGCCACCACCGTGTCATAGAATGTCTTCAGCAGCGCCCCTTGTACACCAAAAGACCTGAGTCTCCTCAGTAGGAACAGCCTGCGCTGTCCCTTCTTGTAGAGTGCGTCAGTATTGTGTGACCAGTCTAGTTTATTGTTCAGATGAACACCCAGGTACTTGTAGGATGTCACCATCTCAATGTCTGTTCCCTGTATATTTACTGGTGCTGTGAGGGGTTGTCCTTGCCTGCGGCAGTCCACCACCAGCTCCTTAGTTTTCCTCGCGTTGATCTGGAGGCAGTTCCGATGGCACCAGTCCACGAAGTCCTGGATAAGCCCTCTGTACTCAGCTTCATCTCCATTGGAGATGAGGCCAACGATCGCAGAGTCATCAGAGAACTTCTGTAGATGGCAGTGTGTTGTGTTGTGTGAGAAGTCCGCAGTATAAAGAGTGAACAGGAAGGGAGCCAACACCGTTCCCTGGGGGGCCCCCGTGCTACCGATGATCGTGTCGGACACACAGTCCCGGGTTCTCACAAACTGAGGCCGGTTCGTGAGGTAGTCCAGGATCCATGATGACAGGTGCTGGTCCACCTCTGCGCGCAGCAGCTTGTCCTTCAGGATCATCGGTTGAATGGTGTTGAAAGCACTGGAGAAGTTAAAGAACATGATCCTCACCACATTCCCGGGCTTCTCCAGGTGGGACAGAGAACGGTGAAGGAGGAAGATCACCGCATCCTCCACCCCAATGCCATGCTGGTAGGCGAACTGGAGTGGATCCATCGCTGGTTCCACCAGGGGGCGGAGGTGAGCAAGGAGCAGTCTCTCCAGGGTCTTCATCAAGTGGGACGTCAAGGCCACCGGTCTGTAGCTGTTCAGGTCTTTGGGGTGGGAAGTTTTTGGTACAGGTACCACACAAGATGTTTTCCACAGCTGTGGTACCCTCCCCAGCTTCAGGCTCAGGTTGAAGATGTATGTCACAATCCCACACAGCTGGTCTGCACAGGACTTGAGGAACTTTGCGCTGATGCCGTCCGGTCCCGACGCCTTCCTCGCCTTGATCTTCCTCAGCTCCGTCCTCACCTGGGTCCTGGTCAGGGTCAGGATGGGGGGCTGTGTGTTGGGAGTGGGGGGGTGTTGGTGGAGTGGGGAGTGGGCAGCAGGACTTGATGTCTTTAGAGGCAGCAGTGGTTGTTGTGCAGTCAGGGGGGAGGGCGGTTGGTCAAACCTATTGAAAAACGGATTCAGATTGTTCGCCCACTCCCTGCCCCCCGTGGCCTAGGGGGAGGTATTCTGGAGCCCAGAGATGGTTTTGAGGTTTCTCCAGACCCCTCTGATGTCGCTCTGTTGCAGCTTGTCCTCCATCTTCCTCCTAAAGCTGTCCTTGCCTTCTCTGATCTTTCTCCTCAGCTCCCTCTGTACGGACTTCAGCATCTCCCTGTTCCCCGACCTGAAGATTCTCTTCTTCTCTCTCAGAAGTGTTTTTATCTCAGGGTTGATCCAGGGTTTGTTGTTTGAGCAACACCGTATGGTCTTGGCGGGAACGAATTTGTCCACACAGAACCTGAGGTAGCCCGTGAAGGTGTGAGTGAGGCCATCGATGTCCTCACCATGTGGATCGCAGAGCTGCTTCCAGGCGGTGGCTTCAAAACAGCCCTTTAGAGTGTCCATTGCCTCCTCATGGCCGGAGGTTGTCTGTGCACTAGGGGTTTGTACACCAGCCGGAGATGAACCAAGTTGTGATCCGATCTCCCGAGTTGGGGGAGTTGTGATGAGGTGTACGCCTCCTTAGTGTTTGCGTAGAATAAGTCCAGTGTTTTATTGTCTCTAGTGTGGCATGTGACATACTGGGTAAACGTGGGTAGAATGGGAGATAGTGAAACATGGTTGAAATCGCCGTCATACAATGATACAAGCCTTCAGTTGCACTTAATTTTGACTGGGCGAGCTGTAAAGCTGGTAACGGATGGACAGATACAGCCACACACACAGACCACATTAACTGATAACGGATTACTGTACGCCTCCGTTTTCACCGAGGCATAAAAATTATGAACAGGATCGTGACAAAGGGCAGCCCTGGCGGAGTCCAGCTCTCACTGGAAAGGAGTCCAGCTGGGTGCTGGCAATACGAACCAAACTCTTGCAATAGTCGTATAGGGACCGGATAGCTCGTAACAACAAGCCCGATACTCCATACTCCTGCAGTACCCCCCACAAGAGACCACGAGGGACGCGGTTGAATGCTTTCTCCAAGTCCACAAAACACATGTGGACTGGTTGGGTAAATTCCCATGAACCCTCAAGGACTCTCGAGAGCGTAAAGAGTTGGTCCGATGTGCCACGGCCAAGATGAAAACCACGTTGCTCCTCCTGGATCCGAGGTTCGACCAGCAGTCGGATTCTCCTCTCCAGTACCCTGGCATAGGCCTTCCCAGGGAGACTGAGAAGTGTGATCCCCCTAAAATTAGAACACACCCTCTGGTCCCCCTTCTTGAAGAGAGGAACCACCACCCCAGTTTGCCATGCCAAAGGCACTGTCCCCATCCACCACACAATGTTGCAAAAGCATGTCAACCATGACAGCCCTACAACATCCAGGGCCTTGAGGTACTCCGGATGAATCTTGCCCACCCCCAGGACCCGGCCACCAAAGAGTTTTTTAACCACTTCAACAACCTCAGCCCTTGTGATGGGTGAGTCGTCCCCATTGTCCTCAAGCCCTGCTTCCTCTGTGGAAGGCATGTCAGTGGGATTTAGGAGATCCTCAAAATATTCCTTCCACCACCCGACGATGTCCTCAGTCGAAGTCAGTAGTGCCCCATCCGCACCATACACAGTGTGGATAGGGAGCTGCTTCCCCCTCCTGAGCCGCCGGACAATGTGGCATAATCTCTTCGAGGCTGACTGAAGGTCTTGTTCCATGGCCTCACCAAACTCCTCCCACACCCGAGTTTTTGCTTCAGCCATCCAAGCTGCACTACGCTTGGCCTGTTGGTACACCTCAGCTGCTTCAGGAGTCCCACAAGCCAACCAGGCTCGATAGGACTCCTTCTTCAGCTTGATGGCCCCCCTCACCACTGGTGTCCACCACTTTGTTCGGGGGTTGCCACCACGAGATGCACCAACACCCTTGTGGCCACAGCTCTGGACAGCTGCTGCAACAATGGAGGTGGAGAACATGGCCCATTCAGGCTCCATGTTCCCAGACTCTCTCGGAATGTGGTCAAAGTTCTTCTGAAGGTGGGAGTTGAAGACTTCTCGGACAGGGGCCTTAGCTAGGTGTTCCCAGCACGCCCTTATTGTATGTTTAGGTCTGCCGGGTCTGAATGGCATCCACCCCTGCCAACTAACCACTAGGTTATGATCAGTTAACAGCTCTGCACCTCTCTTTACCCGAGTGTCCAAGACATATGGTCACAGGTCTGATGGCATGATAACAAAATCGATCATCGACCTGCGACCTAGGGTGTCTTGGTGCCAGGTGCACATATGGATACCCTTATGCTTGAACGTGGTTTTCATGATTGACAAACTGTGACTAGCACAAAAGTCCAATAACTGAACACCACTCGGGTTCAGATCAGGCAGACTGTTTCTCCCAATCAAACCCCTTCAGGTTTCACTGTCGTTGCCCATGTGTGTGTTGAAGTCATAAGGGTGGCCCAACCAGTTATTAGGTTTAGGGGGCAATCACTTTTTCGCACAGGGCCATGCAAGTTTGGATTTTTTTTTCCTTAATAATAAACACCTTCATTTAAAAACTGCATTTTGTGTTTACTTGTGTTACCTTTGTCAAATATTTAAATTTGTTTGATGATCTGAAACGTTTAAGTGTGACAAACATACAAAAAAAAAAAAAGTGAAACCAGGATGGGGCAAATACTTTTTCACACCACTGTATATGTAATGAAACTAACGGAACTAACGGAACTTGTTTCACTGAACGACTTTAAATCCAGACTGAGAACACTTGAGATGGCCTCACTAATTTGTAACTGTTTTATATGATTTGTATGTCATTGTAAGTGTATTTGTGATTTTTTTGCTGCCTCTTGGCCAGGACTCCCTTGAAAAAAGAGGTTTTTAATCTCAACGGGTTTTTTTTCCTCGTTAAATAAAGGTATAATAAATAAATAAATGTGTGTGTGTGTGTGTGTGTATATGTATGTATGTATGTATGTATGTATGTGTGTGTTTGTGTGTGTGTGGTGTGAAAAAGTATTTACCCCTTCCAGATTTCTCATTTTTTTGTATGTTTGTCACACTGAAATGTTTCAGATCATCAAACAAATTTAAATATTAGACAAAGATAACACAAGTAAACATAAAATGCAGTTTTTAAATGAAGGTGTTTATTATTAAGGGTAAAAACAAATCCAAACCTACATGGCCCTTTGTGCCCCCCCCCCCCCCGTTAATTTATGTTTTAACTGTGGTTTATCACATCTTTGGAAAGATGAGGTCAATTTCTCTCGCCACACCCAGGCCTGATTACAACCACACGGGGTCTCAATCAAGAAATCACTTAAATAGGACCTGCCTGACAAAGTGAAGTAGACCAAAAGATCCTCAAAAGCTAGACATCATGCTGCAATCCAAAGAAATTCGGGAACAAATGAGAAACAAAGTAATTGAGATCTAGCAGTCTGGAAAAGGTTATAAAGCCATTTCTGAAGCTTTGGGACTCCAGCGAACCACAGTGAGAGCCACTATCCACAAATGGCAAAAACATGGAACATTGGTGAACCTTCCCAGGAGAGGCTGGCCGACCAAAATTACCCCAAGAGGGCAGCGACAATTCATCCAAGAGGTCACAAAAGACCCCACAACAACATCCAAAGAACTGCAGGCCTCACTTGCGTCAGTTAAGGTCAGTGTTCATGACTCCACCACAAAAAAGAGACTGAGCAAAAATGGCCTTCATGGCAGAGTTCCAAGACGAAAACCACTGCTGAGCAAAAAGAACAAAGGCTAATCTCAGTTTTGCCAGAAAACATTTTGATGATCCCCAAGACTTTTGGGAAAATACTCTGTGGACTGACGAGACAAAAGTTGAACATTTTGGAAGGTGTGTGTCCCATTACATCTGGTGTAAAAGTAACACAGCATTTCAGAAAAGGAACATCATCCCAGCAGTAAAATATGGTGGTGGTAGTGTGATGGTCTGGGGCTGTTTTGCTGCTTCAGGACCTGGAAGACTTGCTGTGGTAAATGGAACCATGAATTCTGCTATCTACCAAAAAATCCTGAAGGAGAATGTCCGGCCATCAGTTTGTGACCTCAAGCTGAAGCACACTTGGGTTCTACAGCAGGATAATGATCTAAGACACAACAGCAAGTCAGCCTCTGAATGGCTTAAGAAAATCAAAATGAAGACTTTGGAGTGGCCTAGTCAAAGTCCTGACCTGAATCCGATTGAGATGCTGTGGCATGACCTTAAAAAGGTGGTTCATGCTCAAACCCTCCAGTGTGGCTGAATTATAACGATTCTGCAAAGATGAGTGGGCCAAAATTCCTCCACAGCACTGTAAAAGACTCATTGCCAGTTATTGTAAACGCTTGATTGCAGTTGTTGCTGCTAAGGGTGGCCCAACCAGTTATTCGGTTTAGGGGGCAATCACTTTTTCACACAGGGCCATGTAGTTTTGGATTTTTTTTTCCCCTTAATAATAAACGCCTTCATTTAAAAACAGCATTTTGTGTTTACTTGTGTTATCTTTGTCTAATATTTAAATTTGTTTGATGATCTGAAACATTTTAGTGTGACAAACATACAAAAAAATGAGAAATCAGGAAGGATTCATGAAGTGTGTGTGTGTGTGTGCGCACACACACACACACACACACACACACATATATATATATATACAGTATATATATATATATATATATATAAAACGCATTGACATTTTTTGTCGTGGTATTCTGGCAGTGTAGTAAAATAGTGAGTGTTACCTTTTAAAATAAGCCAAGACAATGTTTTTACTTCTAATAGTTCAAGTACAGATTTCATTTTACTTTGGATATGTCATGTTTAGGCATTTGTAATGAAATTAACTAGATGGGTTATAGGTTTTAAATATTGAATTTACAGATTTAGAATTTTGAATGTTTTCATTTATCTTTTTAAACACTGAAAAAATTCTTAGAAAAGGTAATGCCAAAACTTTTTTTAAAGGATGCAAAGTTCAGAGTGTGACTTGCCAGGATATGAAGTACTGCATATCAGGAGAGTACAAGACTTTCCCAGAGTAAGCCCATGTTAATGTTTTCCTAAATGGAATGACCTTTAATCGTTAAGTGACTCACATGGTGGAGTAAACATTAAAGGAGAAAAACTTCTCTACTATATTTAAAATGTTTTTGTTGTCATTTAAAATGTAGGTTTGATTCATTTAAATAACTGTGTTTAGTCTACCTGTGACACCCATAACACACACACACACACAGACACAGACACACACACTCCATCATTTGCTTTGGGGTGTATTTGTCCATGCTACACATGCACACATAGGCATACACATGCATGGTGATGTCATGTATTTACAAACGGGTGCTGCAGAAGAGCGTGACAGAGCTAACAAAGACAGGAATGCTGCAGGTGTGTGTACGATAAAAGGTCGGAGAAACAAAAGACCACTTCAGTCTCTCTCAGACTAAACTTAAACTATCGGGGTTATTTTGAAACAGTAGAATGTAAAACCTGATAGTACGCTGTTTGTCTTTTGGTTTTAGTCCCTTTGGTCTTTATGTCTCATCACTTTTAAGATAAGATAAGATAAGATAAGCCTTTATTAGTCCCACAACGGGGAAATTCCAGGATTGCAACAGCACAGGGATAGCAACACTCAGAGCAACAATAAAAAAAAAACAAGCAAGCAAGAGCAGCTAATATACATATGTACGTATTACTATAAAATATATATATATACACACACACACAGACACACAGTGCAGAGCATTGTAGCTGGATGGAATAAATATATGAATATATGAACACACAGTGCAGAGCATTGTAGCTAGATGGAATAAATATGTAAATATATAAACACCCACAGTACGGAGCATTGCAGCTAGGTGGAATAAATATGCAAGTATATAAACACACACAGTGCGGAGCAATGTAGCTAGATGGAATAATATGTAGATATATAAATATATAAACACACCCAGTGCTGAGCATTGTAGCTAGATGGAATAAATATGTAAATATATAAACACACACAGTGCAGAGCATTGTTGCTAGATGGAATGAAACAGCATAACCGTCTACTTAGTTATCCTACATGGTATAATTATGTGCCCATACATATTCTCACCCTCCATAGCGACCGGTAAGTTCCTAGTTGTATGCCGGAGGGGACCATTGTGTAAGTCTATTGCATCTTTTGCATTCAAAAAACTATTAGTTTGTTACGTCTTTTTGCTATCTCTGCGAGCAGCCCTGCTTAGGTTGTACACTCTGACAGCCGTTGGTAGGAAGGACCTACGAAACCTCTCGGTTGTGCACCTGGGATGATGTAGTCTGCTGCTAAATGAGCTCCTCAGTGCATTCAGTATGTCCTGCATAGGGTGGAACTCGGACTCCAGCAGAGATGACAGTTTAGCCACCGTCCTTCTCTCTCCTATCTCCTCCATCGGATCAAGGCGCTGCCCCAGGACAGAGCTAGCTTTCTTAATCAGTTTGTTCAGTCTCTTCCTATCGGCTGCAGTAATGCCACTGCCCCAGCAGACCACTCCAAAAGTGATGGCTGATGCCACCACCGTGTCATAGAATGACTTCAGCAGCGCCCCTTGTACACCAAAAGACCTGAGTCTCCTCAGCAGGAACAGCCTGCGCTGTCCCTTCTTGTAGAGTGCATCAGTATTGTGTGACCAGTCTAGTTTATTGTTCAGATGAATACCCAGGTACTTATAGGATGTCACCATCTCGATGTCTGTTCCCTGTATATTTACTGGTACTGTGAGGGGCTGCCCATGCCTGCGGCAGTCCACCACCAGCTCCTTAGTTTTCCTCGCGTTGATCTGGAGGCAGTTCCGATGGCACCAGTCCACGAAGTCCTGGATAAGCCCTCTGTACTCAGCTTCATCTCCATTGGAGATGAGGCCAACGATCGCAGAGTCATCAGAGAACTTCTGTAGATGGCAGTGTGTTGTGTTGTGTGAGAAGTCCGCAGTATAAAGAGTGAACAGGAAGGGAGCCAGCACCGTTCCCTGGGGGGCCCCCGTGCTACTGATGATCGTGTCGGACACACAGTCCCGGGTTCTCACAAACTGAGGCCGGTTCGTGAGGTAGTCCAGGATCCATGATGACAGGTGCTGGTCCACCCCTGCGCGCAGCAGCTTGTCTTTTTGAACCCTTTCTCTCTTCTGCTTCTTCTCAAAACACTTGTTCAGATGATTGTTATTTAAATTTCAAGTAGTGGTACAGTAGATCAGTACAGCAGGGTTTTCTAGAGTTACTTTATTAAAGAAATTCTTATTACTTTTAAAGCTTGCATTTTTGCACTTCTAACAGCTGTGGATGTTCATTGGTGACATGTTTCTGTATAATATAAGCAGTATAACATGTCCCACCTGCAGAAAACTGTGGTGAGTTCTTTGAGACTGGAGCATTGTAAAAGCTTTGTAACCTATTGGTTTTGTTTAGTTGTGTCACGATGTGCATGATTCAGGGTTAGTTGGTAAGTTTTTACCCATTAGCTGAAAAAGGCTGATTTGTATTGTTGTCACCCCACTTGGTGGCAGGCGACTGGGCATCAACACTTCCCTGGGGCAGTGGTGGCCAAATGGTTACAGATATGGACTGATGTTTGGAGGAGCACCGGTTCAATCCCTGGACCAGCAGATGATATAGTAGCGTTTGCCCCACCCTCATTAACTCACTGTGGTGCCCTAGAGCAAGGTCCTTAACCCCAGCTGCTCCAGTGGAGCTGCTCAATGGCCACAGGTCAGTCTGGTTGTACTGGGCAGCTTCCAGGTGTGAATGTGAACAGGTTGTCCTTGAAAAAGAGAGGTTACCTCTCAGTGGACCTCCCCTGTATAAATAAAGGTTACTTTTTATGGACTTAATGACTTGAGAAGGAAGTTGTTGCCTTTTCAAATTGATATCATGGGTACCTTAACCTCAAATTCAGACGGCAAGTAGCTCAGACAATTTGACTTTCATCAGATTAGTTTTGATCAAGAATTTCATCAAGTTTTAGGTTGGGTTCAGACAGAGTTACGATGGGTACAGGCCTTGCATGCCTCAAAGTCATTCTCCAAACACTTGATGGTGGACAGCAAAGAAACACGCTAAATGCTCTTTTAAATATGGCTGCCTTCATGTTTGCACCTGTTGTAAGTTAATAAATCATCCTCAAAACACCTACTAAACAAAATGCACAGCTTTTAAGATTATTCACACATTCTAGTATGTTGGATCTTATGCATTTATCTTTCAGTCACAGTACCATCACATTGGATCAGAGGGGTATTCCAGAAAACAGGGTTAACATAGCCTGAAATAAACGCTGAACTCAGGGTTAAGTGAACCTGCCAGAACTTACTCCGAGTTTCTGGTTCCAGAACTTTGGCTATGACTGTGTTTGATCAACTCAGAGTTGACTGACCTCGACCTACTAAGACAGCATGTGTTGATCACAGAAACCACGAGCAGTGGAGGAAAAGAGAGAGAATTATTTCTCTGAGGAAGATTTACAGGGGTATGAAAAAGTGTTTGCCCCCTTCCTGATTTCTCATTTTTTTGTATGTTTGTCACACTAAAATGTTTCAGATCATCAAACAAATTTAAATATTAGACAAGGATAACACAAGTAAACATAAAATGCAGTTTTTATATGAAGGTGTTTCTTATTGATGGTTAAAAAAAATCCAAACCTACATGGCCCTATGTGGAAAAAGTGATTGCCCTCTAAACCTAATAACTGGTTGGGCTACCCTTAGCAGTAACAACTGCAATCAAGTGTTTGTGATAACTGGCAATGAGTCTTTTACAGCACTGTGGAGGAATTTTGGTCCACTCACCTTTGCAGAATTGTTGTAATTCAGCCAGAGTGGAGGGTTTTCGAGCAAAAACCACCTTTTTAAGGTCATGCCACAGCATCTCAATCAGATTCAGGTCAGGACTTTGACAAGGCTACTCCAAAGTCTTCAATTTGTTTTTCTTAAGCCATTCAGAGGTCGACTTGCTGGTGTGTCTTGGATCATTGTTCTGCTGCAGAACCCAAGTGCACTTCAGCTTGAGGTCACGAACAGATGGCCGGACATTCTCCTTCAGGATTTTTTGGTAGATAGCAGAATTTGTGGTTCCATTTACCACAGCAAGTCTTCCATGTCCTGAAGCAGCAAAACAGCCCCAGACCATCACACTGCCGCCACCATATTTTACTGTTGTTCCTTACTTATGTTCCTTTTCTGAAATGCTGTGTTACTTCTACACCGGATGTACTGGAACACACATTTTCCAAAATGTTCAACTTTTGTCTCATCAGTCAACAGAGTATTTTCCCAAAAGTCTTGGGAATCATCAAGAGTGTTTTCTGGCAAAACTGAGATGAGCTTTTGTTCTTTTTGCTCAGCAGTGGTTTTCGTCTTGGAACTCTGTCGTGCAGGCCATTTTTGCCCAGTCTCTTTTTTTGTGGTGGAGTCATGATCACTGGCCTTAACTGAGGCAAGTGAGGTCTGCAGTTCTTTGGATGTTGTTGTGGGGTCTTTTGTGACCTCTTGGATGAGTCGTCGCTGCGCTCTTGGGGTAATTTTGGTTGGCTGGCCACTCCTGGGAAGTTTCACCACTGCTCCATGTTTTTGCCATTTGTGGATAATGGCTGTCACTGTGGTTCGCTGGAGTCCCAAAGCTTTAGAAATGGCTTTATAACCTTTTCCAGACTGATAGATCTCAATTACTTTGTTTCTCATTTGTTCCCGAATTTCTTTGGATTGCAGCATGATGTCTAGCTTTTGAGGATCTTTTGGTCTACTTCACTTTGTCAGGCAGGCCCTATTTAAGTGATTTCTTGACCGAGAACAGGTGTGGCAGTAATCAGACCTGGGTGTGGTTAGAGAAATTGAACTCAGCGTTTTAATCGGGGGGGGGGGGGGGTCACTTTTTCACACAGGGCCATGTAAGTTTGGATTTTTTTTTTACCCTTAATAATAAACACCTTCATTTAAAAACTGCACTTTATGTTTACTTGTGTTTTATCTTTGTCTAATTTTTAAACTTGTTTGATGATCTGAAACATTTCAGTGTGGCAAACATACAAAAAAATGAGAAATCAGGAAGGGGGCAAACACTTTTCACACCACTGTGCAAGCACTCTTTAAGGCATATGAGGAGTGGGAAAAAATCACATAATCAAGAAGAAAAAAACAGCAACATCAGCCAAAGATACAGGGAGCTGACCTGCAAAGAACTGCTGACTGCATGAATTGAGTTTTTTGGTTTCTTCACCAGTGGACAGTCTATATAAGTTTATATAAGCATTTCTACTTGGCCTCTCAAGCGTCTCAGTGACATGCAGTGCATCCGGAAGGTATTCACAGTGCTTCACTTTTTCCACATTTTGTTATGTTACACTCGTATTCCAAAATGGATTAAAAAAAAATTTCTTCAAAATTCTACACACAATACCCCATAATAATAGCATGATTTTTTTTTTTTAGATTTTTTGCAAATTTATTAAAAATAAAATACTATGAAATCACTTGTACATAAGTATTCACAGCCTTTGCTCAGTACTTTGTTGATGCACCTTTGGCAGCAATTACAGCCTCAAGTCTTTTTGAATATGATGCCACAAGCTTGCTACACCTGTCTTTGGGCAGTTTTGTCCATTCCTCTTTGCAGCACCTCTCAAGCTCCATCAGGTTGGATGGGAATGAATGAATGAATGATTTATTTGAACGTGTTGCATCTGTACAAGAATCAATTTAAACAGCTATTTTCAGATCTCTCCAGAGATGTTCATTTGGATTCAAGTCTGGGCTCTGGCTGGGCCACTCAGTGACATTCACAGAGTTGTCCTGAAGCCACTCCTTTGATATCTTGGCTGTGTGCTTAGGGTCGTTGTCCTGCTGAAAAATGAACCGTTGCCCCAGTCTGAGGTCAAGAGCACTCTGGAGCAGGTTTTCATCCAGGATGTCTCTGTACATTGCTGCATTCATCTTTTCATCTATCCTGACTAGTCTCCCAGTTCCTGCCACTGAAAAACATTCCCACAGCATGATGCTGCCACCACCATATTTCACTGTAAGGATGGTATTGGCCTGGTGATGAGTGGTGCCTGGTTTCCTCCAAACATGACGCCTGGTATTCACGCCAAAGTGTTCAATCTTTGTCTCATCAGACCAGAGAAATATGTTTCTCATGGTCTGAGAGTCCTTCAGGTACCTTTTGGCAGACTCCAGGCGGGCTGCCTGCTGACCTTGCCTTTTACTAAGGAGTGGCTTCCATGTGGCCACTCTACCATACAGGCCTGATTGGTGGATTACTGCAGAGATGGTTGTCCTTCTGGAAGGTTCTCCTGTCTCCACAGAGGAACGCTGGAGCTCTGACAGAGTGACCATCGGGTTCTTGGTCACCTCCCTGACTAAGGTCCTTCTCCCTGATCACTCAGTTTAGATGGCCGGCCAGTTCTCGGACGAGTCCTGGTGGTTCCGAACATCTTCCATTTATGGATGATGGAGGCCACTGTGCTCATTGGAACCTTCAAAGCAGCAGAAATTTTTCTGTACCCTTCCTCAGATTTGTGCCTCGAGACAATCCTGTCTCGGAGGTCTACAGACAATTCCTTTGACTTCATGCTTGATTTGTGCTCTGACGTGCACTGTCAACTGTAGGACCTTATATATACAGGTGTGTGCCTTTCCAAATCATGTTCAGTCAACTGAATTTACAACAGGTGGACTCCAATTAAGCTGTAGAAACATCTCAAGGAGGATCAGTGGAAACAGGATGCACCTGAGCTCAATTTTGAGCTTCATGGCAAAGACTGTGAATACTTATGTACATTTGATTTCTTGGTTTTTTTATTTTTACTAAATTTTAAAAAATCTCAAAACTTTTAATGTTGTCATTATAGGGTATTGTATGTAGAATTTTGAGGAAAAAAATGAATTTGATCCATTTTGGAATAAGGCTGTAACATAACAAAATGTGGAAAAAGTGAAGCGCTGTGAATACTTTCTGGATGCACTGTAAGTAGAGTGTTAGACTGATGTGAGAGGCTGTGAGTTTGAGCCCCTACTTGGATGTCCCTTGGGTCAAATTTATTTTCCATAAAAAAATAAGTATTCAGAATAATGTGATAAATCGAGTGCTTTGCAAGGCAATAGGCTGTTTTACAACCTTTATCATTACATGCAGATATAATGGCTTTTGCTAGAAAGATTTTTTTTTCCATGTAAATTTGTACCTTTTTTCATGAATTTGCAGCTTTTCGTCTAAATTGAGAGCCTTTTTTCTTGTCATTTTGTTATTTTTTTATAGTAAATATGCAATTTTTCATGTAATTTGAAATCATTTTCCAAAAGATTTTTTTTTGCAGATTCCTTTGGAATTGTACATTTTTATTCATAAATTGGCAATTTTTGTCATGTGAATTTGAAGTTTTTCTTTATATATTTCTAAATTTATTCATGTAATTTTGTGACCTTTTTTGTAAATTTAGTAAAACAGAATTAACATAATTAAAATTGAGCAGTTTGGGTGAAGGAGCAAATATCCAAATACCAAATTAAAAAAAAAATAATACCACTGTCATGAACAGATGTCCAGATAAGAGAATATTTGGGTACTGCTCTGGTAAAATGTAATAAAATCTGATGATTCCATCCTTCATTATTTATTTCGTGAAGCTCTGTTAAGGCTTTTTCACTTTCCCCACATACCTAGTTAATCAGATTATACAGTATGAATTTTAATTTTTTCACATATTGCAATAAAGCTTGCATATGCAAGCCTTGCTGTAATGTTAATTTATACAAACCTTTTTAAGGGTTTTTTTCTATTCAACCCATTTCCCTCACAAGCCTCTTTTTTACTGAACGAATTTGGGCTTTTTATTTTAACTTTTTAACAGTTTTATCACCTTCATAGTCCAAGATGGTGTTCTTGTCTTGTAATCTAAATATAGTTTTGTTTTGGGTTTTTTTGCCTTTTTGCTCAACTATCGTTCATTAGACCAAAGACCATAAGATTGTTAATGGAGTTAAAATGCTGAAGAGGAAAGACTGCATCAGCTGTGACAGAAGTGGACATGGAGGGTCCAGAGGGTCCACTAAGCTATATGGACAATATGTGCCAAGCATCAATATGTGACTATGGTGTTTGAAGACGGAGGATTTGCAGCAGAACTTATTTCTGTTCCATAAGAGACTGAACAGGTCAGTGTAGTGGCTCCTCCTCCAAAGTCTATGCAGCAATTTGACAATGCAAATAAAACTGATTTTATTGATCTTAATGTGAGACAAATTACTGCTAAACAGAAATTAATATTTTGTCTTTGAGATGACTAAGTGTAAGAATTTCATTGTAGGCGCCAGCAAAGGATCTGTACAAAATCTATCTCGATAGAAAAAAAAAAATTAGAAAATGGATTTGGAGATGAAATATCTGCATGTAAAGATAAAAGGAAAATGATGTTTGTTCAGGAAATAAAGAAGGTGTGTTAAAAACAAATTAGTGATGGTGTGTTTTATTAAAAAATAATTTGGAATTATTAGTTATCTGATTCTCTGTCATCACAGTTCTATTTGTTTACTGTGGATGTGGTTCCTTGTAAGTTTAAATATTAATAATAATAATAATGCATCGGTTTTATATAGCGCTTTATCATATATACTCAAAGACGCTTTACAATTAGGTACATTATTCATTCACTCCAGACAGACAATGGTAGTGGCAAGCTACTTCTGCAGCCACAGCTGCCCTGGGGCAGGCTGATGGAAACGTGGCAGCCAATCTGCGCCAACGGCCTTTCCGGCCACCACCGAACATTTTATACATTTATACACATTCATACCCAGTGTTATGGGCACTGGAGGCAATGCGGGTGAAGTGTCTTGCCCAGGGACACAACGGCAGGATATCTGGGGAGAGCGGGATTCGAACCGCCAACCATCGGGTTATTAGACGACCTGCTCTACCTCCTGAGCCACTGCCGCCCCAGTGTATTCTTAACATACCCCCCAACATAACCTGAACATAACCTGCTCAGGAGCCTCACAGCCTTTGTTACCATAGTTACAAACATACTCAGACTTTTTGAAACCGAAAACTCAGTTACCACAAACTCTGAATTAACTTACCCAGGTAAGCCACTAAACCTGCTTTCTGGAACAAGGCCCAGCTTTTATTGTCAACAATATTAGAGGATTTCTGTCTCGATATTATTCAAAGAAAATATGTCTGTGAACATTTGACTTTAAAATTAGAAAATTTTCTTTGACACATTTTTTTAAAGAAGGCAATCTGCTTTTATTAAGAAAACTGAACATGAATCAAATAAGTTTTGGAAGTCAAGAAGATGACTGTCAGGCATTACTTCCTCTGTTTTGTTTTGTTTTTTCACCACACTCTAGTCAGTGTAAAGTCAAGCAAAGTCAGAGCCGGATTTTCAGAGCTAGGTCCCCCATTTGAGTTATTCTAATTCAAATGGGGGACTTAGGGGCGGCTGTGGCACAGGTGTAGTGTGGCCGACTACTGATCGGCGGGTCAGGGGTTCAGTTCCCGCTCTGTCTGCAGTCTGCGTGTTGAAGTGTCCTTGAGCAAGACACCGAACTCCCCTTTGCTCCTGGTGGGTCAGGCCAACACCTGTGCATGGCAGCTCTGCCACCATCAGTGTGTGAATGGGTGGATAGCAGGATCTGTAAAGCGCTTTGGTCATCTAGAGATGAGAAAAAGTGCTATATAAGTGAATGCCATTTACCATTTCTAGTAAAGTTATAGCAGACCTGTATTAAACCTACTGTTTCTCCTGTCTTAGTCTCTCCTGTGTCCTTCTAGCTCAGTGTTTATCTTCCAACTTCAGTGGGAGGATTCACTGTGCTCTTAAATAAGACCATGACCTCATTGCCTTGCAGCTTTGCTCTGCTCCGTTTCCCCTGTTTGTTTGGATCTTGGTCACTCTCACCCTCCCAGTTCCTTTTAACCCTCTCTCTACTGAATGTTACCATATCCCCACACTATCATAAATTGCTAAAATAGATTGATGTCGTTGCTGTGCCCAGGGATTAATCTAATTAATGATGGTGTGAAAGCCCCGGGATCGACTCTTCAGGTGTTAGTTAGGGCAGTTGATGTAGGTCAGCAGGTTTTGTTGTATGATCCCACACAAACTAACACTGCACAGTCATGTGTAGAAGGATCAACGAGGAGTTTCTCTTATCAAGAATCTCTTCCTCCCTCACATACCTTATTTTGGCTCTATTTTGCCATATTCATATGGACAGTGTGAGATGATGGGTAATCTCCTTACCTGTTGTATCCTCATAATATGCTTTGACTCATTTGACCTGGCAGCTACTTAATGCCGCTGTCACACCTAGATGATTTAGGTAGTGTTTGCCAAATGTATGAAAAATTTGGAGAATACACTGGCGTACGTGGAATCAGTTATGGGTAAGTTTTGTATAAGTTAAGAGCACGCTGAAGAACACTGAAGCACACTTAAGTTTGCAAGGTCAAAGATAAAGAAAATGTTGGCACATGTCCAATGAGATGTTAAACAGAATATTTTGGGGTCATTTGATGTCATGTGATGGACATAGAAGGAAATAAGAGAAAATAAAGATTGCAAACGTCAAACTACAGGGCAAGGCAAGTTTATTTAGATTGCACATTATATGGCACATTTCGTGGACAAGACAGTTCAAAGTGCTTTACACAAAACATTAAAGCATTACAGCAAGTTGCAAAAGGAATACTACTTAGGAGCTGTAGCATTTATTCTTGTTTGGCAGTTGAAGCTTCATGTAGCTCAGAGGCTTCTAATTGTACAGAAAAATATTCAAAGCTTTGAGGTTTCTTTCTAAAAAGCAGACTGAAGCACTGACAGTTTCAAATCCATGTCAGCAATAAAAGTTCAGAGACTGTGGTCGTTGTAATCTGCTGATTTTTTTTTTTTCATTTATACCAGTGGTCTTAAACTTTTTTTTTATTCCCCATTTTGGAGAGCCATTAACAAGCCCACCTACCCACAGTTATTTCTCTGCTCCTCCACACCCACAATGAATCCAAGAGCAAGCTAAGCCTCATCATATTTCTTTTTCTTCTTGGCTTGTTTTTTTTTTGTTAATTATCATCTGGAATTTCTCTTTGGTCATCATTTTGATGGAGTTTTAAAAATTAGGTCATGATATAATTTTATCCATCCATCCATCCATCCATCTACTGCTTAATCCTTTTAGGGTCGGGGGGACTAGAGCCTATCCCAGCATCTTTGGGCGAGCGGTAGGGTACATGCTGAACAGATTGTCAGTCCATTGCAGGGCAGATATAATTTTATAAGTAATTTTAATTCTAATATGATAAAACACTGATTTTTTTGGGGGGGGGGATTTTTTTTTTTTTTTTTTTTTTGGTATTTTGTATACTTTATAAATCCCAGAGGGAAATTACACATCATCCACCTGGATGGATGAGGCAGCCACAGTGTGGCGCCAATGCCTTCACCATTCATACACACATTCACACCTAGGGCCACTTTTGAGTCTCCAATTAACCTAACTTGCATGTTTTTGGCCTGTGGGAGGAAACCAGAGTACCCAGGGTAAACCCACGCAGACACAAGGAGAACATGCAAAACTCCACACAGAAGGGTCACTGATGGTCAGGGAGTGGGATTGAACCCACGATGGTCAGGGGTGGATTAGTTTTTATTTTCATTTGCATTTTCAGCTTTAATTGTGAAACTTTTGACTTTGCAGGAAATAATACACCCCCCCCCCCCCCCACACACACACACACAGAAGGTTTACATATAAATCTGGCCCTCGGGAAGTGAGGAAAAATTTTTGTGGCCCTCACTACCACTAAAGTTGCCCACCCCTGATCTAAAGGTTCAACTGATGCAACCATAACTGTAAGCTACCCAAAGAAAGGTTTTATCCAACCTTGAAGTTAAGTCTAATCTTTCATTTTATTTACTCTGTAACACCACTTCATAACGTTAGAAAGAGAACCCCAGCAATCAGGGGCTTTCTATGAACAATCAGCTAGCAACAAGGGAGAAGAACCTTAGCACATGAATGAAGGCGTCAAGTCTGAAATGAAAACCTCCGTTTGTTTCACTGGTTCTTTAGTGTGCACCCACACTGACATTCCTGTGCTCTCTCAGAGCTGTAAACCTTTCAGTAACTACAGTACAATGTTGGAGTGAGTGTCTGCATGTGGATGTGGTGTTTACACATGCTGCATTGGCACTTTCTTTTACTTTGTGTGCGTGTGTATGTGTGTGTTATCCATATAAGGGTGTATGCGCCTTCAAAGCCTTCCTGGATTCTGTACAATGTGTATTTGGTTTTTAATAGATGAAGAGTAGCACCGCTCTATGCCCATGTAAGCCCAGACTACACTGAGGAATTAAAGGCCGTCTAAATAGTCTTCATTGGCACACTCGTACTGTACACATATAGGCAGAAGATATTCAACACATTAACTAGTTTCTACTTTCGGGGGCAGTAGTGGCTCAGGAAGTAAAGTGGGTGTTCAGGGTTAGTGGTTCAAATCCCATACTCCCTCCATGACACTGGGTATAAATGTGTATAAATGTTCGGTAGTGGTCAGAGAGGCTATTGGTGCAGATTGGCAGCCACATTTCCGTCAGTCTGTCCCAGGGCAGCTGTGGCTACAGCAGTAGCTTACCACTACCATTGTCTGTCTGTGGAGTGAATGAATAATGGACTTATTGTAAAGCGCTTTTGGAATCATGAAAGGCACTATATAAATGCAATCCAGTATTATTATTGTTATTATTTCTTTTAACATTTGGAATCTGTTCAAAACCACTTTTTTGTAAAACATTTTCTTCGTTATTTTTTTTCTGACATGCAGTTAATTCACGTTTATACCTGTTGACCCACTGAAAATCTACAACACTTCTCTGCCAATCCCTGTTCCTCCATTCACTACAAACCAAATGAAGTGATACATATTCTGTAAAGAGACATTGATGAGATGAGAAATGTGTAAAGTCCTGACTGCTTCTGGTATTGATCACTGTGTAAAATATGGGGGTTTTATAGGCTCAACTTGAGGCCAAAAAATTTTTCAACTTGTGAACAAGGTTCATAAATTGTCCCAGAGTGTGTAGTTGTAAATCAAATTTTCTCATCTTGTAAATTAAGCCCATGTGATAAATTCAAGTTTTTACATGCATAGACAATATTTGTATTTGCGAAAAAATTGTGAAGTCACAAATACAGTGCATCCAGAAAGTATTCACAGCACTTCCACTTTTTCCACATTTTGTTATGTTACAGCCTTATTCCAATGGATTAAATTCATTTTTTTTCCTTCAGAATTCTACACGCAGTACCCCACAATGACTACATGAAAAAAAGTTTTTTGAGATTTTTTTCAAATTTGTTAAAAAATAAAAAACTAAGAAACCACATGTACATGCGTAAGTATTCATGGCCTTTGCTCAGTATTTTGTTGATGCACCTTTGGCAGCAATTACAGCCTCAAGTCTTTTTGAATATGATGCCACAAGCTTGCCAAACTTATCTTTGGGCAGTTTCGTCCATTCCTCTTTGCAGCACCTCTCAAGCTCCATCAGGTTGGATGAGAAGCGTCGATGCACAGCCATTTTCAGATCTCTCCAGAGATGTTCAGTTGGATTCAAGTCTGGGCTCTGGCTGGGCCACTCAAGGATATTCACAGAGTTGTCCTGAAGCCACCCCTTTGATATCTTGGCTGTGTTCTTAGGGTCGTTGTGCTGCTGAAAAATGAACTGTCACCCCAGTCTGAGGTCAAGAGCAGTCT
The DNA here is from genome assembly GCA_020510985.1 of Pholidichthys leucotaenia. NCBI lineage: Eukaryota > Metazoa > Chordata > Actinopteri > Cichliformes > Pholidichthyidae > Pholidichthys > Pholidichthys leucotaenia. The sequence continues at coordinate 180,929,727 of CM035845.1, read as the reverse complement.
GAAGCAGGTTTTCATCCAGGATGTCTCTGTACATTGCTGCATTCATTTTTCTCTCTCTTCTGACTAGTCTCCCAGTTCCTGTCACTGAAAAACATTCCCACAGCATGATGCTGCCACCACCATATTTCACTGTAGGGATGGTATTGGCCTGGTGATGAGCAGTGCCTGGTTTCCTCCAAACATATTGCCTGGCATTCACACCAAAGAGTTCAGTCTTTGTCTCATCAGAACAAATTTTGTTTCTCATGGTCTGAGAGTGCTTCAGGTGCCTTTTGGCAAACTCCAGGTGGGCTGCCATGTGCCTTTTACTAAGAAGTGGCTTCCTTCTGGCCATTCTACCATACAGGTCTGATTGGTGGATTGCTGCAGAGATGGTTGTCCTTCTGGAAGGTCCTCCTCTCTCCACAGAGGAACGCTGGAGCTCTGACAGAGTGACCATCGGGTTCTTGGTCACCTTCCTGACAAAGGCCCGTCTTCCCCAGTCGCTCAGTTTAGACAGCTGGCCAGCTCTAGGAAGAGTCCTGGTGGTTCCAATCTTCTTCCATTTATGGATGATGGAGGCCACGGTGCTCATTGGGACCTTCAAAGCAGCAGGAATTTTTCTGTACCCTTCCCCAGATTTGTACCTTGAGACAATCCTGTCTCAGGGGTCTAGTGACAACTCCAGACTTCATGCTTGGTTTGTGCTATGACATGCACAGTCAACTGTGGGACCTTATATAGACAGGTGTGTGCCTTTCCAAATCATGGCCAATCAACTGAATTTACAACAGGCGGCTGTAGAAACATCTCAAGGAGGATCAGTGGAAACAGGATGCACCTGAGCTCAAGTTTAAGCTTCATGGCAAAAGCTGCGAATACTTATGTACATGTGATTTCTTAGTTTTTTATTTTTAATAAATTTGCAAAAATTTAAAAAAAAAACAACTTTTCACGTTGTCATAATGGGGTATTGTGTGTAGAATTTTGAGGAAAAAAGTGAATCCATTTTGTAATAAGGTTGTAACAAAATGTGGAAAAAGTGAAGCGCTGTGAATACTTTCCGGATGCGCTGTAAACTGTGAAAATAGAAGTGCTTTTGTAAACATTTCTTTACAGAGACAAAGCAGAAAATTGCCTGTAAAACTTTTGGTGTTTTGCCCTCTCTCTGTTTTGAATACAGTTACACTAAACTGGATTTTTTTTTTTGTGTTCTCATTCTTGCTTTGAATTGAACTGAGTGAATATTATCTGAATTATTCCTCAGTTTATTTTGGTTGTGTTTATATTGTTTGTGATGCCATGATAACATAATTTGTCTGCCTAGAACGCCAGACTGACAAACTGTTAGTCTGTTTATTCATAAGAGGTTTTACAAAGAAAAGAAAATGGCCGATTTAAAAGCAAGATGGCGCCCACTGATGGCAAAGGTCTTTGCTCGTTCCGTTCTGGAATGCCGACTTTTCTCCTTTTTTTGCATGGTTGCTGTTCTTTTTACAGCGCATAAGTCATGCATTGCTAACATACGACTGACAAACACTACTGAACATCGCCGAGATGAGCAGTAACACGGAGTTTACTCGCTTCATTCCACCCAACCTGCAATGCATCGTATTTCCACGCAGAGATCAACACCATCCCCCAGGAAGGCCCCAAAGCACCAAGTCCACGTGAGCATGCTGACCCCAAGAGAGCACGTCGAAGAGGCAAGAGAGATGGGCTACATGCTAGGCTAAAGGCCCGCGGCAGCCGACCACCAATTTCCAGTTTCTTACTGGCGAATGTTTGATCTTTGGGAAAACAAGCTAAACAAACTAAGAGCAAGTATTGAAGATCAGCGGGAGACAAGAGAGTGCTGCACCCTAATTTTCTGAGAGACCTGGCTATCAGACAGAATTCCGGAGGCCACCATTCAACTACAGACTCACTCAACACGTCGGGCAGACAAAGGGAGGGGAAGTGTGTGTTTTTTGTAAACAACCCGTGGTGTGGAGATATACAGACTGTTTACAAGCACTGTTCACCCGATGTGGAGTTTTTACTATTGAAATGCCGTCACTATTATCTACTGAGAGAATTTACCACTGTGTTTTTAGCTGCTGTTTACATCCGTCCGCAAAGCAACTATACAGTAGCGCTAAACAAACTCCATGAAGTCATCAGCACAGTAGAGACGAAGCATCCCGATGCTGTATTTATTGTTGCTGGCAACTTTAACCAGTGCAATTTATGGACTGTACTCCCCAAATATTACGAGCATGTGGACATTCCATTCATCCATCCATCCATCTTCTTCCGCTTAATCCTTTTCAGGTCGTGGGGGGCTGGAGCCTATCCCAGCATCTTTGGGCGAGAGGCAGGGTACACCCTGGACAGATTGCCAGTCCATCGCAGGGCCAACACAGAGAGACAGACAACCATTCACTCTCACAGTCATACCTAAGGACAATTTAGAAACCCGTTTGATGCCAATTAACCTAACTTGCATGTTTTTGGCATGTGGGAGGAAATCGGAGAAATCCCGGAGTAAACCCACGCAGACACGGGGAGAACATGCAAACTCCACACAGATCACTGTTGGTCGGGGCCTGGGATCGAACCCAGGATCCCCCGGCCAAGGGTGAGTTGCTGTGCTGCCACAATGCTAACCACTCTGCCACCGTGCTGCCCGTGGGCATTCCCACCCACGATAAAAGCACATTGGATCATGTTTATACCAATATACGTGGCGCTTACAGAGCGGCACCCCTTACCCCACTTCGGACAGTCAGATCACATCTCACTGTTTATGTACCCAGCCTACAGACAAAAGTTGAAACAAACAAATCCTATTATTAAGCAAATTAAGCACTGGACTCCAGAAGCTGAGAGCACCCTGCAAGACTGTTTTGCCTGCACAGACTGGGATGTGTTTAAAGCTGCAGCCACCCGAGAGGACTCTTCTGTAAACATACAGGAATATGCTGAATATGTGACTGGGTGCATCAGCCCATCGTTGATACCATTGTACCCACCACACAGATCAGGAAGTTCCCCAACCAGAAGCCCTGGATTAATCAGTCAGGTACGTCAGATGCTGCGTGCTCGCTGTCTTGCATTTAAATCAGGCAATGAGGTTGAGTACAAAACTGTGACGTATGAACTGAGGAAGGCTATAACAACAGCCAAGAGGCAGTACAGAGAAAAGTTGGACAGCCTCTACTCCACTCCTGATTCAGGGCGCATGTGGCAAGGCCTGCAACACATCACAGACTACAAGAGGACCAACAGCAGCACCACTAGCTCCACAGACAGCCTGCTGGACAATCTCAACATCTTTTACACCTGCTTTGAGAGCACCAGCTACAGGGCTGAGAAGAGACACACATTCACCCCCCCCCCCACACACACACACACACCCACTAAAAGTCTCACCAGACCATGTAAACAAAGCACTGAGGAATATTAACCCCCGCAAGGCAGCAGGACCAGACAACATACCTGGGCGGGCCCTGAGAACATGCGCTGTCGAGCTGACTGACGTCCTCACATCAATCTTCAACCTCTCCCTCAACCAGAACATAGTCCTCTCCTGCTTCAAAACGACAACCATCATCCCCCCTCTCCAAAAAGGAGCCTGCTGACCTGTCTGAATGATTACAGACCGGTAGCACTCACTCCAATCATCATGAAGTGCTTTGAGAGAGTGGTGTTGCCCCTCATTCAGGACAGCATACCGGGCACCATGGATCTCCTGCAGTACACCTACCAGCCCAACAGGTCCACCTCAGATGCCATTGCTGCAGCACTCCATTATTCTCTCTCCCACCTGGAAGATAAAGACTCCTACATTAGGATGCTCTTTGTCAACTACAGCACCGCCTTCAACACAGTCATCCCCCACAAACTGTCGTCACTTGGCCTGCACCCCACCCTCTGCGACTGGCTACTGGACTTTCTAACTGGCAGGCCCCAGTCTGTCAGGGTGGGTAACAGGACGGCAGCCAGCATCATCACGAACAAAGGTGTCCCACAGGGTTGTGTTCTCAGCCCCATCCTCTACAGCCTCTTCACCCATGACTGTGTTGCCTCCCACAAGGACAATATCATCCTAAAGTTCGCTGATGACACATCAGTGATAGGACGCATCACTGGTGATGACGAAGCATCCTACAGGAAGGAGGTGGCCAACCTGTTGTCATGGTGTGAGGACAACAACCTCACCCTCAACACAGACAAGACAAAGGAGATGATAGTGGACATGAGGAAAGGGAGGAGGAGACCCCATCAGCCGCTGTTCATCCGGAAGCTTGAGGTGGAGAGGGTGAGCAGCTTTAAATACCTGGGCATCCACATCAGTGAGGACCTTAAGTGGGCACACAACACCACAGAGCTGTTTAAGAGAGCTCAACAGCGGCTGTACTTCCTGAGGAGGCTGAAGAAGTTTGGCATGTCCTCCAGGATCCTCAACAATTTCTAGAGCTGCATCATCGAGAGCATCCTGAACAACTGCATCACTGCGTGGTACGGCAGCACCACCGCCCTGGACCGCAAACGCCTGCAGAGAGTGGTGAAGACAGCGGAGAAGATCATCAGGACTCCACTCCCTTCTCTACAGAGTGTCTACCACCGCAGAGTTCAAAGGAGAGCTGATGCCATCCTCCGGGACACCACCCACCCCCAGCACTAATTGTCCACACTTCTACTCTCAGGCTGGAGGTACAGAAGTGTGAAATGCAGGTCAGCCAGACTAAAAAACCTGCTTCTTTCCCACTACCATCAGACTCCTGAACAAATAACAACTTCCAAAACTCCGCAATCATCATCATCATAGCAGTCTGTCTGGGGCGACAATGACTGTTTCATTTAGGTCTGATCAGATTCCTCCACACAGCTCTGTCCTTCGCCCTCCACTGCCAGGAGCTCCTGACCTTGTTAACCTGGGCGACGTCCGAGCTGGTATGAGTTGCTTTCTGAATGACCATTTCATGAAACTGCTTGCAAAGTATTTGAGTACCGCTAGCTTTTGTTGGACTAGTGGCACATTCTTGCATATAGGAACTCACACACCGGCTGCTAAATTTGCACATTGCTCACCTGTACAGTGTATATAGTCTCACCCGTCTGATGTCCATATCATCTCTGCTGCTAATTATCATCTCTGCTGCTATTTATCTTGTACAGTCTACTGGTACTACCATTACAGAGAAATTAGCACCGGGTGCTAATTTGTAATTTATGATTATATACTGCTTGCAGCACAATTCCCATTTGCACACTGTACATAGGTTTATTTACATAATGCTCATTTGTACACTGTACGTAGGTTTATGTCATCCCAGGTTCACATCATCTCTGATATCAATATATTACTACCGCTATAGTCATCCAGTGAATTTCAATTTCATTTCTCTTGTATGACTGCATCAACTGCTTTAGCTGCCCAAATTGCCTAATGTGTGTTATTAGTACTCATTAGTATTAGTATTTAGTATCAAGGTGTACTTCGGAGTCCTAATTGCCTAACTGTGTGTTGGTGAGTGTGTTATTTGCATTCATTCGGACTAGGATTGAGTTATTGCATTATTGTGTTATTACCTTATTAGTATCATTGTGTACCTATTGCCTTGGCATTCATTTGGAGGGCAAAGTAAGAATTTCATTGCTCAGGAAATGCAGCATTTCTTAACTGTGCACATGATAATAAAGCCTTTGAATCTTTGAATCTTGAATGGGCAATACGCGATCAATCATTATCAACCATTTTAACTGATAGAATGCAATAAATGGATAGCAATAAATAATCAATAGGTAGCAATCAGTATGTTAAAGGTCATTCATTCATTCATCTTCTTCCGCTTAATGCTTTTCGGGTCGCGGGGGGCTGGAGCCTATCCCAGCATCTTTGGGCGAGAGGCAGGGTACACCCTGGACAGATCGCCAGTCCATCACAGGGCCACCACAGAGAGACAGACAACCATTCACTCTCACAGTCATACCTAAGGACAATTTAGAATCCCCAGTTTTGATGCCATTTAACCTAACTTGCATGTTTTTGGCATGTGGGAGGAAACCGGAGAAATCCCAGAGTAAACCCACGTAGACACGGGGAGAACATGCAAACTCCACACAGATCACTTTTGGTTGGGGGCTGGGTTCGAACCCAGGATCCCCCGACCAAGGGTGAGTTGCTGTGCTGCCGCAGTGCTAACCACTCCACCACCGCGCCGCCCATGCCATGACATGTAAAAATGTCACATACAAGTAAAGAAATGAGCAGCTAGAAAAGCACTCAGAGAGCGCATACCTCCGCCAAGGCTCCTTCCGTCTGTCATGGATCACCTCCAAAATGTAATGGGTTTGTGTGTAGGCCTAGAGCCACTTCTAGTGAAAATTACATCAAAGTCTCTCCATTAGTTTTGGAGTATTGTTGCTAACACACTGTGAGAAGATAAGAGTCTTGGCTGAGGTATGCAATCTCAGATCATCACCAAAATGTAATGGGTTCCTCTCTAGCCCAAGAACCACCTCTGGTAAAAATTTCATCCAAATCCATCCAGTAATTTTGGAGTATTGTTGCTTAACAGTGTGAGAAAAGATCAGTGCCTTGGCAGAGGTATGCATTCTCGGATCCTCACCAAAGTGTAATGGGTTCCTCTGTAGCCCAAGAACCACCTCTGGTGAAAATTTCATCCAAATCCATCAAATAGTTTTTGGGTAATCCTGCTGCACAGATAAAAACAAAGGCCTTGGTGGAGGTATGTACTCTCAGATCATCACCAAAATTTAATCATCTGTTCCCCAGAGCATTACACACCTTTTCTGAAAATTTCATCAAAATCCGTTCATAACTTTTTGAGTTATATTGGTAAAAATCAGCCCAACAGACAAACCAACCAACACCACCAAAAACATTACCTCCTTACTTGGCAGAGGTAAAAATGGAGGTAACAATATAACTGTAAAAAAATAACTATAAAACCCAAAGATGTAGCTACTGTGACGTAACCTTAGTTGATCAATAACCATCTTCGAGAGTTACATGCGCTTTAGGTATTAACGGTGAGGTTTTTAGCAGTGTCTCAGGTGCTTTTAGGATGTAGTTGTTTTGTGTCTTCAGGGCTGGCCCTAGCCATTTTGGCGCCCTAGGGAAGATTATGGTTTATTTTGATTATTTTGAGGGCTTGCAGCAGCCCCCCCCCCCTCCAGCAGGTGGTGCCCTAGGTGAACGCCTATATGGCCTATGCCAAGGGCCGGCACTGCATGTCTTTGGATTTTATGAAACTTGGGGACACAGTTAATTGTACACTAAACCACTAAACCCTGATGGTTTTATAAATGCAAACTGTCTGAATTTGCAAGTTTATGGTTTTTGAAAATAATTATTTTCAGCTATGATTCTCATTATAGATGTTTTGGTTGAATTGTTGGAGCAGACCTTTCACAGATTGGGTTTAAATTTGCCTACAAAGCACTTTTTCCCCCTTGAAATCCTAGTAAGTAATTGGCTGTGAGGTCAAAGGTCATGACTTTATAAGTGATTGCATAACATATTTGTCTTTTGTAGGTGACCTGAATGATGGTTATATATGTGATTTTAGTGCCCCTGTAAAACTAGGGTGTCGCCAAGGTTGTTATCTCAAAAGTTGATGGTGTGTCTCACATTGAGACCGTGCTTGTGGTTTATTTTTGATGTTACACCATCCATGTACTGTACACATATTCTGTACATGCATACTTTTTCTATTGGCTGACCCAGTAGTCTGTGGTTATTCAAACACATCTGCAGTGTCAACTGCTGACTCAGACATTTTGACACACACACCAAAGCCTTTTGACAAACATGCATGCCTCACACACACCAACTATTTAAATCCGTTATGCACACTTTTCCAATCCATGTGGCCCCTAGTCAGTCAGACAGAAGTCTTGGAAAAGCTTCTTTTTGTACTGTTGCTTTTCACTAGGGCTAGGAATCATCACTAATTTCCAGAATCGATTCAGATTCAATTCAGTCAGGGAAATTACCATTTTAACAGCTATTTTACTTGCCAGAAGAAAAAAAAAATCTTAGAGACCTAATGCTGCAAATTGTACCAGGAATACTCCAACTTTAATACATAAATTATCACATAAAGAATGGACCGAAAATCAGTTACAGTAATGCACTTTTTATTATTTAACTTATGATTTCACAAAGTGCTAACAAGTGCTTTCTTTAGAGCAAAGGGTGTGTAGTGTCAAGTTAACAACCCAGAGTAAACAAACAGCTTCAATGCATGAAGCATGTTTACATAATCTCACTGTATTTCAGTTCCTCCAGAATTTTGTCGGCTGTTTTTGTAATTGTTGTGGCCCAAAAAGCTTGAAATTGTGGGAGCTTTTCCAAAAAGTTGTGACATTTTTAGAGGTTTTTTGCACTGATTTTAAAGTAGCTGCTTTTTCTATAGTTTACACTCAGTGATGCTATTCTACGTAAGACCACAAGAAAAGCACAGGATTGCCAAAAATTTCCTGTTAAACAGTGATCTATTTAGAATTACATGCTCAGTAAAATTGTCAAAAAATGACCAACATTGTGTTCTTGCTGAGAACTTAAATATAAAAGATAGATGAAAGAATTAGCCATTACAACAACCAAATTGCATTGAATGCATGTTTAAGTATGGAGAAAATTATGCCAGCACTTTCTTGAATCTTGAATTTGAAAAACTAAGACCTCTGAAAAATTTGAGGTCTTCTGCGCTGAAATCCACATGAAGCAGGGATGGCTTCTCCACTGACCTCTTCCCTTCAGAACGTCTCAGTGCAGGATGGACCTTGGAGTGGAAGCCCAGTCTTCACAGATCTTAAGGGGATATGAAAAAGAGAATATATTTCAAAGTAAAATTAATCATATTTTTAAATCCCCACACCACAGTAGGGTTTAAATTTAGTTTATTTTTTTGTTGTTGTTTATATTTTAACCTCTTGCGCTCCATTGTACCGCGGGCGGGCAAGTCTCTGCGTCCTAGAGTGCACGAGAGCACACGAGGGCGCATGGTGTAGATGGTGATGTAGGTGGTGATGGTGATGTAGTGGCGTCCAAGCGCGCACTGAAAATAAAAGCTGCAGACACAGCCGCGAACAGATTAGTTCATCTGATTGACCTCTCATTCGACTAATAAGAGCTTTGAATTGGGTTTCTGAAACCTTGAAGAACCAATGAATGAAAACCTAGCCAGAAGGACCCGCCTCCCAACGCTTTGAATGCAGTGAGCCAATTGAAGCAGAGAAGTTCGCAAGCTGTTTTTTTTTAAGGCTGGGTAAAGACTGGCTGCTGGAGCGGATCAAAAAAGGACGCAGGAAGAACCCCACAGACCCAGCAGCATGGAGACCATCCACAAATGCAACCTGTGTGACAGGGAGTGCCATTCGTGGATCGGCATGTTCGGCCACAGGCGGTGCTTATTTTGTATTGGTTCCAGCAGAGTAGACGTTATGATTTCTTCCATGGTCATCATAGACCGACGGAGGCTGACGACGAAGGCTGAGTGACACACACACCTTCGCCAGTCTTTTTTTAATTACTACTCTTATTTGTTTTGAAAAATCGTTCGCCAAAAACCGCAATCATGGAAGCACAAAACCACAATAATGGAATTATGTTTTGATCGGGTCGCGAGACCAGAACCACAAGCGGACCAGCGTCGCGTTCGTCTGACAGTGAGGAAGAGAAGCTGGCCAAGACTCTGCTGCTGTGAAGAGGTAAGGTGTTCTAAGCTAAATTATTATTTATCCCTGAAAATTGTAATCCAAAATGACTTTTGATCGATCGGTAAATTACAACTGTGCGGCGCGGCGCAGTTTGTGCGCCGCTGTACAAGGGGTTGTTCGCCGCGTTCAGACCGTGAACGCCCCCCCCCCCGCTATTCTTCTGCAGCGGGGGGGGGGGGGGGCCGCAGTGATTGCGCTGCTGTCCCACATCGCCACATGAGGCTAATCCGTTGTGTAGCGATGGCTAAGTCCATCCTCTGTAGTGGGGGGGGGACAAACCCCTCCCACACACACACACACACACACACACACACACACACACACACACACACACACACACAGACAGCCCTGAGTGTGACCTTTCATTAGAGCCTAAAATCAAGCTTCTACATTGAATCATTCAAAAGTTACAGACATTTTTCCAAACTGTGCCATTTGGCACAATTTGGCACAGTTCCAAAACGCCTGGGAACTACCTGAGGAAAAAGCTGTATAATATATTCATTTTTTGTGGTATTGTTACACAATTTGGACCTCAGCTGGATAACACTTGGTTCTACATTTCTGTTGCATTTTCCAGCCCGGATCTGAAGCTGTGTGTTATTTGCAAGCATTTGTATCCAAAAAAACACCCAGGCCAAATTTATTTTCTTCAAGTTCACTATGTTTAGATGACTGTAACTCAGTGGCCGGAGCACTTAGAGAGATCATGTTTTTTCTGCCAAAAATTCAAAGTGTTTTCTTTTAAATGAGACCAACCCCATGAAGATGCTGCAAAGGGTTGAATAACAGCTTTCGATTTACTTTGGGCACATTATTTTTTGGCGTTTTTAGGAAAATTGACCGGAGTGCAAGGGGTTAACTACAAATTAACTTTCAGTTATTGAAAAGGGTTTCAATTAATTTCCTGGGTAGATTTGCTCATTTCAGTTTAGTTCTATTAAGTAAAAATGGCTTGTACTGAAGTCTTTGTTAATTCTGCCATTTTCATTTTATTGTGAATTTTATTATTATCTTCAAATCTCTCACTTACAGCCGTGGACAAAATTGTTGGTACCCCTCTGTAACCCCTTGCATTCCGGTCAATTTTCCTAAGAACGCCAAAAAATAATGTGCCCAAAGTAAATCGAAAGCTGTTATTCAACCCTTTGCATCATCTTCATGGGGTTGGTCTCATTTAAAAGAAAACACTTTGAATTTTTTGGCAAAAAAAACACGATCTCTCTAAGTGCTCCGGCCACTGAGTTACAGTCATCTAAACATAGTGAACTTGAAGAAAATAAATTTGGCCTGGGTGTTTTTTTGGATACAAATGCTTGCAAATAACACACAGCTTCAGATCCGGGCTGGAAAATGCAACAGAAATGTAGAACCAAGTGTTATCCAGCTGAGGTCCAAATTGTGTAACAATACCACAAAAAATGAATATATTACACAGCTTTGTTCTCAGGCTGTTCCCAGCCGTTTTGGAACTGTGCCAAATTGTGCCAAATGGCACAGTTTGGAAAAACGTCTATAACTTTTGAATGATTCAACATAGAAGCTTCATCTTGGGCTCAAATGAAAGGTTACATTCAGGGCTGTGTCTGTGTGTGTGTGTGGGGGGGGGGTTGTCCCCCCCCACCCCCCCACCCCCTCGCTACAGAGGACGGAGATCGGCCCTCGCTACATGACGGATTACACTCGGATGTGGCATGTTTCCACAGCAACGCTGTCACCGCGGCTCTCCCCACCCCCCCGCTACAGAATCGTAGTGGCGGGGGCGTTCACGGTTCAGAGGCGGCGAAGAACCGTGTAACGCGGCGCACGCACTTCGTACTTTGTGCGCCGTACAGTTGTAATTTACCGATCGGTCAAAAGTCATTTTTTGATTACAATTTTCAGGGATAAATAATAATTTAGCTTATAACACCTTACCTCTTCACAGCCACATTGTCCTGGCCAACTTCTCTTCCCCACTGTCAGACGAACGCGACGCTGGTCCGCTCGTGGATCCCGGTCAAAACATAATTCCATTATTGCGGTTTTGGCGAATGATTTACGACCTTTGTCGTCGGCCTCCGTCGGTCTATGATGACGGAAGAGAATCCTAAACGTCTATTCTGCTGGAATGAGTGCAGGTCGCACTTGTGGGTGGTCTCTGCTGGGTCTGTAGCAGGTTCTTCCAGCGTCCTTATTTTCATCTGTTGCAGCAGTAAGTCTCTCTTCACCCAGCCCGAACTTCTGTGCTTCAATTGGCTCCTGCATTCACAGTAGGCGGGTCCTCCTTCCTAGGTTTTCATTCATTGGTTCTTCAAGGTTTCAGAAACCCAATTCAAGGCTCTTATTAGTCGAATGAGAGGTCAATCAGATGAACTAATCTGTTCGCGGCTGTGTCTGCAGCTTTTATTTTCAGTGCGCGGTTGGACGCCACTACATCACCATCACCACCTACATCACCATCTACACCATGCGTCCTAGAGCGCCCTCGTGTGCTCTCGTGCGCTCTAGGACGCAGAGACTTGCCCGTCCACGGTACAACGGAGCGCAAGAGGTTAATGAAAGAAAAACCCACAATGGTCACACAAATAATTTGAATCTGACAAAAGTGGTAATAAATAATAATTCTATGAAAATTAACCAGTGAAAATCAGACAGTGCTTTTGAATTGTGGTTCAACAGAATTATTTTAAAATACAAACTCATGAAACGGGCCTGAACAAAAATGATGGTACCCTTAACTTAATATTTTGTTGCACAACCTTTTGAGGCAATCACTGCAGTCAAACGATTTCTGTAACTGTCAATGAGACTTCTGCACCTCTCAGCAGGTATTTTGGCCCACTTCTCATGAGCAAACTGCTCCAGTTGTCTCAGGTTTGAAGGGTACCTTCTCCAAATGGCATGTTTCAGCTCCTTCCACAGGTGTTCAATAGGATTTAGATCAGGGCTCATAGAAGGCCACTTTACAATAGTCCAATGTTTCACTCTTAGCCATTCTTGGGTGTTTTTAGCTGTGTTTTGGGTCATTATCCTGTTGCAAGACCCATGACCTGCGACTGAGACCAAGCTGTCTGACATTGGGCAGCACATTTCTCTCTAGAATACCTTGATAGGCTTGAGATTTCATTGTACCCTGCACAGATTCAAGACACCCTGTGCCAGATGCAGCAAAGCAGCCCCAGCACATAACAGAACCTCCTCTATGTTTCACAGTAGGGACAGTGTTCTTTTCTTGGAATGCTTCATTTTTGCGTCTGTGAACATAGCGCTGATGTGCCTTGCCAAAAAGTTGCAGTTTTGTCTCGTCTGTCCATAGGACACTGTCCCAGAAGCTTTGTGGCTTGTCAACATGCAGTTTGACAAATTCCAGTCTGGCTTTTTTATGATTTGTTTTCAACAGTGGTGTCCTCCTTGGTCGTCTCCCATGAAGTCCACTTTGGCTCAAACAATGACGGATGGTGCGATCTGACACTGATGTACCTTGACCTTTGAGTTCACCATGAATGTGTTTAGAGGTTGTTCTGGGCTCTTTTGTTACCTTTGGTATTATCCGTCTCTTCCATTTTTCATCAAGTTTCCTCCTGCGGCCACATCCAGGGAGGTTGGCTACAGTCCCATGGATCTTAAATTTCTGAATAATATGTGCAACTGTAGTCACAGGAACATCAAGCTGCTTGGAGATGGTCTTATAGCCTTTACCTTTAACATGCTTGTCTATAATTTTCTTTCTAATCTCCTGAGACAACTCTCTCCTTTGCTTCCTCTGATCCATGTTTAGTGTGGTACACACCATGTCACCAAACAGCACAGTGACTACTTGTCACCCTTTAAATAGGCCGACTGACTGATTACAAGTTTGTAGACAGCTGTGATGTTAATTAGAGGACACATCTTGGTTGAACATGTCCCTATGGTCACATTATTTTCAATCTTTTCTAGGGGTACCATCATTTTTGTCCAGGTCTGTTTCATGAGTTTGTTTTTTAAAATAACTCTGTTGAACCACAATTCAAAAGCATTGTCTGATTTTCATTGGTTAATTTTCATAGAATTTTTATTTATTACCACTTTTGTCAGATTCAAGTTATTTCTGTGACCATTGTGGGTTTTTCTTTCATTAACAGAGGGGTACCAACAATTTTGTCCATGTGTGTAAGTGCTAGAAGTCCATAATCTCATAAAATATACCATTATTCTGCATTTATTCACAGTGCTTAACCAACAGTTAATCAGTCCCTCCAGGATTTTGCGATGTTGCAATCACGTCAATTCACTGGAAATCAGCCAGTCAGCGCAACTATTGCGCGGCCTTGCAACTTTGTCCAATCACCGCAACTTTCCCGCAATTTTGGCCAATCATCATCAACTTTCGTTAATTTCACCAATCAAATTTGTCTTTGAGTGGCACGCAAATGCTCAGTCGAACCAATCAAATGCATCGCTGCACCGTGTTCACTTCCGTGTTTACAGTGAGTATTAACAGAACACATCGGCAAAAACAGAGTGTGTGATTTAAAAAAAAATAAACACTCACCCGCAAGGTTTGCAACAACGTCCCTTCATCCGTCTCTCCCAGCCTCCCTGTGGATGTTTCGCCACATCTCTGTCTTGACCACGTGTATGAAGTGCTGGGTTTGTGTTGAAAAACGTCTGCCTGCCCCAAAAGCACCCTGTCACGGGAGCGTGTGTGAGGGCATACGGCATAAAACCACAAACAAAATGAGAAAATCAAACACTACAACCAGTGTTTGAACGTTTTATCCATCTTTAGAGGTAAAATCATTACTACAGCTTGTCAGTGAGCTTTAAAGCTGTGAATCTCTGGTCTGGACACAGACAAACCCCCCCCCCACCCCACCGTAAATGAAAAATGTGTGTCTGAAGAGACTGTGTGTGTCAAGATGCACAGCAGATAGACAGGTAGGAGTTAGGCACAGAAAGAGAAAGAATATTGTCTGTATTTTTTTTTCAGAAAAACACAGACTCCAATAGACAATACAGAGCAACAGAATAAATTATTTCTTTTTTCCTCTTCCCTCGTTACGGAGTGGTTGGGGACCATCGGGAGTTTTCAAATGAAGGTGCTGCCAATAATTTCCAAATCTGTACTCTTTAGCATGCATTCAGTGCAGTTTAGCTGTTGTAATGGATATTGTGTTAAAGTCTGTATTTGCCGTTGCACAAAAGAGTTTTTCTGTACAGCAGAAGTTTCTGCTTAATTTACAAATCACTGTAATAGGAAATTTTTGACAATCCTGTGCTTTTCTTGTATTGTTATATAGAATATCACTGCAGTAAACTGGGGGAAAAAAAACATCTGCTTTAAAATCTGTAATTCTTCCCACAACTTTTTGTGCAAAAAAACTCTCAAAACATAACTTTTATTGCAACTTTTTTAAAAAGCTCCTGCGAATTCAGGCTTTTTGGCCCGCAACAATCATAAAAACATCCCGCAAAATCCTGGAGGGACTGGTTAACTACTGTATCCATAGTTTATAAAAGAAAACGCCATCATCCTGGATGAATTATTAATTTACAACACAAATGTTAAAACAAACAAATGATATTTTACGTACAATCTTAGCAGCTCCAAGTCTCCCTCTCTGTTCACGAGTTTCAGCCATTCTCCGTGCATTTTCCATTTTAAGTGTTTATCAATCGTCAGCTTAATGTTCCAACACAGCACTGCATGTAGCACAAAACAGTTTATCCCCCGCTTTATGAAAAATATTCAGAAACTGTTGAGGACAGTCTTCACAGTGACTTTTGTTGATAAATTAAGAGACGCACAAATCAACAACTCTGCTCATGTAAACACGGAAGTAAAGACGTGTGCATGCGCCGCAGGGAACTCTTGCCGAATGAGAACCATTTTAATACCACAGAAGAAGAGCCAGCATCTCCGTTAGCTTGTTAGCTGCGTTAACACTCGAGGTGTTTCTGGTTCTTCGCCACTGTTCCTTGCTCACTGACCCAGTTTCGACCTGATCAGACTCAGCAGACGTTCACAGACATAAAAAGTGTGGACAGTCTGAGTAAATAACTGCATATATTCCTGTATATATTTGCATCCCTTTATAGAAACGTGGACAGACTGTAATTTACTGTGCATACTCTGTTGTCATTGAATCCTTATTTTAAATCTTATTTAAATCCTCCACCTGAACAACGAGAGCAAGTTTTTAGCCAAAGTCAAATTCCTTGTATGTGTTGTGCATATGTTAGAAAAATACCCGATTCTTTGATTGAAAGGTCCAAGAACAAACCGGAGATTTCTTCAATTTAAAGGATGGTACATTTATTTAGAAGTCACATGTAAAGCAAGCAGCGCTGGGTGCAGCGTGACGCAGCTCCCTCTGGAGCTGGTCAGACTGAACCCCGACTTCCGGGTGCAGGTTACAATTATCCCCTCGGGTTGGGCGAGCCAGTACAATGGGATGGGCTTGTACGCGACTATCTGATTGGCTAATCTACCTATGGCGGGAACAGGCCATCCACTGAACACGCCTCTTCATTCTAGAATGTGCTATCAACAGTGTGCGTGGGTGTTGGGTTTGGGTGTGTATCTAATGTTAAAGACCTGACTTAAAAGAGAGAGAGAAAAGACAGAGAGAGCTCTATACCTTTGTCTCATTCCTGTTATCAATATACCATAACATACTTGTTCATAAGCATGCAAACAGAATTTGTATGGAATGTGTAGAGCATAATGGGAGATCACCTACAGAATTATTATTCTGGCACTAACTATACATTAACCCTTTCAATCCCCCCTTTGACATGATTTTATCATGTCAACCATGTATGGTGTGAGAGACTCTGGCAATTAACAGATGGTGTATAAGGCAGGTCCCTGCATTGTGTGTCAACCCAAGAGGCTTGCACCATTGGTTCTGCTACCCGTGCCTCCCCCCTGTGGACACCTTAGCATGGTGCAGTGATGTCTAAGAGGTAAACTGTCACCAGGTCCTGTACCCCCCTCGAGGTCTCCTCATGATCATTGTTCTTTGTCCAGTGGAGTGGACCATGTAGGGGTCATAGGGTCGAATAGAATCAGTCCACAAAACCTTTGTCCACTGGTTGACCCTTGCCAGGGCTCACATCATTCAGCTGCACTCATCACACGGTTGCGACAGAGGTTCGACCTTCCTCTGTGTCTGCTTCCCATATCTGCAGCTGTGGAGCACAGTTCCATCTTGGTGACACAGGAACGAAACAACTGTGTCCCCGCTCTCAGAGGCACACCTCATCCCATGAGGTCTACAGGACAGTCTGGTGGGTGCAGCAGAGGGTATGTAACATCCAGTCCAGCCAGTGAACAGCTCAGTGATGCTGTCCCAGGGATGCCACCCCCCTGTCGCTGGAAAGAGGTGAACATGCTGGTGTTGGTAAGTCTCGAGCTCCTGGCTCCACCCTGGATGCTGGAGGTGCGGTGGATGCGCTCGGGTACCAGTCCATTCTTCTTCTGGGGACTGAAGTCATACAGTCACTCGCCCTACGACCTTTTCTATGTCGCAGGCACACGTCATGATGGTCTGGTGCTCTCCGGCATTCATCTTCCCTGTACCCTACACCTTTAATCAAGTGCCGATACAAAGGGCTCAGCTGGGGCAGGACCAATAATGGTCTGAGGGGTTGCCATCACAATGCATGGAGCCTGTACAGTTTTATCCTTATTCACTACAACTGTAGTTATCTATGTGTTGTTGTAAGTTATCTCCCAGTAGCCTTGAGTGTGTGATTGTTGACTATATGAAATCTGCATGTGGTGTTTGTGTTGTGGTGTGTGTGTTGGGTGATGGGGCCTATATGTTCAGTGGGTAAGTAGTAAACAATATTGTTCAACATTAGGAGACATCCATATCCATGCATTGTTGTATTCAGGCATTCAGAGCTTCTAACCTTCTCCCTTATTCAGATTACCTAACCGTAATTAGCATGATGGAGATAAATAACGCAAGAAGCCTATAAGTCTCACACCCCTACATCCGTGTGGTGAGCTATGTATGATTTATGTATTATCATTAGCACACTGTGTTTACAAATAATCTATGATGGCAGAACGGTCTTCCTCGTCATCATCTTTCGTCTTGGGGTCCTCAGCTCTTCCTCTCGACCCAGCAGTTGGTCTAAGACTTGCTGATGACTCCCACTGTGGAAAATTGCATTTGTTAACGCCCTTCTGGGCTTCTGAATATATGGCCTATAGTGTCGTACTCTGCTCCTTTTATTAGATCTACATCTGGTTATCCCTTTACCAAAACCAATTTGGAATTTGATTCAAATTTTCCTCATCCCCTCATGTTAATGTTAAGATTGGTCATATAGGAGATTTCTGGGCATCTTTGTGCCGCCTTTTGTGCTGAT
Organism: Pholidichthys leucotaenia; assembly: GCA_020510985.1. Classification (NCBI taxonomy): domain Eukaryota; kingdom Metazoa; phylum Chordata; class Actinopteri; order Cichliformes; family Pholidichthyidae; genus Pholidichthys; species Pholidichthys leucotaenia. The sequence continues at coordinate 180,911,664 of CM035845.1, read as the reverse complement.
GCTTATGGTTTTATTTTGGGAGAATATTCTATGTTAAGGTCAGGTATTGGTTTTCCATGGATGGCTCTATTCTGCACTAGAGATGACAATATGTCCAACATTTTCCAATCCATGTGTTTGGGTCTAACCAGCGGGATGTGTGGAACCCCCCATTGGTTGAAATGCCTCTTATCCTCTTCAATTAGGACAATGGATGCTTCCACACATTTCTTTGTTTATCAGTCTAATTTTATGACCAATCTAGAGGATGGATTTACAAATGATGGTAGTTCACAATTTGGATCAGATCCATTCAATTGCCTATAGTACATTGGGTACAATGCTACTTTTACAGATGTTGATAGGTGTTCTACTGGTAGCTTGTCATTTGCAGAATTTGATCGTTATTTTTCTGACTCAGAGTCCTGTATGTCATTACCCAGAATTCTTACTTTACATGCAATAATTTAATTTTTGCTAATTTTCTGCATACGTGTAGAAGTGAGTCCACTTATCTGTTCTAGTCTTTAAGTATGCAGTCCAGTTTTCAGTGGCGGAGGTGGACGCCTCTCCTGCCAGCAGCGGCCATTGTGGGGCGTGCTCTCTCTCCTCCTCCTCCTTGCTGTCCTCCCCCCTTGTCCTCTTGGCCTCCTTTTATAAGAGAAACAGATTCATGGGGAGCCTCAGGCTCCCCTTGTGTCAGCCATTCCATAAATAAGTTCAGTTTTTCTCCAAATTTTCTTTTCCCTTCTTATCTAGATTTCCAACATTGAGTCAAGAAAGGAACTGCTTCAAAGTCTTCATTTAGTTTTCCTAATTAATACAAGATGGGATAATAAGATTAACTCTTCACCATGCCAACAGATACTATCTGCACTACTGTAATTGAACCTTGCGGACCTTTGTCTTCCAAGAGTTCTGTTCAATAAGGTTTCAATAGTCACAGCTTAACTAGTTTACAAATTTCATTTAAGAAAAACAAAATAACCCCCTGTGCATTTTGATATGCTTCAGCATTGATAAATAAGATCAGTTTGTCCAGTTGAATTTAAATAAATGATTAAAAGTTGTGTCACACTTTCAGTCAAGCGAAAGGTGGACGTTTTGCCTAATTAGAATTTGATTTAAATTTTCTTGAATGCCTCATTTTATATATTCCTTGGTAAAGTGTGGAGTGAATGTAGTTTACCCTGACCCAGCTTGGCCACCGCCGAATCAGGAAAAAATCACATTCCTCATTACTGTCATATTCCTGAAATATGATGTATCATATATCACATATCACACCATTATGTGGTGAGTAACATCAAATGCATACCCTCTGTTGGGGAGGAACATAACTAATGTTAATATTCACAATTAAGGAAATGCACTGAAAGAATGGACACCTAATGTCTCATTGCTGCTTTAAGTACTTGGAAACATCTAAGATGGTTGCCTGCATTTGTGCCTTCTTCCTGACACTCTTAGCCAAAAATTTAATTTATTTATTGTTGGTTTTCTGTTTGGTTGGTTTTTAAAGCTACAGCTGCAAATCTTACGTGGATCTTTATTTTCTTTGGTTAGACATGCTCTGCTTTAATTTCTTTTTCCATTTCCATCTCAACATCAGAAATATTTTCTACACTTGCTAAATCCACCGTTCTTCTTCTCTTCCCCCAAGTACTTTTTCCCATCAGAAACACTCACTCAATTCTTTTCCAACCACTATCCATCTGTGTACAAGACTTCACCTTTCCCTGGACTAGCTGATGAAACATCTCACATCTGTAATCTCTTTCAGTATTGGAACTTCCTTCTGTTCACTGTTCCGTCGTTCATACTACTGACTACTGTCCACAGCTAATGCTCCATGCAAGATCCTGCACATAAAAGTGATCGGTTTCATTCTGAAAAGTCAGCTTTATAAATAAACCAACATGGCTCCATTCGACTTCCGGTTATGGCTGCCACGTAGGACGGACGTGTCTCGCTCTGCTCTGCTCCTGGAGAAAAAAAATCGGCAAATAACTCTCTCATTTGGGACAGAACGTATCCCAGCATTTGGGCGAGGATATGTCGGCGAAGCCTAAGGCTGGAAAACCAGGAAAAGGAAAAAGCGAGCCGCCGAAACAGTCCAAATTAACGGACTTTCAGGTCTGTGACGCAGCAAACAAAACTCCATATATGGCGGAGGAGGCTGGCGGCGGTGCGATGTCTGCGGGGAATGGCGCAGATGCGCTGATGGCTGCCATGAGTTCAATGAGAGCGGACTTTTCCTCTAGATTTGATGGGATTATGACAGCGTTGGAAGGAATAAGAAAGGAATTGGGTGACTGTGTAGAACGAACGGCGCAGATGGAGCTTCGTCTCGCTAGTGCTGAAGATGACGTCACCCGTCTTCAATTAAAGGTGCGCACTTTGAAAAAAAAAAAATAAATCTCTGGAAGATAATATTTTGGATTTGGAATCTCGGTCGAGACAGAATAATTTGAGGCTGGTGGGTCTTCCAGAGGAATCAGAAGGTCGGGACGTATGTTCCTTTCTGGAAAAGTGGATTCCGGAGGTGCTGGGCAGCGAGGAGTTGCAATCAGCAGTGGTTCTGGAAAAAGCACATCGTATTGGCCCACGGAGAGATAAGGGACCGCCGAGGACCTTAATTATGAAGTTTCTTAGCAACAGAGACAGGATGAAGATCTTCAACGCTGCACGTGCTAAAGGAGAGATTAAACACCAGGACCAGCAGGTGCGGTTCTACCCAGATTTGGCCACAGGAATCCAGCAATTGAGGAAGCAGTTTGATCCCATACGTAAGGAGCTGCGCAACCTTGGGATTCGTCATGGTGTAATCTATCCTGCGAGACTGCTGACCACGTATGAGGGCAGAACCCACATCTTCAAGACCCCAGAGGAGGCGCAGGAGTTCATCAAGAAGATCAAAGAAGAAGAAGAGACTGGTGGGAGCTAAGCATGAACAAAATATAAGGTAGAATAATTAAGCATTTGCACAGGCATCTGACTGACTTGAAGTAAATAGTAAGTTTACAAAATATAGATTGTATTATATATTAAAAAAACAAAACAAAAACAAAACAAACAAAAAAAAAACTATGATGTACAAAGTTGTTAAAAATTTTGGAGTTAAGTTGGAAAACTACAGAGGAGAGTTAATGTTACGTCATTAAAAGCAGTAGAGTTAGGGTGATTGGGAGGATGAAGAAGGAGTGGCTTAGGCTGTTCCCCGTGGGTGTGGAACGGTCGATGGCTATATCGGGAGACAGAATTTTTCTTTTGATTTTGGGGGGTTTGCCACAAGTGTGGGAAGGGGAAATTTGTTTGTGTGTAGTTTGTAGGATGAATGTTCAACCACTCATGTTTTTGCTTCTCTGTATGAGCATGTTTACACTGCAAGGTAATCCTAAACTCTCTATTGATCATGGACCAAAGTGTTAATCTTAATTTAACTTCATGGAATTGCAGAGGTCTACAAAATTTAAAAAAACTTAAACAAGTTATGAATAAAATAAAGGACATGGGTTCAAGAATTGTGTTTTTACAAGAAACTCATCTGATAGAGGAGGATGTTAAAAGAATTAGGAGTAGATGGCAGGGAAGTGTATTCACCTCTTCATTTTCATCCCGAGCCAGGGGAGTTATGACTCTCATACATAAATCAGTTCCTTTTCAGGTGAAAAATGTAATTGGAGACAAATTTGGAAGATATGTAATCATTCAAGGTTCTTTGCTATTAGAAAATATAAATCTTGTGAACTTATATGGTCCCAATATAGATGATCAGAAGTTCTTTGCTAATTTATTTCTCATCTTATCATCACTTACAGGGCAACATATAATAGCAGGGGATTTTAATTGTACATTGAATCCAGGTGTGGATAGATCAACAGGACTGGATTGTACGCACATTGGATGTAGGATGACTATTAATCATTTTATGAAAGAACTGAGATTGTTAGATATATGGAGAGAAATGAAACCACAAGTTAAAGCCTATTCTTGTTATTCCAGTACCTACAAGACATTCTCACGTATTGATTATTTTTTGATTTCCACAGAATTAAGGTCCAAGATTCAAAACTGCTTTTATGATAACATCGTGATTTCTGATCATGCACCCTGTTGTCTAATATATGTAGATAAAAAATTGACAAAGGAATCAGGTAGATGGCAATTTCAGCATAAATGGCTTCAGGATGAGGAATTTGTCAAGTATATAGAAAAACAGATAGACGAGTTCTTTGACATCAATACTACACAAACATCAGCATGTGTAAAGTGGGAGGCTTTCAAAGCTTTTATTAGGGGACATATTATTAGTTATACAGGATCAAAATCTAAGAAGACTCGAGAGGAGAGAGCTAAATTGGAACATAAAATAAAAAGTCTTCAGGAAAAAGTGTATGCAGGAAGTGACCCAAGGTCGGAGAATGAATTACTGATTTTGAGAGCTGAATACGACAAAAAATCAGCGAATAGAGCTGCCTCGAGTCTTCTAAGATTGAAACAATCTTTTTATGAACAAGGTGAAAAATCAGGAAAATTATTAGCATGGCAGATTAAACAATTGGAAATTAAAACACCAATTACCAGTATTATAAGTAAAGGACAGGTAGTTATAGATCCTTTAGAAATTAATAGAGCCTTTAGAGATTACTATGAAAAATTATATGATACCAAAAATGAACCTGATTTAACAAAACTAAATGGGTTTTTGAACGAACTATCTGTACTGTGTATTCCAAATGAAAACAGGGAGATATTGGAGTCTAAAATTAGTCAAGAAGAAGTTGGGCTAGCCATTGATAATATGAAATCAGGAAAAAGTGCAGGACCAGATGGTCTTCCAGTTGACCTTTATAAAAAATTTAAGAATAAATTAATAAAACCTTTTTTGGAAATGGTTTTAGAAGCATTTCAAAATAATAATTTACCATCATACATAAATAATGCCTTAATTATACTGCTGCCAAAACCAGGTAAGCCCTCTAATAAATGTGAAAATATGAGACCAATAAGCCTATTAAACGCCGACCTTAAGATAATCTGTAAAATTTTAGCAAGACGAATACAAGAAATTTTACCAAATATTATTAATCGAGATCAGAATGGCTTTATAAAGGGTAGACAAGGCTTCCATAATGTAAGAAGACTATTTAATATTATTTATTTTAATAAAGAAGCACCGGATACAGCTCTCCTATCATTGGACGCCGAAAAGGCCTTTGATAGAGTTGAATGGCCCTTTCTTTTTGAAGTCCTACAAAGGTTTGGACTTGGAAATAATTTCATAAAATGGGTTCAAATAATATACAATAATGCTACAGCAGAAATCCTAACAAATAACAATATTTCAAAACCAATAAAAATCAATAGAGGATGTCGACAAGGCTGTCCACTTTCACCTTTACTGTTTACTATGGCAATTGAACCTTTAGCGATAGCGATACGTTTACATTCACAAATATATGGAATTAAAGTTGGACCAACAGAACATAAAATCTCCCTGTACGCCGATGATATAATTTTGTTTATGTCGAATCTAAAAAAATCAATTCCAACCTTGTTGAATTTAATAAAGAATTTTGGGGAAATATCAGGATATAAAATAAATAAAACTAAATCTTCAATATTAATGCTAAATGAGACCCAGAGAAATTACCCAGCCCCTGAGGTAAATCAATTCAATGTTGTAAATCAGTTTAAATATTTAGGAATCCAAATTATGCCTAAGCTAGAATCAGTCGCCAGTGTCAACTATGAGCCTTAATGTCAGATATCAATGAGTTAACTCAGAGATGGATGTCACTACCAATGTCGATGATCGGGAGAATCAATATACTTAAAAGTAATATTTTACCTAAAATACTTTATTTATTTCAATACATTCCCTTATCACCACCTTTAGATCTATTCTCAAGAATAAAAAAAAAGTTAGTGGAATTTATATGGAACAACAGGAGGGCTAGATTACGTTTGTCTTTATTATATTTACCATTTGATCATGGAGGTCTGAAATGTCCAAATTTTATGTTGTATTATTGGTCGGCACAACTGAGGTCTATGACATATTATTTTTCATCAAATGATCTCCCTCACTGGACTGAAATGGAATCATACAATTTACCTTTACCTCTTCCCATATTCATATACTCAGATTCGGCAAAAAAATTACAAAAACAAGTTAAAAATCCATTTGTAAAGCATATGATCAAAATATGGTGTGAAGCTAAAAACTATTTAAAAGAACCACAGTTATTGTCACAATTTAGTCGAATATGGGGAAATCAATATTTTAAACCAGGGAGAGCGGACGCTGTATTTAAAGTATGGAATTTAAAAGGGATACAAAAGATTCAGGATTTATATTTGCCATGTGCAGACAACATAATGTCTTTTGAAGAGCTGAGGATCAAATTTAATCTCAATAGAACACATTTTTTTAAATATCTTCAACTTAGAAACTTTATTCGATCAAATCAAAATAAAGCTCTCACTCGACCTATTTATTCATCCTTGGAAAAAATGATGATGAAAGATAGTAAAAGAAAGGGTATTATTTCAGAGTTTTATAACTCATTGACACTATCTTCAAGTGAAAATTCACTGAAAAGATTAAACTACTGGAAAGAAGATCTGCAAATTGAAATTTCAGAGGAACAATGGGAATTGGCTTGTACAGAAGCTCAAACCAAATCAATAAATGCACGCCTTAAATTGATACATTTCAAATGGTTAATGCGGATGTATGTTACACCGGAGGAGTTAAATAGATATAACAAAAATATACCAGATACATGCACAAAATGCATGGAAAGTAAAGGAACCCTATTTCATTGTTTATGGGAATGTAGATTAATAAGAATGTTTTGGGAGGAGGTGAGGGTAACAATTGAAAAAATAATCTCAAAACAAATCATATTGAATCCTAAACTGTTTTTGTTGGGTCTGTACCCAGAAAAGCATAATTTCAATAAAAGTGAAAGAACATTCATAGACCTCAGTTTGCTTAATGCCAAAAAATGTATTGCACTATTATGGAAAAAGACTCATAGACCAGATGTGACTCAGTGGTTAAGACAGATGTTAACAAACCTTCCATTAGAAAGAATAACATATATACTGAAATCAAAGGAAATTGTGTTTGAGAATATATGGAGACCTTTTATTGATTATGTAAAAAATTTAAACATAACTCTTGAAGAAGAAGGTGAAGGTTTGTCAAGTTGATCAAGTTTGCGGACGACACCACCCTCATTGGGCTCATCTCCAACGGCGACGAGTCCGCCTACAGGAGAGAGGTGGCCCAGCTGGCGTCCTGGTGCAGCAATAACAACCTGCAGCTGAACGCTCTGAAGACAGTGGAGATGATTGTAGACTTCAGGAAAGTCACTACTCCTCTGCCCCCCCTCACCCTCTCAGGCTCTCCCATCACCACTGCTGATTCCTTCCGCTTCCTAGGCACTACCATCACCAGGGACCTCAAATGGGAGCTGACCATCAGCTCACTCATCAAAAAAGCCCAGCAGAGGATGTTCTTCCTGCGGCAGCTGAGGAAGCTCAAGCTACCCACCAAGATGTTAGTGCAGTTCTACACAGCCATCATCGAGTCCATCCTCACCACCTCCATAACCGTGTGGTACGCAGGAGCCACTGCCAGGGACAGACTAAGGCTGCAGCGCGTCGTGCGCACTGCTGAGAAGGTGATCGGCTGCAAGCTCCCATCTCTCCAGGATCTGTACATCTCCAGGACCCGGAGGCGTGCTGGCCGGATCATAGCCGATCCCTCACACCCTGGTCACGTACTGTTTGCCCCCCTCCCCTCTGGTAGAAGACTTCGGTCCATCCAGACTAAAACCTCCCGTCACATGAACAGCTTCTTCCCCTCTGCCATTAGACTGCTGAACACTAAGTGACTCTCGTGCACCATGTACAGCAGCTCAACCAGACTCATGTCAATCATCACTGTTTTCTTCCTGCATTACCGACTGCACTATATAGTTCTCCACAGTATCTGCTGCTGGCTAATATATATTTTAACTGTTGACCAGTATCACTTAATCTTATCCTACACTTTATTACATGTATAGTTTATTTCTCTTATCTTATCATGTTTAATGTTGCAGCACTGTACCGAGACAAATTCCTAGTTTGTGTACTACATGAACAATGGCAATAAACCTGATTCTGATTCTGAATGATGTGTGTGGACCTTGTAAATTCCAAACTGGTGAACATAATATGTATACTAATGTATTGGATTGTCTAGACTAAACAGAGGAGCATTGTTGAAGACTTGATTTTGTTGGTGGTTGTTGGTGTTTTTAGGGCATTTTTTTTTTTTTTTGTAGTACTTTAGTGTTAGTGTTTGTTTGTATCATGTTTGTTAAAAAAAAAAAAGGTTCAATAAAGATATTGTGGAAAAAAACATGGCTCCATTCAAAATTCTGTTTTGTGACAACACTCATCTCTTGATTTATACCCTGGCCTTGGATGCCTTTTAATTACTGACCTTTTGAATTTGTTTTGGAATTAAATAATGCCGCTGGGTCTGAACATCTGCCTTTCAAGGAATGTATTACACTAAGACGTCTGCTGATTATTATGAAAACTTAAGTTTAACAGAGTCATCTGTATCTTGGTGTGGTGGAGTCTGTCTTTTTTCTTCTGAACAGATAACCTCCAGATGAACTAACACTATGCCTACAAAACTATAACAATTTTAGATACAAAAATATAGAGCTTTCATTAGCCTCCAAAAACAATTCTAAATAACATTTAAATCAGGACTTAACCATGTGACACACAAACCATGCGGGTGTGAACCGCTGGTTTGTTTGTCAAGCTACACTCGTTGTCTTGTGTGTGCCAGAGCTGCAGATCTATGTGCACAGGGCATTAAAGCCTTGTTCATGCTCCACCTCCGCTCTGTGCGTGCTCTATGATGATCCCTTGGATAGGGCTGGTGTGCACACAGCTATATGTATGTATACGCTTCATTCTTGAGTCTATTCGGCCGAGTGTTTGCTGTTTTTTACCCCAAATTATCTTCTTGTTTCTGTAGTCTACTCTGGTTGTGTTTGTTTTAATTCATCGTCTTCCATAATGCTTTTTACTCATCTCTGGATGATCCAAAACCATAACCCTTGTTACGCTGCCATCCCCCATCTCCATACAAAGTGTAAGGAAATCTGTAATGCTCCGCACCGTGTATTTATATTTATGTGTACATATGTATATTCACTGCTCTTATTTTCTTATCTTTTAAATTATTGCTCTAAGTGTTGTTATCCCTGTGCCATTGCAATCCTAGAATCTCCCCCATTGTGGGACCAATAAAGGCTCATCTTATTTTAATGTGGCTTTCATGTAAGCTTACAGCTTTTCTCAAATTTAAACACTTCCCTTCTAACTTTGCAACCTTTTCTCTTAATAGTTATTTTCTCCTAACAAATTTTAGATCTTTTCCTTGTAAATTTGCAAGTTCCTTTTCAGGAATTTGTGACATTTTGTAATATTTGGCAAATTTCCTCAATTGTGCAATTTCCTCCAAACCTTGCAGCTTTACCCTTATACCTTTTTGCATAAATTTTCAACCCTCGTCTTAACTTGTGATTGTAAATCAGCATTTTTATCATATTTTGCACCTCCATGCTCAAATCTTATGTTAAGTTAAAATGTCTATTGCAAGTCTTTAACAATGTTATTAGATTTCACCAGATTTGTAGAGATGTGCAAAAAATACAGTTAGGAGGGTCTGGGAACCTCCAAATATGTACTGGCCCTTAAATATTAAGGAGCCCTAAACCTGCCTCATTTCTCTTGGTCACTAGGTGGCTAGTTTTCTTGTAGCAAAAGTTCCCACTGCCTGATATTCTGTGGAATAATGACCTTTCAAGCGTCAAGAAATTTTCAGATTTTGGTCTTAGTTGCTAGCCTTTGTTTTATTAGATGTTTCTTAGATGGAGAATGGGTGGGCAATATAAGCTGCAGCTTCAGCCATCACGCTTTTTGGATAACTTATGTTGAATTGTGCAATCAGAGGAGCCATTGTTTAATTTGACCCCGTTGGATTCCTCTTCCTTGATACATTGTTCTATTCCTTTAATGGAGCCTTCAAACCTTAGTGGACTAGTAACTTTTCTATACAATATCAGATGTGTGAGGACTCACTCTGCTGGTGTGCTCAATTGTTCCTCTTTTGACCCATTGTGTTGCTTTCTTTGATTGCTGGAGTGGGACAGCGAAGTGGAGGGAGGAGGGGGTCACTGATGGCGTGAAGGAGGAGGCAGCTGCTGGGGGAGGGGTCGTCCACAGCCAACACTGTCTTAAATTTAATGGAGAGAAACAAGCTATTAAACAGCGTGTTTTTGTCCTTTTCTGTTATATCATGTTTATTGATTATTTTGCATTTGTTCTCACCGTTGCAGCATAAGTCTCTTATTCTTACGTTTTTTCTTCCTCCAATCGTTTCTCCATAATTTTTTGTCTTGCGTCCTGCACAAAACTTTAACATTTCATCAGTTTTCAATTTTCTTCAAAAACAAATTTCCTTTTCCATATTCTGCCCACTCTCATCTCCACAACAATAACTCCTATTTACTTCATTCATTCATTTTAGTTTATTGTATTTATTCAATTATTTTGTATTTATAATTTAATTCATTTATATTTTTACTTATCTGCACCAACCTGCAATTTTTCATTTAAATTCTCTCACCTTTATAGTGTCCACCTAGGATTTCCTAGTTTTGTTGAGAAATAAATCTCCTTATTCTCCAGTTTTATTGTAAACCTCCTTCTGCCTAATTTAAAATTGAACCTTTCATCTCTCCAAGCCGAACGGGTATGCTTTGCCTCATTATGGGCAAACCTGCATTTTAGCAGGTCCCTGAGGTCTTTTGTTTTTTCACCATGCATGGAATTTTTAAAGCCTTCCTTTCAACCAGAGAGATAAAGTTCCAGATTTATTCTTAAGGTTTTAAGTTTTGTTGGCAGTAATTTTGTGAAATAGTGCACTTCCTATATTTGGCCACACGATGGAGGCACTGTGCCACAGCTTGAAGGTGATTCAAAATGGCGCCCTCGCATGCGCAGTAAATGGGACACGTGCAAAATGGCCCCTGAGCCTATTGTTCACAAACCATGTGCTTTTTTTTTTTTTTTTTTTTAAGTTTAAGAAAAATGGAGCACTGCCTCCTTAATCCCAGCTATACACACACTACCACAGCTTTACAACTTTAATTTAGCGCTTCATTTTAATGCCGTTACCTCAAATAATCCTCAGTAACCTGTTTTACCAATTTCACCTCCACTCGGTGGTGGGTCCATTCCTTTGTTCTGACCATGCGGTCCGGAGCCCGCCATTAGTTAAATCATTGTGGGAAAAATTTTTACTAAATATTCTCAGCTCCCGGTATTTCCCAACCCACACGTTTATCCCCTAAGGACACAAAATTTTACAGAAATCAGTTCTATTCTTATGAATGCATTCACTATTGTTGGAATAAAAGAATCTTATGTAATTCTGTAAGCTATTATTTTATACTTATGAGCAGACCCTCACTAAAAGTGGAAAAAAGATTCTTGTGGCTGCTTGTTACGTTACTCACTCATACTGTAGTCTGAGATTCTTATAACGTATTAAGAGTACCTTTATACATGCTCACTACTGTAACCAAAATCAGGCTAACCCTGGATGGTTAATTTGGGAGACGTCTAAGTCTCTTATTCCAGCACAGACTGTAACTGAAATTTGCCTTTAATTTGGGAGACAAACGCGGCTGATCCCGCAGTTCTCTAAGTCTCTTATTTATTTCGCAACAGACTGCTCCGAAATACTTCACCAACGTGGCATCGTTTTTTAACGGCATCGGGTCGATTCTTTAACCCCCCCCCGGCATCAGGCTTAACCCTGGAGATCAATTTGGGAGACGAATACAGGTGATCCCGCTATTCCCTAAGTCTCGTATTTATTTCGCAACAGACTGCTCCGAAATACTTCACCTACGTGGCATCGTTCCTTTTAACGGCATCGGGTCGATTCTTTAACCCCCCCGGCATCAGGCTTAACCCTGGAGATCAATTTGGAAGACAGGCACGGCCGTTGCCTCCTATTGTCTTATTAATTCTGGGTACAGACTGCAACCCAGAACCTCACCGATCCATTTAATCTTTTGTTAAACAGAGGCTACTTTCACAAAGGCTTCGGCAAGTCCCCTTGTACAAGCGGTAGCGTGATTAACTCTAATCACAGCGGACACTTTCTCTCGTGGCCTCTTTTCGACTACAAGAACAAGCGGTGTCTTGTGTTTAGCAAATTAAATGATCGCGGCTTCACTCCCAGAGTGGCATCGGGTCGAACGCTTCAATGGCTCCCCCCGGCATCAGGTTGCTAAAACCTGGCTCTTTTCATTTGGGAGACGAACCTGGGTGATTATTAGTCACCCTGGCATCCTAAGTCTCGTCATTTTGGCTCAGACTGAATCCAAAACGTTTTAAAATTTGGCGGACCATGCACCCGTCATACATGTCCAGGGCCGCGGCCGTTCTATCTCAGACTGAACATAGAACACGTGCACTCTCTTTAACTTTTCAAACTATTGTTTAAACTTTACATGTGACTCCCAACCAAATGATAAATTTCGAGATCGGATATACCCCTTAATCAGACGACTGTAAATTTAGAATGGCCAAACTGCAGAAATTTGCGTAAAAAGGCTTTCTGCTTACCTTTTTGTTTCATTCAGGCGTCGCCACAGTCGACTAAAAAGGGTCCTTCCGATGTAGTTTTTTCAGGCTCGTCTCGGAATACGTGATTCAATCCGGGTCACGGCACCAATTGTTAGAAAAATACCCGATTCTTTGATTGAAAGGTCCAAGAACAAACCGGAGATTTCTTCAATTTAAAGGATGGTACATTTATTTAGAAGTCACATGTAAAGCAAGCAGCGCTGGGTGCAGCGTGACGCAGCTCCCTCTGGAGCTGGTCAGACTGAACCCCGACTTCCGGGTGCAGGTTACAATTATCCCCTCGGGTTGGGCGAGCCAGTACAATGGGATGGGCTTGTACGCGACTATCTGATTGGCTAATCTACCTATGGCGGGAACAGGCCATCCACTGAACACGCCTCTTCATTCTAGAATGTGCTATCAACAGTGTGCGTGGGTGTTGGGTTTGGGTGTGTATCTAATGTTAAAGACCTGACTTAAAAGAGAGAGAGAAAAGACAGAGAGAGCTCTATACCTTTGTCTCATTCCTGTTATCAATATACCATAACATACTTGTTCATAAGCATGCAAACAGAATTTGTATGGAATGTGTAGAGCATAATGGGAGATCACCTACAGAATTATTATTCTGGCACTAACTATACATTAACCCTTTCACATACTTGGCCAATAAAGCTGATTCTGATTCTGATAAAAGCATTTTTTTATATTAAAAGATCTTATATTTTTATTAAAAGATCGATTCATGGATTTTGTGGTTTGATATCTGCTCAGTCAAACATGGATCGATCCAGATCATTGAATCGAACTTTTGAACCCACCCCTACTTTTCACTGTGATTTTATGGAGTCTCTCTGTTTTTGTCAAAAAATAGAAGTGAGTTGCTTATCATGTGACAAGACTGATTTTGAAAAAGGTGTTGGTTTTTTTTCATGTTCTGACCCTCAAGCAGTGTGAGCCTTTGAGTTCTTGTCTGAACCTGTTATGACTTTGGGGTTGCTTTAAATGAATTGTCAGTCTTTACTGATAATATTGAATTGACTAAACATAGGCAATTATAGAATTTGTTCTGAGGTGATTGATTTATTGGGATGGTCCTTTTTTTGACATGAAATATGCAACAGTACTCTTTGTTGAACTGTTAAGGGACAAAACTATGCTAACAGTTTCATTCAGAGATACAGATAAATGAAATTATTCAATGTCCATTGCAAATTATTGATTTTCAAAATTTCTGAACCCTTCACAAAAAACAAACAAGAGATTCAGATGATTAAACAGCTGAACTACAAATGTTTCTATTTTGATTTGTTTTATACAAACAGCTGAAATTTGGTAAATTTAAAGAAACACGAGTAGTCTTTGAAATTATTCAACCCACCGTGCAAATTGTGAGGCAGGGCGAGACTTAAGGTACACCCAACATATTTGCCTTGCATGCACTGCTACATGCGTAGTTAAGAAGATGTACTGTTAAAGCAATGACTTAATTTATGTGGCAGCAGCCAATTTAACTGTAATATTAGAAGGAAAAAAACAACTTGCGCTTTATTCTGAGACACTCGATTTTTATTCCTTTTTCCCCCCACTGTCCTCGTGTCCTGCCGCTATTGTCTAAACAGAGACTGTGTTGTTTTGATAATCTTGTCCCACACGTGACTGATAATGTCATGTTTCCTTTTATTTCTTGTGTGCTTTTTTTCTAAGGATGTGGAGAAGGAGCGGGAGCTGCGGACGGAGTTCAGCAGGGAGGAAATTGGACAGAAAATCGAGCAGTACAACACGATGACCAAAGACCTGCTTAAAATGACGCTGGTCAGTATGACAGACACAAACTGTTTATCTAAAGGAGATTATGCACATACTCTGCCTACAGCAGCCACTACAATTAAATTGTAACTTGTATATCTAAACTACCATACTTACTAATGTGAATACACAAAGTAAAATTTACTCTTAAATATCCACAGCCCTGCAAGTTTTTAATCTTAACATTTGAGGTTTGTTGATGTTTGCAACATTAACTTTGCCTCCCTCCAGCCCCCAGCATTCCTCAGCACTCACATCAGAGTGATGTGATGTTATTCCTGCCATTGTTCTCCCCCCACGCTGTTTTCCTTGGCACTGTAACATGTGTGTGAAGTTGTTCTCTTGAGTGAAATCAAGTAGAAAAAATTAGGTAGATCAGGTGAAGTAGAAATTGTGTATGCTCACTTATGAAACGGCTGGAAAAATGTTGACACATTAAGTGTTATTAGTACTATATTTTATTTTTTCATAAAGGAATAGCGGGTCACAGATAGACGTATCTGAAGGTTTGTCCTCAAAAACAGTGTGTTCCTTTCAGCTGTGACCCAACAGTTAATTTTTGAAATTTTGTAAAAACTACACTTCTCTGTTTTATAGATGGCATCCACCACAAGATACTTTGCAGGACTTGTCATTTTAGCTAAGAAATTAAACAAACTGTCAGTCTGTGTCTTGTGATACTCATGAGATACATTTAAAGGCCTTGTGGAGGTGTAACCCAAAATGTATTAGGTTTGTAAAAAAAAAAATAAAATCTATTCTGGGTTTCAGTTGTGGAAGAATATCTTTCTAAGGTGGAAATGTTGTAGCTCTACTTTGTCCATTTCCATTTAGATTTTACTCATCCAAATCCAATAGCCACTAGGAATGCAAGTTATCAATTAATTAATTAATTGATAATTGATTCATCTTATCGATTGATTAACAATTAATTGATAAGCTGCGTTTTTCCTGAGAATCTGAATTTCCCTCAGTACAATATGGTCTATCTGTAACATACAAAAAGTTGCTGGGTTTTTTTTTTTCATACACTGAATAAAACGTGAACATTCCTCAGTGATTTATTGTACTATTTGCATTTTTTTTACTACAGACAACAGCATTTTTGTAGTTTAACAAATTTTGCACTGTATAGTGTGTACTATGTGCTGGTACATCTCAGTAAATTGCAAATGTCATGTTTTTTTATTTATTTTAAAAAGCTACTACCAATATCATAAAATTTATCTTTCTTAGTTATATTAAATTAAAAAAAAAAAAAAACTTTAACGTTCTACACTACCGTTCAAAAGTTTGGGGTCACCCAGACAATTATTTTGTGTTTTCCATGAAAAGTCACACTTATTTACCACCATGAGTTGTAAAATGAATAGAAAATATAGTCAAGACATTGACAAGGTTAGAAATAATGATTTGTATTTGAAATAATAATTTTTTCCTTCAAACTTTGCTTTCGTCAAAGAATCCTCCATCTGCAGCAATTACAGCATTGCAGACCTAACATGATTGCACAAGGGTTTTCTAATCATCCATTAGCGTTCTGACGCAGTGAGCAAACACATTGTACCAGTAGAACACTGGAGTGATAGTTGCTGGAAATGGGCCTCTATACACCTATGTAGATATTGCACCAAAAACCAGACATTTGCAGCTAGAATAGTCATTTACCACATTAGCAATGTATAGAGTGTATTTCTGATTAGTTTAAAGTTATCTTCATTGGAAAAAAAGTGCTTTTCTTTCAAAAATAAGGAAATTTCTAAGTGAAATTTCTAAGTGACCCCAAACTTTTGAACGGTAGTGTACTTTACCAAGATGCACTGGTAGACTGTTTTAACAGGAAAATAAATTTTGAGCTGCTTCATCTGTTGCATGTTAAACATCATCACAGTACCCCGGCAATCCAGGCAAACCCAGTATAATCTGGGCTCCCTCTGTTATGTTACCTCAGTGGCAACTTGAGTCCGGTCTGCTTTTCCGTCTAGCGGCAGGTTGAAGGGAAGCAGTGGGGATATGTTTTTGCGCTTGTGTAGCCTGCTGTAGTCAGTTTCTCCGCCCTGTTGATTTGATGGGTGGACACTGGAACATGCCATTGTAACTTGTTGTGGCTCTTTGACGTAACCCGGAAGGACTTAGCATCTTTTTTTGCTTTTTCGGTTGAAATGCGGCAGTGGGTGACTGCGTGCGCCCCCACCTGGACAGCGAAGCCACTACATTTCATAGAATAAGCTCCCCATTGAAAAGGACTGCTGAGTGATCAGGTAATTGACAACTAATTTAATTCAGTAAACTAAATTCTTACCGACAATTAATTGAAAGTCAATTAATCATTAACATCCCTTATAGCCACCCAGATAGATGAAATGGAGTCACCAATGCACACAATCTTTATTTGTTGATTTACCTACATGTGTTCTAAACCTGGGCAGCACGGTGGTGTAGAGGTTAGCACTGTTTCAGCACAGCAAGAAGGTCATGGGATCGATTCCACCTCTGACCATCAGTGACCCTTCTGTGTGGAGTTTGCATGTTCTCCCCCGTGTCTGCGTGGGTTTCTCCGGGTACTCCAGTTTCCTCCCACAGGCCAAAAACATGCAGGTTAGGTTAATTGTCATCAACTGGGGATTCTAAATTGTCCTTAGGTGTAAATGTGAGAGTGAATGGTTGTCTGTCTCTCTGTGTTGGCCCTGCGATGGACTGGCGATCTGTCCAAGGTGTACCCTGCCTCTCACCCAAAGATGCTGAGATAGGCTCCAGCCCCCCCGCAACCCGAAAAGGATTAAGCGGTAGAAGATGGATGGATGGCTGTTCTAAACCTCTGCTTATGCAGTTATTGTTTATTAACAATTCACAATCTAAGTCATCAGTATGCTTCTGTGCTGTGAGAAAAAATATTTATTTTACTTTCTATGTTTTCTGATATACTCAGCCACAGGTTGTGATTGCCCCCTAAATTGGGCCACCCTTAAGCCTTATTCATGCTGCATGTCCCCTATAGTCCGCTTTGGTCCGCGTGCGCTTTGGACAAGCCCCGCATGCACGCGGCGCTGTACATGCTCACTTTTTTCATCTACCCAGGCACAAGTGGTTGATGCATGCGCACAGCCATCATTTGTAGTTTCACTCCCACCCCACAGGTAGCGACAATGCACTGGCGCGCCAGGATTTTCACCAACGAAGAAACGCTGCTTACTTTCTGCTGCTTGACTGCCCAGTTTTCACTCCTTTTCCACCAAGATGCTGCTGAAGTATGTATGTATGATTCATGTATGTTTATTCTTGTCTTCCGCTTCCTCATTGTCTTCTTCGTCTACTTTGTCTTGGTATGCTGTATCGATATCACCACCTCATGAATGGGACGTTCAGTCTTGCGCATGTGCTTTTCAATGCGTTCAGGTAGTGGGCAGGCGGCGCAGTCACAAAATTTGGGCTGCACGTGGTCGTCCGCAGTCGAGCACTGCGGACACTAGCGGAGTAGAGACAATGCCGTAAATTTCCTCATACGAGGTGCAGCAAGAACAGCATGAACCACTGCCTGGGAGCAGCTCTGCGATCCACATGGTGAGGACATCGATGGCCTCACTCACACCATCACGGACTACATCAGCTTCTGTGTGGACAACACCGTACCCACCAAGACCATACGGTGTTGCTCGAACAACAAACCCTGGATCAACCCTGAGATAAAAACACTTCTGAGAGAGAAGAAGAGGATCTTCAGGTCGGGGAACAGGGAGATGCTGAAGTCCGTACAAAGGGAGCTGAGGAGGAAGATCAGAGAAGGCAAGGACAGCTTCAGGAAGAAGATGGAGGACAAGCTGCAACAGAGCGACATCGGTGGGGTCTGGAGAAACCTTAAAACCATCTCTGGGCTCCAGAATACCTCCCCCCAGGCCACGGGGGGCAGGGAGTGGGCGAACAATCTGAACCTGTTTTTTAATAGGTTTGACCAACCGCCCTCCCCCCCGACTGCACAACAACCACTGCTGCCTCTAAAGACATCGAGTCCTGCTGCCCACACCCCACTCCACCATCACCCCCCCCACCCCCAACATGACCCTCACTAAGACCCAGGTGAGGACGGAGCTGAGCAAGATCAAGGCGAGGAAGGCGTCGGGACCGGACGGCATCAGCGCAAAGCTCCTCAAGTCCTGTGCAGACCAGCTGTGTGGGATTGTGGAGCACATCTTAAACCTGAGCCTGAAGCTGGGGAGGGTACCACAGTTGTGGAAAACATCTTGTGTGGTACCTGTACCAAATACTTCCCACCCCAAAGATCTGAACAGCTACATACCAGTGGCCCTGACGTCCGACATGATGAAGACCCTGGAGAGACTGCTCCTTGCTCACCTCCGCCCCCTGGTGGGACCAGCGATGGATCCACTCCAGTTCGCCTACCAGCATGGCATTGGGGTGGAGGATGCGGTGATCTTCCTCCTTCACCGTTCTCTGTCCCACCTGGAGAAGCCCGGGAATGCGGTGAGGATCATGTTCTTTGACTTCTCCAGTGCTTTCAACACCATCCAAC
This sequence comes from Pholidichthys leucotaenia, assembly GCA_020510985.1. NCBI lineage: Eukaryota > Metazoa > Chordata > Actinopteri > Cichliformes > Pholidichthyidae > Pholidichthys > Pholidichthys leucotaenia. The sequence continues at coordinate 180,892,622 of CM035845.1, read as the reverse complement.
CGATGATCATGAAGGACAAGCTGCTGTGCGCAGGGGTGGACCAGCACCTGTCACCATGGATCCTGGACTACCTCAATAAACGGCCACAGTTTGTGAGAACCCGGGACTGTGTGTCCAACACGATCATCGGTAGCACAGGGGCCCCCCAGGGAACGGTTTTGGCTCCCTTCCTGTTCACCCTTTATACTGCGGACTTCTCACACAACACAACACACTGCCATCTACAGAAGTTCTCTGACGACTCTGCGATCGTTGGCCTCATCTTCAACGGAGATGAAGCTGAGTACAGAGGACTTATCCAGGACTTCGTGGATTGGTGCCATAGGAACTGCCTCTAGATCAACGCGAGGAAAACTAAGGAGCTGGTGGTGGACTGCCGCAGCCAAGGACAAACCCTCACAGCACCAGTAAACATACAGGGAACAGACATCGAGATGGTGACATCCTACAAGTACCTGGGTGTTCATCTGAACAATAAACTAGACTGGTCACACAATACTGACGCACTCTACAAGAAGGGACAGCGCAGGCTGTTCCTACTGAGGAAACTCAGGTCTTTTGGTGTACAAGGGGCGCTGCTGAAGACATTCTACGACACGGTGGTTGCATCAGCCATCACTTTTGGAGTGGTCTGCTGGGGCAGTGGCGTTACAGCAGCCGATAGGAAGAGACTGAACAAACTGATCAAGAAAGCTAGCTCTGTCCTGGGGCAACGCCTTGACCCAGTGGAGGAGATGGGAGAGAGAAGGATGGTGGCTAAACTGTCATCTCTGCTGGAGTCCGAGTCCCACCCTGTGCAGGACATACTGAACACACTGAGGAGCTCATTTAGCAGCAGACTACGTCATCCTAGGTGCGCAACCGAGAGGTTTTGGAGGTCCTTCCTACCTACGGCTGTCAGACTGTATAACCTACGCAGGGCTGCTCGCAGAGATAGCAAAAATAACGTGACAACCTAATAGTATTGAATGCAAAAGACGCAATAGACTTACACAATGGTCCCCTCCGGTATACAACTAGGAAAATACCGGTCGCTACGGAGGGTGACAATATGTACGGGTACATAATCATACCATGTAGGATAACTAAGTAGACGGTTATGCTGTTCATTCCATCTAGCTACAATGCTCCATACTGTGTGTGTTTATATATCTATATATTTATTCCATCTAGCTACAATGCTCCGCACTGTGTGTGTTTATATATTTATATATTTATTCCATCTAGCTACAATGCTCCACACTGTGTGTTTATATATTTATATATTTATTCCATCTAGCTACAATGCTCCGCACTGTGTGTTTATATATTTATATATTTATATGTACATATGTATATTCGCTGCTCTTGTTTTTTCTTGTCTTCTGATTGTTGCTCTGAGTGTTGCTATCCCTGTGCTGTTGCAATCCTGGAATTTCCCCATTGTGGGACTAATAAAGGCTTATCTTATCTTATGAATCCAGCTTTAGGAGCAACAACTGCAATCAAGCGTTTATGATAACTGGCAATGAGTCTTTTACAGCACTGTGGAGGAATTTTGGTCCACTCATCTTTGAAGAAATGTTGTAATTCAGCCACATTGGAGAGTTTTCAAGCATGAACCACCTTTTTAAGGTGGTTCATGCTTGAAATGACTAGGCTACTCCTAGGCTACTCATGACTAGGCTACTCCAAAGTCTTCATTTTTTTTTTTCTTAAGCCATTCAGAGGTGGATGTGCGGGTGTGTTTTGGATCATTGTCCTGCTGCAGAACCCAAGTGTGCTTCAGCTTGAGATCACAAACAGATGTCCGGACATTCTCCTTCAGGATTTTTTGGTAGACAGCAGAATTCACGGTTCTATTTACCACAGCACGTCTTCCAGGCCCTGAAGCAGCAAAACAGCCCCAGACCATCACACTACCACCATATTTTACTGTTGGTATGATGTTACTTTTCTGAAATGCTGTGTTACTTTTACGCCGGATGTAATGGGACACACACCTTCCAAAAAGTTCAACTTTTGTCTCGTCAGTCCACAGAGTATTTTCTCGAAAGTCTTGGGGATCATCAAGGTGTTTTCTGGCGAAACTGAGATGAGCCTTTATGTTCTTTTTGGTCAGCAGTAGTTTTCGTCTTGGAACTCTGCCATGTAGACCATTTTTGCCCAGTCTCTTTCTTGTGGTGGAGTCATGAACACTGACCTTAACTGAGGCAAGTGGGGCCTGCAGTTCTTTGGATGTTGTTGTGGGGTCTTTTGTGACCTCTTGGATGAGTCGTTGCTGCACTTTTGGGGTAATTTTGGTCAGCCGGCCACTGCTGAGAAGGTTCACCACTGTACCATGTTTTTGCCATTTGTGGATAATGGCTCTCATTGTGGTTCGCTGGAGTCCCAACGCTTTAGACATGGCTTTATAACCTCAATTACTTTGTTTCTCATTTGTTCCTGAATTTCTTTGGATTGCAGCATGATGTCTAGCTTTTGAGAATTTTTTGGTTTACTTCACTTTGTCAGGCAGGTCCTATTTAAGTGATTTCTTGATTGAGAACAGGTGTGGCAGTAATCAGGCCTGGGTGTGGCTAGAAAAATTGACCTCAGCTTTCCAAAGATGTGATAAACCATAGTTAATTTATGGTTTAACAGGGAGGCAATCACTTTTTCACGCAGGGCCATGTAGGTTAGGATTTTTTTTTACCCTTAAAGTAGAACTGAACTGAACGGCATTGAACGGCACTGGGTGATAGTACATACAATTATAAAGATAATTTATCATTGGCACCCCCTCCACAAATCCCGGAATCTTGGAGAAAATCGCGATTTAGAATTTCCCGCCCTGAAAAATCAGACAAATCCGCCGAAGTGCAGCCGGAGTTCCGCGTGACATCACGAGTGTGACCCAGTCCTCATGTTTACCATTGCGAGCACGTCGACACTGGTTGTTTTAGGTGCATTTTGTCGTGATAGTCGACTACAAAACACTTCCAACACCTGGGAAGATCTGTTCAGTGGCCAAGGAAAGCTGTCATGGCGACGAAAGAAAAGAAAGGGGGAGGAAAAGCGACCGGGAAGCGATGCGTTTCTAGATATACAGTGATCCATCACTTATCGCGTTTAATGGGGACCAGAACCGACCGCGAAAAGTGAAAAACCGCGAAGTAACGTCACCCCCCCCCCAAGGGCGTCACAAGCACTATTTTGCACGAAAAGGCACAAGAGAACAGCGAAAAGTGCCACTAAGCAACACGAGCGATAAAGAACAATGAATGCGGTCTTCCTTCGCTGGGTAAAATGCCTTGGCCAATCAGCTTGCGAGATTCCCGAGCGGTGAAGAGGTGGGCGGAGAGGAGTGGAGCGGTGGTCAGAGAAGTAGATTTTGAGCTGTGCGGGCTCTCCGTGTTGATACCTGATGTTCTAATGAGAAGGCAGGGAGACTACATTAGAACATCAGGTATCAACACGGAGAGCCCGCTCTCCCCGGCTCCCCAGCCCGCTCGGGAATCTCGCAAGCTGATTGGCCGAGACGTTTTACCTCGCAAGCTGATTGGCCGAGACGTTTTATCTCGCAAGCTGATTGGCGGAGACGTTTTACCCAGCTTCGCTCCCTGCCGAGCGACTATACCCAGCGAAGGAAGACCGCATTAAGCGCGATAAGTGAGGGATAACTGTAATAAGTTGGAAAAATGCTGATGATTTTTTTTCCCCCTTTCTTTTTTATTGTTAATTTTCCTTATCCTGACACCCCAAACATGCCAAAGTAAAGACTCACCATTCTGTATTCAATAAGCGACTCTCCTCCCCATCACTGCTGCGGTCTGAGTCGGTGCTGGAATCCCCCGAAAATTCTGGCTCTAATCTGTACGGTTCGATGCCTCCCTCGCTCTCTTCCTGTTCACTTGACACTCCTGCATCCTCCTCTGTCTTGTCACCGATCCTGAATGCCTCTTCACTCTGAAAACTCTGGTGTTCTTGACTGCTGGAACTGCTATCATCTGCCATTGTTGTTTTGATGAGGGTCACACTCGTGACGTCACGCAGCGTCGTCTGCACTACTTCCGGTTTGTTTGGCACTGCCAGCCAGAGGCAAAAGTTTATCGGCTTATAGCTTGGCCATCGCACGGCCTAAAAATTTCTTTTATGTGTTGAAAAATACAATAGGTAATAAGGAATTAATCTGCTTTTCTACTTTTTTGGCAAAAAGGTGAGTTTAGTTCTACTTTAATAATAAACACCTTCATTTAAAAACTGCATTTTGCGTTTACTTGTGTTATCTTTGTCTAATATTTAAATTTATTTGATCTGAAACATTTAAGTGTAAGACATTCAAAAAAATGAAAAATCAGGAAGGGGGCAAACACTTTTTCACACCACTGTACCTGTGGAGGTATGGAGATGTTTAGGAGAGATGGGAGTTGACTTTTTAACCAGATTGTTTAACACAATCTTGGAGAGTGAGAAGATGCCTGAGGAGTGGAGAAAGTGTTTTTGTACCAATTTTCAAGAACAAAGGTGATGCTCAGAGCTGTAGTAACTATTGAAGCATCAAGTTGATCATCCACACTATGAAGATGTGGGAAACAGTTGTTGAAATCAGGTTAAGAGGAGTGGTGACAGTCAGTGAGCATCAGTATGGTTTCTCTAAGAGTGCTGATGGAGAAGTATAGAGAAGGTCAGAAGGAGTTGCACTGCGTCTTTGTGGATCTAGAGAAAGCATATGATAGGGTGCCAAGAGAGGAAGTGGGGTACTGGATGAGAAAGTCAGGAATGGCAGAGAAGTATGTGAGGGTGGTGCAGGACATGTATGAGGACAGCAAGACGGTGGTGAGGTGTGCTGTAGGAGTGACAGATGGGTTCAAGGTGGGGGTGGGGTTGCATCAGGGATCGGCTCTGAGTCCCTTTTTGTTTGTCATGGTGATGGACAGGCTGATAGATGAGGTCAGGCAGGAGTCCCCGTGGACCATGATGTTTGCAGACAACATTGTGATCTGTAGTGAGGGTAGGGAGCAGGTGGAAGAGAACCTGGAGAGGTGGCGTTATGCTCTGGAGAGAAGAGGAATGAAAGTCATTAGAAGCAAGACAGAATACATTAGTGTGAATGAGAGAGAGACAGGTGCAACGGTGAAGATGGATGGAGTAGCGGTAATGAAAGTAGATGAGGTTACATACCTGGGGTCAACCAGGAATGGAAAATTGCAATGGAATTCCGCAATGGACAAGATTAGAAATGAGTATATCAGAGGGACAGCTCAGGTTGAGTGGTTTGGAGACAAAGTAAGAGAGGGAAGGCTGAGATGGTTTAGCAGAGTGCAGAGGAGTAATAGTGGATATATTGGACAAAGGATGTTGAAGATGGAGCTACCAGGAAGGAGGAAAAGAGGAAGACCCCAGAGGAGATTCATGGATGTAGTGAAGGAGGACATGGAGAGGGTTGGTGTTTCAGAGGAAGATGCAAGAGATAGCGTGAGATGGAGGCAGATGATCCACTGTGGAGTCCCCTAAAGGGAACAGTCGGAAGGAGAAGAAGAAGAAACAGGCTCTCTGTAGAAGGGCTCTGTTTTTGCTAATCATTTTTTATTGTTATTTTATTTTTCTCAATATTAATTTTGTCGTTGTTTAACTTTTCCCCTTATGGTGCCCAAGAATTTTAGGATTTTAGATTTCACACAGGTATGATTCAAAAGGCAAATTATAAATAATATATGGCGCTTTCTGCAGAAAATTTACCTAACAAGTAAATCATCAAATTAAGTGTGTAAAATGAGCTAATGCAGTGCCGCTGGATCCATCTGTCTGTCTGTTGGTCCAAGAGTATCACCATTACTACTCCTGCGCAATTGCACCATCACTGATGTTCTGATCTGTGGTTGACTCAGAAGATACTCCAACATCATACTCCTCATACTTAAACACGCATCAAGAGTTGCTTACAAAGTCGTCATCAGTGAGTTGTATCACTGTCATGTTTCTCTGTAAGTTAACCTCACCCTTCTGTTTAATTATAGCTTCCTTCTTTCTTATGTTTCTTAATTTCTGTGCCTTCTTAAATCATTTCATCTATTAATGGTGTAGGTTTCTCATATTTTCACCCTCTTTAGTTTCAGCAGAGATTGTTGATACTGAGCTGGTTTGTCTACTGATGACCTACACACACACACTCCTCCAGGCCCCATATGGACTAATGAGATTAAGATGTTGTTCCTCCGTCTGGGGCCATCTGTCCCACAGGACACTCTGGGTTTACTGGGTGAACTGGTTATTTAGAGAGATCATATAGCACCTACTGTCGTCCACATTAGTGTTACTGTATAACTGTGTGTTTCTCAGGCTCCTACGGGTGTCTACACTGGATTCATCAAGGTCCAGATGGATCTGAGACGGCCTGTCACCGTTCGAGGGGCTCACAGAGGGTCAGGAGGAACTGTGGAGGGGGAGGCCTTCTATCTGCCCCGAGGAGCCATCAATACCCTCCACATCAGCTCCAAAAACACAGTCAAACAGGTGGCTAACACACTTACACAAACTTACTTTACTTCATAACTTGCTGCAAAAGTTAATGAGGACTTGATGACATGTGAGGAGAAATTGGGTTAGATGGAGGAGAGCTGATGTTAGTCTCATTAAAAAGGAGTGCAGTACGTATAATGAAGTATACCTGCATAATGCAAACACTGATCATGTAAAGCAATAAATAAGTGTGGGGGATTAAAACAGTGCAGAAAGCAGTAGGTTATAAAAAACTATCAAATCACAGGTTTAATAAAAAAAATGATTGAAAATATTTTGTGATGCACTTCAGCAAAAAAGAAAGGTTGACAAGTCAATACTCCACGTGTTTTGCGGTAGCAGTGGCTCAGAAGGTAGAGCTGGTCGCCTGTTTCGTGAGTTTGTTTTTTAAAATAATTCTGTTGAACCACAATTCAAAAGCATTGTCTGATTTTCATTGGTTAATTTTCATAGAACTTTTATTTATTACCACTGCTCTTGCTTGCTTGTTTTTTTTTTCTTGCCTTCTGATTGTTGCTCTGAGTGTTACTATCCCTGTGCTGTCGCAATCCTGGAATTTCCCCGTTGTGGGACTAATAAAGGCTTATCTTATCTTATCTTATCTTATCTTTTGTCAGATTCAAGTTATTTCTGTGACCATTGCGGGTTTTTCTTTCATTGACAGAGGGGTACCAACAATTTTGTCCACGTGTAAATTCAGTCCATTATTATTATCATGTTTGAAACTGTTAGCAACCATGTTACAAGTTTGACGGCAGTTTTTCTTTCAAGGTGTCAGTTAACTTATTTATAATGTTATGCAAACCTTGAAGATTTATGTCAATATTTTAGTCAAAAAATATTTTCTGCCCTTGGTGATGTAAAAATGTTTTTCTTTTTAATTGAAATGATATGTCCAATTTTGGCTGAATGGTGCAACTGGGAGGTAAATATACAGCAAAATCAATGTTATTTCTGTTAAATAAATATGCATGTTCGCAACTGATAAGATATTTTCATGAATTAACATCTTTATCTTGATATTTTCAGGTGAAGATGCGTCAGGATTACCAGATTGCACAAATCAGTCAGCTTCTTCGAATGATCTGTTCTTGTTATGCAAATCCATGATTTTTTTTTAACCATTCCATTGCTTTCCTTCCCTATTCACCCATAATAGTGATAACATATAGGCTATGCGATGAATAAGTACCTTGCTGTGATATTCCATAGCAGACATAATGACATGTGGAATCACACAAAATAGTTCTTTCAAGTATATTGGATTCTCCACATCCCCCATTGTATACCTATAAAATCAGCAGCCAATGAAAGATAAATGCCATTAATATGATATATGTGTAGCAGCTGTCATGACCCATTGTAATAGAAATATTATAATTCATTATGACTGGGAACCGCAGCCCCCAAAACTCTAATGTATTCTCCGTAGCCCCACAGTATAGTGGTTCCAATAATGATTACTACACAGGTACCTTGATTGACCTGTTCACCACCTATTATTATAGTTTAATTGTGGAATAGACTCAATATGATGCTTTCAGAGGTTGTTTTTGTTACTCCTGTTCACATTCAAAGCATGTTGTGATGTAGGTATATTCTCCGTAGCCCTGTATTTTTATGCGTTGGGGTATGTACGTTTCCTGTAATGCTGTAACTTGAATACTATTTGAGGATGCTTCACGAAATTTTCACATCAAATTGCCAAAACATTATAGGTTTTAAAGCAAACTTGGTTTTGTTTCCATCTTTACTTTGATGTTTTGTTTTTTTTTTCCCTTTTTGGAACACAAACTGACACCTTGAAAGAAAAACTGCTGTATACAATATCAAAATCTTATAGACCCTGTATTACTTCATGATAGCAGCAGTAGTAACTTTTAACACTTTGAAGTGCTATTGGGCAATATATAATTTAGCAATATATAATTACATTTTCCTATTATTTCTGTCTTTCTGTAACTTTTTTTCCATTAAATTTTCAACATTTGGGCCTTTGAGCTTCCATCTTTTTTACGTCTGCAGTGAGATTCAGCTTACAATAAAACATCACAGCGATGAAGCTGAGAAACTTCAAAACAACGCTTCATTCTTGTTGAACTTTCAGAAGACGTAGGCAGAAACTTAAGCGGATAGTGGACTGTCTGTGATGGAAAAGAAATAAGTGTATAGATGTGACCAGAGTTCACCACTGACTGATTTTGTTCTCGTGTTTCTTCAGGTTATCATGGCTCTGTTAAACAAGTTCACGGTTACAGACAACCCAGCTAAATATGCCCTGTACAAACGCTACCAGCGGGAGGAGCAGGGTAAGACTGCCTCTGTATGTGTGTGTGCGTGCGTGTGCATGTGTAAGAGAGAGAAATGGAGACATGGTTTTAATGCCACTCATGCCACATTCGGTATCAGGTGCTTCGGCATTGACATGGCGTTGATGTGTTGTGTGAGTGAGTGTGTGCATGCATGCGTGGAGGCCTCACCCACTTGTTGGATGCTGCAGGGCTCTCCATACTGTAAGTTCTCACCCGAGATGCCCAGCAATGCACGCACGTACACACTCAGATATAAATACAACACGCATGCACGCTGTGAGTTGACAGCTGTTGGAGGTTGTTGGGTGTCGTGTGTCGTCTTACAGTCTATTTAGCGTCTCCAAATAAGCAAGGGACAGTTAATTTTCCTCATATATAAAGTAAAAGCTGCACACCAAGATTTAAAGTCACTCATTTAAAGTATGTGAGTCATTTAAATCCCAAACGTTTATAGAGTGCTGGGATGTTTTTCTCCCTTTGAAAACTGTGGCAGTGCTGAGAAGCACTGCTTGTCTGGTTTGTATTCATTACTGGAGACCTACAGAGAAACTGGGCCTGCTAATAAACGACAACGTCTAGACAGACATGCTAGTAGGAGTATGAAGACTGTTCTTGGGCTCCGTTTGGCTTTTTCATGAGAAGCATAGTTTATTGAGCAGTGGTTTGAAAAAAATCTGACCTTCATGGGACTAGACAACTCCAGCTGAGGACGGCAAACCGTTTTCAAAGAGGAGCCTCTTGCCCCATATAAAATGATATTTGCAGCACACTGCCAAAATGGAAACGTGTTTTTAAAAAAGAAAATCATTATTAATATTTATCCAAATATAATATTACCTGATATTTTATTGCTTCAATTCTCTGTTTAGTTAGGCTCATATTGATTTTTCAGTTTTGTTTGTTTGATATACTGTATTTATTTGACTCTGTCACTGCATTTCTTACTCGCTTATTATTTTCTTAAATCCATATTTCTATGTAAAATTTGGCCACACCAGCACAAAGCATAATTTTCAATTGAAAAGTTGTAAAGGCAGCCTTTGTAGGATATGGAAAAATGTAATATTACCAGAAAACATTAATATGCATAGTTATATTATCTTTCATAAATTTGACAAAAATAAAAATAATGAATTAAATAAACAACTATGACCTGTGCAAAAATCTGGGCACTCTTAATTTGTTAACCACACTAATTAAAAAAAAAAAATGCTATTTGGCAAGGGGTGGCCAAAATTATGCCTGTATCTTTACAATTTCCTATGCAAGGTTGCTTCATATAAAAAAGGTTATCGTTTCACACATGACGGCTCACTGTCAAGATGCTGGGATTTCACAGTGACCATTGTCACACTGAGACCAGCCAAACAGCATATGAGCTTTACTAATATGCATAGAGGCACCCATTTTCCTACCATTTTATGTGAAATCACTGAGCGAAATGGGTCTCTTGTTGGAGACGTTTAAGCCACGTGAATGCAAAAAAAAAGTGTCTTATGTCTTATTTTACAAATTAATGATAATATATGCACAGGTGTGTGTGTGTGTTTATGTTAACACTTGGATTTATTTCAAGCATCTATGTGTGGTTTCTTTAATTTTTTTTTCATTATTTTTGATTTTGTCATGTTCTATGCATTTTATCTCAATTTTTCCAAGTCAGTAGGCATAAGCTTTAACCCTTCCTGGTATGTAGCAGCGTATAAAACCAGCCTGTTAATCCATGCTCGTCCTAGACGTTGATGGCTTCCTTTCTTAAGCTCCATTTGTACTGGACCAGGGATCTGTCATGTGATATAAAAAACCACCCCCTGCATGCATGCATGCATGTGAACGCGCACACACACACTATAGTACTTATGGTTTATTACACATTACAAGACAGACCAAAGGAATTAATACATAGCTTTACTGCCTGTAAACGTTGACAAAGCTGCTCATCAATAAATATCTAGCAGCACCCTTTTGGTTTTTGGATGTAATCAGTTGGGGGGGGGGATGCTTCCATTATGTCACAAGAGTGTTTGAGAGGGATTTTTGCAGTAATTCTCTGTACAGCAGTCCAGTCCTACTGATTTAATTTAATGATTTATGGAGGTGTGGTGCACATGGAATCCATCCATCCATCCAGCTTCCTTTTTTTTTTTTTCATTTATTTATCCAGGGAAGTTCCATTGAGAGGCAACCTCTCTTTTTCAAGGACGCCCTGTTCACATTCACATCTGGAAGCTGCCCAGTACAACCACAGACTGACCTGTGGCCCCTGAGCAGCTCCACTGGAGCAGTTGGGGTTAAGGGCCTTGCTCAACGGCATCACAGTGGGGTTTAGGAGGGTGGGGCAAACACGGCTATGTTATCTGTCCCACCTACATCTGATCCTTCCAGGCCGGGGATTGAACCGGCAACCCTCGGCTCACCAGTCCACATCCCTATGCATTAGGCCATCACTACCCTCCTGCGTATCCAGAGGTCCAGGTCACAGGGGCAGCAGCCCAAGCAGAGTGGTCCAGACTGCAGCCCACCGAGCACCTAGGGATGGGAATTGATAAGATCTTATGAATGTCAGTGGCATTGTTGATTTTGCTTTTCAGTCCGACTCTTTATCAATTCCCTTATCAATTCTTGATCAGTTTTCCATGTGGGGAAAAAAGCAGGCCTTCGCAGGATTTCAAGGAGTTTTGTTATTTTTCTGACTTTAAACAATGCTTCTTCTCTTAAAAAAGACATAATAAAATCAAATATAAAAGACTGTAAACATGTAAAAAACGGGTGTTTATGCCTTGTAACATTTATGTTTAAATGCTGAACAATTATGTTATTTTAGCAGTCACAAAAATATACAGTACATGCTGTACTTGGGTGTAATTTTTGCACGTTTTTTAATATATACAGTATATGTGCACAGTGTATATACACCCACACATGCATAAAATAATTGTATATTAACATACTGGTAAGACCTCAAGACATTACCTATTGTGGGAAAGAGTAATTCAGTATTAATCTGTAACCTACATCACACGTACCACCTACCCAAACTCCAGCTGCTCTACGGTCATGAGTAGAGGCAAGCCTTGCACTGCAAACTTCATTACTGCTCCGTTATCCCGGCAAGGAGCGGAGGACGAGCAGGCTGGTAAAACCTCTGAGCTACCTGCTGCTGTCATCTAAAAAGAATAAGATCATATTTAAATATCAGACATTTTTAGTTGGGTTTTGTGAGTTAAAAAATGGATTAAATTTAGCCTGCAAGGCTGCTAGCGTCACGCTAATATTCTACTAATAATAATAAGCTAATATTGCATGTCGAACACATTGCAGTCTTTCATTTATTCCTATGGCAGCTCGGTAGCGCAGTGGTTAGCACTATGGCAGCACAGTAAGAAGGTTGTGGGTTCAATCCCACCCCTGACCATCAGTGACCCTTCTGTGTGGAGTTTGCATGTTCTCCCCGGTGTCTGCATGGGTTTACCCCGGGTACTCAGGTTTCCTCCCACAGGCCAAAGACATGCAAGTTAGGTTAATTGGAGACTCTACAGTGGCCCTAGGTATGAATGTGTGTGTGGCTGGCACCGCACCATGGATGCCCTGAATTTCCCTCTGGGATTAATAAAGTATACAAAATAAAATTTAAAAAATGCTGCTGCATCAAGAGATGTTTCAACTCATGTTTGTCATACGCCATGCTGCTAGGGTTTACATATGTCTCCACCATTATCCCACGGTAGCGACGGCATCATGGCATCGCTTGGTAACAGCAGCATGTGACGTCATGATGCATGCCGTTTCAAAAAAACCCCACAGAAGTGTTTAAACCTGCAGCATTGATGAGAGGAATTGATAACACCAGCAACGTACGATTTTTCAAACCGGTTCAAAAAATTTAGAACCGGTTCCCAACAGGAACCAGTTTTCAATTCCCATCCCTAATAGCGCCGCAATCCCCATGACTCTTCCTACAGGTGGTGCGCCCACTGGAGGATGGACCCATGCGGCTCCTTTGGGTACACTGGGTGCTTGATGCAACGTTTTTCATAGATGTCTACCGGACTGCTCTTGGTCTGGCCCTTCACCCAGGACCACTTTGTCTTGGGAGACCTTACCAGGGGAAAGTTGCCCTCAACAACATACAGTCATGTGAAAAAATTGGGACACCCCATTACATACTCAGTTCTTTATTAAGAAATGTTCACATATCTATGTCTAACCTTGTTTTTATTTTTATTTGCATTTTTTTTAACGTTTATTTTAGCCATTTTACGTGGGAATGAATGTGACGGTGTCCTAAAAAAGATGGGGGTGTCCTAATTTATTCCTCACTATTTGTTTAGAATTACATTTTACAGAAAATTTGAAAAAAGTCTTTTCAATGTGTGTGTGTGTGTGTTGCAGTGTATGTTTGTAAGCTGGCAGATGGTGAGCAGCCACTGTTTCTTCGTCTGGTAGCAGGACCCGATGATGACACGCTCAGTTTTGTGTTGAGAGAACAACAGACTGGAGAAGTCATGGTAACACCGTCCATCTCTTTAATTACTCTGCTCATAGTTCCCTCCTCGTTCTTTCCTCACACTGTTCTCTTCCATCTTCTTTCCTTTGACGTTTCTGTCCTCCTCTTCATCCTTCTCTGCGTGGGACTTTCTCAGTCTTTATCCCATTTTGAAATGAGATCAAGTTGTACTGATTACTGAGCAGTGTTCATGTAGGGAGCAGCCTAGCAGCACTGTGTGACCATGAATCATCGACAAAATTTAGTGATGGCCAGTGTAATAACTTATAGTATCAGAAAGTGGGAAAGGCTATGATGACTGAGAAATGGAAACAGTTATTATTGTGAGAAGCCAGGTAAACTTGGAATTAAACTAATTAGAAGCGTAAAAGGCCCTTTAATCAACCTTGAGGTACACCATGGATGATTTGAGCAGAAGCTTTTAAACCTCTCAACAGACTTATTTCCTCATTTTTCTTCTTTCTTAGTCCTTTTTTCTTTGATACATACTTTTTAACCACTAAAGCCACTTTAACCCTCTATGTGCCCTGATATGTGCCTAAGTCACTACATGCTGTCTTAATTTTTATCGTATTTCATTATTTTGCACATCGTTAGTATTTTTAGTTAGCTTCTGGTTGGGGGTTGGTTTTCTTTGATGTTTAATGTTTGGTGTTAGATTTGATTTGATTTGATTTTGTATACTTTATATTCATATTTACTACTTGGTGTTTAACTTGCTGCACTGTGGGTCTCAGAGTAACATGATTTCAGTTCTCTGTATGTGCTCTACATATGGCAGAACTGACAAAGTTGACTCTGACTTGACTTTGCCATTTGTTGCTACTTGACTCATTTCTCCCTCTTTAGCTTTATTCTTTAGTTTGTTTCCATGATATTTTACATTTCAGATGAACTGAGATCTATTTGACTGAAAAGAACTAAAAGAGCATCCCCACTATTTAAAGGGGCCAAGATGAAATTTTCACTTTTTTCAGTGCTTTTTCTCATCAACTTGGGTATCTGGCGTGGACAAACGCAGATAAAACACAGCTCTGTTACTTTGTTAGGCTCCACCTTTGTCTAGCAGTACCTCCCACTAAATGAGCGGTTTTGATTTAGCTCTGGTTGTGACATGAGAACTGAAGCTCGTTGGATTGATACTGCCCTTCCAGCTTTATCTCCATGGCATTTTATTTTTAGGCCATGTCGGCCAGCCCTAATTTTACTCATCCAGGGTTGTTTCTGTACTAATTGTACCCCTGCAGGGAATAGGGCTGTGCGATAGGACCAAAATGTCATATCACGATATAAGTAATCTTATATCACATTGATATACAGTATATCACGATATACATTTTATGTAAATACTACAGTTTAGTTGATCATAAAAAGGACCATTCAATTCAGCTTGACATTAGTGGGTTCAGGCTGTGTCTGACAAGACAAAAAAGGGTGGGGTGAACTGGGGCTTATTAGCATTGAAAGCAACATGTACTGAAAGGGTTTGTTGTGAAGACGAGTGTTCAATCTGGGAGAAGAATGGTGCTGCAGTATTTAAACCCTGAGATGCTGTGACCAAAGCATGTATCGGAGAGATTTCATTAACGTCTCTGGGAACTATGGCAACATGTGGAACAGGGCGTAATATGTTCCCTGTAATGTCAAAGCGGTTGCTGTGAAATGAAGCTGTGAGAAGAAGATTAGTTTTACTGCTTTCTTGTTTTTTTCCTCAGTGGGACGCCTTCTCCATCCCCGAGCTGCAGAACTTTCTACGGATTCTCGACAAGGAGGAAGAAGAACAGAGGCAGACGGTGGTTCGCCGCTATGAAATCTACCGCCAGAGACTGCAGGAGGCACTGAGGGAGGTCAGAGATCCTTCTTAAGAGGACTTTAACCCCCCTGTAACACCAGACTACTGCCCATGCCAGGATGGAGGAAGTGTTTGTTTTTTTAAATCCTCTGGTGTAGATTTTGATAGGAGACTGACGGAGGTGATTGCAGAATAAGGACAGACTATTAGAACTCCTGGAGGAAGGGATGATAAAGGACAGAAAAAGAAAGCTGTAAGGAAGGACTTCTGAATAAAAGGACAAACTTAAAGAAGCTGCAGCCTAGTTTCAAGACTTCAGCCTGCAAACACCAAAGATTTACTCAGCTGTGCCGTATTTCGTCATCGTCTCCGCTGTTCTCCGTCCATCCTTCTCTTCTGCTTCTGACTCTGTCCCCATGTATCATAATTTAAACCCTTTATTCTCTTCGTTCCTGCTCCCACTTTTCATCCTCCAAGCTTGTGAAAGAACCAAGGCCATATGTTGAATTGTTTATTTAATTTGTTTGTTTAAAAGCTCTGTACATATTTTTTTCTTAATTTATATGGGTGAAGCTTTTTTTTTTTCCTTTAAAGAAAACAGTCTTATTTTAGTTTATTGTGGAGAGGCGGAGAAACAATCTGGTTTATTGACACAGACATGGAGAATAGTTTGTCCAGATTTCTGCTAGATGCAGGTAGTCTGTAAAAGCACCAGACGCCAGTACATATGAAGCTCATTAACTCCATATAACCAACAGGTCAGTTACATATACATGAGAAAGGAAACTGAGGAACTGGCAACGCAACCTCAGAGTGTTCATCTAAAATTAATCTGATAGTTGAAAAATATTTCTGAAGTGATTAAAAAAGGCTTGCCTGAGTCTGACGTGTGTCAAGTAAAAATGATTTTTCTTTGACTTTTTTTTTTACATGATTAAAATAGCAATAAAAAAAAATAAATGACAGAATTAATTAAACCTGTTCACATTGTTTGGTGCAATGTAATGTAAGGTTATTTGACTTTTTGTATGTTTTTATATTTTATGTTAAAAATTTAAATAATTTTCAGTTCAGTTATTTCCTTTTTGAATTTGCTGTTTTTATTTACAGACCAGCGTAACACTAATCAACATTTTTCACCACTTTTAAAAAATATCTGGCAGTTCAGACCTGTATTCACTTGACTATACTATATATCCTAATTGGCAGCGGTTCCATTCTCTCTCGGTAAACCTTGCGCCAAATGTGTTCAGTTCCTCGTCTGCTTTTGCATAGAAAATGTATCTTTTATAATTTCACACGTTTTTATTTTTTTGGCACACTTCGATTCCACATGAAAACTAGCTGCTTTACACAAAGGTGCAAAGGAATAAGTTGAGTTTGAGGTTTGCTGAACAAAGGCGCGTGAACCAAATAGCATGCTGGTGTGGGGAGTGTTTCATTAGCACAGAAAATGAAGCCTCTGCAGCAACTTGTGAGAACAGGAAGTAAATTGGTTTCAGTTGCAGTGTATAAAAAAGCAGTAAGGATAATGGTGGCGTGGTGGGCTTTAAAGCTTTTGTTTGGCATTTTTGCACCACCAGTAGAGTTTATGAAGCGTGAACGGAACAGACTGATGGGATTTAAAATAGATAGGACTCCTGATCTTTGACCCCACATGGCCGGAGGCGGGAGGTGTGAGATTTGTCTGGTTACTGGAAGTCGACTGAAGGGTTTAGAGGAAGTAGGAAAGCAACATGTTGAAAGAAAGGATGAAACACATGAGGGGATGTGGGTTTTTTTGTTTTTTTTTCCTGACTGGCAAGAGGAGCCAATAAAGGACCTGGACAACTTCATAGAGGTTTAACATTTATGAAAGCGCCTGTAATTCACAGGTTAGAATACGGGAGGCACAGGAGATGGGAGGAAAAAATGACTCCATTGTCCCATCCTCCTGCCATAAGGTCTGTGTGTCAGCAGGCCTTTATTTAAAACGTGGTCAGGAGTTTCATGCTCTGACATCGAGCTAAAGCCTGCAGCCTTGACCTCATAGTCAACTCAAGGATTGCCTCATATTTTTTTTTTTTTCTCGTGGATTAAAGGTAGCTGCACAGGGAAAGGAAAGTAAGGCCATGGAACAGTCAGTGCATAAAACGTTTAAAAGGTTTTGTGCATAGCCAGGTAAATGGTGTTATGCTTGAGATATTCTGTATATGCATTTTTTTCTTGTGCATGTGCAAGTTGGATGCTTTAGCTGCATACACACACCAGTATGTGGAAAACACAAGCAGTCAATCAGAGACAGAGAGAGAATGTGTCACTGTCACAAAAGGCAAGCATGAGGATTAAAACACAGCAGTTAGGGGGAGTGTACTAAATGGAGAGCAAAAGAAAACTATTAAAACAGATGCAATTCCAAAATATTGTAAAAAAAATGAAAATGAGCAACAGATAACAAGCAAGTTCTAAAAGACATTACCAAATACTAATCTGAGTAAACTCGAAGCAAACTACTCACTCATTTTCTATTTATTTAAATTATTTTCTGCTTTGTGACGAGCTGCAAACACTGAATGACGTCAAACTGACGGTGCTGCACGCTAACGTCTCCATCTAGTGGTCAAATGGTGCAACTATTCTCTAATTTCTGTGTCAAATGTGCATTGATTATCTTATAGATTTTAGTTTTTATTATAACCAAAGATATTTTTGTGGTGTTGCCTGGAGCAAAAAGTATATCAGAGGCCTCTTTCTATAGGAGGTAAATGCATACATTATATGTAGTTAAGAGTTTTATTTAAAGGGAATTAACCCTACTTTATTCTACTATTAAACACTGGGTTATTTATCTGAAAGCAAAACAAGGCAGCAGAAATTTTTATCTTATAAGCAACTGAATACCTTTAAAAAAAGTTAAGAAATATATAAATAATCCCAGGTTTTGTCTGATTTGTCTTACGAAAGCACCTGGATAAGCTCACCGTGCCATTGTTGAATAAATTAAAGTCCACTGAGGGGCATCATGGGAAATGTAGTATCCAGTGGTTTTTGGTCATCAACCCATCCAAGGTGTTAAAATGGACAATTTATCAAAATGTTTTTCACTAAGATTTATTATTGCAGAAAATACCTGCAAGCTATTTTACTTTGGTTGTTGAAATTATTTGGTATGATTTTTGTATTTAAAGGTGGACTATGTAGAAATTACAGGTGATAACTGGCAACACCAGATGACTGTAATGAACAACATCAAGCATTAGTCCCAACCAAATGTGATAAAGTGGTTTGTTTTTTTGTTTTTTACTCATGACCCATCAGGACTTTGTCTTGTTTGACTTTGTCTACTCCAAGTGAACCAGTAATTAACTGGTATCATTACAAGTTCTGCCCTGCTCTTGAAATTAACATAAATTCACAAATTAACAGGATTTCTGACCCTGAGCTGAAAACTGGCTCTCTACTCACCCTGCTGGTGTAAAGTGGTATTTTTCACTTTATCAGCCAAGTAAACCTCTTAAATGGATTCATAGCTTTGCAATATCACAAAATTATCACATTTGGCATGACGGCAAAGGAGATGTTTCTTTACACTCGAATGATATTTTAGGCATTTCTGGAATATTTGGAAGTTGAAAGTACTATATATTCTACCTTTAATAAGAAAATAAAATGTTGCCTAGACTGTTGAAATATAGACCATAGAATTGGTTTTATTTTATTTTACTTGGGAGACCAAAAAAAAAAAAAAAAAAGCAAAATTGTTGGTTGTTTTCATTAGTAAACTTCAAATTTAAACCACAAATAAGATATTCACTTGCTTATAAAAAAGAAAATATTTATGGCCTATTGTTGCTTCCATATATTATAATTAAAAGTGATGCAACAGTCTGGATAGTGGTGGTAAACTAAGCTTAAAGCCATGTCGATGTTGTTGTTGTTTGTGTATTCTACTCTTACCAGTCTAGTTGTATCAGATATATTTTAGGGCACTTTAACTTCAAATTCAAGGAAGACGGGTTTCTATTTTTTTTTTCTTTTTCAAATTTTACTACACATTTGATCTTATGCTCATACAAAGATGCTAGCATCTTATTTTGTCATCTTTTTTCCCCACCAGTAAAATTTTAACTGAAGCTGATTGTTTTGAAACTGTTATTTTGATGTCAGCCAGCTTCCATATAATTTGCTTCAAGTGGTGTTTCTTGTTTTCGTGATTCTGGTGTATTTGTCTAATACACGCTTACTGTATACAATCCTGGTCTGTTCAACATTAAAGCATTTTTTTTGTTCATGAAACTGCAGCTGGACACCGTTGGAGGTAAAACGATTCCTGTTTTACCAAATGGTGTCTGATTTTCTGTTTATGTAAAGTGTAGCTTTTTGGCCAGTTGTGTCGTCGTATGAAGAGTTAATGTCATCTTTTATTATTCAGAGATCCCGACTGGAGTTGGACTGCATGAAAAACAGTAAATACTACTTTATTTTAGTGGTGTCACTTTTAATCACAATTAATCACATGATGCGGCAATAAACATGATTATTTTGCCATTGGCAGCATGTGGCTGAGAGAGAATGGTGTTGAATTAATTGCATATCATGTGATTAATCGAGCTTAATGTGATTAACACAGTTAATCGCGATTAAAATGAACACCACTACATTTCTTTTCATCTTATGTTGCACCCTTTGAACTTATTTATTTACATAAAATTGGCTCAACTTTAATTTTCAGGGGTTTTTTTCTTTCACTTTTGTGTGGAATTGTTTAATATTTTATGTAAAATTATAAGAAAAAATATCGAAGTCGTTGAAGCTGTCTGACCTGTAACATTTGAATTCATGTTTCCAACTAATTGGCTAGCAAAAGTGTTTTTATGTCATTCAGTCTGAGGAGCAGTTTTATCGTATCGTCATTCTGTGATAGAAAATGATATTTAGAAAATGATAGATACTTGATTTAGTAATTATTTATTTGAACATGTATACTGGGTTCGTTGATTGTTTTTTTCACAATGACACTAAAAGAAAATCAAAGTTCTCTGTGGTTGTTCTTGAGCTTTAAAGCAACATGTTCATGTAATTTTAAGCCACTGCCTCATTTCATCAAACTATTTTGACTGTGTTAAAGTTCACAAAGTTGTTTAATGGTGAAAATTGCTTGATTTTAAGTAAATACTGCACAAGGGTTCAAAAATTGATGTAAAAAATTTTTTTTACTTCATTATGATAAATTTCTTGGTTCTCTAGTCTGGATGCTTTTAAACTATGAGACAGTTTCCTGTGATTACGCTTTTTAAAATTCATTTCCACAAATCAGTATTTGTATGACTTTATAGGGGATAGTTTTTGCCCAAAAGAATCATTTAAATTTGATATCTGAGTATTACATGGTGTAAAATGACAGCTGGAATAATGCAAATACACAAAGCCACGCTGTGTATTGACTGTGTTGCAGCTTTGTTAATCCCTTCATGGGTATATTTGTCTTTATTTTAAAAAAAAAAAAGAGAAATCCCTTAAAGATGCACTCCGGCAGCTACTAAAACCACATCACAAACAAATATGTATTGCCCAAAATACTATATTCTGGCTTTTTACCCACAAAAAACTTTCATTGCCTTAGAATTGCTTGGAAAGAGCTTTTAAATCTTTCACCTAAAGTCCAATTCATAGTGGCAAAAACGCGCTGGTATGTGAGCGAGCGCAGTGGAGGCAGAGGGTGAGCGCTATTCATGATGCATTTCCCCTCTGATCCGCTTTGGTCCGCGTGCGCTTTGGATGAGCCCAGCGCGCACGCGGCATTGTACGTGCTCACTTTTTTCATCTGCCAGGCCAAGCAGTTGACGCATGCGCACAACTGTTATTTGTAGTTTCGCCCCAGTCCTGTGGGTAGCGCAGATGTGCTAACACACCAGTTTGTTCACCGGCTAGAAAACACGAGAGTGACGCACTTTTTTTTTTTTGTTTGTTTTTTGTAACAACAACAATGATGTCGTTTCAAGGAAAAGGGGGAAATACCGTTTTCCAGTGCTCTTCTTCGCTCACGCTGCTGCTGCAAAAGAATTCATGTATGTTTATTCTCGTCCTTCGCCGCCTCATTATCTTCCTTGTCTACTTTGGCTTTGTATGTTGTGTTGGTAGCGCCACCTCGTGAATGGGACGTTCAATCTTGCACATGCTCTGTCAACGCGTTCAGATCGTGGGCAGGCCGCGCAGTCGTCCGCCGTAGAGTCCTGCGTACACTAGCGGAGTGAAGACGATGACATAAATTTCGTCACATGAGGTTTCCGGTTGCACGTACACGAACAGCGGAGGTGCAGCATGAATCCAGCTTAAGGCTTGATGCAGGCCCCAAAAAGTGACCGCATGTACAAGAAGGCAGTGGTCGCAGTGAACTGCACGTGCGCCAGGAAACTCCTGCCATCCTGGACGGGGACGTATTGGTGAGGGTAAACAGATGTGCATGTGTTTTGCTATTGAAACATGTTTTTCATGTAACGTTGAAATTAACGTGCATTCTTCTACTGTGAAGTGGCTCGTCTGTCAATTTTTCACCCAGAACACCAAAACAGTAAATTATATTCCTACCTGTTTTGTTGCTTTGTATTTATCTGTAGTTTGTGACAGCAGCTGTTGCAGGTGTGGTTTGGGGCCGGGGAAAATTGTTTGTCACTTTATAGTAAATATATAATTCAAGACATTTAATACACAGATTACTAAAAATTTTGAAAAAAAATACTCCGCCACCGAGCTCTTCTTTTGTGTTTCGATTGCAGCTGTACAGGCGTGTGAACTGCAGATTATTGAAAGACAGCTGCTGAACGGTAGCTGCAGTGGTTCGCGACCCCCCATCTACTGGCAACTGTGGTCAGCCGGTGCCAGTTCTGCTTACCAAAAGTGGCCCACTGGGCAGCTCGCATTCCGCAGCTCGGCACCCCGTCTGCTGGCGAAGTGAGCTGAGAGCAGCGGTCTTGCTGAGCAACATTTAAGCCGGGTCCCCCCTCCTCCGCCACTGCTTTGCTTATCGCTATGCAAAACGGACGCTTTCAGCCCCCTCAATCCTGCTGCTCCTTGGCTCCTCCCTCTTCCCCGGAGGTAGACAAGAGTATTCGTCTGATTGGTTAATGTTATAACCAACCAGGCTAAGCAGGAATACTTACATAACTAGAAACGGTCTGTCGAAACTCACCCGTTTCAGGGGGGCGTTACCAAACTGGAAATTCACAGCAGAAAAACACAGACTTGGGACTGTGGTGAAATTTTGTTCTTAATATGTCTTGTAAGTCACAAAAATCATGTTACAGACATGTTAACCACAGAAAAAACGTAATTTTTGCCGGAGTGTCACTTTTATATACATATATATAGGGCTTGACATTAAGTTTTTTGCTCACCGGCCACTGTGGCTAGTAACTTTCCAAAGTTACTAGCCACTCAGCCTTTTCACTAGCCACAATTTTGCGATTGCAAAATTATGTTTAATATGATCAAATTTGACTATCACATGCTAAAATTTACTTGAACTAAATTTACAGTCATTTTAAATGTAAATGACCTTTATACATACATAAAAATAGCAAGAGAAACACGGTTCAGTTGAATCCTTTATTAACAGCAGTAGATGCCGTTAAACAGTCTAGACAAATATTTGCGATGTGAGGGTAAAGTACAGGTAGATTTGGGGTCTGTGCCAATTCCCGTTTGTATCCCTACCCCTTCCCCTTTGCCCCCTTGGCCCTTGATAGAGGTTGAAAATTACCCCTGTGAACTGGGACATAAGTTCAGGGCTGTATGAGGTCATTAGTAGTTGCTGATGGATTTAATCTACATTGACACTACCTGTTTTCACCAGAAAAAAAGAAGAAAAAGAAAACTGATGAGGAAAAAAGTCTCATCTTAAGGAGAAAAATGTCTCAAATTTACATGAACAATTCTAATCAGTAGAAAAATTCAGAAATTTACTAGAAAGAAAGCTGTAAATTCAGAGAAAAACTTGGACTCCCTGGCGGGCTGTTTTTGGCCCATGGGCCATATGTTTGACACCTCTGGACCAACACATTAAAATATATAATTAGGTTTTAGTTCCTTGAAATAATTGCATAGCACAGATATCATAAATAATTGCAGATAAACAAAAATTTACCTCAGAAGACGCTTCAGTTGCTCTTTACAGCAACACAATGTTCAGTCATTTTTTTCTCTGTCATATGAAAACTGAAATTTTCACAACTGTGGACAGTAAACGGGAACCTCTTGCTCTAAAAATAATAATTTTTAACCACAGAGGTAGAAGCTAATGTGGGTGGAGAGCGCAGTTTAACTCTCACTGTGACAGCGGAGGATCGGGTGGAATTCCCTAGAGCTACTTAGTGAAGATGGATAAACCAGATCCAGCTGGTTTCCTTGAACGTTTCCTCACTCAAGATGAGTGTTGGGTCCACCACTTCGAGTCAGAGACCAAACAACAGTCTAAGTAGTGGAAACACACCTCTTCTTCCCCTCCAAAGAAGGCCAAGATGGTGTCATCAGCAGGGAAGGTGATGGCCCTTGTCTTTTATCCATCTTCACGAAGTGGCTCTAGGTCTCCTTTTCAAAGTCCTAGATTACTGTCCAATGTGAGTGTATCTGAAAAGAAACAATGCAGTTAGTATCAGAAAAGGTTGAATTTAATGCATGACTAGTTTCATTGCTGTAGTGTAACTCCTTCATAGTCAGCCTATGAACATTTCAGCGCCAGCGCCACCCCCCCCCCCCCCCCCCCGGTACCTTCCTTGTATATTTTTTTGTAATCATTTACAACATTGTTTGCTTCTGAAAGTTCCAGAACAGCCACTGAAGTTTAAAATTAGATGACTTGGCCCTCGGTTTAAATTCAGATCAGTTTTAATCTCTTGGGTTTGTGTGTTTTTGTCTCTGGTTTGGAAATCGTCATGTTTAAATGCCAAAGATCTGTGTAAAGCTCTTCTGACACAATGTATTTTTCAATGATGCTGTTTTTGTTGATTGACTGTAGAGAAGCTTTAGCAGGTCTTTTTTTTTTTTCCCCCAAGAAGACCCGAGCTGAAAAATCAAAGCATGTGAACTCAGAAGAAGGTTTATCTTGTTTCTGTTTGTTAATCTGTCTTGTTGGAGTCTGGATGTTTGAGGTTTGGTCTGAAATGTCGCAATCGCTGTGCCTTTTGAAAGTTTGACTGCAGACTGAAAACAATCCTGGAGGAAAGAATCAAGGTTTCATCAGATGTTTGCTGAAGCAGGTTTATATTTTTTAGTTTAGATTTTTTAATAATTCGTTATGAAATGTGGCCTTTCCACACAGAAAGGCGGGCTTCAAGTATTAAAGGTGAAAATAAATAAAAAGTTTTGAGCTCATCTTCATTTCAGCTGTATTAATTAGTTCACTTACATGTAGAAATGTAATAATCCTGATTTTAAGATGATGACTGTGGCTGTTCAGTTCACATAAACATTCCCCATGTCCAGGTTGAATGAAGCAACGTGAACTACAAACTTGAAATACTTTATTCTTTCTGGTATAAAGATCAGGCATTCCATTGTATGTGATCAAAAGAAATAATTGATTACCAGTAAGCTCACCTATTTGTCGTGTCTCTGCACATTGACATTATTCAAAAATGTTCTTTCCATTTTCAAGACTATAATTTCATCCATTTCATGTTTAGCGTATTATGCCAGCAGCTTCTCAGGCCAGGTATTAAAAGTTTTGACTCTAACTTGAGGTGTTTTTTATGAGAAAGTTACAGAATTGTGAGCATGACATGATACTGAATTTTGTGCTCACAGCCATTTTGGCTAGTAGCTTTTTCAATTTGGCAACCAGACAGTGTTTTCAATAACTATATATATATGTATAGATGGGAAGTTATACTGTGTTTTGTCAGTGACTAGCAGCAACACTCGGTGAATATGGGATGCAGTGTTTAATCCTGATGATAATACAACAGCAAATGCTTACGGGGGGAAGCGCGGGGGGGTTCATAGTGGTCAAATTTGAGCAAATGTGGTTTATTTTCCAACCGCGGGGTTCCAAGCGCGAAAACACAAATAGAACAAGATGTGTGGACAGATGGAGACCTGTTGAAAAATCAACCACTTTTTGTAAAATTTGACCACTATGAACTTTTAAGCCTATGAACTTTTTAGCCCCCCCTCATATGTTGACCTGATGTGCACCGCTCCAGGAATACAATTGCACATCGCGGCAATGTTTTGAATAGGATGGACTTCCATATAATTGCAGCGAGGAGCAGGATTCAAGTAAAATGTGAATCAACAGATGTCATCATCATGGTTGTATCTAGGTGGCTGAGGAAGACTTCTTCTTGTGCGTCTGTCGTCTGTGGGCACGCAGGTGGCTCCGGAGATCAAAGTCAGAAGTGCACAAGCGTTGCAAAGTTCCAAATGGGGCATGGAACTTCACTCACTGGGGCAGAGGCAGATGCTGCTCTATAGCATTGATTGTGGGATGCAGACAAGTGCTGGCAGCGGTCAGCCTCAAAGTTAGAAACTGCCTTTCTGATCAGGGTGTGGCAGTCGGATCGAGCAGTCGCAGCTCTCTCAAGGTGCTTGGGAGGCAAATCCGCCCACTTCAGATGGGACTTGAGGTTATCCTTGTACCTCTTCTTTGGCTGACCTTGACTGCAGCTGCCGTGCACCAGTTCTCCAAAGAACGGCTGCCGGGGGATCCTGGACTCATCTATGTGGATGACGTGGCTGACCCATCAAAGTTGAGCCTGGATTATCTTGGCTTTGATGCTTGTTGCACTGGCTCTGCTCAGGACTTCCAGGTTGAAAATGCGGTCCTGCCAGCATATTCGCATTATGGACTGTAGGGAGCACACATGAAAATGTTCCAGTTGCTTCAGGTGCCTACGGTACAATGTCCAAGTCTTGCAGCCGTATAGGAGGGAAGACCGGACAACAGCATCGTAGACCTTGAGTCTGGTAGGGAGGGAGATGCCTTTGTGTTGCAAGACCTTCACTCGCAGTCTACCAAGTGCCTGGCTGGCATTCTGGATCTGTGAGGTGATCTCTTTGTCAAGGGATCCGTCACTTGAGATGGTGCTGCCCAAGTATGTGAAGTTTTCGATGTTCTTCAACTGTGTGCCATTGATGGTGATGCAAGGCTATGGAAGGGTACAGTTTGGTGCAGGCTGCAAGGGGACCTCGGTCTTTTCAAGACTGATTGTGAGACCAAAAAGCTTCAATGCTTCAGAGAACCAGTCTACAATTGTCTGTAGGTGATTCTCACTGTAGGCCATGAGGGCACAGCCATCAGCAAACAGTGCCTCTGTGATGAGTCTGCAAAGTCTTGGTTCTTGCAGCAAGACGTCAGAGGTCAAACAATGAATGAAACAATGAACCGTCCAAGCGGTACCTTATGTAGACCCAGAGATCCTACTAAGCACTACTAAACACTACTAAACACTCCTACTAAACACACACAAAAAAAAACTGCATGTTTACCAAACAATGATCAAATATTACAAACTCAAACATTTTTTTAAAGGGAGAGGAGCTGCAATTAGAAATTTAAGTACCTTGGCGTGATTTTAGATTCCTCATTAACCTTTAAAAACACATCAAAAAAATCTCAAACATAATCAAATTCAATTTAAGAAATTTTAAACAAATTAGACCATCACTGACAGTTAGTGTGGCCAAAATGTTCCTGCATGCAATGACTTTATCACACATCAACTACTGTTTTACCAACTGGTCACTCACTACTATAACTATAATCAAACCCATTGAATCCTTATACAAAAAAGCCATACAAATCTTTGATAAGAAAGATCCCAAATATCATTGTTGTGACATTTACAAGAAATACAATTTTCTGTCTTGAAAATTACAAAACTCTCAAATTTGCCTGTTCAAGTTACAAAATATTAAATGGCTATGCAACCTTTGAACCTTTCCTTTTTTTTTTTTTAATTTAAGTTTTTGTAAAGGGTATACAGGTCATTACAGCATTGCATTGTTTACATTTTCATCGCACGTTCCCTTATATTTTGCTATTTGACAACATTGGTAGAATAGTTATTACAACACCCCCTTTTTTTAAAGTGAAAGAAAAAGTGAAATTAAAGAGAATTAAATTTAAAAAAACAAACAAACAAACAAAAAAACGAATAAACAAACGAACAGAACAGCAAAAACAAACAAAGAAAATTAAGTAATTAAAAGTAAAAGAGCATCTGAGTAGCTTTGGAACAAAGAGTGGGACCATCATTGAAATGGTATTTGTCAAAGATTAGATCTAATGGAAGACACATATGCGATCCAGGGTTGCCAAAAGTTCATGAACCCATCCATGTCCTGTCTCAGTGCGAATGTCAACTTTTCCATTGAGTAAATGTCTTGAATCACGTTAATCCAATCTTCAGGTGTAGGACAGTCCTTCAGCATCCATTTTTTAGTTAGGGCTTTTTTACTTGCCAATATTAAAACATTGAATAAGTATTTATCTCCTCGTCTTTCCAGTGAGTCCGGTAGTAAACCCAAATACAAAGTTATAAAAGAAAAGGGAGCTGTTATTTTGAATATTTTCCCCAATATTGTCTGTACATTGGTCCAATACTGGTGGATAACTGGGCATGACCAAAACACGTGAAAATGATTTGCAGTCTTTTCACCACACAAGCGCCAACAGTTCAACCCCTTATGGGTAAATTTGTTTTGTGCAGGTGTTCTGAAAAATCTTACCAAATTTTTCCATCCAAATTCTCTCCACTGCAGGGATGAGGTACTTTTCCATTGCTGTCTATTTAGCTTTTCCCATATTTCCAATTGTAAAGTGAAATTCCCCTCTTTTTCCCATCTCTCTTCTATATATGATGTGTTGTCTCCTTTTAAGTCTTGAAGACCTTGGTATATTTTAGAAATGTATCTGATCCCTGGGATCCCTTTATATGCCATTAAGAAGACCTTCAGAACACCTGACTGGGCCCTTTCCAAATCCTTCTTTTTAAGTATATTGTTTATGTGGTGTCTAAGCTGAAAGAACCTGTAAAGGTCTTGATTTATTAGACCTTGTTTTTTCAAATCTTCAAAACTTCTTAAAGTTTGCCCCTTAAAGAAATCGTAATATTTTATCAGCCCTTTCTCTTTCCACTCTTTAAATCTGGTGTCTGTTTTATTGGGGGTAAAGTCTTGATCATAGGCAATCCATTGCAGAAGTCGATAGGGCTCTTTAGCTTGATTCTCTCTGACTATCTTAAACCAAATTTTTAGCGGGGTCTCTATCCACGGGTTAGTGTTATTCAAGAGTTTAGGTAAGGCATTGTTCCCTATTATCGCCTGTAGGGGGATGTCACTTGTTATTTGGCCTTCCATCTCCTTCCATTGTGCAGTGTAGACTGGGTTACATATCTCTACTAAAGTTTTAATTTGTGCAGCTATAAAATAGTCCCTGATATTTGGCAGCGCGAGCCCACCTTTGTCTTTGTTTAGCTGTAGGGTTCTATGTCTGATTCTAGGTCTCTTGCCCTGCCATATGAATCTTGAGATCCTTCTGTCTAGCTCCTGCCATGTTTTTTGGGGGGGTTCTACCGGTATTGTTTGGAAAAGGTATAGAAGACGTGGGAGTATATTCATTTTGACTGCTTCAATTCTTTGTGCAGTACCCAAGAATGGTATCATATTCCATCTTGCTAGGTCATATTTTATTTTTGTCACCAGTGGATCATAGTTTAGTGATATAATTTTGTTGAGTTGTTAAGGGATATTGATCCCCAGATATTTCATAGATTCCAACTCCCAGTTAGTTTTGAGTTCACTTAGTGAATAATGATTTGGGTCATAGTTGAATGTTAAAACTTGGGTTTTATGCATGTTTAATTTGTACCCCGATAAATCTCCATAGTCTGAAAAAACTGAGATTAGTTCTGGTAAAGAAGTGTCTGGTTGCCCTAGGTATATTAAAATGTCATCAGCAAAGAGTGCTATTTTATGTTCCTTCTGACCAAGTGTAATACCTTGAATTTTTTGATTTTGTCTTATCCATTGGCTCAGGGGTTCTATGAAGATTGCAAAGAGCAGTGGAGACAGGGGGCAGCCTTGACGACATCCTCTTTCCAGCTCAAAAGATGATGATAAATTACCGTTAATCCTTATTTTAGCTGTTGGTTTTTTATATAATGCCTGTATAGTTCTAATGAAGTTGTTATGAAAATTGAAACTGGATAAGATTCTATATAGGAAAGACCAGTCAACCGAATCAAATGCTTTTTCAGCATCTAATCCCAATATGACTGCATTTAAGTTATATTTTTTTATATGATGAATTATGTGTAAAGTGCGTCGAATGTTGTCTTGTGTCTGTCTTTGTCTTATAAAACCTGTTTGGTCTAAGTGAATTAAGTCTGTCAGTATGTTTTCTAACCTTTTGGCAAGGATAATGGTAAAAAGCTTATAGTCCTGATTTAATACACTGATTGGTCTGTAGTTGGAGCATTCTAGTTTATCCTTTTCAGGTTTAGGTATAACTGCAATGACCCCTTCTCTCCAGGAGGGGGGGATTTCCCCTGTGTGGAGGACATAGTTAAATGTTTTCAAGAGGAGAGGAGATAGTTGCTGTTTAAAGGTTTTGTACCATTCTGCTGTATAGCCATCTGCTCCTGGGGATTTGTTAGCTTTAAGTTTCATAATTGCTTTTTCCAATTCTTTAGGTTGTATTTCTGACAGTAGTGTTTTATTTTGTGATTCCGTAAGTTGGGGAAGGTGTAATGTGTTTAGGAATGTCTCAGATGCGTTTTTATGTTTTTTGTGGGAGTATAAGTTCTTGTAGTAATTCTCGAAGCTTTTAAGAATATCCTGAATTCTGAATTTTATTTCCTTTGATACTGGGTCTCTGATTTTGTAGATTGCTCTTTCTGTTTGTTGTTTCCTCAATTTATAGGCTAGTAATTTTGCCGATTTACTGCCTGCTTCATAGTGTTTTTGTTTCAGAAATTTAAGTTTCTTCTGGATTTCTATTGTGTAGATCTCATTTATTTGATTTTTAATTTCTTTAATCTTGAGCGAGCCATTAGAATGAGTGTTGTCTTTGTGTTCTTTTTCTAGGTTCTTGAGTTCTGACTCTAGTGTGATTAGTTTTTCTTGTCTCAGTTTCTTTTGGGTTGCCAGTTTTGCAGTAATTTTTCCCCTTATTACAGCTTTGCACGCATCCCACAGTATTAAAGGGGATACTTCTCCATTATCGTTTTCTTCCAAATATTTGAAAATATCTGATTCCAATTCATCTTTCAGTGGTCCTTTCAGGACATTTGAATTCAACCTCCAAGAAAATGTATTATTTGTGTATTTTTGGATGTTTAAGTCCATATAGATCGGACTGTGGTCAGAGAGATCCATCAGTCCTATTTTACATGTTTTTACTCTTCCAATGTCTCTATTAAACATAAAAAAGTAATCAATCCTTGAGTAAGATGAATGTGGCGTTGAATAAAAAGTATAATCTTTTACATTGGGGTTGAATTCCCTCCATACGTCACAGATTCCCATTTCTTTTAGTAGCATCCGAGTTTTCCTATTTTGAGTGTTATTTTGATGTGAAGAATTACCTGTTGCATCCCAGTATGGATTCAGTCTTAGATTGAAGTCTCCACCACATATCACTAAACCTTGGGCTTTAGTTATCATTAGGTCGAATACATTTTTATAAAATTTCCATTTAGCCCCTGGTGGTGCATATACATTCAGCAGGGTGATATCTTCTCCCTCTAGCCGCCCAATTACCAAACTGTACCTCCCTTCTTTATCTTTGTGTTCTGATTTTTTTTCAAATGTAATTTTGGTTGATATCAATGTCGCTACTCCCCTCCTCCTCCCTGATTTATATGAAGATGAAGAGATCATTTTAAACCCTTGTCTATTGAGTTTAGTGTGTTCCACGTCTGTTAGGTGGGTTTCTTGTAAAAAATATTATTTCTGCTTTGTCTTTTTTCATTTTGCGTAGAATCTTGGATCTTTTAACTGGATTCAGGATCCCTTTTACATTATATGAGGCTATTTTGGTTACACTCTGTTTCTCCATTGTATTTTCTTATTTAGTATAACAGTGTGGTGGCCCTCTTTTTTGCTACTCAGAAACTGAAAGAACATTAAGAACATAAAAAACATTAAGAACATAGTGTACGAGACTTTAAAACAAAAAACTGTCAAAAAAACTTCCTGAGCTGGGGTCTCTTTAAAGACCCTGTAAGAGCCCTGATGGAGTGTAGGCTCTGAGGGAAATTCCTCAAACTCTGTTACGTGTTGAGGGCCCTCTCTTACCCCTGTAAGTTGTCCCATGTTTTTAACGTGAATTTCAGATCCCAATCCGAATTTGTAATTTTTTTTTTTTTTTTTATGCCTATACCCTATGAGATTGTGTGCACCCTCCCACCCCCATCACAGCAAACATTCACTCTAATACAGTATTTGTTAGTGTGGGGAGAACATGTGGGTCATTGTTACATTTCTATTTTAACAAGATTTTTTTTTTCCTTTAAATTAAGAAGACATTTGTTTCTAATGCTATAACTGCTCCATGAAAGGTTTTACCACATGCTGATTCTGCATCTCCTTTAATGTTTGTTACCTTGTAGGAGGGGGGATGGAAGTGCAGAATGACTAAAAAGAGAAAAAAACCCAAAAAGGTCGCTATTCCTTCCTGGAACTGGAAAGCTTATCTTTGTAGCTCTGGGGCTGGGTTTCCTGCTGCTGGCCCGTGGCTTTTGAAGGTATCTGAGTGGACCACGTTTGAACTCTGATTTTCTCGCTCAGATTTGCTGCGGGTTTAAACACCGTTACCGGGAGCCCTCTTCTTGCCATGTCAATTGTTGCTTCTTCCGCCGAATTATAGAGACATGACTCTTCACCGTAAAAGACCCTTAACTTCGCAGGAAATGGCGTCTGAAAGCGTGGATTCTTTTCCCGTAGAACCTTTTTGGCGTCGTTATATTCTCGTCGCTTTTTAAGAACCTCAGGGGTGTAATCGTGCTCCACGAACACTTTTCTTTCTTGATGCATAAATCCTTTTTTCTGCCAAGCCCGTCTTACAACCTCTTGTTTTATTTTGAAATCGGAGAATCTTACCAACACTGAACGCGGGGGCCCCTCTGCCGCTGGCTTTGCGGCTAATGTACGATGGGCCTTTTCTATTTTCAAATCGGTGGTTTGTGGAATATCCAACTTCTCTCTCAATAAGGATTCCACGCATTCCGACACTGTGTTGAAACTATCTTCAGCTCCTTCTTTCAGACCGTGAATTCTGATGTTATCTCGTCTCTGTCTTCCTTCTTGGTCGGTTAGCTTAGCCTCCAGCCTTGACTGTTTTCTGTGTAAATCCAGCATAGAATCTTCAAGCACTTTTACTCTTTCTTCAGCTTCCAAGATTCGGTTTTCGGCCTGGTCCATTCTGCTGTTCGTCCTTTTTAGTTCCTCTCTGAATTCATGAAATTCGGCCTGAAATCGTCGTAATTCATCATATAGCGATTTCAGGCTGACCTTTTTGTTAGCTAGGCCCAGCTCTTCGTCTCCTGAATGGAGGTCCTCGGGATCAGATTCTGCGGCCGCTGCGCGTCCTGACCTGGGGAATGTCAGTTTCTTCTGTTTTTGGTTAGGCATGGTGTTTTTGTCTTTTGATTTTTATTCTTCCAAAAATCCGTTAAGTCTGATTTTGAAGATGTTTTCCTTGGATTGGATCTGGGAGGTTCAGCGTTAAGTTGCTATCACCATGGCATCCAGACCAGCGAACCTTTCCTTTTTTGAGAAGGAACTTGGGTCATTCTGCCATTCCAAGAAAGCCTTGTTCTTTTTGGAGAGCAGATCCTCTATGGCACTATCATTCTCATCGAACCAGTCTTGATGGGTGCTCTCCTTGGGTCCAAGAACTGATGTGGCTGTCTCCTTCACCACCTCTTTAAACTGGTTCCATTTCTCAGCTGGGGTTCCGGTCTGTGGTCCATTGGTAGACAGTTGCTCATTGAGGCTATCCTGGAACTTCAGCAGGTGTGAAGGTCTCTGGAGTATGGCAAGTTTGAATCCTGATCGTGCAAGCTTAGGTTGTTTAGACTGTGGACGAGCAATGTGCAGCTTGAGGGTGGTGTGGACAAGTCTGTGATCGGTCCAGCGCTCTGCTCCTTGCATGGCTCTGGTAATGAGGACATCCTGGATGTCACATTGTCGGGCGATGACATAATCAACCATATGCCACTGCCTGGATCTGGGGTGCATCCAGGTAGTGTTGTATTTGTTGGCCATTATGAACACAGTGTTTGTGATGAGAAGGTCATACTCAGTACATTTGCCCAGAAGCAGCAGGCCATTGTTGTTCACCTTGCCAATGCCATGCTTGCTTAGTACTCCATTCCAATGGATGTGGTCACAGCCAACTTGGTCATTAAAGTGCACCATAGTATTAGCTACGTACTTTCAGCTCTGTCGGAATGAGATTAAAAAAAAACCTTCAAATTTCTCAGAAAACTCAAATTATTGAGAAAAACAATTGCAACACAGTTGCAAAGAAAAACATCATAGATTTAAGTTGTAAATCAGAGGTCATCATCTACATTTGTTTTAGCTAACTATAGGCTAATGTCTAGTCTCCATTTTTGATCAAAAATCTTAGAGTTGTTGCAAATCAACTATGTGACTATTTACAAAGAAATAATTTATTTGAAGAGGTCCAGTCCTGAAAAAGGATTAAGTGGAAGGAGATGGATGGATGGATGGATGGAGGTCCAGTCAAGTTTTAGAGTTCATCGTAGTACTGAAACTGCTCTTGTGAAAGTTCCGAATGATTTACAGATGGCGTCCAATAATGGACTTCTTTCCATACTTGTACGTTTAGATCTTAGTGCAGCTTTTGACACTACTGACCATAACATTTTATTTCATACAGCGGGGAAAAGAAGTATTGAGCACATCAATATTTTTCTCATTAAACATATTTCTGATGGAGCCATTGACCTGAAATTTTCACCAGATATCAGTAACAACCCAAGTAATCCGTACATACAAAGGAATCAAGGCAACTGTGTTCACAAAACAAGTTATATTATTAAAGTGGAATGACACCGGGGCAGCGTGGTGGCGGGGTGGTTAGCACTGCGGCAGCACAGCAACTCACTCTTGGCCGGGGGATCCTGGGTTCGATTCCAGCCCCCGAACAACAGTGATCTGTGTGAAATTTGCATGTTCTCCCCGTGTCTGCGTGGGTTTACTCTGGGATTTCTCCAGTTTCCTCCCACATGCCAAAATCATGCAAGTTAGGTTAATTGGCATCAACTGGGGATTCCAAATTGTCCTTAGGTATGACTGTGAGAGTGAAAGGTTGTCTGTCTCTCTGTGTTGGCCCTGCAATGGACTGGCGATCTGTCCAGGGTGTACCCTGCCTCTCGTCCAAAGATGCTGGGATAGGCTCCAACCCCCCCGCAACCTGAAAAGGATTAAGCAGAAGAAGATGGATGGATGGATGGAATGACACAGAGAATAAGTATTGAACACACTTGGTGAAATTCATTTAATATTTATTAGAAAAGCCTTTGTTGGTAATAACAGGTTCCAGATGCCTCCTGTATGGATAAACTAGGCGCAGGCATTGCTCAGGAGTGATTTTAGCCCATTCTTCCACACAAACGGTCTTCAAATCTTGAAGGTTCTGTGGGTGTCTTCTATGAACTCTGATCTTCAGTTCGTTCCATAAATTTTCAATTGGATTCAGGTCAGGTGACTGACTAGGTCATTCTAGCAGCTTTATTTTCCTTCTCTGGAGCCAGTTGAGTTTCCTTGGCTGTGTGTTTGGGATCATTGTCTTGCTGAAATATCCACCCTCGTTTCATCTTCAGCATCTCCGCAGATGGCAATAGGTTCTTATCAAGGATGTCTCTATACATTTGTTCATTCATCTTTCCTTCAGTTATATGAAGTCTGCCTATACCATGTGCTGAAAAACACTCCACATCATGATGCTCCCACCTCCAAACTTCACTGTTGGTTTGGTATTTTTGGGCTGATGCGCAGTGCCATTTCTTCCTCCAAACATGCTGTGTTGTGGCATCCAAAAAGTTCAATTTTGGTCTCATCTGACCAGACTATATTCACCCAGTATTTTACTGGCTTGCCCAAATGTTGTGCAGCAAACTTTAAACAAGCTTCAACATGCTTTTTTCTTCAGCAATGGAGTCTTGCGAGGTGAGCGAGCATAGAGCCCATGTCGGTTGAGTGCATTATTTATTGTTTTCTTTGAAACAGCAGTACCTGCTAACTCCAGGTCTTTCTGGAGCTCTTCACAAGTGGTCTTTGGCTCTTGAATTACTCTTCTGGTAATTATTTTGACTCCTCTGTCAGAAATCTTGCGAGGAGCTCCAGGTCATGGCCGGTCTATAGTAAAATGATGTTCTTTCCAACAGTGCTCACTGGAACATTCAGCATTTTAGAAACGTACCTGTAACCACTGCCATCATTATGTTTTGCAGCAATAAGATTGCAAAGCCTCCCGGCGCCTGGGGCCCGGGGGCTGGCATTGACCCCACTGGGGGTGTGGGGGGATTGGTGGGCCCGAGGGTGTGGGCCCGCTGCACTGGCCGCCTGGTGGCCTGGCCTCCCTTGGCTGTCCCTCCAGGGATGGATGCCTGACTTTCCTGGGGCTTGTTGACCTCAGACATCTGTACCCTGTGGGGGTTGGTGGTGCTGCCTTTCCTGCTCAGGGGTTTCCGGGGGGGGGGGGG
Organism: Pholidichthys leucotaenia; assembly: GCA_020510985.1. NCBI lineage: Eukaryota > Metazoa > Chordata > Actinopteri > Cichliformes > Pholidichthyidae > Pholidichthys > Pholidichthys leucotaenia. The sequence goes on along the minus strand of CM035845.1, from coordinate 180,856,817 downwards.
GGGGTTGTGACCGGCCGCCCTCTTCGCATGTTTCCTGATAAACCACTCACATGCACACACTTATTTTGCGCACAGTCTCATACACACGCACATGGACGCACACGCACAAATGTCTCCCCTTTAACAGGTGCAGATACCAGACTCAGTTTACCAGATACCAGATACCAGACAGTTTGTTTTAGTTGTTGGTTTGTTTGTCTTTTTTGTCTGTTCCTCTCCTTTTTCTTTCCCCCTCTCCACACTTCCTTCCCCCATTCCCCATCCTGTCAGGTCCTTCATGGGTAAAATAAATAAAGAATTAAAAGTTATTACAGGAGGAGTTTACAACAATATTCAGTACATAGATAGGTACTGTATAAAGCTCCTTTTGACAAAGTAAATCTGTTTTGGCACAATAAAGGTAGCAGATTTCTGTTCTGCTCACCTAGCTGTCTGACAAGACAAGGGAGAATAAAAAAGGTTGCGAAGGTCTAGAGCAGGGGTCGGGAACCTTTTTGGCTGAGAGAGCCATGAACACCACATATTTTTAAATGTAATTCCGTGAGAGCCATACAATATGTTTAAAACTAAAAATACTGTGGTCTATATTAATCATATATCCCATAACCTACATATGTATAAGCATGTGAGAATGTTTGGTGATTACATATGTAAAGCGACTTCACACCTCAGAACAGGACAAAAGGTCTCAACCGCCAGTGAAGATCAAAGAGCATCCGAGGCGCTGCAGTGGAGACCAGATAGGTCGCCCTGACCTCCCAGGGCCAGGTGGAGGGGTACGAAGACAAAAGAGGGGATTAAGATAGTGAGGGATGTCAGCTTTTGATATGCATGTCTTTTGTTATGTGCGAGTATAAGTTCGTAGAGCCGAAGGTGTTCGCCCTCTCACTTCTTCTGCTGCTGCACCTAGATGAGACTTGTTAGAGGAGCTGATAATAAACTTTGGTTTATAAATCACATCGCCTCGTTATTTCAAGCTCTTCTACAAATACAAGTAAATGTGTGCATTTTATGTAATTTCAACACTTTTAAAGTACAATAAGTCTCTGAATTCTTTTTAATAACATTGTTATGCTGTTGCTAATCAATGATGAGTATTTCTTACCATTAATGCGACTTCTGGTGCTCAGTATTGGCTGAGCCTGGAGTACCCGGATGTGCAGCGGCTTCCGGGATATTCAAATTTAAATTCAAACGTTTATTTCAAACTCAGGGTTCATATTAAATGCAGAACTGAAACGAGTAGAAAATAAATAAATAAATGCTTAAATTCAGCGAAACGTCTCGTGTGATCTGAGCTCGTAATGGCCGCAACACGGAAGATGATTCTAAAACTATATACAGAGCAGCAGACACTCGGCGCTCTTGTAAAAACAAAATCTTTAAAGTTTAAAGATTTGTCTGCGAGCCAAATGCAGCCATCAAAAGAGCCACATCTGGCTCGCGAGCCATAGGTTCCCGACCCCTGGTCTAGAAAGAGCTCTCTGCTTCTACCCATCATGAGTTCTTTGTGGTGTGACAATCTGATATTCACAGACCTTTTTAAAGGCTATCAGTCAGGACTTAACCAGATGAAATTAATTTGCACTGATAGGGGAGGGGATGGCTTCCTAAATTCTGATGGATTTCAGCTGGTTTCTTGGCTTTCTATGCCTTTTTGCACCTATTTTCCTTTATGTGTTCAATACTTATTCCCTGTGTCATTCACCACTGCGCTGCCCCTGTGTCATTCCATTTTATTAAATATAACTTGTTTTATGAACACAGTTGCCTTGATTTCTTTGTATGTACAGTATGTATTACTTGGGTGGCTACTAATACAGTGGGGTAAAAAAGTATTTAGTCAGCTGTGGAGAGCGCGAAATGAAGAGGCTGAATTTATTTCTCAATTCAGATTTATTAATCATCTCACATCTCCAACGTCCTCTCAAACAGAAGAGAGGACCAACTTCTCCAATCCCCTCCTTTTATACCCGGGACATCAAAGTACAGAAACACATTGTCATTCAACCCCCCATAGACAATACATCTCCCCAGGTCTCTTCTTCCTCCACCTGACCCCTGGAGGTCAGGAAGTCCTTTCAGAGTCATTTCTAAAGGCCTTCCACCTCCTGCTGTTATCCCCAGGAGGTCCAGACTTATTGTTCCTTCTAAGATGTGAGGTAACACAATATACATATGCAGTCTGAGCATCTCAATCAATGTGCTATACATATGCAGTCTAAGCATCTTAAATATGTGTGCCACACAGCCACCAATTGTGCAAGTTCTCCCACTTAAAAGGTGAGAGAGGTCTCCAATTTTCATCATAGGTATACCTCAACTATGAGAGACAAAATAAGAAAAACAATCCAGAAAATCACATTGAAGGATTTTTAATGAATGAATTGGTAAATTCCTTGGTAAAATAAGTATTTGGTCAATAACAAAAGTTCATCTCAATACTTTGTTATATACCCTTTGTTGGCAATGACAGAGGTCAAACGTTTTCTGTAAGTTTTCACAAGGTTTTCACACACTGTTGCTGGTATTTTGGCCAATTCCTCAATGCAGATCTCCTCTAGAGCAGTGATGTTTTGGGGCTGTCGCTGGGCAACACAGACTTTCAACTCCCTCCAAAGATTTTCTATGGGGTTGAGATCTGGAGACTGGCTAGGCCACTCCAGGACCTTGAAATGCTTCTTACGAAGCCACTCCTTCGTTGCCTGGGTGGTGTGTTTGGGATCATTGTCATGCTGAAAGACCCAGCCACGTTTCATCTTCAATGCCCTTGCTGGTGGAAGGAGGTTTTCACTCAAAATCTCACGATACATGGCCCCATTCATTCTTTCCTTTACACAGATCAGTCGTCCTGGTCCCTTTGCAGAAAAACAGCCCCAAAGTATGACGTTTGCACCCCCATGCTTCACAGTAGGTATGGTGTTCTTTCTCCTCCAAACACGACAAGTTGAGTTTTTACCAAAAAGTTCTATTTTGGTTTCATCTGACCATGTGACATTCTCCCAGTCCTCTTCTGGATCATCCAAATGCTCTCTAGCAAACTTCAGACGGGCCTGGACATGTACTGGCTTAAGCAGGGGGACACGTCTGGCACTGCAGGATTTGAGTCCCTGGCGGCGTAGTGTGTTTCTGATGTAGCCTTTGTTACTTTGGTCCCAGCTCTCTGCAGGTCATTCACTAGGTCCCCCCATGTGGTTCTGGGATTTTTGCTCACCGTTCTCGTGATAATTTTGACCCCACAGGGTAAGATCTTGCGTGGAGCCCCAGATCGAGGGAGATTATCAGTGGTCTTGTATGTCTTCCATTTTCTAATAATTGCTCCCACAGCTGATTTCTTCACACCAAGCTGCTTACCTATTGCAGATTCAGTCTTCCCAGCCTGGTGCAGGTCTACAGTTTTGTTTCTGGTGTCCTTTGACAGCTCATTGGTCTCGGCCATAGTGGAGTTTGGAGTCTGACTGTTTGAGGCTGTGGACAGGTGTCTTTTATACTGATGACGAGTTCAAACAGGTGCCATTAATACAGGTAACGAGTGGAGGACAGAGAAGCCTCTTAAAGAAGAAGTTACAGGTCTGTGAGAGCCAGAAATCTTGTTTGTTTGTAGGTGACCAAATACTTATTTTACTGAGGAATTTATCAATTAATTCATTAAAAATCCTTCATTGTGATTTTCTGGATTTTTTTTTTTCTCATTTTGTCTCTCATAGTTGAGGTATACCTATGATGAAAATTGGAGACCTCTCTCATCTTTTAAGTGGGAGAACTTGCACAATTGGTCGCTGACTAAATACTTTTTTGCCCCATTGTATCTGGTGAAAATCTCAGGTCAATGGCTCCATCAGAAATATGTTTAATGAGAAAAATGTTGACGTTGTGGAGAAAGGAAGCTGGCGAGGCAACGAGCTGAACAGCACACAAACTCTCCAACATTCAATACAGTCAAAAGCTCCTGGGTCTTCATGCACCTTCCTTTTATAACCTTTAATTCTGTACATTAAGACCCAGGAATCGCGACAATCATACAATGTGTGGAACAAAGACATGCGTGGCACATTAACAACACAAAGCGCCAGAATCCCTCCTCACACCTTCTCCCCCTCTGGCGGCTCTCGCGCTTCCCGAACTCCCCGGGGGGCGAATAGTCTTTTCTGTCCCATATGAGACCCCCCGGTAGCAGTTCCTCCTTCAGTGCATTGTTCCCGCTTCCCCCCGGCTCCCCACTCTGGGTGGAGAATCCTCACACCATGCCTCCACACAGCCCCCCCCCCCCCCGAACACCCAGAAAGGGCACTACCCCCCCCCCCCCCCCATCCCATCCTTTGGGCTTGAGCTGGCGCCCATAGCAGCTGTAGCGGGGTGTTGCCGATGCAGTCAAAACGCCCTGCTGGTGAGGTGTACAGGAGGGCACGTCAGTCTGTGGAGGGAAAAAGGGAGGGGGGGAACACATTAGCTTCGTGAGCGCAGGTCCCTGCCGAGGGATCACCAACTTGCGGAGCCACCAACGGTGGGCGTCTGTGCCGGGGAGCTTGGGCCAACACCACCTGCTCGTCTGCCAACACAAAAGCATTCTTCAGCCTGTCGATGCAGACGGTCTCCCTATGCCCCCCCCCCCCCCAAGTCTAACAAAAAATGCTTTGCTCCAGTGTCCAGCACTCTGAACGGTCCATCATACGGTGGGTGCAGCAGGGTCCAGTGTGCATAGTGCCTGACAAAAACAAAACTGGCATTCTGCAAGCCTTTCGGGACAAAGGTGCGGGGAAAACAATGGTGGGCCAGGCACAAAACGTTAAAAACCTCCGTACTGTGCAAAAATTGCGCAGTCGGCTCAGCCCCAGGCGCGGGTTTTTCTGGTAAAAACTCTCCGGGGTTCCGCAGCGGCTGAGCAAAAATGAGTTCTGCCAGGGAGGCTGCCAGATCCTCCTGAGGCATGGAGCGCAACCCTAAAAAAACCCAGGGCAGGCAGTCAACCCAATTTGTATCCGTGAACGAAGCTCTGAGCGCTGCCTTAAGCGACCTATGAAAACGCTCACATAACCTTTGAGCCTGGGGGTTGCATGCGGTAGTATAGTGAATCTTGACCCCCAGGCTCTGGGCCATTGTGGGCCAGAGTTCAGAAACAAATTGTGAATCCCTGTCGGAAGTGATGTCCAATGGGGATCCGAAACGTGCAACCCAAGCCGACAAAAAAGCACGAGCCACTTCCGCAGACGTGGTAGAAGCCAGCAGGACCACTTCAGGCCAGCGCATGGCGCAGTCCACAACTGTCAAAAGGCGCGTGAAACCTTGCAACGGCGTTCAAATCCACACGGATGTGGTCGAACCTCCTAGCCGGGATTTAGAACAGCTCGAGGGGGGGGGGGGGGCTCTGGTATGCTTGCGCACTTTGGCCTGCTGGCATGTGACGCAAGCTGCAGCTCACTCTTTCACGTCCTTGCGCAAGCATGGCCAGACGAATTTTGCCCCCACTAGCTTCACCAAAGCATGCATGCCTGGATGTGACAGGGAGTGGACTGACTCAAAAATGTGGTGGCACGAAGAGCTTGGAACCACCGGGTGCGGGCAGCCAGTGGAGACGTCACAGAGCAAGGGGGGGGGCACCCTTCTTGCACCACCCTTCTCTCCAGCCTTAACCCAGTAGGCGCCGACTGGAGCGCGCAAATGTCTGTGTTCCCAGCTTGCTCCACGGCCATGGCAAGAAAATCTATTCCCATGTAGACCGGGGAGACTAATGCACGCAACAGGCAATTTGCCACAACGTTGAGCTTACCGGCAACATGCTGAATGTCGGTAGTAAACTCCAAAATTGCGGCCAAATGTTGTTGCTGCCGGGCCAATCACAGTTCCGAGACCTTAGACATCGCATACGTCAGCAGCTTATGGTCCATGAATGCAGTGAACTCGTGCCCCTCTAGCGAAAACTGGAAATGGCGCCTCACCAGGTGGAGAGCCAGCAGTTCTCTGTTGAATGTGCTGTATTTGCGTTCATTGTCACACAAAGTTCGATTGAAAAATGTGAGCGGCTGCCATGAACCTGAGACGTACTGCTCCACCATTGCCTCTATGGCAACATCAGACGCGTCCGTAGTGAGCGCTATCTGTGCAGACGGATCCAGGTGGGCTAGCAATGCAGCATCTGCCAGCACTGTTTGGCATTTGTGAAAGCCTGGACTCGCTCCAGTCGATGGTTTCCGTGGGCTTCTTTTTTTTAAGTACGGCATACAACAGCTGCATCAGCTGGGCTGCACGGGGAAGGAAACGGTTATTAAAACTAACCATTCCCAAAAACTCGTGTAGTGCCCTCACGGTCTGCGGACGCGGAAAGTCCGACACAGTGTGCGCCTTATCCGGTAACAGAATTGCGCCCTCCAGCAAAATGCAGTGGCCCAAAAAATCAATCACTGGCACACCAAACTGGCACTTCGCCAGGTTAACTATCAGCCTGTGCGCTTCCAACCTCTGGAAAACCGTCTTGAGATGGGCGATGTGCTCCTTCTTGGACGTGCTGGCTACCATAATGTTGTCTAAGTAGACAAAAACAAAGGACAAGTCACAAAGCACTGCATCCATCATTCTCTGGAAAGTCTGCACCACGCCTTTTAATCCGAACGGGATTAAAAACTTGAAAAGGCCGAAAGGAGTTATTACCACTGTTTTCGGAACATCTTCCGTGCACACCGGGACCTGGTGGTAACCGCGGACCAGATCCACTTTGGAAAAAACACGCACCCTGGCCAGGTGCACGGAAAAATCCTGGATGTGCGGGATAGGATACCGATCGTGTTCCATGGCATTGTTCAAGTGCTGGAAATCACCGCACGGTCGCCACGACCCATCGGCCTTAGGCCCCAAGTGAAGCGGGGATGCCCACGGGCTGTTGGAGCAACTGACAATGTCCAACTGCCCTAAATGGGCAAACTCCTCGCGCACGCTGGCCAGTTTAGCTGCATCCAGGTGCCAAGGTCACGCAAACACCGACAGGCTTTTTGTAATTATAAAATGTTCAACCCCGTGTTTCCTTATTGTAGCCGAAAAAGTCAGGACTGTGAGTACTGGGAACTGTGCAAGTAAATGTTGGTACTTACCCCCTGGAGCTATAATGTTAGCTAGTGTCGTCGACCCAGCTCCTCGAACTGTGCAGGGCAGTGAGGTAAAAGCGACAGAATCCACTAATCACCTATTAGCAACATCGACTAACAACCCATAAGCACATAAAAAATCTGCACCTAAAATGAGGGCAGAACATGCAGCTTCCACAATGTCCCGCTGAAAATTGCGTCCGTGAACGCAAATTGTCGGTGTCCGCTCGCCAAATATCCTGAAGGTGGATCCGTTGGCGGCCGTGAGCTCGGGACCGCTGCCTCTTGCCACCCTGTCTGCGTTGATCGGCAGGATGAGGCTCTTTTGGGAGCCGGAGTCCACCAAAAACTGTCTCCCCGAACGTGTGTCCGTGACATAAAGCAGCTTGTTCCTGTCGCCAGCAGTTGCACTACAAATGAGTACCGAACATGCCGTCTTCCTGGCTTCTTGAACTGGCATGGCGGCAGGCAGCGTTGAGCATTCGAACCAAAGCAGCGATGATGGAAACAGATCGCCCCATTCCTGCGTCTCCTGACGTCTTCTCCGGCTACCACCAATGGCTCCTCGACCTTGCTGAAGTCCTTCATGGATGCCGGTGCCACTGCATTCACGCTAAGATTTCTGGTCGCTAAAATGATGCAGTCCGCTTCCTGCGCCAGTGCGTGGTAGTCCTTGGTCACCAGCAGTGGCAAGTTGGACAGGATCGCCCTCACTGCATCCGGTAGGTTCCTGAGGAACAAGTGGGCGAACAGGAAAGACAGTGTTCTTCCCCATCATCGCCAACATGCTCTCCACGAGCTCCACAGCTGATCTTTCCCCTAATTCCGAATGTGTTAAGAGTCTCTCTGCCCTCTCACTGTCAGAAAGGGTGTAGTGCTGGAGCAGCATCCTCTTGAACGCTTCACATTTCCCCTTGGCTGCGGCTCCTGCAGCAGGCTCGTCACTTGTTGCATGGCATGCGCATCCAGCGCAGCAACCATGTAGTAATGCTTTGTGTCGTCCGTTGTTATCCCACGGAGTGCAAACTGGGCTTCTATATGCAGAAACCACGCAGTCGGGTTGTGAAGCCAGAAGTCTGGGAGCTTGACTGAGACAGCACATGCAGCGCTGGGCTCTCCCTCCAGGTAGTCTCTGGTGCGGTGCTCGGCTTGCTCTCCATGGCACGTCTTGGGGTCACCAATGTGGAGAAAGGAAGCAGGCGAGACAACGAGCTGAACAACACACGAACTTTATTCCTTCTCCAACATTCAGTACAGTCAAAAGCTCCCGGGTCTTCATGCACCTTCCTTTTATAACCTTTAATTCTGTGCATTAAGACCCAGGAATCGCAACAATCATACAATGTGTGGAACAAAGACATGCGTGGCACATTAACAACACAAAGCACCAGAACCGCTCCTCACACCTTCTCCCCCTCTGGCGGCTCTCGCGCTTCCTGAACTCCCCGGGGAGCGAATAGTCTTTTCTGTCCCGTCTGAGACCCACCCACCCCCGGTAACACTTCCTCCTTCAGTGCATTGTTCCTTCTTCACCCCGCCTCCCCACTCTGGGTGGAGAATCCCCAAACCATGCCCCCACAACGTGTTCAATACTTATTTCCCCTCTGTACACTGGAACATTTTTTAGGCCTTAAAGGAGCACCATTGGTTTAAATCCTATTTGTCAGATAGAAATCAGTTTGTTTATGTGACGAGTCATATTCACTCACAGAACTCACTCAAGGAGTCCCACAGGGCTCTGTTATGACCAGTACTCTTCATTAGATAGATAGATAGATAGATCGATCCCAAACTGGGAAATTATATGCTTCCCTTAGGTAATCTTATCAGAAAACATGCAATAAATTTCCACTCTTATGCTGATGATACACCATTATACCTGTTAATGAGACCAGAAGACACAAAATAATTGACAAGTTGTTATGTCTTAAAGACATAAGAACTTCGATGAATGATAACCTTTTACTACTGAACCCAGACACATCTCAAGTTATTGTAATTGGACCCCAAAACATCAGAGACTCTTTCTCTGATCAGATATGTAGTTTAAATGGTTTTACCCTAGCTTCCAGCGCCACTGTCAGAAATCTTGGAGTAATTTTTGATCAGGATTTGTCCTTTAATTCATGCATCAAACAAATCTCTAAACCTGCTTACTTCTACCTATGGAATATTGCTAAAATTAGGACCATCTTGTCCCAACCTGATGCAGAGAAACTAATCCATGGATAGCTTTGTCACTTATAGATTAGATTATTGTAATAAATTCACCACTGTCAAGTTGTCCTAAAAACTCTGTAAAAATTCTCTATTTAATCCAAAATGCTGCAGCAAGGGTATTATGGGCACTAAAAAGAGAGATCATATTTCTCCTATATTAACCTCCCTCCATTGGCTCCCTATTGAATCCAGAATCAAATTTAAAGTCCTGCCCTTGACATATAAAACCATACATAACACTGGTCAACACCAAATTTATTGTCAAAGTTTTTTTGTTTTTTTTTAGCTGATTTAGGACAATTCTGATGCTGAATGCAAAAATCACATTGGTTTTGCTCAATCAGGTCAACTTTTTGAACTATGGCCACATGTTATCTTACGTTTTTGTTTACATGTACAGGTATTTTCGCTTTATATGATGCAAAATTCTTTTTTATTTCTTGAAATTCTCTGAATTTTGAACAATGATGACGTAACATTCAATTTACATGTACTTACCTTTATCAATGACTACTATTCAATTTACAGTACACCTGTACAACTGCTGTACAACTGCTTATAACTTGACATAAAAACCTGACCTGATCGAAAGAAACAGATGTCATGTTTGGATTCAACGGTGCAAAATTGTCTTAAATCAGCTGAAAAAACACAGACAGCTTACAAAAAAATTATTTTTGTTATGTTGTGATTATCTATCCCCTAGTTATCTAAAAGATTTGATCGTACCCTATTATCCAAACAGAACATCACATTCTCAGAATGCAGGATTCCTAGTAACCCCCATGGTCTCTCAAAGGCACTTTTCCACTAGAGTCAGTACGGTACAGTTCGGTACTGTTCGGCACGGTTTGTACGCTTTTCCATTAGGCACCGAAAGTCCTTACAGTTCTGGTTTTTTAGAACTATTCCTATTTTTTCGGCACTACTCCAGAGCAGGTCTGAAGCGTACCGGCCCGGTTACGTCAAGCCACTGCTGGTGACTGATTGGTCTGGGTGTAGCGTCATGAGAGTGGGCATTACATTGACTTTCCAGAATCGCTGGCTGGCCGCCATTTGCAATTTTTCATCCGTGAGCCCGCGAACAAGTGATATTATAAACAACAACAGTAGAATGGCTTAACAGAAATCAACACCGTGGTCCAGCAGAGTTTTCTGTGCATTTCGGCTGATGAGAGAATTCAGAGGGAAGCAGACTGAGCTTGCAGTGGGGAGCACAAGCAGACGCACTGGAAAATACATGGAGAGGCACCAGAAATGAGACCCAGCCACCTGAATTGAATTGAATGTATGGCCGCGACAGCACCCAACTTCAGCAGTTGAAGCCGTGATTTTGTGATTATATAGAGGACGGTGAGTGATGTGATATTCATGTTTTACGTTAATTTTCCCAGCAGTGGAAAGTTCACTTTGGACAGACGAAAACTTAATCGTGTTTAAACGATGACCTAGCTCAATGCTACGTCCGTCGTGGTATGTAGCCTTTGTGTTGACAATATCTGATGAAATAAGCTAGTTGTAATCCTGGTTAAAAAGGTGGGGATTTTTTTTACATGTTGCACTTTCGTGCTGTGCATGTACTTAAGGTGTGTGTAATTTGTGTGTATTTTCATTGTAGAGTCCAAACAGGATCTGCTTGGAATGGCGACGTTTTGACAGCAATGTACTGTGACAGGTAAACAACATATTATAGTCAAATCTTTTGCTTTTTAAGTTAAAGTATAGGTAAAGTGCCAAATATAAAGTAGCACAATTTCCACTTAATATGAAAGGGACTGAACTGAGATTTATTTGATCGTGTTAATATTAATTACAGAGTAATTTAAAATGATCGTTTATGAGTTGTAGTCATAATAGTGTATCTTGCACTTTGGGGAATAGTAGTTGTTCAGTCATCATTAGAATTTAGTTTATATGTGTAGTCTGTAGTATTTCATCTTTAAACTCATCCAGTAAAAGAACACATTACAAATATATGAGACCCATTGTAGTGCTTCCTTTTATATTTTAGCAATACAAGCACAAAACACCACCCACATTTGAAACCAGGGCAACACAGCGGTGGCTAAACTTTTATTGATAATGTTATTTCACACCATCACAACAATTCAGTACCTAAACTTAGTGTAAATGGTGTAGAGATGGAAAGGGTATCCAAAATTAAAATCCTTGGCGTAATAATTGATAATAAACTGTGTTGGAAGTCACATACGGTATTAATTATATTAAAGGTAAAATATGCAAATCAATCGCAATGCTACACAGAGTGAAATATTTGTTGAATCAACCCACACTATATACTTTGTATCATTCATTAATACTCCCATACATGACATATTGTACTGAAGTATGGGGAAATACATAAAAAACATATACCTAGTCTTTATGCTTCAGAAGAGAGCTATTAGAATAATAAACAAAGCTGCTCACAGGGAACCAACAAACCCACTTTTTCTTAAATTCAAAGCTCTCAAGTTGAAAGATCTGGTTGACTTTAAAACTGCAGTAATAATGTTTAAAGCTAAGAATCTATCACTGCCCACAAATATCCAAAGCTGTTCCAAATAAGGGAGAAACAATATCATTTCGGGCTGCACGGTGGCGCAGTGGTTTAGCACTGTGGCAGCACAGTTTTACCCTCGGCCGGGGGATCGCAGGGATCATGAGATCGTGGGTTCAATCCCAGCCCCCGACCAACAGTGAGCTGTGTGGAGTTTGCATGTTCTCCCCGTGTTGCGTGGGTTTACTCCGGGATTTCTCCGGTTTCCTCCCGCATACCAAAAAACATGTAGGTTTAGGGCGCTCGCGCAAGCAGCGACCGGCAGCCGGTGGCTTGTCACCAGACTGCAAACCAAATCTACCTACGGGTACAAATAAGAAACTTAAAAAAAAAAAAAAAAAAAAAAAAAAAACATTCAGAGGAACATGTATATTTCAAAAACCCTCAGTGAGAACTACCACCAAGCAACACTGTGTCTCAGTGCAGGGAGTCAGACTGTGGAACGCTTTTGGACCTGAATTAAAATCATGTACAACGCTTGGACAATTTAAAGAAAAACTAAAGGAAGAAATACTCCAAATGTGGCTTATATTATTCATATATCCATACCTACATATGTATAGACATAAGAGGAATGTTTAGAGATTGCATATGTAGAATGACCTCACGTCTCAGAGCAGGACAAGAGGTCTCGACCACCGGCGAAGATCAAGGAGCAGACGGAGACGCAGCGGTGGAGACCTGAACGAACTTCCTGACCCCCCAGGGTCAGGTGGAGGAGAGAGAGGACAATGGAGAGGGATTACGCTGATGCGGGATGTTGGCTTTGATATGCAATGTCTTTTGTTGTGTGTGGGTATAAGTATGAAGGTCTGACTGCGCTCAGCCTCTTCATTCTGCTTCTGCATCGAGATGAGACATGTTAGGGACTGGAAGCTGATAATAAAACTTGATTTATAAAATCACTTCGCTTCCTCATTTCAAGCTCCCTACATTGGTGACCAGACGTGAGGATGGACCAAAGACGTTCTCCCACTACAAGCTCATCAGAGGCGACCCAGGCAAGCGCCGTCGCCAACGCAGACAGGGGAACGGATGGAAGACGTTCCCCCACAGCAGAATCGTCAGAGAGGGCTCAACCGAGCACCGTCCCCAGCCCCGCCGTGAGAACGGAAGAAAGGCGTTCTCGCCCTACAGACTCATCAGAGGCGGCACAGGCAAGCGCCGTCGCCGTCAAACTCCCAGAGTTCTGGAAAAATGACCCGAGCTCGTGGTTCCAGCAGGCTGAGGCTCAGTTTGCACTGGCGGGGATTACGGTGGATGAGACTAAATTTTACCACATCGTCGCCAGACTCGATGCCGCCACATCAAGATGCGCGCGGAGCGTGATACAACAACCGCCCGCCCACGGCAAATACAAAGAACTGAAGGTGACCCTCATCGAGAGCTTCGTCCCCTCAGCCAAGGAAAGGGCCGGGAGGATTCTGGCGATTTACGGCCACGGAGGACGCAGACTGATGGCCCTCATGGAAGACATGCTGCAGCTGAGGGAGGCAGACAATGACAACTTCCTCTTTCAGCATATCTTCCTCAGCACTCTGCCATCGCACATGAGACGGATCCTGGCCAACATGCGATGTAGCACCCCGCAAGACTTCCGCGCGCTGGCCCGAGAAGCGCAGCGGCTCATCAACTCCTGCGGCAAACAGATGGCCACAGCAGCATCTGCAGATCTCGGCGCGGAAGCCCAGAGCAGCGGAGAGTCACAGACGACGGAGCAGAACCCGCCCACCATGGCAGCGACGCGACCAAGGCGCAGCAAGCGGAATGACCTCTACTACTATCATCAACGTTTCGCCGAGAGGGCGTACAAATGCGTGCCCCCCTGCAATTTCAAGAGCTCGGGAAACGCCAAAGCCGGGAATCGTTAGCAGCTACGGCTCTCGGCGAGACAAACAAGCTGCTCTATGTGACTGACGGACGCTCCGGGAGACAGTTCCTCATCGACACCGGAGCTCAGGTGAGCTTCATCACCCCGTCCAACGCAGACCGGGCAACAGGACCCCGGGGAAACGGAGCGATGGCAGCTAACGGCTCGATCATCGACACTTTCGGTGAAAGAAACCTGCCTCTGTCCATTCACGGCCGCAACTATAGGTGGACATTTATTATAGCGGCGGTGAGTTTTAACTTGTTGGGCGCTGATTTCTTATGTGCACATGGGTTGTTAGTCGATCTTGCAAACAGACGCTTGGTTAATGCACTGTCATTTTCTTCTATCCCCTGCTTAGCTCGAGCCTCTCCACCACCCATGCAGGCCAGCGTCACCACAGCAGGAGGTAAGTTTGACCAACTCCTCACCCAATTTCCAGCACTCACAGTTCCCAAATTTTCAGCAACAGTAGCGAAACACGGGGTTGAACACTTCATCCCCACAACGGGCCCACCTGTTTTTGCCAAAGCTCGGCGCTTAGATGCGACCAAGCTCGCCATAGCACGCGACGAGTTTGCCAGCCTGGAAAAACTGGGCATTATTCGGCGCTCGAAAAGCCCTTGGGCATCGCCACTACATATGGTCCAGAAAACCGACAGTTCTTGGAGACCTTGCGGTGATTACCGCAGATTAAACAATGCGACAGCGCATGACCGCTACCCCATCCCTCACATCCAAGATTTTTCACTACATCTGGCGGGTGCGCGCATTTTTTCTAAAATAGACCTGGTCTGCGGCTACCACCAAGTTCCGGTCCGACCAGAGGACGTTCCTAAAACGGCTGTAATAACCCCTTTTGGTCTTTTTGAATTTTTGCGAATGCCGTTTGGCCTCAAAGGCGCTGCTCAAACCTTTCAGCGTATGATGGACGCTGTATTACGTGACCTCCCCTTCGTGTTCGTCTACCTCGATGATATTCTGGTAGCCAGCTCGTCAGAGGAAGAACATGAACAGCACCTCACTACGGTTTTTCAGAGGCTAGAAGAGCACGGGTTAATAATCAACCCAGCCAAATGCCGATTCGGCGTGTCACAAATTGATTTTTTGGGACACAGAGTTTCACCAGAGGGGGCAGTTCCATTGCCAGACAAAGTGCGCGCGGTAGCAAATTTCCCCCGACCACAAACGGTCAGATTGTTACAAGAATTTTTAGGAATGGTGAATTTTTACAACCGTTTCCTCCCCCACGCAGCTCAACTCATGCAGCCCCTATATGCCGCGCTCAGAAAACAAAAGCCCTCCAACGCGGTCGAATGGACCCCGGAGCGGGAACGCGCTTTCGCGGAAGTGAAAAGAGCACTAGCGGATGCCGCATTGTTGGTCCACCCCGATCCCTCGGCCCGCATAGCGCTGACCACTGACGCGTCAGACCTGGCCATAGGGGCAGTCGTGGAACAACATGTTAGCGGAACCTGGCAACCATTAGCATTTTTTAGCAAATCCTTAAACCAAACCGAGCGCAAATACAGCACTTTTGATAGGGAGCTGCTGGCGCTCCATTTATCCATCCGCCATTTCCAGTTCTGGCTGGAAGGGCGGCGGTTCACGGCTTTTGTAGACCACAAACCACTCACTTTCGCGATGGCTAAAATTTCAGAACCATGGTCAGGCAGGCAACAGAGACAACTAGCCGCGATTTCAGAGTTCACCACAGATATTCGACATGTGGCAGGCAAACTTAATGTGGTAGCAGACTACCTCTCCCGCGCCGTGACATCGTCAGAGCACGAGGAAGCAGATTATACTACTGCAGCCGCAGAGCTCGGGGCCAACGCGGACGCGTACGCAGCCCCAATCCACGTAGGGATAGATCACGCGGCCATGGCAGCGGAACAAAGCAGTGACGCGGACGTGCGCGCACTCCAGTCTGGACCAACAGGGTTAAGGCTGGAGGAAAGGGGTTTGCGTGACGGTTTTCCCCTCCTAATCTGCGACGTGTCAACCGGCCGACCTCGCCCAGTAGTTCCAGCCGCGTGGCGCCGCCACATTTTTGACTCTGTTCACTTCCTTGCGCACCCAGGGGTGCGCACCTCGGTTAAAATGGTTGCGGAGAAGTTTGTTTGGCCAGGCCTGCGTAAAAATGTAAAGGAATGGGCAAAGACTTGCATGTCTTTGCCAACGGGCCAAAATCCACAAACACACAAAAGCTCCTCTAGAACCTTTCCGAATCCCAGCCAGGAGGTTTGACCACGTACATGTCAACCTCGTGGGCCCACTACCGTCGTCGCAAGGGTTCACACACCTGTTAACAATGGTAGACCGTACCACGCGCTGGCCAGAAGCGGTCCCGCTGGCGTCAACCACAACCGCGGAAGTCGCTTGCGTTTTTTTAACAAACTGGGTGGCGCGTTTCGGCGTCCCATTGGACATCACGTCCGATAGGGGGCCCCAATTTGTCTCAGAGCTGTGGTCAGCCATGGCCAGCAGCTTAGGGACGGCAATTCATCACACCACCCCGTATCACCCTCAGGCTAATGGGTTATGCGAGCGTTTTCATAGGTCTTTAAAGGCCACCCTCAGGGCCTCACTTACGGATACAGATTGGGTGAATAAACTTCCCTGGGTTTTATAAGGGTTGCGTTCTGCGCCTAAGGAAGATCTAGATGCCTCCCCAGCAGAATTAGTTTTTGCACAACCTCTTAGGCTCCCGGGTGAGTTCTTACCAGAACATCCAGAGCCCGGGCACCTACCAGCCCTGAGGCCCCTAAGCAGCACGGGACCGGACATGCTCCCCGGACCCGTACATCACTCTTTTCCGAGGGTTTTTGTCCCCCAAGCTTTGAAAAACGCCGAGTTCGTTTTTGTTAGACACGAAGCTTTAAAACCAACCCTCCGCCCACCATATGATGGACCATTCAGGGTGCTGGAACCTGGTGATGAGCATTTTGTGCTTGATTTAGGGGACAGAAAAGAAACAGTCAGCATTGACAGACTTAAACCTGCTTTCGTGTTGAGCGACGAGCCTGCACGGGTGGTGAGAGCACCTCGACGGGGTAGACCCCCCAAGAGAAACGACTCAGCCCCCCCGCAGGGACCAAATAACCACTCTCCTCCCCAGGCTGCAGATCCCTTACAGGACAGACCTGCCAGGACACCAAAGCGGGCCTACAGCAGATTCGGGAGAAGATTAAAACCCAGACGACACATAGACTGATGTAAAATTGACAAAGAGTTGTTAACTATACTGTCGGATTGTGCCGTTGGAGTTTTAAGGCTGACTTGTGACATTAACTATACCAGGGGTGGGCAATCATGTGCCATGGAGGGCCATTCCACTGCAGTTTTTCTGTTCCACCTAGTCTCTTTAGCAGGTGTTTCCAATGATTAGCAACCCTTGAAGCTGATCAGAGCAAACACCTGCTGAAAGAGACTGAGTGGAACAGAAAACCTGCAGTGGAATGGCCCTCACTGCCCACCCCTGAACTATACTGTTGTTGTTACCACTGAATTTTTAACAGGATCATGCTGCATAGCTTGAAGGTTAACATGACTGCTGAAGATATTTTTCCTTTTTCCTGTTGAGATGAATAACTGTATAATATGTCATGGATGTTATCTTAAGCTGTAAACTTAATTTGATTGTCCTTTTCTTAGACGTTTGGGGGGGGCTGTGGCTTATATTATTCATATATCCATACCTACATATGTATAGACATAAGAGGAATGTTTAGAGATTGCATATGTAGAATGACCTCACGTCTCAGAGCAGGACAAGAGGTCTCGACCACCGGCGAAGATCAAGGAGCAGACGGAGACGCAGCGGTGGAGACCTGAACAAACTTCCTGACCCCCCAGGGTCAGGTGGAGGAGAGAGAGGACAATGGAGAGGGATTACGCTGATGCGGGATGTCGGCTTTGATATGCAATGTCTTTTGTTGTGTGTGGGTATAAGTATGAAGGTCTGACTGCGCTCAGCCTCTTCATTCTGCTTCTGCATCGAGATGAGACATGTTAGGGACTGGAAGCTGATAATAAAACTTGATTTATAAAATCACTTCGCTTCCTCATTTCAAGCTCCCTACACCAAACATATATACAAGATGACATGTAAAATCACATAAGGATTGTCATATCCAGTCTGTGTTGTGCTGTTGCTTAGTTTTTGTCACGTTTTGTCTTGGCTTTGTTCTGATTTGTAATCACTCTTATTTTATTTTTGAATTCTTAGCTGGAACATGGGTGGGTAATATAAGCTGCGGCTTCAGCCATCACCCATTTCGGACAACTTATGTTGAATTGTATAATCTGAGGAGTTGCTGTTTAATTTGACCTTATTGGATTTTTTTTCCCCTTTGTTCTTTTATTCTGTTCCTTTCTTTTAATCTAATCTATCCGAAATAAAGATTCATTCATTCATTCATTTCTCAAATATGTTTTAAACCTGCTTTAATTATCCACCACCCATTTCTTTCATCTAGGCAAGGGGAAAACGATCCACCCAAACCGGACCTTGCCCCACTATTTACAGAGATGCAGGCTGAAGATCTGCTGAACCAGGACCAGTACGAGGGGCCGACCAGTTGCTTCTCAGTGAGGCAGCGTGGCTGGCGTGTGTGACCCATTCCAATTTCTTTCTTTTTTTTTTACAGTTTGAATTTTGCACATTCTAAATAATCTGTAATTTGCTGCTGATTGTAATAAACAATTTAGTGATTTATGAGTTTGCATCATGATTTTCTATTTTTGTCTGTTAAGACACCGGTGGGAAAAGAGTCAACAGTACGAACCATTTATCAGTGACTTTGAAAGTAATGGCTCATTTTTAAGAAAAGTAACCAAAACAATTATTTGCTGAAGACTGTATTGTTGGATGTGCCAGTCCAGAAGACACTGCACACTTAAGTGATAGTCCCAGTATATGGAGGAATTCTGGGCCATATTAGTGTAACACCCACTTGGGTGTAACACCTCTAACACCTACTTACTTTAGGTGTAGTACCCTTTTGGTAGTGTTGTGTTATGGCAGTGTAGTTACCTTAACTTTACTACCTGGACAGAAGGGATAATTGGGCCAGATCAGACAGATTACAGGTTCGTAGGAGCCTGGAGGGCGTAACAACAGATGACACAACACAGAAGGTGTATGGAACTTGCAACTATATACTGTATATTTTTACAGATATGTACACATAAACAAAACCACGGTGCTTACAACAATGATAATAATAAAAAAATAAAAATAAAGTACTCCAAAATATATTTACAATATGCACAGTTCTTGTTATCAGTTCCAGGTGACCAGTTGGGTCACTTTTACCAGTCAATCGGGTTCGGGCTTCGGCTCGCCATCCAGATCTGGAGAATCCACGTTCTGGTCAAACCAGTCCAAAAAAAAAAAACCTGACCTACAAAAAAGGCCAGAACACAGAAACTCAAGCTATTATCCACAGCTCTGAAAAAACAACCTCCTCCTGTGCAAAACCTAGCCAGAATTAGCATCGGAGGGTTAGCATGTTAAGCTAGCACAACAATTTATTACAAATTTACACTTTAAAACACATATAAACCACAGGTTCAACATTCACCATTAAATAACAATCAAGGGCCAGGGAATTGGGACCTTTGCTAACCGTTACAGCTTTGAAAAATAGGTCACCCTGTAGCCACACATGTGACTTACTTAATGCCTTGCATAATGCCTCACATCTTAGATAAGAACAAAGTGCAGAGTTTCCTTGGAGATAACAGGAAGCTGTGAAAGTGTAATCTTTTATATGCAAGAGACTACTTGGAGGATCCTTTGTGGGCCAAAGACTGTGAGGGGGATGCTAAGGGATTTAAGAGGAAATGCAAAGTTACCTTTGATGTGAATGCAATGTGACTTGTGAGCTGTGGGGAGACCTGGGTATATAAGGGACGAGTTTTTTCTGAGATGTCCTCTTTCTACAATGCTCATGTTGGAGACATGTAATAAACTGCCTTGAGACAAACATGCCTCGTCAATTACACACTCCACACTGGTGACCCAAGACGTAGCATGCAGCAAGAAGAGAATTCCCCGGGGCCAGCTGCGTTGGGAGCCCCCAGCCAAGCGTATGCCGTTACAGTCCAGCTACCGGACTTTTGGCAGCACAACCCGCGCTCCTGGTTCCACCTGGTTGAGGCACAGTTCGCCCTCCGGGGAATATCGGTAGACGACACGAAATTCTACCATGTGATCGCAAAGCTCGACAACCACACGGCTCAGCATGTGGAGAGCCTTCTGGAGCAGCCACCAGCCAGCGACAAATACGGTGCGTTGAAGGCTGCACTCATCCAGCACTACACACTCTCGGTGGAGGAGAGAGCAGAGAGACTCCTGGCGCTGACCGGGTTGGGAGATTGCACGCCCATTGACCTGATGGAGAAGATGCTGAGGTTGAAAGGCTCCGACGATGACCACTTCATCTTTACCCACCTCTTCCTCAGGAACCTGCCGTCAGCGACGAGAGTGGCCCTGGCCAGTTCGCCGTTGTTGGCCAAGCGGGACTACCGTGTGCTGGCCCGGGAGGCGAATCGGATTGTCATGGCCAGCAGAGAACGCATGGCCACGGCGGCAGCGACGGAGCTCGGCGCGACGGCCGGAGAGGGCGAGGAGCCATTGACGGCGGTAGCAGAACCACTGACAACAGCGGCGGCGGGCGCCAAGGGATGCGGAGGAGACATCCTTTGTTTCTATCACCGCCGCTTTGCAGAGAAGACATGCAAATGTATACCACCGTGCCAGTTCAAGCTCTCGGGAAAACGCCAAGACCGGGGGTCGGTAGCAGCTGCAACCCTCAGGGAGGAGAACAAGCTGCTCTACTTGACGGACGCATGCTCCGGGAGACATTTCCTCGTGGACACCGGCGCCCAGCTGAGTTTCATCATGCCGTCCTACGCCGACCGGCTGGCAGGTTCCAGCGGCCCCCAGATGGCAGCAGCAAACGGCTCGGACATTAAAACCTTTGATGAGAGGACTCTACTCCTGTCTCTACACGGCCGTACATTTGAGTGGACTTTTGTCATAGCAGCATTGAATTTCAATATATTGGGGGCTGATTTTTTGTGCTCACATGGTTTGTTGGTTGATGTTGCTAACAGGCGCCTGGTTAATGCACTGTCTTTTGATTCTATTCCCTGTACAGCTCGAGTGTCCCGGCCAACAGCACAAGCCAATGTCACAGCTGCAAGCGGTAAGTTCCACACACTGCTCACTCAGTTCCCAGCACTCACGGTCCCCACATTTTCGGCAGCTGTCGCTAAGCATGGGGTGGAACATTTTATTACCACCACCGGGCCGCCCGTTTTTGCAAAACCTCGGCGCTTGGACGCAGCTAAACTGGCCATAGCGCGCGAGGAGTTCGCCAACCTGGAGAGGTTGGGCATCATCAGACGTTCGAACAGCCCATGGGTTTCCCCGCTACACATGGTCCCGAAAGCTGACGGTTCGTGGCGACCTTGGGGGGATTTCCGCAGGTTGAACAACGCCACAGCGCATGACCGCTACCCAATCCCTCATATCCAAGATTTTTCCGTTCATTTGGCAGGGGCGCGCATTTTTTCTAAAATAGACTTGGTCCACAGTTACCATCAAGTCCCAGTGCGCGTTGAGGACATACCCAAAACAGCGGTGATAACTCCATTTGGTCTGTTCGAGTTTTTGCGCATGCCATTCGGGCTTAAAGGGGCTGCACAGATGTTCCAACGCATGATGGACGCGGTGCTGCGTGATCTCCCTTTCATGTTTGTCTACTTAGACAATATCTTGGTAGCCAGCGCGTCCGAAGACGAACACGAAAGCCACCTCGCGGCAGTTTTCCGGAGGTTGGGAGAGCACGGGTTAATAATCAACCCAGCGAAGTGTCAGTTCGGGGTGACGCAGATCGATTTTTTAGGACACCGTGTCTCCCCCGAAGGAGCGGTTCTGCTACCTGACAAAGTGCGCGCAGTAGCAGACTTCCCCCGGCTGCAGACGGTCAGGGCGTTACAGGAGTTTTTGGGAATGGTGAATTTTTATAACCGTTTCCTCCCCCGTGCAGCGCAACTCATGCAACCGCTGTATGCCGCGCTCAAAAAACAGAAACCTGCGAATAAGATCGAGTGGTCCCCGGAGCGGGAGCGAGCGTTCGCGGAAGTCAAAGCAGCCCTGGCAAACGCTGCATTGTTGGCACATCCAGACCCAACGGCCCGCATAGCGCTCACCACTGACGCGTCAGATGTGGCCATAGGGGCGGTCGTGGAGCAGCATGTAGCCGGGGCTTGGCAGCCACTCGCCTTTTTCAGCAGGACCTTGCGTGATAGTGAACGTAAATACAGTGCGTTTGACAGGGAGTTGCTGGCTCTCCATTTGGCCATTCGCCACTTCCAGTTCTGGCTAGAAGGGCGCTGTTTCACCGCGTTCATTGACCACAAGCCACTAACATTCGCGATGGCCAAAGTTTCAGAACCGTGGTCGGGCCGGCAGCAGAGGCAGCTAGCCGCGATCTCAGAGTTTACTACCGATATTCAGCACGTGTCGGTAAACTGAATGTAGTGGAAGACTGCCACTCGCGCGCCGTGGCTGCCCCCGTCCGCGTGGGGATAGATTACACAGCCATGGCCACAGAGCAGGTTAGTGACGCGGATGTGCGCGCGCTCCAGTCTGGACCAACAGGGTTAAGGCTGGAGAGCAGGGTGCTGTAGGACGGTATGCCCCCTCTAATCTGTGATGTCTCCATGGGGAGACCGCGTCCCGTGGTACCGGCAGCGTGGCGCCGCCGCATTTTTGACTTGATTCATTCTTTGGTGCACCCGGGGGTGCGCGCGTCGGTCAAAATGGTAGCAGAAAAATTTGTGTGGCCGGGCCTCCACAAACAAGTTAAAGAGTGGGCAGCAGCCTGCATGGCGTGCCAACGAGCAAAGGTACACAGACACACGAGAGCTCCCTTGGAGCCATTTCACATTCCGGCTAAGAGGTTTGACCATGTTCACGTGGACCTCGTGAGTCCCCTCCCGCCATCACAGGGGAGCACGCACCTTCTGACAATGGTGGACCGCACCATGCGCTGGCCGGAGGTGGTTCCTTTAGCGTCAACCACAGCCGAGGAGGTGGCGCACGCGTTTGTAACAGCATGGGTGGCGCGTTTTGGAGTCCCGTCGGACATTACGTCCAACAGAGGCCCTCAATTTGTTTCTGAACTTTGGTCAACAATGGCCCGCAGCCTAGGCGTCACAATTCACCGTACAACCGCGTACAATCCACAGGCTAACGGGTTATGCGAACGTTTTCACAGGTCATTGAAAGCAGCTCTCAGAGCGTCACTGACGGATGCAAATTGGGTAGACAAGCTACCGTGGGTTTTATTGGGGTTACGTTCTGCGCCTAAAGAGGACTTGGAGGCTTCCCCAGCTGAACTCGTTTTTGCGAGTCTGGGAGAAACAATCTTGCGCCGGGCAGCTCCCCATCTCGGCTTTTGCAGCGTAGCATCGACACAGGCACGCTGCCGGGCCCTGCCCACCACAGTTTTCTGCGCGTTTTTGTACCTAAAACTTTGAAAAATGAGGAGTTTGTTTTTGTCAGACACGATGCACATCGCCCCCCATTGCGACTGCCTTATGATGGACCGTTCAGAGTGCTGGAAACAGGGGACAAGCATTTTTTGCTAGATTTGGGGGGTAGAAGGGAAAAGGTTGGCTTAAACAGACTCAAACCCGCTTTTGTGGTGGCGGACGAGCAAGTGCTGTTGGCGAGGGCCCCTCAGCGCGGAAGACCCCCACGAGGAGCTTCCCAGAGTAAAATTTCCCCAGAACACCTGCAGGGACTGACAAAAGGTTTTCACCCCCAGACAGCAGCTCCCCAGCATGACAGCGCCGCTGAGGTGGTGAATCCTGGTTACAGCAGATACGGGAGAAGACTGAAGCCCAAGCAGCATGGGGATTGATGTGTAATGATTCTATCACAGCATGCAGACTGTTATTCTTTTGTTTGATCTAAAATGTTTGGGGGGGGGGTGTAGCCACACATGTGACTTACTTAATGCCTTGCATAATGCCTCACATTTTAGATAAGAACAAAGCACAGAGTTTCCTTGGAGATAACAGGAAGCTGTGAAAGTGTAATCTTTTATATGCAAGAGACTACTTGGAGGATCCTTTGTGTGCCAAGAGACTGCTTGGAGGATCCTTTGTGGGCCAAAGACTGTGAGGGGGATGCTAAGGGATTTAAGAGGAAATGCAAAGTTACCTTTGATGTGAATGCAATGTGACTTGTGAGCTGTGGGGAGACCTGGGTATATAAGGGACGAGTTTTTTCTGAGATGTCCTCTTTCTACAATGCTCATGTTGGAGACGTGTAATAAACTACCTTGAGACAAACATGACTAATAACAGTATTATGTGTACTGTTGTACTGCTAGTTGTGTGTGTAGTGTGAAGTCCGCATCAATGGGGCCCACTGCGTATATGTGTTTGATTGTGTATAAGCTGTGACAGGTGGCTAGCAAGATGGTAATAACATGTTTTAATTAAACGACAATCGCAAGTTTAGCTTGGATTTCCCATGTTATAGTTTTGAACTATATTATTACTATCAACTATGTCAACTGAAAACACTGCTAATTGTGTATAGTGTACATGTGTTTGGGCAATACACCATTAGGTCCAGCTGCGCAGGTGTCTGCTGCTACCTATAAGATTTGCTAGCAAGCTTGAAAAAAGCCTATAAAATGACGTAATCCTAGGTTAACCTAGCTTTGACGCAACATTGCGCGTTGTATCTGTACGAACATTGTTCTACCTGTATGTTGTTGTTATCTGTATGAATAGTATATGTCTGTATGAATAGTATATGTCTCTTTCTTTTCTTCTTCTCTCCCCTCAGCCCCCCATTGAGTTGTAGTAGTTGACTGTCCCTCCCTGAGCCTAGTTCTGACAGAGGTTTCTTCCGATAAGGGAGTTTTTCATTCCCACTGTTAGTGCTTGCTCATAGAGGATCAGTCGAGAGTTGGCATTTTCTCTGAATTACTTATGATTTGAACCTTATATATCTAGTGCCTTGAGATGATTTTTTTATTGTCATTAGGTGCTAGACAAATAAAGCTGAATTGAATGGTTGCTCTCAGATTTTTTGGCAGAACTGTAGTTTGTTTGGGGTATAAACTGAAGTTTGGAGCTGCTACAGCAACTCCTCCTCTTGTCCTCTGATTGACCCCAACTCAATAACCTCTCAGAGGAAAAGTGGGAGTCCCCCTCTTTCCCTGTCTCTCTCCTGCTGTTCCAATCTCCACTCTTCAAACATGTAAATTTACAGAGAAAGAAAAGAAGGAAACAGTGATGCCGCTTTTAAAATAAAATTTTATGCTTATTATAAGAAATTTGAGACCTTGTGAGATTAATATTAATAGTTTAGACGCACTTTTATCAAGCCATACAAAATCAGCGGTACAAAGAAATGCAAATGGAGGAGAGATGAGAGAAGGACATTGGAATTTTCTTTTTAAAATACTTTCTTAATCTATGTTTTTAATAAAGCCATGATCAATTTTTTGGTTCTGCTCTATATTTTTGATGTCTCTGCTGAATGACAATAAAAGGAATCTTGAATCTTGATCCATGTGAGCAGATTCCTAAATATTTATACACTGTAACCTGCTCAAGAATGAGATCTTCAGTAACTATGTTCAAGGTGCGAGAGTATGCGGTACTGTTATGGCCAAACCACATAACTTTAGTTTTTACTGCATTTAAAGGTAAATTCAGGCTGGTAAATGCCTTTCTTATTTAAAACCAACAAA
Organism: Pholidichthys leucotaenia; assembly: GCA_020510985.1. Lineage (NCBI taxonomy): Eukaryota > Metazoa > Chordata > Actinopteri > Cichliformes > Pholidichthyidae > Pholidichthys > Pholidichthys leucotaenia. The sequence continues at coordinate 180,831,296 of CM035845.1, read as the reverse complement.
TAAACAATGTTGCAGAGATTCTAGTACTGTGTCACAACATGAACTTCTGGTATAAGACAGTGTCATCAGCATATAAATTGATTTGTGTTTAAGGGCACACTCACATTGTCCAATTCAATACAGTACTGATCAATGTTTGACCCCCAAAGTCCAGATCATTCCACACTATGTTCAACTTAGGTATGATCAAGAACCATGATTAAGCACGGAACAAATACAAATGCTTGCGCTTTCCTACTGCTACCATTGTATCCTCAGACAGCATTAATGCTCTATCATCTGTTAGATTAAAAAGTGTAAAACCATCTAAGTCTACCCTTCAAAGATCGTCTATGTGTGTAGATGGTTCACCCAGGTTCGTTTTCAAGGAAGAGATCAGTTTACTTGGAACACGTATTTATTTAAGCAAGTTGAATATAGCAGTTTACAGCACTGGGTCAAATGTTCTCTCCCTGACAATAACAGGCAATGTCAGGTCATGAAGTCTGACTGACTACGCTGGCCCTGACGCAGAATATTTATACAAAAGTGAAAGCATGCATTATCATATGACAGTCCAGGTGCATGGTCCACGGGAGGGTCCGTTCCTGGCGCTGAGTGTATCCACTGAAGGCCATTTCACCTCCCAGGTCAGAGTAGCCCAGGCTCAGCCATTCCTTATCACAACTGTGTCTCCTCTCATAAATTTCAGGCCATTTGTTATTCTCTGTGCTGAGACAAAGGCCCACTCTTTTCTGCAGAGACTGAGCCACACATCTGGCAATATACAGTATATTCCATTATGGTATATTGGTTATTGTTAGAAAAATACCCGATTCTTTGATTGAAAGATCCAAGAACAAACCGGAGATTTCTTCAATTTAAAGGATGGTGCATTTATTTAGAAGTCACATGTAAAGCAAGCAGCGCTGGGTGCAGCGTGACGCAGCTCCCTCTGGAGTGTTGCCACACTGAACCCCGACTTCCGGGTGCATGTTACAATTATCCTCTCAGGTGGGGCGACCCAGTACAATAGGAGGGGCTTATACGCGACCGTCTGATTGGCCAGTTTAAATGTGCTATCAAAAGAGTGTGTGAGAATGCTGTTTTTGGGTGTGTAACTAATGTGAAAAGACCTGACTTAAAAGAGAGAGAGAGAGCTCTATACTTTTGTCTCATTCCTATTATCTCATTTTATCATAACATAATCGTTCATAAGCATGCAAACAGAATTTGTATGGAATATGTGTAGAGCATAATGGGAGATCACCTACAGAATTATTATTCTGGCACTAACTATACATTAACCCTTTCATTATAATACCTAAAAATAAGCAGAGTACAAATATTTTGAGTCACACAAATAACTGTTATATGGTTATATTGATCACTTTGTCCCTTCACATCACGCTAATTTGTCCTCTCTGCAATCATTTAAAGGGGTCATTGATTGAATAATGGTGTGTTTGTAGGTTTTAACTGTCTCAAATGTGTCAACTGGTCATGTAATTAGCCAAAAATTTTCCAAAAAGTCAAGTACCTGAAAAAAGTACACTTATGGGTAACCCCCACAACAGCCATGGACAAGCAGAGCGTTCAGCGGGAGCAATTAACATAGCAGTGTGATCTATGGACTGATAACAATATGTAGATGTGCCTTGTAACCTCTTTTGTCCTACAGCTCCGGAGCAGAGGCGAATTCCAGCCAGTAATCTTCCTATTGTTATGTATGACTCAAATGCAAACGTTCATGCTTCCTGCTCTCTCTGTGATGCAAATGTCCCATGCCTTTCATGTATTGTCTGTAACCGGGTATAAAAACTGCATTGCTCTGTAACTCTCTCTCTCTGACCACTGCTTCTGACGACACGCATTCTGTGTCTCCTCACGAGAGCCTCCGGGCTCACTCCGGCGCGCATGCCGGCGCCGGAGTGAGTTCTCGTGATGGCGGTATGATAATAAACACCCTCAAAAACTCTCAGTTCGCACCTTGTTATTTCACCCCGCCACACACTGCCTTTATCTCGTTTTTCTCTCAGAGAAACTCCCCAAAACGTTTTTTTTTTTTACTCTTCCGCGTAAATCGTATATGTCAAGCTTCGAAAAAGCCAACACACTGCCGTCCTTGAGACCCGCCCACTGCTCTATTATTGGCCCGCCTAGCTGTTTGTCATGTAGATCAAAGTGGTGGCTAAAGGTAGCCCCCAAGCTACCCCAAGCTAATACCAGGAAGCTCAAACCAAGCATGGCTTATATTGTTATTTTCTTCAGATCTAAGTCACCCTAATAACCATCCCTGTTATCACCTGGTTCACTCTGGCCCATCTCTGAGTGGTTTCATCGTGATTCCGTGGCGAGCACACTGGTCACTTTTATGGCCCAGGACTAGGGCTACTGTCCGATGTTATGCCAATAACTCCACTGCCAATCTGGGGGACGTGCGATGTGCCGCGGAATCATGATGAAACCATAGAGAGATGGGCCATAGTGACGCGAGGCACACCGCCGAACCAGGTGATAGCAGGGATGGCTATTAGAGTGACTAAGATCTGAAGAAAATGATATAAGCCGCGCTTACAGCAAATGTCCTGGTAACAGTGTTAGATCGTGGGCTAATAGCTCAGGGGCTAATAAGCTACCTTTAGCTGGCCGTGCAAGCCACAAGCCCGAGATACAGGCGATCGGCACCGAATTACGACAAAGCCTCCAGCTCCCTACAGAATGTCCCAGGACCAGATGCTGCTGGCTCTCATGACCAGCAACCCCACTGTCCTCCGTGGATCCACTCTGTTCTCATGGGCAGCGTAGTTGCTCCAGCTTTCAGCTGGCTGTGAAAGTAGAGCAGAGCCATACTGCCCTTTGAGATCCCTTGACTCGCCTTGGGTTGCAGCGATCGTCCAGTGTGCGGTGCTAGCGATTTGTTGTGGAATCACGGCAAAATTTATTGGGAAACAGACTGGACTGACGCGAGATACACCATTGACTGAGTGAACCAGAGCACTGCTCAACCAAGCTGGGAGACTAAAAGCTAGTCAGCTATAATGGCTAACTGAGTAAGGGGGGGGGGGGCAGAGTTGAAACTGTGAAGGATGATTCTTAAAGTGACAGGCCTTAAATCAGAGTGTATAGAAAGCCAGGAAAAATAAAAAACTAATTTGCATCAATAATTAAAAAGATTACAGAAAATGTGAACAAAATATGTCACAAACATTTCATTAAGACATGTGTCAACTATTAAAATGTGGAAGAAGTGCAATAAATGACCCCTTTAACAAATGCAACATGCTGGGCCAGTCCAGCAAATGAGTGTTTACTCTCATGTAGATATGCATACACAGAGCCAATTGGATTAAATCCGTAAGAGAGTGGAGGTATTTGGGAAAATTTTTGACTGCCTGCAACGGTGTGGAGGGAAGGAGGAACACTGGCATTGTACAAAGAAAGGGTTATGAAAAGTTAGAGTGCCAAAATAATAATTCTGTAGGTAATCTCCCATTATGTTCTACACATTTCTATACATATTCTGTTTGCATTCTTATGAACAAATATGTGGTGCTAAACTCTGGTAAACAGGAATTAGGCAGAGCTATAGAGCCCTCTTTCTACTCTCTCTCTTTCCTTTCCTTTTGTCAGGTCTAATACTTAGTTACACACCCAAAACCAACACCCACACACACACCGTTGATCGTACATTCTAGAAGACAATGAAGTGAATAGAGGATGGCCTGTTCACGTCAGAGTTAAATTGGCCAATCAGACAGTCACGTACAAGCCCATCCTATTGTACGGGGTTGGTCTAACCAACCCGAGAAGATTAATGTAAGTTGCATCCGGAAGTCGCGGTCAGTCTGGCGATGCTCCTGAGGGGGCTGCGTCACGCTGCACCCAGCGCTGCTTGCTTTACATGTGACTTCTAAATAAATGTTACATCTTTGATTTGAAGAATTCTCCGGCTTATTCTTGGATCTTTCAATCAAAGAATTGGGGTTTTTTTTCTAACAGAAGCAATTGTGACAAAGTGAATGTAGGCCAGTGGGTGAAATAATAGGAGGGGCAATTGAGCTTTGTCATGGAATGGAACAATTGGCTCTAGTATAAATTTGCCCTTAGTAACAGTGACAGAGTGTGGCTGTTACTGTAGATTAACACGAACTACAAATTTTTACATTATTTGCAATTGCTATTAATTTCTTCTACACTTTCCACTTTTTATCCCCCCGCCGGTCAAAGGAGGAATTTTTTTTTTAAAAAAAGGCCCCTTGGTCTGTCCATCTGTTTGTCTGTCCATCTGTCCCACTTTTGTGAAATCAACTCCTCCTACAGTTTTGGTCTGATTGTTTTGAAACTTGGTAACAAGGTTTGATATACACTGATGATGTGCATATTGAAATTTGGCTCCAATCGGATGATTTTTGCAGGAGTTATAGGTCCTGACTTGTAATGTCCTATTTCATCTCAGTACATAGACAGTAACTGTCTTGTGAAATCACCTCCTTCTACAGCTTTAGTTCAAATGTTTTGAAATGAATAGAATAGAATAGAATAGGCTTTATTGTCATTATACAGTAGTACAGTACAACGAAATTGTGGGTGCTCCACCAGGTTACTGTACAATAAAGTAGGAGAGAAGGATTAGATAAAACTCAATTACAGAACACACAATTACACACACAACTGAAATAAAGATAAAATAAAAATAAAAATGGCCCAGGATTATGAAAATATACACAGAAAGCTAGGGTCACCAAACTTGGTACACAGGCTCACCCTTGATATTTTGACCTCTGACTATGGTCTTTTAGGTGAAAAGGTCAAAGGTCAATGTTAACATACCCTTTGCACTATTTTTTTTTTCCACAATATCTTTATTGAACCTTTTTTTTTTTTTTTTTTTAACAAACATGATACAAACAATCAAACACTAACACTAAAGTACTACAAAAAAAAAAAAATGCACTAAAAACACCAACAACCACCAACAAAATCAAGTCTTCAACAATGCTCCTCTGTTTAGTCTAGACAATCCAATACATAAGTATACATATTATGTTCACCAGTTTGGAATTTACAAGGTCCACACACATCATTCACCTTCTTCTTCAAGAGTTATGTTTAAATTTTTTACATAATCAATAAAAGGTCTCCATATATTCTCAAACACAATTTCCTTTGATTTTAGTATATATGTTATTCTTTCTAATGGAAGGTTTGTTAACATCTGTCTTAACCACTGAGTCACATCTGGTCTATGAGTCTTTTTCCATAATAGTGCAATACATTTTTTGGCATTAAGCAAACTGAGGTCTATGAATGTTCTTTCACTTTTATTAAAATTATGCTTTTCTGGGTACAGACCCAACAAAAACAGTTTAGGATTCAATATGATTTGTTTTGAGATTATTTTTTCAATTGTTACCCTCACCTCTTCCCAAAACATTCTTATTAATCTACATTCCCATAAACAATGAAATAGGGTTCCTTTACTTTCCATGCATTTTGTGCATGTATCTGGTATATTTTTGTTATATCTATTTAACTCCTCCGGTGTAACATACATCCGCATTAACCATTTGAAATGTATCAATTTAAGGCGTGCATTTATTGATTTGGTTTGAGCTTCTGTACAAGCCAATTCCCATTGTTCCTCTGAAATTTCAATTTGCAGATCTTCTTTCCAGTAGTTTAATCTTTTCAGTGAATTTTCACTTGAAGATAGTGTCAGTGAGTTATAAAACTCTGAAATAATACCCTTTCTTTTACTATCTTTCATCATCATTTTTTCCAAGGATGAATAAATAGGTCGAGTGAGAGCTTTATTTTGATTTGATCGAATAAAGTTTCTAAGTTGAAGATATTTAAAAAAATGTGTTCTATTGAGATTAAATTTGATCCTCAGCTCTTCAAAAGACATTATGTTGTCTGCACATGGCAAATATAAATCCTGAATCTTTTGTATCCCTTTTAAATTCCATACTTTAAATACAGCGTCCGCTCTCCCTGGTTTAAAATATTAATTACCCCATATTGGACTAAATTGTGACAATAACTGTGGTTCTTTTAAATAGTTTTTAGCTTCACACCATATTTTGATCATATGCTTTACAAATGGATTTTTAACTTGTTTTTGTAATTTTTTTGCCGAATCTGAGTATATGAATATGGGAAGAGGTAAAGGTAAATTGTATGATTCCATTTCAGTCCAGTGAGGGAGATCATTTGATGAAAAATAATATGTCATAGACCTCAGTTGTGCCGACCAATAATACAACATAAAATTTGGACATTTCAGACCTCCACGATCAAATGGTAAATATAATAAAGACAAACGTAATCTAGCCCTCCTGTTGTTCCATATAAATTCCACTAACTTTTTTTTTATTCTTGAGAATAGATCTAAAGGTGGTGATAAGGGAATGTATTGAAATAAATAAAGTATTTTAGGTAAAATATTACTTTTAAGTATATTGATTCTCCCGATCATCGACATTGGTAGTGACATCCATCTCTGAGTTAACTCATTGATATCTGACATTAAGGCTTCATAGTTGACACTGGCGACTGATTCTAGCTTAGGCATAATTTGGATTCCTAAATATTTAAACTGATTTACAACATTGAATTGATTTACCTCAGGGGCTGGGTAATTTCTCTGGGTCTCATTTAGCATTAATATTGAAGATTTAGTTTTATTTATTTTATATCCTGATATTTCCCCAAAATTCTTTATTAAATTCAACAAGGTTGGAATTGATTTTTTTAGATTCGACATAAACAAAATTATGTCATCGGCGTACAGGGAGATTTTATGTTCTGTTGGTCCAACTTTAATTCCATATATTTGTGAATGTAAACGTATCGCTATCGCTAAAGGTTCAATTGCCATAGTAAACAGTAAAGGTGAAAGTGGACAGCCTTGTCGACATCCTCTATTGATTTTTATTGGTTTTGAAATATTGTTATTTGTTAGGATTTCTGCTGTAGCATTATTGTATATTATTTGAACCCATTTTATGAAATTATTTCCAAGTCCAAACCTTTGTAGGACTTCAAAAAGAAAGGGCCATTCAACTCTATCAAAGGCCTTTTCGGCGTCCAATGATAGGAGAGCTGTATCCGGTGCTTCTTTATTAAAATAAATAATATTAAATAGTCTTCTTACATTATGGAAGCCTTGTCTACCCTTTATAAAGCCATTCTGATCTCGATTAATAATATTTGGTAAAATTTCTTGTATTCGTCTTGCTAAAATTTTACAGATTATCTTAAGGTCGGCGTTTAATAGGCTTATTGGTCTCATATTTTCACATTTATTAGAGGGCTTACCTGGTTTTGGCAGCAGTATAATTAAGGCATTATTTATGTATGATGGTAAATTATTATTTTGAAATGCTTCTAAAACCATTTCCAAAAAAGGTTTTATTAATTTATTCTTAAATTTTTTATAAAGGTCAACTGGAAGACCATCTGGTCCTGCACTTTTTCCTGATTTCATATTATCAATGGCTAGCCCAACTTCTTCTTGACTAATTTTAGAATCCAATATCTCCCTGTTTTCATTTGGAATACACGGTATAGATAGTTCGTTCAAAAACCCATTTAGTTTTGTTAAATCAGGTTCATTTTTGGTATCATATAATTTTTCATAGTAATCTCTAAAGGCTCTATTAATTTCTAAAGGATCTATAACTACCTGTCCATTACTTATAATACTGGTAATTGGTGTTTTAATTTCCAATTGTTTAATCTGCCATGCTAATAATTTTCCCGATTTTTCACCTTGTTCATAAAAAGATTGTTTCAATCTTAGAAGACTCGAGGCAGCTCTATTCGCTGATTTTTTGTCGTATTCAGCTCTCAAAATCAGTAATTCATTCTCCAACCTTGGGTCACTTCCTGCATACACTTTTTCCTGAAGATTTTTTATTTTATGTTCCAATTTAGCTCTCTCCTCTCGAGTCTTCTTAGATTTTGATCCTGTATAACTAATAATATGTCCCCTAATAAAAGCTTTGAAAGCCTCCCACTTTACACATGCTGATGTTTGTGTAGTATTGATGTCAAAGAACTCGTCTATCTGTTTTTCTATATACTTGACAAATTCCTCATCCTGAAGCCATTTATGCTGAAATTGCCATCTACCTGATTCCTTTGTCAATTTTTTATCTACATATATTAGACAACAGGGTGCATGATCAGAGATCACGATGTTATCATAAAAGCAGTTTTGAATCTTGGACCTTAATTCTGTGGAAATCAAAAAATAATCAATACGTGAGAATGTCTTGTAGGTACTGGAATAACAAGAATAGGCTTTAACTTGTGGTTTCATTTCTCTCCATATATCTAACAATCTCAATTCTTTCATAAAATGATTAATAGTCATCCTACATCCAATGTGCGTACAATCCAGTCCTGTTGATCTATCCACACCTGGATTCAATGTACAATTAAAATCCCCTGCTATTATATGTTGCCCTGTAAGTGATGATAAGATGAGAAATAAATTAGCAAAGAACTTCTGATCATCTATATTGGGACCATATAAGTTCACAAGATTTATATTTTCTAATAGCAAAGAACCTTGAATGATTACATATCTTCCAAATTTGTCTCCAATTACATTTTTCACTTGAAAAGGAACTGATTTATGTATGAGAGTCATAACTCCCCTGGCTCGGGATGAAAATGAAGAGGTGAATACACTTCCCTGCCATCTACTCCTAATTCTTTTAACATCCTCCTCTATCAGATGAGTTTCTTGTAAAAACACAATTCTTGAACCCATGTCCTTTATTTTATTCATAACTTGTTTAAGTTTTTTTAAATTTTGTAGACCTCTGCAATTCCATGAAGTTAAATTAAGGTTAACACTTTGGTCCATGATCAATAGAGAGTTTGGGATTACCTTGCAGTGTAAACATGCTCATACAGAGAAGCAAAAACATGAGTGGTTGAACATTCATCCTACAAACTACACACAAACAAATTTCCCCTTCCCACACTTGTGGCAAACCCCCCAAAATCAAAAGAAAAATTCTGTCTCCCGATATAGCCATCGACCGTTCCACACCCACGGGGAACAGCCTAAGCCACTCCTTCTTCATCCTCCCAATCACCCTAACTCTACTGCTTTTAATGACGTAACATTAACTCTCCTCTGTAGTTTTCCAACTTAACTCCAAAATTTTTAACAACTTTGTACATCATAGTTTTTTTTTTGTGTTTGTTTTGTTTTTGTTTTGTTTTTTTAATATATAATACAATCTATATTTTGTAAACTTACTATTTACTTCAAGTCAGTCAGATGGCTGTGCAAATGCTTAATTATTCTACCTTATATTTTGTTCATGCTTAGCTCCCACCAGTCTCTTCTTCTTCTTTGATCTTCTTGATGAACTCCTGCGCCTCCTCTGGGGTCTTGAAGATGTGGGTTCTGCCCTCATACGTGGTCAGCAGTCTCGCAGGATAGATTACACCATGACGAATCCCAAGGTTGCGCAGCTCCTTACGTACGGGATCAAACTGCTTCCTCAATTGCTGGATTCCTGTGGCCAAATCTGGGTAGAACCGCACCTGCTGGTCCTGGTGTTTAATCTCTCCTTTAGCACGTGCAGCGTTGAAGATCTTCATCCTGTCTCTGTTGCTAAGAAACTTCATAATTAAGGTCCTCGGCGGTCCCTTATCTCTCCGTGGGCCAATACGATGTGCTTTTTCCAGAACCACTGCTGATTGCAACTCCTCGCTGCCCAGCACCTCCGGAATCCACTTTTCCAGAAAGGAACATACGTCCCGACCTTCTGATTCCTCTGGAAGACCCACCAGCCTCAAATTATTCTGTCTCGACCGAGATTCCAAATCCAAAATATTATCTTCCAGAGATTTATTTTTTTTTTCCAAAGTGCGCACCTTTAATTGAAGACGGGTGACGTCATCTTCAGCACTAGCGAGACGGAGCTCCATCTGCGCCGTTCGTTCTACACAGTCACCCAATTCCTTTCTTATTCCTTCCAGCGCTGTCATAATCCCATCAAATCTAGAGGAAAAGTCCGCTCTCATTGAACTCATGGCAGCCATCAGCGCATCTGCGCCATTCCCCGCAGAAATCGCACCGCCGCCAGCCTCCTCCGCCATATATGGAGCCTTGTTTGCTGCGTCACAGACCTGAAAGTCCGTTAATTTGGACTGTTTCGGCGGCTCGCTTTTTCCTTTTCCTGGTTTTCCAGCCTTAGGCTTCGCCGACATATCCTCGCCCAAATGCTGGGATACGTTCTGTCCCAAATGAGAGAGTTATTTGCCGATTTTTTTTCTCCAGGAGCAGAGCAGAGCGAGACACGTCCGTCCTACGTGGCAGCCATAACCGGAAGTCACCCTTTGCACTATTACTATAAAACGAGTAAACCTACAGTCACCAAACTTGGCACACAGGTTCACCGTGAGACCATGACCTCTGAGGCTCTTATGAGCCTCATTTGGTTTGTGGTCAAAAGGTCAAAGGTCAGGGTTAGTATTCCCTATGCCCTCTTAAAATAGAATGAAGCTACATTTCGATCCACAGTGTACTTCAACTGTATTCCCTACTCCCTGCTCAGTTCTCAGGGAATGTCTGTTAAGTTAGCTGCCCTTCACCAGATTTCTCCATTTGAAACACCCTGTAACCGTGGACACGTACTGTGGTGGACAATTTATATTTCTTAAATAAAATATTAATACAAATATATTTTTATTAGTCAGTTGATATAAATGATAACCAACATCAATGTAGCTTGTTAATAACATTAGCAACAATGGTTTGTTTTACTCGTATTTGAGGTGCAATGGCTTATGGGTAATCTTTTTGTCAACTTCTGGTGAAATGATGTACCTGTTGTTTCCATAATTATAAGGAATAACGAGATAGCAGTGACTCGGTTAACAGGGCTTTAATACAGGATGCCAACTATGTACAAAAGGCTTACAGCTCTCGCCTGCATGCCAGGTGGCTCCCACAAAGAAAGAGGCAGAGCCTCTTCCGCCCACCTCCTTTATAGCCCAAGTGGCGTCACCACCGGAAACTGGTAGTTAGCCACCCTGGTCCAACCCACGTCCAACCCGGCCGCCATCTTACTAGTACCAGCCGTTTCCATATCTAACATTTCCACGTCCTTTAAAAAATGTCAAGCACACAAACAGCCCACCCTAATTTGTCTCCCGACTCACGCTCTAAAAGGGGAAGAAAATATGTACAAAAATAAACAAACTCCTATCCATTCACGCAACTGAGGCTGGGGGGGCTGGGGGGGCTGGGTAGGTTGCCAGCACCCCCTACACGGTTGGGCGGATTATTCTGCTGCCAGAGAAAGAACAGTTCAATAAAATAAAACAAAGCCGTGTTTCTAACTCAACATAATCCCATGATCAGTACTACACAAATATTACATACAAAATCACAGTATACACACATACTATGGGCGGCCCCCACCCCAACACCCACCCCACAATGGGCATTCATAATATAAGATCGTGTTGGGCATTCAATTAAAATTATCCAAACAACCATGGTGGGCTCAAATTTACCAATACCATTAACAACTAACAAACCACCTCCCCTCTGGTTATTAGAATTTATCATGCAAACTTCCAAATCAAGTTCACAACAAAACATTTCAACGTACCTTTCGTGCTCTCATTCTTTTTTTTTTTTTTAAGCAAATTTACCAGGGCACCAAACAGCAAAAACTACACCCACAGGACTAGAGCAAAACACACAATAGACGCACACAAAAACCCTCAGTCCTTGGATGGATCCCTCTCCAGGCATCTCCATCTCTTAACCTCAGGGCTCCTGCTGCGCCGTCTCCTCTCCGCCACTGGCAGCCGCAGATCCCTCGGGTGTCTCCAGGTATAGATGGACCTACGCCAGTGTGCCTCCATCCAGTCGGGCTCCACCTGGAACCGCCTTTGGTCGTCCCACTGCTCGCGTGCACTGTGATCCCGTTGTACTCGAGCATCAACCTTGGTCATTGAGGGAGCCCTCTTCCTCTTATCCAGATCACCATTCCTGCGACAGGCCTCCGTCACCGATCTCTCCGGCTCGTGGGCTCGTTTCGATCTCCTCTTGGCAGGCTGTCGCTGGGAGCACTTTACTACCACCACGCTCTGCGGTCTCGCCCCTTTTTCTCCCGGCGTGGGCACCTCGTCCTTATGAGCCTCATTGGGGGTCCCGGTGTGCTGTCTGGCACCCTCGTCCAGGGCAGCCTGCATGACGGCATCGGGTCCATCCCGAGATTGCTCTGCGCAGCGCCGAATGTGCTCTCCCTCTAAAACTCTGTCCAGCCAGTCTGAATCCCACACCTCAGCACCCTCCACCACTGGAACAGGCCAGCCCCAAAGTCCACTTCCGGACCATTCTTCACCCGACACATTAGATATGGAGAACCCAAGGCTGTAAAACAGGTTACACCCCATAATGTTGACTCTGGACACTGAAACATTGATGCGGACTCTGGGTGCCACGCTCTCCTTATACCAGGCCTCCATCTCCACATAGCCCAAAATGGCCAACTTGTTCTGTCCATATCCAAAATACTCTTCGTATTGCCTCCTAATCTGTCGGTGGGGAAACAGTCTCTCCATGGTCGCCAGGTTCAGGACGGAAATAGCTGCTCCAGTGTCCACCAAAAGTGGAGCCTTGACGCCATCTAGCATGACAGTGCAACCGATCCTCCCCGTCGTCTCCGGGGAGATGGTATGCGCAATTGTTGGAGTCTTCTGCACAGCACCTGGTTCACCCCTACGGCTCCTGCGTACGAAGGTAGTGCACATCCTGGCAAAATGGTTCAACACACCACACTTGCCACAGTGCTTTCCTTTAGCCGGGCACACCCTGGACTTATAGTGGTGCTCAGTGCACCCACATCCATAACATTTTGGCATACCTGGGGTGGACCTTATCTTGACCACGGAGGTAAAATCCCCCTCTCCGCATTGGCCATCACAAGGGTCCAGGATCAGTGCCTCAGCGCAAGATTCACCCCCGTCCAGAGAAGCCCCTTTAGTAAGGCCTCTCGCAATGGTCTCTGCCGCCTCGAACTGTTGGGCAAACTTGATAGCCTCAGCTAACGTCAACTCCCCTGGGTGTGTTAACAACCTGGACCGGGCCACCGGGCAGCGGATGTGCTCTGTCAGCTGGTCCCGAATCATCTCGTCCTCCAGGGGTCCAAACCTGCATTCCCTCACCAGCTCACAGAGGTCCGCCAAGAATCTTCTAACTGGCTCTCCCGACCGCTGTCGGCGCTGTTGAAACTGAATGCATTTAACTGTGACGTTTTCTGGCGCTCTAAAGTAATGTGCCATTAGCTCCACTACCTCATTGAAGCTATCAGCACCACCAAGGTTCTCTAGGATCCTCTGCCCTTCCATTCCCAAATTATGGACCAACACAGCTCTTGCTTGGAGCTTCTCCATCTCGCCCAAGTTTAAGGCAACGAGATAGTTGGTAAAGGCAGCAAACCAACGAGGCCACGGCAAGGGCGGCTCGCCCGGGGCGTCCAGAAATGGCCGAAAGCTGGCAATGGAACGCTCCACTACCACTTTTACCTCGTCGCCAAATGTTGTGTCCATAATTACAAGGAATAACAAGATGGCAATGACTCGGTTAACAGGGCTTTAATACAGGATGCCAACTACTGTATGGACAAAAGGCTTACGGCACTCACCTGCATGCCAGGTGACTCCCACGATGAAAGAGGCAGAGCCTCTTCCGCCCACCTCCTGATGCTGGTGGTGACGCCCAAGTGGCGTCACCACAGGAAACTGGTAGTTAGCCACCCTGGTCCAACCCACGTCCAACCCGGCCGCCATCTTACGAATACCAGCCGTTTCCATATCTAACAGTACCATTGTTCACTTCTTCACTGCGCAGTTCTCAGTTTCCTTTGAACTGAAGATTGTTCACTCCCTTCAGTTTGGAATCTCATTTAATATGGCGGAATACCTTGTGCACATGCACTACACAAAGAGCAGAGATAAACAAACCTATCATCTGGTCAGTCACTGCAACAGATACTGGAGTCAGTTTGTCTTAGCCTGTCCTTGCCACTGATAATACCACTATCTGCCAAGAATGTGCCGCTAGTCCAGCAAAAGCTAGCGGTGCTCAAATACTTTGCAAGCAGTTTCATAAAATGGTCAGTCAGAAAGCAATTCATACTGGCTCGGACGTTGCCTGGGTTAACAAGGCCAGGAATTCCTGGTAGCAGAGGGTGAAGGACAGAGCTGCGTGGAGGAATCTGATCAGACCTAAACGAAACAGTCATTGTCGCCCCCGACAGACTGCTATGATGATGATGACCTTGTGCACTGGGCAGTTCACTTTGGAGTATACTATTGGGCGATTGGAACGCACCCGAGTAAAACTCTTTAGGGTCACCAAATTTGCTACTCAGGTTCACATTAGGATCCTCATCTACAACTATGGGATATATAAAATTATTTTTGTTGTATATTCATGAATGATAGGCTTATCATAATTTAGCTTTGCCTCAATAATTATATGGAAAAACTTGAAAACTGGTCTTTTCAGTAACATATTGGCATCTTCAAAGAAAACGGAGATGGGGCATATTGCACTCGCCTCAGACTGCTCTTGTTTATTTTGTATTGTAGTGGACTGTAGTTCTTCCGGACATAAAATTGGCTGAGGGAGTGGCTTTTAATTTGAAGATGTAATCCGGAAATGCGTGTTTTCACTCAGGTCCACTTTTCACGGGAGCAGAGGCGCTTCATAATCTGCACGATGTAAGTTGAACTGTTAAACTAAAACGTTTATTTCGTCTCATTTTGGTTTTTAGCTGCTCGACAAAAGTCTAAAAAGTGGCATTTCTCCTGTTGTCGCCAAAACTACATGAAGCCTAGTTTAGGAGTGAGGCTGTATTTTCATCGGTTTCTGACTCGTCTCCTTGTGCTTGTTGGATAACAGCGGTTTAAACACGTTTATGCGTCCCCCCCCCCGTTAGGGATATTCGGCTTTTGGGTGAAATTTCAGGATGCACCTAAAATGCACTGTAACCTTTCTAGGTGAACTTAATTTGACCTTTTCTAACCTTTTGAATGCACATGTCCAGCTGTTCAGTGTTTCAGTAGTTTTTACATAACTTGCTGTTCTCTAAAAGAAGGTGCTTAACGGCAAAATTCACAACAGGTGCTTGATCCATGAATTGACCAATAAATTTTCTGGTTCAATCAGAATTGGTATTTAAACAGTCCTCTTCATCATGCTGTTCACATTTTGACATCAGGAGACCAAGACGACACCTAACAATTGATCAACAGTACCTCACCATTGCGAGGCTTCAAGCATGATGTTCTCAGAGGGAAGTGGCCACTGAGCTTAGAGAGTCAGAGTGTCATCAGCAGGTTGCAGCAGAGATACAGAAAGACTGGAAGAGTCAGAGAAAGGCATAGAAGTGGACATCCTTTGGCCACATCCCATGCTGATGACCGCTTCATTGTGAACACTGCCCTGCGGAACCGGATGATGAATGTCACTCAACTCCAGGCACATTTAAGGGAGTTGAGAGACACCCAAGTGTCATGTCAGACCATTCAAAACGTTTACATCAGCTTGGTCTGCGCGCTAGATGACCTACAAGGGTACCTGACTGTTATGTCTGAAAATAGACTCACAATGACGAGGCCAGGTGCACGACTGAACTTGTATTTATTGAGTTCCGAACTCCACACTACAACCGCCAGGCAGAGGTGTTGGCAAAGTAACCAGCCCTCCTTGCCTGCTGCTATTTATAGGCATGGGGTGGTGGTGGAAACGGAACTGAGCGCCATCACGCAGTACCTCACAAATAAGGGCATATAGAACTATATAACATTCCCCCCCTTTAGAAAAGTCCAAAACACACACACAATTGAGACCCTCCCCAATTTAGGACCCGAATCACACACTACAACTAAATCACAATAACTAAAGGCCTATCACATCCACTCAACAAACTAAAACTAGGGGGGACGGGGGGACTACTGTCCAACCCCCACACGGCGAGGTGGGTTATTCTGCCGCCATTAAAACAAATAACCATAGTCCATCAGTAAAACAAAATCACTGCCGTGTCTCCTAAACTAAACAGAACGTATAAAACAATCTCCAGAACTACATACAGTTATATACGGTGGTGTGAAAAAGTGTTTGCCCCCTTCCTGATTTCTCATTTTAAACACAAAATGCAGTTTTTAAATGAAGGTGTTTATGATTAAGGGGGAAAAAAATCCAAACCTATATGGCTCTGTGTGGAAAAAGTGATTGCCCCTAAACCTAATAACTGGTTGGGCCACCCTTAGCACCAACAACTGCAATCAAGCGTTTGCAATAACTGGCAATGAGTCAGTCCCTCCAGGATTTTGCAATGTTGCGATCGCACCAATTCATGTGAAATCAGCCAATCAGCGCAACTATTGTACAACCTTGCAACTTTGTCCAATCACCGCAACTTTCCCGCAATTTTGGCCAATCCTCGTCAACTTCCTCCAATTTCACCAATCAAATTTGTCTAACTGGCACTGAAACGCTTAGCCTAACCAATTAAATGCATCGTTGCACCGTGTTCACTTCCGTGTTTACAGTGAGTAGTGAATTTATAGGCCAAATAGGTTCATTTTGTCTTCTTTTAATTATTTATCTTTTGTTCTTATAAAAGACAAAAATAAAATAGAAAGATGTCTTTGCCTTCTTAACATGTTTCGACTGTATACTGCAGCCTTCGTCAGAAGAGTCAGCTGATTGCTGCCAGGTGACATTTATCAGCTGACTTTTGTAGGCAGGGCCAGCTCAGCAGATCTGTCAGATCCACCAAGCCGGCCCCGCCTCCCGCCGTCAGATGGTCTCTGGAGAATGTGATCCCAGGTGTGGGAAAGCATAAAGGCCCCCTCATCTCGGTTCATGGTGTCTTTTCCCCACTTCCTGATCTCTGTGGCCTCCTTGATCCAGCATTTGTGTCTGTTGCTCTCTGATCCAATACGTAATCCTTGCGTTGTCCCAGTCCATGATGTGATTATTTCTTTTGCAGTGATCTGATATTGCTGATTTTAATGTTTCTTGTTCTGCCTTTTCTTTTTGTGATCTTGTGAGTTGTCCTTGTGTTTCCTTCTCACATTCCTTCCGGTGTTCTTTTTTTCTTGTGGTGAATGGTCTTCCAGTTTCTCCAATGTAGGTTTTGTTGCATGATCTGCATGATATTTCATATATTGCATTGCATTTTTTGTCTTGTTCTATTCTGTCCTTGGGGTGTACTAATAACTGTCTTATGACATGCAAATATACACACACTGCTCTCCCTCCCTCTGCTGTGTGATTGTATCTATCGTCTGCTAATGTGCATAGAGGGTTTTTTTCTGTGTAATCAAAATTTGGCTCATAAGCTTATATGAGCTTATACGAGCGTGATTCTGATAACTATGTTTTTTCTCTCTGCCTATTGTGTTTCCCCCCCCTCCCCCCTTTACCCCCACTGCAGACAGGCGCCTATGGCTGCCGTGTCATTGGATGCGCCTAATGTGCGCGCCCAATGTCAAGTCAAATTCCTTGTGTGTTTACTTGTAAATATACTTGGCAATAAAGCTGATTCTGATTCTGATTCTGATTCTGATTCTTAATTTTTTGCGTGGTTTGACTGCTGTGTTTATTTTGTATTTTTTCATGATCCTTTGAATTGGTTCCGTGATCCCTCGTATGTATGGTATAGTTATGGTGTCCTTGTTTTTGATTTCGGCTTTTGTTCTGTGTCTTATTTCCTGTTTGTTTTCTTTGTTTTTGACTTGCTGTTTCCCTTTGTTTATGGCCCATACTGGATATTGGCAGCGTATAGTGCATGTTTTATGTGGTTTTCCTCCTCCTGTCTGTCTTCTCGGTCTGTGATGATGGTGGCTCGTTCATAGAACGTCCTGACAACTGATAGCTTGTGTGCTGTGGGGTGTTCTGATGTCCATAGTAGGTACTGATCTGTGTGGGTTGGTTTCCTGTAGACTGTGATTTTTATGCTGCCGTCATCGTTGTGGTGGATTTTCATGTCCAGAAAGGCTACAGTGCCATTTTCGTCCTCTTCGTGTGTGAATTTTATGTTCCCAGTGTTGTCCGTGCTGTTCAGATGGTCAGTGAGTTCTTGTGTGTGTCCTTTCCTTATTTTGTCCAGAATGTCATCAACGTATCTCTTCCAAAGGGTGGGTTTGCATTGTGTAGGTGCTGTGTTGATGGCTTTGTTTTCCAGATCCTCCATGAAAAAGCTGCTCATAATGGCTGATAGTGGGTCTCCCATTGCAAATCCTTCTTTTTGTCTGTAAATTTTTCCTCCGAATTGAATATAGGTGGATTTTGCAACAAACTGTAATAATTCGGATATGTCGTAAACTGTGAGATTGGTGCGTCTTTTTAGGGTACTGCCATTATTGAGGCGTTCTTGCACTATATGTAGTGTGATATCAACAGGCGTCTGTGTGAATAATGAAATGACGTCATGTGAAATGAGGATCTCATCTAATTCTATTTTTATATTTTTGAGTTCTTGTGCTAGCTCTTTTGAGTTTTTGCAGTGGAAATCTGATAGTCCAAGGAGGGGTTTGATGATTTCAACCAGGGCGTTTGATAAGTTGTATGTGACTGATCCAATACTGTCTATTATTGGCCGCAGTGGGATATCCTTCTTATGTATTTTTGGAGTTCCATAGATCTGGGGGGTGATGCTGGCTGTGGGTATCGGGTGATCATATGCGTCCTTTGTGATTTATTTATTTATTTTTTTCTTTCTAATAGGGGTTTGAGAAGGGCTTTTAGCATTTTTTTTCTTTTCTTCTGTGGGATTTGTTTTTACGATTTCATATGTGCTTTCATCTGCCAACATGGTTTCCATCTGTTTTTCATATGTTTCCATGTCCAATATTACCGTCGTTCTGCCTTTATCTGATGGGAGGATTGTGATTGTTTTATCTGTCTTGAGTGAGTTTAATGCTTTTTCTTCTTCTCTTGTAACGTTGCTTTGTGGTAATTTGGCCGTTTTGAGGATTCCTGCAACTGCGTTCCGGAGTGCTGCTTCTTCCCCTTGGTCCTGGATTTTTTCACATGCCAGTTCTGTTGTGAGGATGTATTCATCATGGGGGATTCTGGCTGGTGTGATGGCGAAGTTCAGTCCTCTGCTCAGCACTGTTTTCTCCGTGTCCGTGAGTGTGCGTTTTGACAAGTTTTTGACCCACTTAGCGTTCGTTTCCGTGTGTGTTTGTCTTCGTCCGTTCTTCCTTTCTGTAAGTTTTTTTTTTTAGTTTTTTCAATTGGCGGTTTTTCGTTATAATGATTTCTTGTTCATGTGCGTGTTTTAATTGTGCTTTTATCTGCTCCTGTGTTTCCTGGTCGGTCGGGTAGTGTTTCTTGAAAATGTCCATTTTCCCCTTGATCTGATAGTTGATTTTGTCCACTTTGTTTGCCGTCATTCTTATACGTTCTTTGATCAGGTCTTTCG
Source organism: Pholidichthys leucotaenia (assembly GCA_020510985.1). Lineage (NCBI taxonomy): Eukaryota > Metazoa > Chordata > Actinopteri > Cichliformes > Pholidichthyidae > Pholidichthys > Pholidichthys leucotaenia. Next base: position 180,811,824 of record CM035845.1, on the reverse strand, counting down.
GTGCTTTTTTGATAATTTTCTCTGCGTTTTTAGTCGGGATTGGATTTCTTATGTTGAAGCTTGCTGGTGTGACATCCTCATCTCTGCAACGGAGGTTAAATCTCAGGTGGTTTCTGAAGTGTGCCCGTGTTTTCTCCAATTTCTCCAGCCGGCGGAAGTCTTTAATGCAATCTTGTCCATAACTTCCACGTAATAGGTCAAATAGGTTCATTTTGTCTTCTTTTAATTATTTATTTTTTGTTCTTATAAAAGACAAAAATAAAATAGAAAGGAGATGTCTTTACCTTCTTAACATGTTTCGACTGTACACTGCAGCCTTCGTCAGAAGAGTCAGCTGATAAATGTCTCCTGGCAGCAATCAGCTGACTCTTCTGATGAAGGCTGCAGTGTACAGTTGAAACATGTTAAGAAGGTAAAGACATCTCCTTTCTATTTTAGTTTTCTTTTATAAGAACAAAAGATAAATAGTGAATTTATAGTTTACAGTGAGTAACAGAACACATCTGCAAACAGAGTGTGTGATTAAAACAAAAAAACAAAAACCCAAAACACTCACCCGTGAGGTTTTCAACACCATCCCTTCCTCCGTCTCCCCCAGCCTGCCGGTGGACGACTCGCCACATCTCCGTCCTGACCGCATGTGTGAAGCGCTGGGTTTGTGTTGAAAAACGTGTGCCTGCTCCAAAAGCACCCCGTTGCAGGAGCGTGCGTGAGGAGAATACACTATACTGCAGCGAGTGTTTGAACATGTTTAGAGGTAAAATCATTACTACATCTGGTCAATGAGCTTTAAAACTGAATCTCCATTGTGGACGGACAAACGCACCCACCCATCCATTCCCCCCCCCCCCTCACTGTCCCATTGTAAATGAAAGATGTGTGTGTGAAGCCTGACATGCAGCAGACAGGTAGGCATGGAAAAACACAATATTCTCTAATTTAAAAAAAAAAAAAACAACACAGACTCCAATAGCCAATACAGTGCAACAGAATAATTTATTAGGGAGTTTTCAAATGAAGATGCTGCCAATAATTTCCAAATCTCTACTCTTTAACATGCGTGAGTTTTTCTGCATAGCAGAAGTTTCTGCTTAATTTACAAATCACTACAATAGGAAATTTTTGACAATCCTGTGCTTTTCTTGTATTGTTATATAGAATATCACTGCATTAATTGTGCAGTCTTAACATTCTGTTTACTCCCCTTGTCTTACGGGTCAAAAATGACCCGCCCTACCAAAGCCCCAAAATAAAGTAGCTTAATTGAATTTTAAATCCAAAATTTATTTTGCATGATGAAACAACCTGTTATTTATCAATTCAACTCAATTTAATTCATTTTTTATCATGTATTTTTTGTTACACAATACAAAAAGACGATCACCAGTGACCATTATTACACTTTTTTTTTTTACCACAAGCCAACTGTCATAACACTTTTCTTTTACACAGTAAAATTATATTATAGTATTATATAAATATGAAGCAATTACTTATGAATTAATTAAATTGAAAGGTAAAAAAAAAACCAGTCAACAATCTGGAACTTTTTTGTCAACAGTTGATTCTTTTATATTTTTTAGGAAGTGAATTATAAAAATACTTCTCTCATAACACAACAAAGCAACAAAATGTTGCTTGACTTTATGAACAATTTTCAACATCAACTCTATTTAGCACATGCAGGACAGTATGCGCGAACGTGAGAATGGGCTTTGCAGATGTATTTCTCACATGTGCAGCACACAGCTTTTGTCTTGCAGTCCTTCTTCCAGGGGCAGAACTGGCACCTTTTTCTTTTGACTGACCCAGCTGCAGCCTCAGGTGGATCAGGACAAGATTCAGCTCCCTGAACAGCTTCCACAATGGCTGCAGAGGCTTCTGTGCGGGGCAGGCGCTCCCTTCTCTCAATGCACGGGGTGACAAGAGCCTTTCCCAACTGCTCAAGGAACATCCTTCTCTTGTTTTTCTTCCCTGACATTCAGGTTGGGTTGATCTCCTGCCATATCACAAAGGCATTATATGAGGACACATCAATGATGTTATGGAAGATGACCAGGGGCCAGCGTGCAGTCATCCTTCTGCAGCTGTACGTTCCAATAACCTTGTCAAGGTTGTCTACGCCTTCTTTATTGCAGTTATAGTCGAGGATGATGGCTGGCTTCCTGTCCTCACGATCACTGGTTTCAGCTGTCTTGTGCAGTGTGCTCAGCAGGGCCACGTTCTTGTTCCATTTTGGAAGATAAGAAACAAGAGTGGTGGTGGGAGTGAAGGCAAACTTTGATGAGAAGACCGCTCTGCCTCTTGCTGCGAGGAGTGCAGGGGGGAGTTCAGGCTTATTCTTCCGAACAGTGCCAACCATGGTCATCTTCCTTTTCAGGAGCTGCTGGCCGAGTTCATAGGAAGTGAAAAAATTGTCACATGTGGCATTGTGCCCCCTCAGTCCATCTGTCAATTCAAGCACAACCCGCATCCCCTGGTTCTTCTCTGGTGCTTCACTCGGCAGCTTCCCTGTGTACACTTGCATATTCCATGCACAGCTGGATTTTGCATCACAGGCCACCCATATTTTGATGCCATATTTTGCTGGCTTGCTTGGCATATACTGCCGGAAAGGACGGCGACCTGTTGATTTATTAAAAAAAAAAAAAAAGATTACAATCACTGAGTGTGAGTGTCACAGAAAACTGCATGAATCAAGGATGTTACATCACAATAAAATAAAATATTTCAGGTAAGTAACGTTGCATATTTATTCATTTAGCAGCAGACTACATCATACTAGGTGCACAACCGAGAGGTTTCGCAGGTCCTTCCTACCTACGGCTGTCAGACTGTATAACCTAAGCAGGGCTGCTCGCAGAGATAGCAGAAAAACATGACAACCTAATAGTAGTGAATGCAAAAGATGCAATAGACTTAAACAATGGTCCCCTCCGGTATACGACTAGGAAAATACTGGTCGCTACGGAGGGTGACAATATGTATGGGTACATAATCATACCATGTAGGATAACTAAGTAGACGGTTATGCTGTTCATTCCATCTAGCTACAGTGCTCCGCACTGTGTGTGTTTATATATTTATATATTTATTCCATCTAGCTACAGTGCTCCGCACTGTGTGTTTATATATTTATATGTACATATGTATACTCGCTGCTCTTGTTTTTTCTTGTCTTCTGATTGTTGCTCTGAGTGTTGCTGTCCCTGTGCTGTTGCAATCCTGGAATTTCCCCATTATGGAACTAATAAAGGCTTATCTTATCTTATCTTATCTTATATATGAAAATAAAAAAATTACCTTTGAATGGAACCAACTGCTCATCTACTGTGACTTCAGGCCCAGGGTTGTAGAGGTATGGCAGATGCTCAACCCACTTGTCCCAAACCTCTCTGATGGCTGCCAGTTTGTCCGTCACACGCCTTGCTGGTCTTGACTCACGGTTGTCAAATCTCAGCATTCTTGAGAAAGTGTGAAAGACTTTCAACGGCATTGTGGCACGAAAAATTGCCCTTCCACTCTCTGCATCCCAGAGACTATATGTAGCCTTGCCATGGGACCTATATACACCTGCTAATATCAAAAGCCCTATGTAACCACGCAGGTCAATCTCATCCATATTTTTCCAGTTTTCTCCATATTTCCGGAAACCCTCCAAATTTCTATTCTCCAGGATGATTTTTTCGATGGCTGGTGTGATGAACAGGAGAAAGGTGGATGAAATGTCCTGGACATGGGCAGCTGGATACCTTGTTGGCCCTGGAGTCATCCTTATGATGTTTGGTGCTGCTGTTCTTCCTTGCTTGCTGTCTGAATTTGATGAGGACCATGCAATTTTGCTGTTCTTTGACAAAAATGTCTCTCTGTCAGCTTGAGGGATTTCCTCTTCTTCTTCATCTGAAGATGCATCATCCTCTGGGTTGCATTCCTCCCCATCTTCCTCTTCAGATACATCTTCATCCTTTTGTTCCTCCTGAGCTCCTGACCAGGGATGGCAATTTTCCGCCGATCCGCGGATTTCCGCCGATTTTATCATCTGTCATAATTTTGTACCTTTACCTTGTTCTCAATAAAGTTTGGAAAAAAAAACATACGCGCTCGGCGCTTCCCCGAAGTCTCGCAATAACCCGGATGTACTCAAACTACTGCTGTATTGTAAACAGCCCTGCAATTGGATAGTTGCAAACGATTGGACCAATCAAATGGCTCGTATGCTTTGTCAAAAATTCATTTCTGCTTGTTCTCAGGGATGTGATTTTTCCGGTAATTCACCGAATTTCGCTTTATTTTTATATTATATGTACGTTAAGTACGTTAGCGGCTTGTGGTCCACGAACGCAGTTAAAGTGCGCCCTTTCAGCCAGAACCGGAAGTGGCGTATGCCAGGTAGAGAGCCATTAACTCTCTGTCGAACACGCTGTATTTACACTCACTGTCGTGCAAAGACCTGCTTAAAAAAAAGGTGAGCGGCTGCCAAGAACCGGCAATGCATTGCTCCACGACGGCCGCTATGCCCATATCCGAGACGTGGGTAATGAGCGCTGTTTTAACCTCAGAACGCCTGCTCCCGTTCAGGAGTCCAGTCGACTCTGTCCGCCGGTTTCCGTTTGAGTGCAGCGTACAAGGCTGTATGAGCTGGGCTGCGCGGGGGAGGAAAATGAGCTGCTCAAGACTCAGTGGAGATTGAAACTGGTGATCTGAAATGAATGCTGAAATTATAAAAAGTAATGGTATGCTGGAATTTTATTTCTATTATGGAATAGATAAAATTAACTGATTTTGATTTGATCAAGTGTTAAAGCATGTGATGGATAATGCTTGTTGGAATATTTACCTCTGCCAAGGAGGTTATGTTTTCATCGGCGTTGGTTTGTCTGTCTGTTTGTTAGCAAGGAAAAGTGATGGACGGATTTTCATGAAATTTTCAGGAAAGGTGTGCAATGGCACGGGAAACAGATGATTAGATTTTGGTGATGATCTGAGAGTGCATACCTCCACCAAGGGCTTTTTTGTATTTGTGCAGCAGGATTACACAAAAACAACTGGATGGATTTGGATAAAATTTTCACCAGAGGTGGTTCTTGGGCTAGAGAGGAACCCATTATATTTTGGTGATGATCTGAGAATGCATACCTCAGCCAAGGCGCTTATCTTCTCACAGTGTGTTAGCAACAATACTCCAAAACTGATGGACAGACTTTGATGCAATTTTCACCACAAGTGGCTATAGGCCTACACACAAACCCATTACATTTTGGAGTTGATCCATGAGAAACGGAAGGAGCCTTGGCGGAGGGATGCGCTCTGAGTGCTTTTCTAGTTTAGGAATGCTATCTTCTTGGAACATAAGTCAATATTATACAGTAATAAGTGGCATTCAGCTGTTTGTTTTATGTCATGTAAGCACAGTTCTGGTACTTAAAAATCATAAAAACCGGACTTCCGGTCTGGACACCATGGCGACTGCAGCTTAACACTGAAGCTCTCAGACCCAATCCAAGATAACACCTTGAAAATCAAACTTAACGGATTTTTGGAGGAGTGAAAATCAAAAGACAAAATCATCATGTCTAAAGGAAAACAGAAGAAACTGAAATTCTCCAGGCCAGGACACGTATCAGCCGGAGAATCTGAACTGGAAGATCTCCGTTCAGAAGACGAGGAACTGGTGGTAGCTAACAAAAAGGTTAGCCTGAAATCGCTATTTGGAGAGCTACGACGATTTCGCCGAGAGGTTACGGCCGAATTTCGGGAATTCAGAGACGAATTGAAAAGGACAAACAGCAGAGTGGACCAGGCCGAGAACCGAATCTTGGAAGCAGAGGAACGAATAAAAGTGCTCGAAGATTCTGTGCTGGACCTACGCAAAAGACAAGCATCTATAGAGGCTAAGCTAGCCAACCAAGAAGGAAGAGAGAGAAGAGACAATATAAGAATTCATGGTCTGATAGAAGGAGCCGAAAACGGTTTTAACTCAATGGCAGAATGCGTGGAATCTTTACTAAGAGAGAAATTGGATATTCCACAAACCACCGACTTAAACATAGAAAAGGCACATCGTTCATTGGCCGCTAGGCCAGCGGTGGAAGCGCCCCCACGTTCGGTGTTGGTAAGATTTTCCAATTTCAAAATAAAACAAGAGGTTGTAAGACTGGCTTGGCAGAAAAAAGGATTTATGCACCAGGAGAGAAAAGTCTTCGTGGAACACGATTACGCTCCGGAGGTCCTTAAAAAGCGCAGGGAATACAATGACGCCAAAAAGGTACTACGTGAGAAGAAACTGCGCTTTCAGACGCCATTTCCTGCGAAGTTAAGGGTCTTCTACGGTGAAGAAACATGTCTCTATAATTCGGCGGAAGAAGCAACAGCTGACATGGCGAGAAGAGGGCTCCCGGTAACGGTATTTAAACCCGCAGCAGACCCGAGTGAGAAGATCAAAACGCAAACATGGACAACACAAAGACCTTCAAAATCCACGGGCCAGCAGCGGGAAACCCAGCGCCAGAGCGTCGCGGATAAACTGTCCGTTTTCAGGTTGGAATAGCGACCCTTTTTTTTTTTTTTTTTTTTTTTTTTTTTTTAATCAATCTGCACATCCAACCCCCCTCATACAAGGTAACAAACATTAAAGGAGATGCGTATTCAGCATGTGGTAAAACATTTCATGGAACAGTCATAATATTTGAAACAAATAAGTCTTTTCAATAAAAAAAAAAAAAACTTGTTAAAATAGAAATGTGACAATAATCCACATGTTCTCCTCACACTAACAAATACTGTTTTTGCGTGAATGTTTGCTGTGATGGGGGTGGGAGGGTGCACACAATTTCACAGGGTATAGGCATAAAAGGAAAAAAAAAATCATTACAAGTTCGGATTGGGTTCTGAAACTCACGTTAAAAGCATGGGACAACTTACAGGGGTAAGAGAGGGCCCTCAACACGTAACAGAGTTTGAGGAATTTCCCTCAGAGCCTTCACTCCATCAAGGCTCTTCCAGGGTCTTTAAAAAGACCTCAGCTCAGGAAGTTCTTTTGACAGTTTTTTGTTTTAAAGTTTTATACACTATGTTCTTAATGTTTTTCTTGTTCTTAATGTTCTTTCAGTTTCTGAGTAGCACAAAAGAGGGCCACCACACAGTTATACTAAACAAAACAACACAATGGAGAAACAGGGTGTAACCAAAATAATTTCATATAATGTAAAAGGAATCCTGAATCCAGTTAAAAGATCCAAGATTCTAGGCAAAATGAAAAAAGACAAAGCAGGAATAATATTTTTACAAGAAACCCACCTAACAGACGTGGAACACACTAAACTCAGTAGACAAGGGTTTAAAATGATCTCTTCATCTTCATATAAGTCAGGGAGGAGGAGGGGAGTAGCGACATTGATATCAACCAAAATTACATTTGAAAAAAAATCAGAACACAAAGATAAAGAAGGGAGATACAGTTTGGTAACTGGGCGGCTAGAGGGAGAAGATATCACCCTGCTGAATGTGTATGCTCCCCCAGGGGCTAACTGGAAATTTATTAAAAATGTATTTGACCTAATGATAACTAAAGCTCAAGGTTTAGTGATATGTGGTGGGGACTTCAATCTTAGACTGAATCCATACTGGGATGCTTCTGGTAATTCTCCACATCAAAATAACACCCAAAGCAGGAAGACTCGGATGCTACTAAAAGAAATGGGAATCTGTGATGTGTGGAGGGAACTCAACCCCAGTGTAAAAGACTATACATTTTACTCAACTCCACATTCATCTTACTCAAGGATTGACTATTTTTTTATGTTTAATAGAGACATTGGAAGAGTAGAAACATGTAAAATAGGACTGATGGATCTCTCTGACCACAGTCCGATCTACATGGACTTAAATATCCAAAAATACACAAATAATACATTTTCTTGGAGGTTAAATTCAAATGTCCTGAAAGGACCATTGAAAGATGAATTGGAATCAGATATTCTCAGATATTTGGAAGAAAACGATAATGGAGAAGTATCCCCTTTAATACTGTGGGATGCATGCAAAGCTGTAATAAGAGGAAAGATTATTGCAAAACTGGCAACCCAAAAGAAACTAAGACAAGAAAAACTATCCACATTAGTCAGAACTTAAGAACCTAGAAAAAGAACACAAAGGCAACACTCATTCTACTGACTCGCTCAAGATTAAGGAAATTAAAAACCAAATAAATGAGATCTACACAATAGAAATCCAGAAGAAACTTACATTTTTGAAACAAAAATACTATGAAGTAGGCAGTAAATCGGCAAAATTGCTAGCCTATAAATTGAGGAAACATCAAACAGAAAGAGCAATCTACAAAATCAGAGACCCAGTATCAAAGGAAATAAAATTCAGAATTCAGGATATTCTTAAAAGTTTCGAGAATTACTATAAGAACTTATACTCCCACAAAAAACATAAAAACGCATCCGAGGCATTCCTAAACACATTAAACCTTCCCCAACTTACGGAGTCACAAAATAAAACACTACTGTCAGAAATACAACCTAAAGAATGGGGAAAAAGCAATTATGAAACTTAAAGCTAACAAATCCCCAGGAGCAGATGGCTATTCAGCAGAGCGGTACAAAACCTTTAAACAGCAACTATCTCCTCTCCTCCTGAAAACATTTAATTATGTCCTCCACACAGGGGAAATCCCCCCCTCCCGGAGAGAAGGGGTCATTGCAGTTATACCTAAACCTGAAAAGGATAAACTAGAGTGCTCCAACTACAGACCAATCAGTGTACTAAATCAGGACTATAAGCTTTTTACCATTATCCTTGCCAAAAGGTTAGAAAATATACTGACAGACCTAATTCATTTAGACCAAACAGGTTTTATAAGACAAAGACAGACACAAGACAACATTCGACGCACTTTACACATAATTCATCATATAAAAAAATATAACTTAAATGCAGTCATATTGGGATTAGATGCTGAAAAAGCATTTGATTCGGTTGACTGGTCTTTTCTATATAGAATCTTATCCAGTTTCAATTTTCATAACAACTTCATGAGAACTATACAGGCATTATATAAAAAACCAACAGCTAAAATAAGGATTAACGGTAATTTATCATCATCTTTTGAACTGGAAAGAGGATGTCGTCAGGGCTGCCCCCTGTCTCCACTGCTCTTTGCAATCTTCATAGAACCTCTGAGCCAATGGATAAGACAAAATCAAAAAATTCAAGGTTTTACACTTGGTCAGAAGGAACATAAAATAGCACTCTTTGCTGATGACATTTTAATATACCTAGGGCAGCCGGACACTTCTTTACCAGAACTAACCTCAGTTTTTTCAGAGTATGGAGATTTATCGGGGTACAAATTAAACATGCATAAAACCCAAATTTTAACATTCAACTATGACCCAAATCATTATTCACTAAGCAAACTCAAAACTAACTGGGAGTCGGAATCTATGAAATATCTGGGGGTCAATATCCCGAAACAACTCAACAAAATTATATCACTAAACTATGATCCACTGGTGACAAAAATAAAATCTGACCTAGCAAGATGGAATATGATACCATTCTTGGGTACTGCACAAAGAATTGAAGCAGTCAAAATGAATATACTTCCACGTCTTCTATACCTTTTCCAAACAATACCGGTAGAACCTCCCAAAAAAACATGGCAGGAGCTGGACAGAAGGATCTCAAGATTCATATGGCAGGGCAAGAGACCTAGAATCAGATATAGAACCTTACAGCTAAACAAAGACAAAGGTGGGCTCGCGCTGCCAAATATCAGGGACTACTTTAAAGCCGCACAAATTAAAACTTTAGTAGAGATATGTAACCCAGTCTACACTGCACAATGGAAGGAGATCGAATGCCAAATAACAAGTGACTTCCCCCTACAGGCGATATTAGGGAACAATGCCTTACCTAAGCTTTTGAATAACACTAACCCGTGGATAGAGACCCCGCTAAAAATTTGGTTTAAGATAGTCAGAGAGAATCAAACTAAAGAGCCCTATCGACTTCTGCAATGGATTGCCTATGATCAAGACTTTACTCCTAATAAAACAGACACCAGATTTAAAAAGTGGAAGGAGAAAGGGCTGATAAAATATTACGATTTTTTTAAAGGGCAAATTTTAAGAAGTTTTGAAGATTTGAAAAAAACAAGGTCTAATAAATCAAGACCTTTACAGGCTCTTCCAGCTTAGACACCACATAAACAATATACTTAAAAAGGAGGATTTGGAAAGGGCCCAGTCAGGTGTTCTGAAGGTCTTCTTAATGGCATATAAAGGGATCCCAGGGATCAGATGCATTTCTAAAATATACCAAGGCCTTCAAGACTTAAAAGGAGACAACACATCATATATAAAAGAGAGATGGGAAAAAGAGGGGAATTTCACTTTACAATTGGAAATATGGGAAAAGCTAAATAAACAGCAATGGAAAAGTACCTCATCCCTGCAGTGGAGAGAATTTGGATGGAAAAACTTGGTAAGATTTTTCAGAACACCTGCACAAAACAAATTTACCCATAAGGGATTGAACTGTTGGCGCTTGTGTGGTGAAAAGACTGCAAATCATTTTCATGTGTTTTGGTCATGCCCAGTTATCCACCAATATTGGACCAATGTACAGACAATATTGGGGAAAATATTCAAAATAACAGTTCCCTTTTCTTTTGTAACTTTGTATTTGGGTTTACTACCGGACTCACTGGAAAGACGAGGAGAAAAATACTTATTCAATGTTTTAATATTGGCAAGCAAAAAAGCTCTAACTAAAAAATGGATGTTGAAGGACTGTCCTACACCTGAAGATTGGATTAATGTGATCCAAGACATTTACTCGATGGAAAAGTTGACATTCGCACTGAGACAGGACATGGATGGGTTCATGAACTTTTGGCAACCCTGGATCGCATATGTGTCTTCCATTAGATCTAATCTTTGACAAATACCATTTCAATAATGGTTCCGCTCTTTGTTCCAACGCTACTCAGATGCTCTTTTACCTTTATTTACTTACTTTTTCTTTTTGTTTGTTTTTTGCTGGTTTGTTTGTTTTTGTTTTTATTTTTTTCTCTTTAATTTCACTTTTTCTTTCACTTTAAAAAAAAAAGGGGTGTTGTAAGAATTATTCTTCCAATGTTGTCAGATATCAGAAAATAAGGGAACATGTGATGAAAATGTAAACAATGCATTGCTGTAACGACCTGTGTACCCTTTACAAAAACTTAAATTTAAAAAAAAAAAAAAAAAAAAAAAAAATCATAAAAACCCAGGAGCTTCGGGGAACGAAGTGACAGTAAAGGTGAAAATTGGCTCAAAGTTCAATGAGGTAACAGAACACTCGGACAGTTTCTGAAGAAACCAGAAAAGGAGATGAAGTTCAAAGTTCAGAGACTGACGCAGCTTGCTGCCAAAAGGAAGAAAGTTTCACATTAGAAGTGACTTGGTGACCAGTGTAAATAGTGTAAAAAAACTCTAATAGAACTGTTAAATATGTTGGACTAAAGACAGTGAGACAACATTGAAGAAAAAGTAAGTTAACTTTTCATTAAATTTAATGATTTATCTAAGTCTAGTATTTCATTTTTTAATTGTTTTTTTCAGTCTAAATTACTTCTGTTTTACTGAAAACCTCCCAGCTTCAGGGGGGCTGCGCCCCCCCCGGCCCCCCCGTAAGTCAATCGACCAAATTAGATTTCAGCTGAAATCAGAATTTCCTGTTGCCATCCCTGAAATATCTCATCCAGGACCTGTTGGACAGTGAAATGTCTACTCATGGCTTCAGCAAGGAGCCAACTAGGGGTCCTTTGATTCAGGGTACCTTTATATCCTCTATACCAGGGGTCACCAACGCGGTGCCCACGGGCACCATGTCGCCCACAGGGACCACATGTGTCGCCCGCAGGCCTGTTCTAAAAATAGCACAACTCTCAAGTGAGCTGCGTCTAAGACAGGGGTGGGCAGTGAGGGCCATTCCACTGCAGGTTTTTTGTTCCACCCAGTGTCTTCAGCAGGTATGTGCTCTCTGATCAGCTTCAAGGATTGCTAATCATTGAAAACACCTGCTGAAGAGACTGGGTGGAACAAAAAACCTGCAGTAGAATGGCCCTCCATGGTACATGATTGCCCACCCCTGGTCTAAGATGTAATTTTTTTCTGCCGCTGTTTTTGATTTTATATTTTTTAAAATCACACTTGCATTTATATAGATTTTAAAATGACAATGTCTTAAAAATAAAAAAATGAAAATATGTTTATTATACGTAAAGTTAAGGTGAACTCTGACCTAGTTCAAAGGTCAGTATTGTGCGCATGACAAAACCTTCGCGCTTGTGGAGCGTAAGCTAGCGGGCGGTGAAGATGGTGAGCGCAGTGCAGTTTCCAAGCCCAAAAACATGGCAAAAAAAAGACAGAAAATTTATCATTTTCAAAGTGAGCGGGAGAAAGAGTTCTTTTTTACTACCATGAAAGGAAGCTGCGTGTATTTCATTTGCGGGGCGATGGCGAAGCGCCACTTCACTACCCACTCTTTTTTTTTTTTTTTTTTTTTGAACTTATCTTGTACCCGTAGGTAGATTTGTTCTGCAGTCCGGTGACAAGCCACCAGCCGCTGCGTGCGCAAGCGCCCCTTAACTCCCTAACCTGCATGTTTTTGCATGAAAAACGAGAACATGCACCACCAGAACATGCAAACTCCACACAGATCACTGTTGGCCGGGGGCAGGGATCGAACCCGCGATCCCCCGGCCGAGGGTAAACTGCTGGCGCGGTGCTAACCACTGCGCCACCGTGCATATAAGCACTCTCAGCGCTGTTTAGCTTCTTCTCATGAAAGGACAGTGCTGGTTGCTCAAGCATGATTCTTGGCAAGAACTGTATGGATATAATTCCAGTGAAGAAGAACTCACAAAAGTGTTTATTAAATGTAACAGATTTTGAGCAGAATTGCAGCAGATTTGTTCAGTTAAAAATGTGATAAGATTTATTTAATATGAAAGTTGATTTTTCTTAAATGTTGCATAACTTTTTCAAACATGGTTCAACATAGTTCATGAATTAAAAGGGTTTAGTTTTTTATGGTTAAAAGGGACTGGTGAAAACTGGACATTTTTTTAATGAAATGTAGAAGTGATCATCTGAACAATTGCTGAGATTAATAAAAATAAAGTGTTGAATATTGATCTTGTCTGTTACCCACTCTAAGTTATTGATAATTATTTATGTGTGTGTGTGTGTGTGTGTGTGTATATATACACACACACACACACAATTTATTTTAGAGGAGTGTGTCAAGCTGGTGCCCTTTACATGACTCGATACCCATGAAGTAGCTCTTGGTTTCAAAAAGGTTGGTGACCCCTGCTCTATACTGAATTTGTTTTTATTATGTCTGAGATTGTTTTTTTGTTTTGTTTGGGAGCTTGTGTGATGTGAGGGGTTAGCTGCAGATCAAAAGTGCAGGTGCAGGTCAAATGCAAGTTCAATTCGTACATCAATCCAGATTCTTTGATGTGTGTATGTGTGTGTGTAGATGTGTGTGTGTGTGTGTGTGTGTGTGTGTGTATCTGTGTATTAGAGATAGTTTGTGTGTGGCCTTTAAACTTTTTTCTGGTGTTTAAATGCTTTTATAATTCACGGGTCAAAAATGACCCATAAGACAATCTTTGTACCCTAGTGGTGTACAGCCCACATGGAAACAAACAAAAACAAAGTATCACTTTTTCTAATGATGGGGTCCCTTTAGGAAAAGTCATAAAATTTCAAGTTGGAAAAAGATAGTTTAAGGTATTTTTTCTACAGCTAAACATGGTAGTGGGTCACTTTTGACCTGCAAGACAACACAAGGTTAAACTGGAAAAAAGCATCTGCTTTAAAATTTGGAATTCTTCCCACAATTTTTCGTGCAATAAACACTCCAAAAACATCACAACTTTTCCCGCAACTTTTTAAAAAAGCTCCCGCGAATTCAGGCTTTTTGGCCCGCAACAATCATAAAACCATCCCGCAACATCCTGGAGGGACTGATGAGTCTTTTACAGCACTGTGGAGGAATTTTGGCCCACTCATCTTTGCAGAATTGTTGTAATTGAGCCACATTGGAGGGTTTTCAAGCATGAACCACCTTTTTAACCCTCTGAGTGTGTATGGCGCAGAGCTGCGACATACCCCCCAGTGGTCAAGAGTGGTAAATATTTTTTGTCAATAAAATAGTTCAGATTTCCAAGGCTATAACTTGAAAGTGGTAAGAGATAATGGCTTACTGTCAATTAGAAAGATGTAAAATATGATCCAAAGTTTCAGATAGGAATAAATTTACACATCTAATTTGTATAATGTCACGGCACCGCTTTAAATTCTATAACTTGGTCAAAACTGGACTTTGGACGTATTAACACAAAAAGTGGTTCAGTCTTTTGACACCATGTTTTGTACAGAGGTACCTCATTATCTTATCTTCAAAGTATATGGACAAGAAATCAGTACATTAAAAAAACAAAACAAATTTCTCACTTACTTTTGACAAAGTCAAAGTGAGAAGGCAGGCACAGTGCCACGCTCTGCTACTAGGGGCGTGCAAATTCTCACACTCAAAGGGTTAAGGTCATGCCACAGCATTTCAATCAGATTCAGGTCAGGACTTTGATTAGGCCACTCCAAAGTCTTCATTTTGTTTTTCATAAGCCATTCAAAGGTGGACTTGCTGGTTTGTTTTCAGTCATTGTCCTGCTGCAGAACCCAAGTGCCCTTCAGCTTGAGGTCACGAACAGATGGCCGGACATTCTCCTTCAGGAATTTTTGGTAGACAGTAGAATTCATGGTTCCATTTACCACAGCAAGTCTTCCAGGTCCTGAAGCAGCAAAACAGCCCCAGACCATCACACTACCACCACCATATTTTACTGTTGGTATAATGTTCCTTTTCTGAAATGCTATTACTTTTACGCCAGATGTAATGGGACACACACCTTCCAAAAAGTTCAACTTTTGTCTTGTCAGTCCACAGAGTATTTTCCCAAAAGTCTTGGGGATCATCAAGATATTTTCTGGCAAAAGTGAGACGAGTCTTGATGCTCTTTTTGCTCAGCAGTGGTTTTCGTCTTGGAACTCTGCCATGCAGGCCATTTTTGCCCAGTGTCTTTCTTATGATGGGGTCATGAACACTGACCTTAACTGAGGCAAGTGAGGCCTGCAGTTCTTGGGATGTTGTTGTGGGGTCTTTTGTGACCTCTTGGATGAGTCATCACTGTGCTTTTGGAGTAATTTTGGCCAGTCGGCCGCTCCTGGGAAGGTTCACCACTGTTTCATGTTTTCAACCATTTGTGGATAATGGCTGTCACTGTGATTCGTTGGAGTCCCAAAGCTTTAGAAATGGCTAGAAAATTGAACTCAGCTTTCAATGATGTGATAAACCACAGTTGATTTATGTTTTAACGGGGGGGGGGGGTCACTTTTTCACACAGGGCCATGTAGGTTTGGATTTTTTTTACCCTTAATAATAAACACCTTCAATTAAAAACTGCATTTTGTGTTTACTTGTGTTATCTTTGTCTAATATTTAAATTTGTTTGATCTGAAACATTTAAGCGTGACAAACATGTAAAAAATGAGAAATCAGGAAGGGGCAAACACTTTTTTACACCACTTTATGTACAACAAAATACTTTTCCTCTGTTTTTTTTAACATGCAAACAACTAAACATTGAACAATTTCAAACCCATTATCAGAAAAGAAAAAAAAAAAACTATCACAACTTCTTTCGCTCGAACATACAGTGGTGTGAAAAAGTGTTTGCCCCTTCCTGATTTCTCATTTTTTTTGTATGCTTGTCACACAAATGTTTCAGATCATCAAACAAATTTAAATATTAGACAAAGATAACACAAGTACACAAGAGTTCTCTCATAGTTTGATTTTTCCTAACAGTCTGTTAGCTGTTAGCAGATGGCTCCTTGTCCTGTGCTGGCCACTATTCACAAGAGTCATTATTCCTATTTGGAAATTGCCTGGATGTTCACCAAACACACACAATGATTCTCAGGTGGGCCTGCTTCCAGGCTGTGTTTAAGGTCAAGGTCACGACAGGCTAATAACAGCATGCTCATAGCTCTCATTAGCAGTTCACTTTGTGGTGTTAGTTTAGGTTAGCTCCCTCCAGCTGTAGCTCTGGGGTAGGAGAGGGTCAACTCAGAGGTTACGCCATGCACTGACACTAACTGAAAGCTAGTACCTTAATATTAGCAACTTACTTCATTAGCATCATAATCTACCATAAATATTATAGCTTTTGCAACTATGACTGGGATGTTAATCTGGAACCATAATGACCTACTCCATTGCTGACATTCTGCTTTAATTGTCTTTGCACTTTTCAGACATTTTACTGGATACGTTGTACATGTGAAGGTTAAATCGGCTAAACAATCACATTTTGCTAGATTGCACAAGACATACTAATTTGTAAGATGCTTCTTTAGTTGAGACACTTGCTACTTTTTTGCATCCAACTATAAGTATGAGTTTTTGAGTATGCATTCAGTTTTAAAACACATTTTTGTGTCAACTCCACAATATACATTAAAGGTATAGTTTACGTGCTTGTCAGAGATGGACAAGAAGGAGCTCATTTAGCGGTAGGCTGTGCCATCCTAAGTGCTTGAGGAAGAGATTCCGCATGTCCTTCCTACCTACCAATGTCTGACAGACAGTATGATTTAAATACTGCTCATAGAGGCCATATTAAACGTTACAACTCTGCACAATAGAGATTGTCCCCTCCAATACACTACTAAGACAATTACAATTATTATCGAGAGTGGCAACAAGGCTGTTCATTCAATGTGAAATATACTGTCTGGATCGATATTTATATTTTGCCGGGTAATTTTTTTTTCTTTCTTTTCTTTCTTTTGTCGGGTCAGTCCTGGGTATGACGTTAAACTGCATCCGGGCGAGGGGGTCTGTTGGACTAGGAGGATGATGGAGTGCCTCTTAACCTTCACTGATACTCCCAGGTGTCCCTTAGGCAAGGACAAGTACCTGTTAATCTCCCTTGCCAGAGTTACGGTGAAACTGTCTAACAACTTTGTTACATTCCCCTAAGGGGACCCAGGGTTAAAGTGGTTCCTAGCACCCCCTTGCTGAGCATATGAGGTGACAAATGGGGCAACTTGTTTGTCGTGAGTTGCGACGCGTGTCAGTGGAGGAAGAGATCATGGTTCTTGAGCAATGTGTCTTGCTGCAGCTGTCACAAGTCCAACACAGTGCTTTGGCTCCTATTTCACTTAGACGGGAGGTTGGCTGGTGTTCCAATGAGGGCTTTTCCTCACCCTTCTCTAAACAGATGCAAAGGAGTAATTTATACTAGAGAACTCCACGATATGGAGGAGGATGAAATGGCCTCAAAACTGCAACAACAAGGAGTAACGTGTGAGGACGATAACCATTAAAAAAGATGACCAAACAGTAAAAACTGGCACTTACATTCTGACATTCAGTTGGCATCAACTCCCAGAAAGAATCTAAATAGGATACCTGAGTGTAACTGTTGATACCTTTATTCCAAACCATTGAGATGTTTTAACTGCCAAAAGTTTGGCCATGGCTCCGCAGGAAGTAAGAATAAACCAGTCTGCTGCAAATGTGGAAAAGAAAGGCACGAGTTGGCCAGCACAACACCTCCCAAATGTAGTAGCTGTTTAGGCAATCATGCAATATCATTGAAAGAATGAACTTGTTGGATCAAGGAAAAAGAAATTCACACTGTCAAATTACTAAGAAAATTAGCTACCCTGAGGCACATAAACTGGTAGGTTTCCCAAAGTACAAATTCCAGCAGACTTTCTCCTCTGTTGTGAAACCTAAGATGCAGCCTGATGAGTACCAGACAGATCTGACCTGGTTAACTAAAGATAAGCCTTCATTATTAAGTAATATTAAAAATTCTGGAGTCCCAGTTAAAAGTAAAACGAGTACTCAAAGGCAGACTACAATAAGCCAACCCTTAAGTCCAAGTCTGAGTAAGCCTGCAGAACAAAACCAATCATCAAAAGAAAAGGGGGGGAAAAAAAAAACATTCAGCTCTTCTACTCAAGTAAAATCAAGCCAAGAAAATAAATTGCAAAAGAATGGGAATCAAGTACATACAGAAATGTCTGAAGCCATGACTTTCCGTAGTCGCAGCTCCTCCCCCAAAAGCAAGCATAAGGAACGTGCTTTTGTTTTACCTACCTGATGGTGGGTAGTCACATTATCCAGTGGAACTGTCGTGGCTTTAAGGCCAATTTCTCTGAAGTGCAGCGTTTAGCTGCTAGTTTTAATCCTCTTGCTTTTTGCCTCCAAGAAACTCTCTATCAACCAACCCCATGTCTCTGAAACATTATACAATGTATAATATACCTTTATTTGTGATGTGACGACCTAATAATATTGAATGCAAAAGATGCAACAGACTTACACAAATGGCCCCCTCCAGTATACAACTAGGACAATATCAGTCATTATGGAGGGTGACAATATGTATGGGTACATATTCATACCATGTAGGGTAACTAAATAGACGGTTATGCTGTTTAGTCCATCTAGCTACAATGCTCTGCACTGTGTGTGTGTGTGTGTGTGTGTGTGTGTGTGTGTGTGTGTGTGTGTGTGTGTGTGTGTGTGTGTATACTGTATATATATATATATAATATGTGTGTACATATGTATATTCACTGCTCTTATTTTCTTATCTTCCAAATCATTGCTCTGAGTGTTGCTATCCCTGTGCTGTTGCAATCCTGGAATTTTCCCATTGTGGGACTAATAAAGGCTTATCTTATCTTATATGGTCCAAATGTGCACTGTCCATCTGGTGGTTCAGCAATTTTAGTAAGGAATGACATAATTCACAGCCACTTGGCATAAGACTCCAACTTACAAGCAGTGGCAGTTCGTCTAACTTTGGATAAAGCAATAACCTTTTGCTCTGCCTATATACCACCAGATATGACTGTGACACCGGAAAATCTTCATGACCTTGATAATCAGTTGCCATCCCCATACATCCTTATGGGTGATTTTAATGGTCATAATCCTCTGTGGGGAGGAATTTGCTTGGATGCAAAAGGAAAGGTACTGGGGGATTTTATTACTAAAAATGATCTGTGTCTTTGGAATGATGGGTCTCATACATACCTTCACCCAGGACATGGAACCTATACTGCATTTAACCCATCTACAGTATATGTGATCCTGAGCTAGTGTTGGAATTCTCATGGCGGGTCTTGGATGACCTTTGTGGAAGTGACCACTTTCCACTAATATTGATATCTACAGAAGTGGATGTGCAATCAAGAACTCTGCGATGGCAACTAAAAAAAGCAAATTGGTCCGCCTTTGTTTCTCTGTGCAAAGAGAAATTCAGCCAAAAACCTCAACCACACTGTCACTCTGCTCAGAGCATCGCTCAAACCTTAAGTGCAATTGCAGATAAGACTGTCCCAAAAACATCAGCAAAGTCACACTGTGGGTCCAACCTATGGTTCAGTGATGACTGCAAAAAGGCCATTGAGGCAAGGAAAAAAGCAGAGAGTGTGTCCATAAACATCCAACAACAGAAAACCTAACCAGATTTAAAATCTGTCGAGCTAAAGCACGCAGGATCATCAATGAAGCAAAGAGACAGAGCTGGAGGGAATTTGTATCAAGCCTCACATCCAAAACATCTACCAAAAAGATCTGGGATTTAATCAGAAAGATGAAGGGTAAGGAGAATGGACTTCAAATACAGCATATTAATAATCAGGGCAATCTGCTGATGACAAAATATGAAATAGCTAATCAACTAGTGTCATAGAGATGAGTGTAGTGATGCATCTCAAACAGAGAATATCTATGGCATACCGGAAGAGCTCATAGACGGGATGTAGTGAGGCATCTTAAATAGAGAAGAGCTATAGAGAGAGAGCCACAGGCAGATAGTTAGAGAAGTCATGTGTTATCCCTTTGTTGTTCTTACTAAAGAGACTAAACACAAGTGCATCATTCCTCACTTGACATGGTGTCAGAAGTGGTCCGATTAGAGAGGAGACCTGTGCTGATCTAAAATGCTGAACTTCAAACCGCCAGAGAGCTTCAGCTTGGACAAACTGGGAGAGTGGGCCGCATGGAGGCGGAGGTTTCTCCGTTACCGCACAGCCACAAAGCTCAATGAGGAGGATGGGGAGGTCCAAGTAAGCACTTTGATATATGCCATGGGATATGAGGCTGAAAATATAATCAAGTCTTTCACGTTCCCCACAAGAGACAATGAAAAGGACTTTCAATCAATCAATCAATCTTTATTTCGGATAGATTAAAAGTACAGATTAAAAGAAACAGAATAATATAACAAAGGGGGAAAGAAAATCCAACAAGGTCTAATTAGACAATAACTCCTCTGATTATACAGTTCAACATAAGTTATCCGAAATGGGTGATGGCTGAAGCCGCAGCTTATATTGCCCACCCATATTCCATCCAAGAATTCAAAAGAAAAACAAACAAGAGCGATTACAATTCAGAACAAAGCTAAGACAAGATGTGACAAAAAAAACTAAGCAACAACACAACGCAGACTGGATATGACAATCCTTATGTGATTTTATATGTCATCTTGTATATATGTTTGGAGTATTTCTTCCTTTAGTTTTTGTTTAAATTGTCCAAGCATTGTACATGATTTTAATTCAGGTCCAAAATCGTTCCACAATCTGACTCCTTGCACTGAAACAGTGTTGCTTGGTGGTAGTTCTCACTGAAGGTTTTTGAAATATACATGTTCCTCTGAAATGATATTGTTTCTCCCTTATTTGGAACAGCTTTTGGATATTTGCGGGCAGTGATAGATTCTTCACTTTAAACATTATTACTGCAGTTTTAAAGTCAACCAGATCTTTCAACTTGAGAGCTTTTAATTTAAGAAAAAGTGGGTTTGTTGGTTTCCTGTAAGCAGCTTTGTTTATTATTCTAATAGCTCTCTTCTGAAGCATAAAGACTGGATATATGTTTGTTTTATATGTATTTCCCCATACTTCAGTACAATATGTCATGTATGGGAGTATTAATGAATGATACAAGGTATATAGTGTGGGTTGATTCAGCAAATATTTCACTCTGTGTAGTATTGCAATTGATTTGGATATTTTACCTTTAATATACCGTATTTTTCGGACTATAAGGAGATAGGAGAGAGAAGGACGGTGGCTAAACTGTCATCTCTGCTGGAGTCCGAGTTCCACCCTATGCAGGACATACTGGATGCACTGAGGAGCTCATTTAGCAGCAGACTACATCATCCCAGGTGCACAACCGAGAGGTTTCGTAGGTCCTTCCTACCAACGGCTGTCAGACTGTACAACCTAAGCAGGGCTGCTCGCAGAGATAGCAAAAAGACGTAACAAACTAATAGTTTTTTTGAATGCAAAAGATGCAATAGACTTACACAATGGTCCTCTCCGGCATACAACTAGGAACATACCGGTCGCTATGGAGGGTGAGAATATGTATGGGCACATAATCATACCATGTAGGATAACTAAATAGACGGTTGTGCTGTTTCATCCCACCTAGCAACAATGCTCTGCACTGTGTGTGTTTATATATTTTCATATTTATTCCATCTAGCTACAATGCTCAGCACTGGGTGTATTTATATTTATATATCTATATATTTATTCCATCTAGCTACAATGCTCCGCACTGTGTTTTTATATATCTACATATTATTCCATCTAGCTACATTGCTCCGCACTGTGCGTGTTTATATACTTGCATATTTATTCCACCTAGCTGCTATGCTCCGTACTGTGGGTGTTTATATATTTACATATTTATTCCATCTAGCTACAATGCTCTGCACTGTGTGTTCATATATTCATATATTTATTCCATCCAGCTACAATACTCTGCACTGTGTGTCTGTGTGTGTGTGTGTATATATATATTTTATAGTAATATGTACATATGTATATTAGCTGCTCTTGCTTGCTTGTTTTTTTTCTTGCCTTCTGATTGTTGCTCTGAGTGTTGCTATCCCTGTGCTGTTGCAATCCTGGAATTTCCCCGTTGTGGGACTAATAAAGGCTTATCTTATCTTATCTTATCTTATCTTATAAGGCGCACTTAAAATCCTTTAATTTTCTCAAAAATCGACAGTGCGCTTTATAATCCGGTGCGCCTTATGTATTAATTCTGGTTGTGCTTACTGACCTCGAACCGATTTTATGTGGTACACGGCACTCAAAAATATGTCAAAAATGTTTTAGTACGACTTTGGTAAGTTACGAAGCCGAACCGCTTGAGGGATTTTCGGAGCATTACGGTAGTCAGGAGCCTTGCGGAGTAATATACGATATTCGATACCCAGAAGCCGATGGTGTATAGAACACGTATATTAGGATTTGTATGTGAAATTTCGGCATCGAAACTGCTCCCCAGTTTAGCTGTAAATGGGAGTAGTAAATACAGCTATAAATACGTATTTACGGCCGTATCGGTATCGTACTCGGTATCGAGTACTGAGCAATATTCTGGCCAATATGGCGATGTAGACAGCCACGGACTAAAAACGTTCCGCCTGCTCATGGAGCAGGTCATTCATACTTGCAGACAATCGCGCTATATGTGTCTATAATGACTACAGATAGGATTTTCTTTCCGTGCACGCAAAAAAAAAAAAGAAAAATTCCCAGATTCACTACCTTGCGAGGTAGTCGATACCCAAAAGCCGATGGTGTATAGAACACGTATATTAGGATTTGTATGTGAAATTTCGGCATCGAAACTGCTCCCGTTTAGCTGTAAACTTGAGCAGTAAATACGGCTGTAAATACGGCTCGTTCTCTGCCGGAGAGCGAGCCGTGTCGAGTACCGAGCGATATTCTGGCCAATATGGCGATGTAAACAGCCACTGGACTAAAAACGTTCCGCCTGCTCATGGAGCAGGTCATTCACACTCACAATCGCGCTATATGTGTCTATAATGACTATAGAGAGGATTTTCTTTCCATGCACGCAAATTTTTTTTTTCCCGGCTCCGACTACCTTGCTTTAATGCGCCTTATAATCCGGTGCGCCTTATGTATGAAATTAGACCATCAAATAGACCGTTCATTGATAGTGCGCCTTATAATCCGGTGCGCCTTATAGTCCAAAAATACGGTACAGTAATTAATATGTGACTTCCAACACAGTTTATTATCAATTATTACACCAAGAAATTTAGTTTCGGATACCCTTTCAATCTCTACACCATTTACACTGAGTTTAGATACTAAGTTGTTGTGATGGTTGTTAAAAACTATAAATTTTGTCTTACTTAAATTGAGCGTTAATTTGTTTGAATCAAACCACAGTTTAAGCTTTCCTAATTCCTTTCCGAGTGTATCCAAAAGTTGTTCCAAATTGCTTCCACTGCATAATAAATTAGTGTCATTGGCAAACAATATTAAAGCCATTTTTTCTGAAACTTTACATATATCATTTATATACATATTGAATAACAATGGCCCCAAAACTGAACCCTGTGGGACTCCACAAGTAACCTTCAGTAACTGTGAGTTTTTGTTACCAACACATACATACTGATATCTATTCTTTAAGTAAGTACATAACCAGGACAGTGCTACTCCCCTAATACCACAATTTTGTAGTTTCTTTAATAATAAATTATGATCCACTCTGTATCAAATGCTTTTTTAAGATCCAGGAATACCCCAACTGAATACTCTTTATTTTCAACGGCAGTTGATATTTTTTCTATAAATTCCATTAAAGCAAATGCAGTTGTCCTCTTGTGTCTGAACCCATATCGCTGCTCACACGATAAATTATTCTTCAGTATGAAGTTGTCAATTCTCTCATAGAATATTTTTTCAAGTATCTTGGAAAATTGCGGCAATAGTGAAATTGGTCTATAGTTTGAAAGTTCCCCTCTGTCATCCGTCTTGTATATCGGAATTACTTTAGCTATTTTCATTGCATTGGGAAATATACCTGTTTGGAGAGACAGGTTACAGATATACGTCAGTGGTTTCACTAAGCATTCAATAATAGTTTTGACTAAGAGCATGTCAATACCATCACAGTCCGTAGATGTTTTACTTTTAAACGATTTAACAATTTCAATGACCTCTCTCTCGTCTGTGTTCTTTATGAAAATGGAGTCTTTTATAGCAGTGTTTTTGCTTATTGTATCACCTGTGGGTGCTGTAATGGGTATTTCTCGAGCCAAATTAGGACCAATGTTAACAAAAAAGTTATTAAATTCATCTGCAGGTGAAGCTGCATTCACACTCTGAGTCGTTTTATTATTTTTTGAAAAATTGGTTGGGTAGCTTGTATTTCTGTTTTTATTTCCAAGAATATTGTTAAGTATTGTCCATGTATTTTTAATATTGTCTCTGTTTTTCTCCAGTTCTTTACTGTAATAGTCTCTCTTACTACATGTTATTATACTGTATATGTTAACTTATTTTTGTATGTTTTATACCACTGCTCTGCTTCTTTTGTCCTTTTCTTTTGAAAAGCTTTATATAATAAATTTTTCTTTTTACACGCCTTTTGTAATCCTTTGGTTAACCATGGCTTATTGGCAAATTTATGTTTAAGCTTTTTCTTTACTAATGGACAATTTTTTTCATAAAGAGTGGTTACAATGTTTACTAAATGTGTCATAGGCTTCATTTACATCTGATACATAGACTTTTGTCCAGTCTTGCTTCAGCAAGTCTTCTTTAAAAGAACTGATTGCATTTTGTGATTTGTATCTGAACAATTTTTTTTTCCACAATATCTTTATTGAACCTTTTTTTTTTTTTTAACAAACATGATACAAACAATCAAACACTAACACTAAAGTACTACAAAAAAAAAAAAATGCACTAAAAACACCAACAACCACCAACAAAATCAAGTCTTCAACAATGCTCCTCTGTTTAGTCTAGACAATCCAATACATAAGTATACATATTATGTTCACCAGTTTGGAATTTACAAGGTCCACACACATCATTCACCTTCTTCTTCAAGAGTTATGTTTAAATTTTTTACATAATCAATAAAAGGTCTCCATATATTCTCAAACACAATTTCCTTTGATTTCAGTATATATGTTATTCTTTCTAATGGAAGGTTTGTTAACATCTGTCTTAACCACTGAGTCACATCTGGTCTATGAGTCTTTTTCCATAATAGTGCAATACATTTTTTGGCATTAAGCAAACTGAGGTCTATGAATGTTCTTTCACTTTTATTAAAATTATGCTTTTCTGGGTACAGACCCAACAAAAACAGTTTAGGATTCAATATGATTTGTTTTGAGATTATTTTTTCAATTGTTACCCTCACCTCTTCCCAAAACATTCTTATTAATCTACATTCCCATAAACAATGAAATAGGGTTCCTTTACTTTCCATGCATTTTGTGCATGTATCTGGTATATTTTTGTTATATCTATTTAACTCCTCCGGTGTAACATACATCCGCATTAACCATTTGAAATGTATCAATTTAAGGCGTGCATTTATTGATTTGGTTTGAGCTTCTGTACAAGCCAATTCCCATTGTTCCTCTGAAATTTCAATTTGCAGATCTTCTTTCCAGTAGTTTAATCTTTTCTGTGAATTTTCACTTGAAGATGGTGTCAGTGAGTTATAGAACTCTGAAATAATACCCTTTCTTTTACTATCTTTCATCATCATTTTTTCCAAGGATGAATAAATAGGTCGAGTGAGAGCTTTATTTTGATTTGATCGAATAAAGTTTCTAAGTTGAAGATATTTAAAAAAATGTGTTCTATTGAGATTAAATTTGATCCTCAGCTCTTCAAAAGACATTATGTTGTCTGCACATGGCAAATATAAATCCTGAATCTTTTGTATCCCTTTTAAATTCCATACTTTAAATACAGCGTCCGCTCTCCCTGGTTTAAAATATTGATTACCCCATATTGGACTAAATTGTGACAATAACTGTGGTTCTTTTAAATAGTTTTTAACTTCACACCATATTTTGATCATATGCTTTACAAATGGATTTTTAACTTGTTTTTGTAATTTTTTTGCCGAATCTGAGTATATGAATATGGGAAGAGGTAAAGGTAAATTGTATGATTCCATTTCAGTCCAGTGAGGGAGATCATTTGATGAAAAATAATATGTCATAGACCTCAGTTGTGCCGACCAATAATACAACATAAAATTTGGACATTTCAGACCTCCACGATCAAATGGTAAATATAATAAAGACAAACGTAATCTAGCCCTCCTGTTGTTCCATATAAATTCCACTAACTTTTTTTTTTATTCTTGAGAATAGATCTAAAGGTGGTGATAAGGGAATGTATTGAAATAAATAAAGTATTTTAGGTAAAATATTACTTTTAAGTATATTGATTCTCCCGATCATCGACATTGGTAGTGACATCCATCTCTGAGTTAACTCATTGATATCTGACATTAAGGCTTCATAGTTGACACTGGCGACTGATTCTAGCTTAGGCATAATTTGGATTCCTAAATATTTAAACTGATTTACAACATTGAATTGATTTACCTCAGGGGCTGGGTAATTTCTCTGGGTCTCATTTAGCATTAATATTGAAGATTTAGTTTTATTTATTTTATATCCTGATATTTCCCCAAAATTCTTTATTAAATTCAACAAGGTTGGAATTGATTTTTTTAGATTCGACATAAACAAAATTATGTCATCGGCGTACAGGGAGATTTTATGTTCTGTTGGTCCAACTTTAATTCCATATATTTGTGAATGTAAACGTATCGCTATCGCTAAAGGTTCAATTGCCATAGTAAACAGTAAAGGTGAAAGTGGACAGCCTTGTCGACATCCTCTATTGATTTTTATTGGTTTTGAAATATTGTTATTTGTTAGGATTTCTGCTGTAGCATTATTGTATATTATTTGAACCCATTTTATGAAATTATTTCCAAGTCCAAACCTTTGTAGGACTTCAAAAAGAAAGGGCCATTCAACTCTATCAAAGGCCTTTTCGGCGTCCAATGATAGGAGAGCTGTATCCGGTGCTTCTTTATTAAAATAAATAATATTAAATAGTCTTCTTACATTATGGAAGCCTTGTCTACCCTTTATAAAGCCATTCTGATCTCGATTAATAATATTTGGTAAAATTTCTTGTATTCGTCTTGCTAAAATTTTACAGATTATCTTAAGGTCGGCGTTTAATAGGCTTATTGGTCTCATATTTTCACATTTATTAGAGGGCTTACCTGGTTTTGGCAGCAGTATAATTAAGGCATTATTTATGTATGATGGTAAATTATTATTTTGAAATGCTTCTAAAACCATTTCCAAAAAAGGTTTTATTAATTTATTCTTAAATTTTTTATAAAGGTCAACTGGAAGACCATCTGGTCCTGCACTTTTTCCTGATTTCATATTATCAATGGCTAGCCCAACTTCTTCTTGACTAATTTTAGACTCCAATATCTCCCTGTTTTCATTTGGAATACACGGTATAGATAGTTCGTTCAAAAACCCATTTAGTTTTGTTAAATCAGGTTCATTTTTGGTATCATATAATTTTTCATAGTAATCTCTAAAGGCTCTATTAATTTCTAAAGGATCTATAACTACCTGTCCGTTACTTATAATACTGGTAATTGGTGTTTTAATTTCCAATTGTTTAATCTGCCATGCTAATAATTTTCCTGATTTTTCACCTTGTTCATAAAAAGATTGTTTCAATCTTAGAAGACTCGAGGCAGCTCTATTCGCTGATTTTTGTCGTATTCAGCTCTCAAAATCAGTAATTCATTCTCCAACCTTGGGTCACTTCCTGCATACACTTTTTCCTGAAGATTTTTTATTTTATGTTCCAATTTAGCTCTCTCCTCTCGAGTCTTCTTAGATTTTGATCCTGTATAACTAATAATATGTCCCCTAATAAAAGCTTTGAAAGCCTCCCACTTTACACATGCTGATGTTTGTGTAGTATTGATGTCAAAGAACTCGTCTATCTGTTTTTCTATATACTTGACAAATTCCTCATCCTGAAGCCATTTATGCTGAAATTGCCATCTACCTGATTCCTTTGTCAATTTTTTATCTACATATATTAGACAACAGGGTGCATGATCAGAGATCACGATGTTATCATAAAAGCAGTTTTGAATCTTGGACCTTAATTCTGTGGAAATCAAAAAATAATCAATACGTGAGAATGTCTTGTAGGAACTGGAATAACAAGAATAGGCTTTAACTTGTGGTTTCATTTCTCTCCATATATCTAACAATCTCAATTCTTTCATAAAATGATTAATAGTCATCCTACATCCAATGTGCGTACAATCCAGTCCTGTTGATCTATCCACACCTGGATTCAATGTACAATTAAAATCCCCTGCTATTATATGTTGCCCTGTAAGTGATGATAAGATGAGAAATAAATTAGCAAAGAACTTCTGATCATCTATATTGGGACCATATAAGTTCACAAGATTTATATTTTCTAATAGCAAAGAACCTTGAATGATTACATATCTTCCAAATTTGTCTCCAATTACATTTTTCACTTGAAAAGGAGCTGATTTATGTATGAGAGTCATAACTCCCCTGGCTCGGGATGAAAATGAAGAGGTGAATACACTTCCCTGCCATCTACTCCTAATTCTTTTAACATCCTCCTCTATCAGATGAGTTTCTTGTAAAAACACAATTCTTGAACCCATGTCCTTTATTTTATTCATAACTTGTTTAAGTTTTTTTAAATTTTGTAGACCTCTGCAATTCCATGAAGTTAAATTAAGGTTAACACTTTGGTCCATGATCAATAGAGAGTTTGGGATTACCTTGCAGTGTAAACATGCTCATACAGAGAAGCAAAAACATGAGTGGTTGAACATTCATCCTACAAACTACACACAAACAAATTTCCCCTTCCCACACTTGTGGCAAACCCCCCAAAATCAAAAGAAAAATTCTGTCTCCCGATATAGCCATCGACCGTTCCACACCCACGGGGAACAGCCTAAGCCACTCCTTCTTCATCCTCCCAATCACCCTAACTCTACTGCTTTTAATGACGTAACATTAACTCTCCTCTGTAGTTTTCCAACTTAACTCCAAAATTTTTAACAACTTTGTACATTATAGTTTTTTTGTTTTTTTTTTGTTTGTTTTGTTTTTGTTTTGTTTTTTTTAATATATAATACAATCTATATTTTGTAAACTTACTATTTACTTCAAGTCAGTCAGATGCCTGTGCAAATGCTTAATTATTCTACCTTATATTTTGTTCATGCTTAGCTCCCACCAGTCTCTTCTTCTTCTTTGATCTTCTTGATGAACTCCTGCGCCTCCTCTGGGGTCTTGAAGATGTGGGTTCTGCCCTCATACGTGGTCAGCAGTCTCGCAGGATAGACCACACCATGACGAATCCCAAGGCCGCGCAGCTCCCCACGCACGGGACCAAACTGCCTCCTCAACCGCTGGACTCCTGCGGCCAAATCCGGGCAGAACCGCACCTGCCGGTCCCGGTGTTCAATCTCCCCTCTAGCACGTGCAGCGTTGAAGATCCTCATCCTGTCTCCGCTGCCAAGAAACCCCACAACCAAGGTCCTCGGCGGTCCCCCATCTCTCCGTGGGCCAACATGACGTGCCTCCTCCAGAACCACCGCTGATTGCAACTCCCCGCCGCCCAGCACCTCCGGAATCCACCTTTCCAGAAAGGAACATACGTCCCGACCTTCCGACTCCCCTGGAAGACCCACCAGCCTCAAATCACTCTGTCTCGACCGAGATTCCAAATCCAAAATATTATCTTCCAGAGATTTATTTTTTCCTTCCAAAGTGCGCACCTTCAACCGAAGACGGGTGACGTCATCCTCAGCACCAGCGAGACGGAGCTCCATCTGCGCCGCTCGTTCCACACAGCCACCCAACTCCCCTCCCACTCCCTCCAGCGCTGTCACAATCCCACCAAATCTAGAGGAGAAGTTCGCTCTCATTGAGCTCATGGCAGCCATCAGCGCATCTGCGCCATTCCCCGCAGAAATCGCACCGCCGCCAGCCTCCTCCGCCATATATGGAGCCTTGTTTGCTGCGTCACAGACCTGAAAGTCCGTTAATTTGGACTGTTTCGGCGGCTCGCTTTTTCCTTTTCCTGGTTTTCCAGCCTTAGGCTTCGCCGACATATCCTCGCCCAAATGCTGGGATACGTTCTGTCCCAAATGAGAGAGTTATTTGCCGATTTTTTTCTCCAGGAGCAGAGCAGAGCGAGACACGTCCGTCCTACGTGGCAGCCATAACCGGAAGTCCATCTGAACAATTTTAAAATTTTTTCTGTATTGGCCCCCGTGTGGCCATGGATAAGTGCAAAGGTTGGCAAATGGTCACTTATATCATTTATCAATAATCCACTTTCTATTTTCTTATCAATAATATTAACAAACAGGTTGTCAATAAGTGTAGCAGTGTGAACTGTGATTCTACTGGGATGTGTTATTGTGGGATATAGACTCATGCTGTACATAGAGTTCATGAACTCTGTAATTACATTTTGTTGATATGGATTTAGTAGATCAATATTGAAATCTCCACAAATTACTACCATTTTCTTACTAGTAATATTACTGTACAGCTCGACTAATTTATCTCTGAATGTCTCAATGCAAGTTCCCGGCATTCTATATATACAACTTATAATTAGATTTTTTGTTTTATCTTGGTCAATTTCAACAGTAATACATTCCAAAATCCCTGGTAGTGCAAAGGACATTCCATTTACAAGCTTACACCTATACAGGTCATCAATATACAGTGCAACACCACCACCCTTTTTTTGAGATCTGTTAATATGAAACATCTGATATCCCTCTATTGCCATCAGGGGAGCCTGCTCTTCATTAAGCCAAGTTTCAGAGACTGCGATAGCTGTAAATTTTCTGTCTAGCTGTTTTAAATAGTCCTGAATCTGTGGAAAGGTTTTGTTAAGACTTCTGCTGTTGAAGTGTATTATTGATAGTTTACCATCTAGTTGCACTTGACTTTTGAATTGCTTTTCGGTGTAGTATTCACAATGATTATGAATATTATTGAAAAAGTGGTTATCAGGATCAATATCATTTTCCATCTCTTGTAGTTTATGTTCAGCATAATGGCATATTTTCAGAGTTTGAATTTCCTCACTGTGTCAAATGACTTCGTCCAACTGGGGATAATTGATGTCTACTCAAGTCAGTCATAAGTTTTTTTGTTTGTTTTATTTTATTTATTATTTTTTTTAAAGTACATTGACATGGTATGTCAAAAGAACTATTCTTGCCGTGTGTGTGGATATGGATTTTTATAGTCTCTTAATTTTCTTAATCAGTGTTCATCTGTATTTAAGTCGGTAACATCCCTGATTATTATACTCTTTGCTTCCTCAGGTGTTCCATTTAGTTTGATCCAAACTCTACAATTTCTTGTCCATGTTGCCTGCATCTTATTTTGTCTTTTCAGCATCAGTGCTTGCCGTGCTATTTCAGCATTAGTTTTTGTTAGATGTTCATTTAGGTAAACTTCTGTTCCCCGTAGCTTTCTGGCCTGCCTCAGTATGTCATTCTTTACCCTTCTGTTCACAAAGTGCATCACAATTGATTTCTTTGTTTTATTATCTTTTCTGGGTAAAGCATGACGGGCTGAAATTGCATTTGCTTCAACCTTTATATTTCTACTATCAAGGAACTGAAGCACCTGGTTTTCCAGGGAGACTGATTCACTCAGGGGAGCATCCTCTCCTCTCAATCCTGCTGTAGCATGAGCATATGATTGATATTTAATGTCTAGTCCACTTATAATTAAATCATCCATACGAGAATATTGTTCAAGATCCTCGACGCGTCACTCCAAGTCTGCAATTTTTTTGTCTTTATCCTTAATTGTTAATTTTAATTCTTGGACTTCTTCCATTAGCTCTATTATTTTAGCCTGCTGACTAACCACTTTGGTCAGTTCTTCTGACAAGAAGTTCAGAGATTTTTTGATCTCTTCCATTTCCTCCTTCTTTGGTGGCATTTTTACTGACCTGTGGATAGTAAAACAATCTCTGCTGGTATCGCCGGTATCCGATCCGACCGACCTCGAATCCCTCGACTTTGATTTCATTTTGAACAAATTTGATGAGTATTTTGTTCCACAAAATAACGTCATACATGAGAGGCGCAGTTTCACCAGCGGATACAGAGGCCAGGTGAGAAAATAGAGAACTTCATTCGAGCATTATATGAACTATCTGAAAACTGTGAGTTTGGGCAAAGCAGGAGTAAGAATATAAAAGACCAGCTAGTAGTTGGGATAAGAGACAAAGACCTGTCAAAGTAGCCACAGCTCACCAAAAACCTAACGTTAGAAGATGCCATTCAAATGGCGAGACAAACAGAGGACAAAGAGCAGCAAATGAGCCAGCAGGGGGCACATCTACACGGTATACAAGCTGTTGCTCAATACAAGAAGCCTTCTTGGAGGGAAAGACGACCAAAAACAAACTATGACAGAAAAGAGAGTAAACCACAACAAAGCACTAATAAAAGGACAGAAAAAGGACACAGTTCCAGTAATGGGGAAAGATGCACAAGGTTGATGCTGATAAATCGGGGTGCCCAGCACAAAGCTCCATCTGCAGAAGATGCAGTAAAAAAGGGACACTGGGAATGGATGTGTTGCTCAAAAGCAGTCATGGAGGTCAGAGGAGAACCCAGTGAACTTGAGTCATTTTATCTGGATGCCATTGATCCCAGTAAATGAGCAGTGACCCTAGAAATAGCTCAGACACGAGTCCAGCTAAAGATTGACATGGGAGCGGATGCCACAGTAATAAACTACAACACATTCAAAACCCTGAGGCAGTCCCTATATGAAACGAATGCCCCGATGATTAGCCCTGGGGGATCCCTAAACTGTTCAGGCTACTTCCATACAGTTTTCAACTACAAGCAAAAGCACCACAAAACAAAGGTTTATGTAGTCACGGGTTCAACTGTTGATAATCTGCTGGGGAGAGAAGCAGCCATTGCTTTAGGCTTAGTGAAAAGAGTTGAGGAAGCCAGCAAAGCCTTTGGAGAACACGACACTTTAAAGACTGATGCTGTGTTCGAAATGTTCACTCCTTCCCCATATAGTGTACTATATAGTGAATCAGCCATCTTGTAGTCCTGTTCGAAATCTTAACTGAAAATTTCATTCACTATATAGTACACTCAAAATATCCCACAATGCATTTTGAAAAGTAGTGTACAACGGATGGTCACTACATTAGCCAATATATCCCATAATGCAATGCACAGCCAACGGAGCAGTGAGAGGAGAGCTTCACATCACAACATAAACTACCTTAAGGTATTTATATTTGTTAGTTCAACAAAGACAAAGACCCTATCAGGGGCAATTTGCCTCTGATAGGGTCACTCAAGACAAACTGGTCCTGGGTGGAGGGCCAGACTAAGAACGATCCAACAGACTCTCATGATAAATTCTATATCAAGGATTCAGTGTACCCCACCCAGTATGGGGTTACCAGGGCCCCACCCTGGAGCCAGGCCTGGGGGAGGGGCTCGAAGGCGAGCATCTGGTGGCCGGGTTTCCACCCATGGGACCCGGCCGGGCTCAGCCTGAAGGAGTTACATGGGTCCGCCTTCCAGTGGGCTCACCACCTGCAGGAGGGATCATGGGGGTCCGGTGCTATGTGGATTAGGTGGCGGTCAAAGGCGGAGACCTTGGCGGACTGATCCCAAGCTTTCTAAACTGTCTTTTGGTACGTGGAATGTCACCTCTCTGGTGGGAAAGGAGCCTGAGCTGGTGTACGAGGTTGAGAGATACCGTCTAGATATAGTCAGCCTCACCTCAACACACAGCTCCGGTTCTGGAACCAGTCTCCTGGAGAGGGGCTGGAGCTTGGCCTTTTCTGGAGTTGCCCCGGGCAAGAGGCGACGAGCAGGGGTGGGTATTCTTGTATCCCCCCACCTTGCTGCCTCTATATTGGAGTTTTCCCTGGTGGACAAAAGGGTTGCTTCCCTGTGCCTTCGGGTTGGGAAATGGGTCCTGACCATCATTTGTGCCTATGCACCAAATGATGTTTCAGAGTACCCACCCTTTTTGGAGTCTGTGACTGGGGTGCTGGAGGGTGCTCCTCTTGGAGACTCCATTGTCCTACTGGGGGACTTCAATGCGCACGTGGGCAACGTCAGTGAAACCTGGAGGGGGGTGATTGGGAGGAACGGCCTGCCCGATCTGAACCAGAGTGGTGTTCAGTTATTGGACTTCTGTGCTAACCACAGTTTGTCCATAACGAACACCATGTTCAAGCATAAGGGTGTTCATATGTGCACCTGGCACCAGGACACCCTAGGTCGCAGGTCGATGATCGATTTTGATCTCGTGTCATCAGACCTGCGACCGTATGTCTTGGACACCCGGGTAAAGAGAGGTGCAGAGATGTCAACTGATCACCACCTGGTGGTGAGTTGGATCCGATGGCAGGGGAGGAAGCCATTCAGACCTGGTAGACCCAAACGTATAGTGAGGGTGTGCTGGAAACATCTGGCTGAGGCCCCTGTCCGGGTGGTCTTCAACTCCCACCTCCGGAAGAACTTCAACCACATTCCGAGGGAGTCTGGAGACATGGAGTCTGAATGGGCCATGTTCTCCACCTCTGTTGTTGAAGCGGCGGTCCAGAGCTGCGGCCGCAAGGTGGTCGGTGCATCTCGTGGTGGCAACCCCTGAACCAAGTGGTGGACACCAGTTGTGAGGGGGGCCATTAAGCTGAAGGAGTCCTATCAAGCTTGGTTGGCTTGTGGGACTCCCGAAGCAGCTGAGGTGTACCGGCAGGCCAAGCGGAATGCAGCTCAGGTGGTTGCTGAAGCAAAAACCCGGGTATGGGAGGAGTCCGGTGAGGCCATGGAACAAGACTTTCGGTTGGCCTCGAAGAGATTCTGGCAAACTGTCCGGCGGCTCAGGAGGGGAAGGCAGCTCCCTGTCCACACTGTGTATGGCGCGGATGGGGCACTGTTGACTTCGACTGGGGATATCGTTGGGTGGTGGAAGGAATACTTCGAGGATCTCCTCAATCCTCCTTTTTTCTCTCCTTTTTCCGGTTCCGCCGGACCGGTGGCGCCACACGAGTAGGCTGCCTGTTGCAACAGCCTTTTTTTTTTTTATCTTCCTTCTTCTTTCTACACCTTTCACTCTGTATATACAGTATATCACGGACGCACGGATCGCCCCGGGGGTCTCCCGGGTCGGCGGACGGAGCCACGGTTTGCAGCGGGAGACGTTACAGCGGGGAGGAGCTAGTGCTAGCTAGCACTTGGCCGCCGCCCGGTGCTAATGGGAAACTCGACATACCGGGAGCTGTAGCGAAAACGACGCGGGTGCCGGGCTGGAGTTTAGGCGGCGTGCAAGAAATATAAGACAGTATAATAAAGAGCGATGGCAAGAACCAAGCAGACCGCCCGTAAAATCTACTGGAGGAAGAAGCCCCCCAGGAGACAGCTAGCCACCAGGGCTGCTCGGAGAGGCGCTCCGGCCACCGGCAGAGTGAAGAGGCCTCGCCGTCACAGGCCCGTGGCTCTGAGAGAGATCCGTCGCTACCAGAAATCCACGGAGCTGCTCATCCGTAAGCTGCCCGTCCAGCGCCTGGTGAGGGAGATCGCTCAGGACTTCAAGACCGTCCTGCGCTTCCTGAGCTTCGCCGTCATGGCTCTGCAGGAGACCAGCGAGGCCCACCTGGTGGTCTCTTCTTCGCTAAGGGGGTCACCATCATGCCCAAAGACTACCAGCTGGCCCGCCGCATCCGCGGAGAGAGAGCTTGGACTTTCTGCTGCACATTCACCAACCAACCATAATGCTCTGCACTGTGTGTCTATATACTATATATACATTTATAGTAATATGGACATATGTTTACTAGATGTTTTTTCTTGCCTTCTGATTGTTGCTCTGAGTGTTGCTATCCCTGTGCTGTTGCAATCCTGGAATTTCCCCATTGTGGGACTAATAAAGGCTTATCTTATCTTATCTTAATCCAACTGATACGTCTTCCACAGAGGAAGCAGGATTTGTGGACGAGGGGGACGACTCGCCTATCACACGGGCTGAGGTCACCAAGGTGGTTAAAAATCTCCTTGGTGGCCGGGCCCCGGGGGTGGACGAGATTCGCCCTGAGTACCTCAAGGCCCTGGATGTTGTTGGGCTGTCATGGTTGACACGCCTCTGCAACATTGCGTGGAGGTCGGGGGCAGTGCCTTTGGCATGGCAAACCGGGGTGGTGATTCCTCTCTTCAAAAAAGGGGACCGGAGGGTGTGCTCCAACTTTAGAAGGATCACACTCCTCAGTAGGGGTGGGTTCAAAAAAATCAATATATCGATATGGATCGATCCACGTTTGACTGAGCCGATATCGATCCACAAAATCCGCGGATCGATCTTTTTTTTTTTCCACAATATCTTTATTGAACCTTTTCTTTTTTTTTTTAAACAAACATGATACAAACAATCAAACACTAACACTAAAGTACTACAAAAAAAAAATGCACTAAAAACACCAACAACCACCAACAAAATCAAGTCTTCAACAATGCTCCTCTGTTTAGTCTAGACAATCCAATACATAAGTATACATATTATGTTCACCAGTTTGGAATTTACAAGGTCCACACACATCATTCACCTTCTTCTTCAAGAGTTATGTTTAAATTTTTTACATAATCAATAAAAGGTCTCCATATATTCTCAAACACAATTTCCTTTGATTTTAGTATATATGTTATTCTTTCTAATGGAAGGTTTGTTAACATCTGTCTTAACCACTGAGTCACATCTGGTCTATGAGTCTTTTTCCATAATAGTGCAATACATTTTTTGGCATTAAGCAAACTGAGGTCTATGAATGTTCTTTCACTTTTATTAAAATTATGCTTTTCTGGGTACAGACCCAACAAAAACAGTTTAGGATTCAATATGATTTGTTTTGAGATTATTTTTTCAATTGTTACCCTCACCTCTTCCCAAAACATTCTTATTAATCTACATTCCCATAAACAATGAAATAGGGTTCCTTTACTTTCCATGCATTTTGTGCATGTATCTGGTATATTTTTGTTATATCTATTTAACTCCTCCGGTGTAACATACATCCGCATTAACCATTTGAAATGTATCAATTTAAGGCGTGCATTTATTGATTTGGTTTGAGCTTCTGTACAAGCCAATTCCCATTGTTCCTCTGAAATTTCAATTTGCAGATCTTCTTTCCAGTAGTTTAATCTTTTCAGTGAATTTTCACTTGAAGATAGTGTCAATGAGTTATAAAACTCTGAAATAATACCCTTTCTTTTACTATCTTTCATCATCATTTTTTCCAAGGATGAATAAATAGGTCGAGTGAGAGCTTTATTTTGATTTGATCGAATAAAGTTTCTAAGTTGAAGATATTTAAAAAAATGTGTTCTATTGAGATTAAATTTGATCCTCAGCTCTTCAAAAGACATTATGTTGTCTGCACCTGGCAAATATAAATCCTGAATCTTTTGTATCCCTTTTAAATTCCATACTTTAAATACAGCGTCCGCTCTCCCTGGTTTAAAATATTGATTACCCCATATTGGACTAAATTGTGACAATAACTGTGGTTCTTTTAAATAGTTTTTAGCTTCACACCATATTTTGATCATATGCTTTACAAATGGATTTTTAACTTGTTTTTGTAATTTTTTTGCCGAATCTGAGTATATGAATATGGGAAGAGGTAAAGGTAAATCGTATGATTCCATTTCAGTCCAGTGAGGGAGATCATTTGATGAAAAATAATATGTCATAGACCTCAGTTGTGCCGACCAATAATACAACATAAAATTTGGACATTTCAGACCTCCACGATCAAATGGTAAATATAATAAAGACAAACGTAATCTAGCCCTCCTGTTGTTCCATATAAATTCCACTAACTTTTTTTTTATTCTTGAGAATAGATCTAAAGGTGGTGATAAGGGAATGTATTGAAATAAATAAAGTATTTTAGGTAAAATATTACTTTTAAGTATATTGATTCTCCCGATCATCGACATTGGTAGTGACATCCATCTCTGAGTTAACTCACTGATATCTGACATTAAGGCTTCATAGTTGACACTGGCGACTGATTCTAGCTTAGGCATAATTTGGATTCCTAAATATTTAAACTGATTTACAACATTGAATTGATTTACCTCAGGGGCTGGGTAATTTCTCTGGGTCTCATTTAGCATTAATATTGAAGATTTAGTTTTATTTATTTTATATCCTGATATTTCCCCAAAATTCTTTATTAAATTCAACAAGGTTGGAATTGATTTTTTTAGATTCGACATAAACAAAATTATGTCATCGGCGTACAGGGAGATTTTATGTTCTGTTGGTCCAACTTTAATTCCATATATTTGTGAATGTAAACGTATCGCTATCGCTAAAGGTTCAATTGCCATAGTAAACAGTAAAGGTGAAAGTGGACAGCCTTGTCGACATCCTCTATTGATTTTTATTGGTTTTGAAATATTGTTATTTGTTAGGATTTCTGCTGTAGCATTATTGTATATTATTTGAACCCATTTTATGAAATTATTTCCAAGTCCAAACCTTTGTAGTACTTCAAAAAGAAAGGGCCATTCAACTCTATCAAAGGCCTTTTCGGCGTCCAATGATAGGAGAGCTGTATCCGGTGCTTCTTTATTAAAATAAATAATATTAAATAGTCTTCTTACATTATGGAAGCCTTGTCTACCCTTTATAAAGCCATTCTGATCTCGATTAATAATATTTGGTAAAATTTCTTGTATTCGTCTTGCTAAAATTTTACAGATTATCTTAAGGTCGGCGTTTAATAGGCTTATTGGTCTCATATTTTCACATTTATTAGAGGGCTTACCTGGTTTTGGCAGCAGTATAATTAAGGCATTATTTATGTATGATGGTAAATTATTATTTTGAAATGCTTCTAAAACCATTTCCAAAAAAGGTTTTATTAATTTATTCTTAAATTTTTTATAAAGGTCAACTGGAAGACCATCTGGTCCTGCACTTTTTCCTGATTTCATATTATCAATGGCTAGCCCAACTTCTTCTTGACTAATTTTAGACTCCAATATCTCCCTGTTTTCATTTGGAATACACGGTATAGATAGTTCGTTCAAAAACCCATTTAGTTTTGTTAATTCAGGTTCATTTTTGGTATCATATAATTTTTCATAGTAATCTCTAAAGTCTCTATTAATTTCTAAAGGATCTATAACTACCTGTCCATTACTTATAATACTGGTAATTGGTGTTTTAATTTCCAATTGTTTAATCTGCCATGCTAATAATTTTCCTGATTTTTCACCTTGTTCATAAAAAGATTGTTTCAATCTTAGAAGACTCGAGGCAGCTCTATTCGCTGATTTTTTGTCGTATTCAGCTCTCAAAATCAGTAATTCATTCTCCAACCTTGGGTCACTTCCTGCATACACTTTTTCCTGAAGATTTTTTATTTTATGTTCCAATTTAGCTCTCTCCTCTCGAGTCTTCTTAGATTTTGATCCTGTATAACTAATAATATGTCCCCTAATAAAAGCTTTGAAAGCCTCCCACTTTACACATGCTGATGTTTGTGTAGTATTGATGTCAAAGAACTCGTCTATCTGTTTTTCTATATACTTGACAAATTCCTCATCCTGAAGCCATTTATGCTGAAATTGCCATCTACCTGATTCCTTTATCAATTTTTTATCTACATATATTAGACAACAGGGTGCATGGTCAGAGATCACGATGTTATCATAAAAGCAGTTTTGAATCTTGGACCTTAATTCTGTGGAAATCAAAAAATAATCAATACGTGAGAATGTCTTGTAGGTACTGGAATAACAAGAATAGGCTTTAACTTGTGGTTTCATTTCTCTCCATATATCTAACAATCTCAATTCTTTCATAAAATGATTAATAGTCATCCTACATCCAATGTGCGTACAATCCAGTCCTGTTGATCTATCCACACCTGGATTCAATGTACAATTAAAATCCCCTGCTATTATATGTTGCCCTGTAAGTGATGATAAGATGAGAAATAAATTAGCAAAGAACTTCTGGTCATCTATATTGGGACCATATAAGTTCACAAGATTTATATTTTCTAATAGCAAAGAACCTTGAATGATTACATATCTTCCAAATTTGTCTCCAATTACATTTTTCACTTGAAAAGGAACTGATTTATGTATGAGAGTCATAACTCCCCTGGCTCGGGATGAAAATGAAGAGGTGAATACACTTCCCTGCCATCTACTCCTAATTCTTTTAACATCCTCCTCTATCAGATGAGTTTCTTGTAAAAACACAATTCTTGAACCCATGTCCTTTATTTTATTCATAACTTGTTTAAGTTTTTTTAAATTTTGTAGACCTCTGCAATTCCATGAAGTTAAATTAAGATTAACACTTTGGTCCATGATCAATAGAGAGTTTGGGATTACCTTGCAGTGTAAACATGCTCATACAGAGAAGCAAAAACATGAGTGGTTGAACATTCATCCTACAAACTACACACAAACAAATTCCCCCTTCCCACACTTGTGGCAAACCCCCCAAAATCAAAAGAAAAATTCTGTCTCCCGATATAGCCATCGACTGTTCCACATCCACGGGGAACAGCCTAAGCCACTCCTTCTTCATCCTCCCAATCACCCTAACTCTACTGCTTTTAATGACGTAACATTAACTCTCCTCTGTAGTTTTCCAACTTAACTCCAAAATTTTTAACAACTTTGTACATCCTAGTTTTTTTTTTTTGTTTGTTTGTTTTGTTTTTTTTTTTTTTTTAATATATAATACAATCTATATTTTGTAAACTTACTATTTACTTCAAGTCAGTCAGATGCCTGTGCAAATGCTTAGTTATTCTACCTTATATTTTGTTCATGCTTAGCTCCCACCAGTCTCTTCTTCTTCTTTGATCTTCTTGATGAACTCCTGCGCCTCCTCTGGGGTCTTGAAGATGTGGGTTCTGCCCTCATACGTGGTCAGCAGTCTCGCAGGATAGATTACACCATGACGAATCCCAAGGTTGCGCAGCTCCTTACGTACGGGATCAAACTGCTTCCTCAATTGCTGGATTCCTGTGGCCAAATCTGGGTAGAACCGCACCTGCTGGTCCTGGTGTTTAATCTCTCCTTTAGCACGTGCAGCGTTGAAGATCTTCACCCTGTCTCTGTTGCTTAGAAACTTCATAATTAAGGTCCTCGGCGGTCCCTTATCTCTCCGTGGGCCAATACGATGTGCTTTTTCCAGAACCACTGCTGATTGCAACTCCTCGCTGCCCAGCACCTCCGGAATCCACTTTTCCAGAAAGGAACATACGTCCCGACCTTCTGATTCCTCTGGAAGACCCACCAGCCTCAAGTTATTCTGTCTCGACCGAGATTCCAAATCCAAAATATTATCTTCCAGAGATTTATTTTTTTTTTCCAAAGTGCGCACCTTTAATTGAAGACGGGTGACGTCATCTTCAGCACTAGCGAGACGGAGCTCCATCTGCGCCGTTCGTTCTACACAGTCACCCAATTCCTTTCTTATTCCTTCCAGCGCTGTCATAATCCCATCAAATCTAGAGGAAAAGTCCGCTCTCATTGAACTCATGGCAGCCATCAGCGCATCTGCGCCATTCCCCGCAGAAATCGCACCGCCGCCAGCTTCCTCCGCCATATATGGAGCCTTGTTTGCTGCGTCACAGACCTGAAAGTCCGTTAATTTGGACTGTTTCGGCGGCTCGCTTTTTCCTTTTCCTGGTTTTCCAGCCTTAGGCTTCGCCGACATATCCTCGCCCAAATGCTGGGATACGTTCTGTCCCAAATGAGAGAGTTATTTGCCGATTTTTTTTTCCAGGAGCAGAGCAGAGCGAGACACGTCCGTCCTACGTGGCAGCCATAACCGGAAGTCCGCGGATCGATCTTTTAATATAATATTAATATATTTTAAAATAATATTTTTACGTTTGTGAATGTCTGCTGAGTATAATCGGGTCGAAACAGGGTCAGTGAGCCAGGAACAATGGCCGAGAACCATAAACAACCGACACGCTAACGGAGCTAGCAAGCTAATGAATATGCTAGTTCTTCTTCTGTGGTGTTAAAACGGTTCTCATCCGGCAAGAGTTCCCTGCCGCGCGTGCACACATCTTTACTTTCGTGTTTACATGAGCGGAGTTATTAACGTGCGTGTCTCTTAATTTAGCAACAAAAGTCATCGTAAAGACTGTTCTCAACAGCTTCTGAATATTTTTCATAAATAAAACTTCTGTGTCCCCTGTGGCGCATGCACACGTCTTTCGTGTTTACATGAGCGGAGTTATTAACGTGCGTGTGTCTTAATTTAGCAGCAAAAGTCACCGTAAAGACTGTCCTCAACAGCTTCTTAATATTTTTCATAAAGCGGGGATAAACGGATTTTTTTTTTTTCCACAATATCTTTATTGAACCTTTTTTTTTTTTTTTTTTTTAACAAACATGATACAAACAATCAAACACTAACACTAAAGTACTACAAAAAAAAAAAATGCACTAAAAACACCAACAACCACCAACAAAATCAAGTCTTCAACAATGCTCCTCTGTTTAGTCTCGACAATCCAATACATAAGTATACATATTATGTTCACCAGTTTGGAATTTACAAGGTCCACACACATCATTCACCTTCTTCTTCAAGAGTTATGTTTAAATTTTTTACATAATCAATAAAAGGTCTCCATATATTCTCAAACACAATTTCCTTTGATTTTTTTTTTTTTCCACAATATCTTTATTGAACCTTTTTTTTTTTTTTTTTAACAAACATGATACAAACAATCAAACACTAACACTAAAGTACTACAAAAAAAAAAAAATGCACTAAAAACACCAACAACCACCAACAAAATCAAGTCTTCAACAATGCTCCTCTGTTTAGTCTAGACAATCCAATACATAAGTATACATATTATGTTCACCAGTTTGGAATTTACAAGGTCCACACACATCATTCACCTTCTTCTTCAAGAGTTATGTTTAAATTTTTTACATAATCAATAAAAGGTCTCCATATATTCTCAAACACAATTTCCTTTGATTTTAGTATATATGTTATTCTTTCTAATGGAAGGTTTGTTAACATCTGTCTTAACCACTGAGTCACATCTGGTCTATGAGTCTTTTTCCATAATAGTGCAATACATTTTTTGGCATTAAGCAAACTGAGGTCTATGAATGTTCTTTCACTTTTATTAAAATTATGCTTTTCTGGGTACAGACCCAACAAAAACAGTTTAGGATTCAATATGATTTGTTTTGAGATTATTTTTTCAATTGTTACCCTCACCTCTTCCCAAAACATTCTTATTAATCTACATTCCCATAAACAATGAAATAGGGTTCCTTTACTTTCCATGCATTTTGTGCATGTATCTGGTATATTTTTGTTATATCTATTTAACTCCTCCGGTGTAACATACATCCTCATTAACCATTTGAAATGTATCAATTTAAGGCGTGCATTTATTGATTTGGTTTGAGCTTCTGTACAAGCCAATTCCCATTGTTCCTCTGAAATTTCAATTTGCAGATCTTCTTTCCAGTAGTTTAATCTTTTCAGTGAATTTTCACTTGAAGATAGTGTCAATGAGTTATAAAACTCTGAAATAATACCCTTTCTTTTACTATCTTTCATCATCATTTTTTCCAAGGATGAATAAATAGGTCGAGTGAGAGCTTTATTTTGATTTGATCGAATAAAGTTTCTAAGTTGAAGATATTTAAAAAAATGTGTTCTATTGAGATTAAATTTGATCCTCAGCTCTTCAAAAGACATTATGTTGTCTGCACCTGGCAAATATAAATCCTGAATCTTTTGTATCCCTTTTAAATTCCATACTTTAAATACAGCGTCCGCTCTCCCTGGTTTAAAATATTGATTACCCCATATTGGACTAAATTGTGACAATAACTGTGGTTCTTTTAAATAGTTTTTAGTTTCACACCATATTTTGATCATATGCTTTACAAATGGATTTTTAACTTGTTTTTGTAATTTTTTTGCCGAATCTGAGTATATGAATATGGGAAGAGGTAAAGGTAAATTGTATGATTCCATTTCAGTCCAGTGAGGGAGATCATTTGATGAAAAATAATATGTCATAGACCTCAGTTGTGCCGACCAATAATACAACATAAAATTTGGACATTTCAGACCTCCACGATCAAATGGTAAATATAA
Organism: Pholidichthys leucotaenia; assembly: GCA_020510985.1. Lineage (NCBI taxonomy): Eukaryota > Metazoa > Chordata > Actinopteri > Cichliformes > Pholidichthyidae > Pholidichthys > Pholidichthys leucotaenia. Next base: position 180,767,522 of record CM035845.1, on the reverse strand, counting down.
TAAAGACAAACGTAATCTAGCCCTCCTGTTGTTCCATATAAATTCCACTAACTTTTTTTTTATTCTTGAGAATAGATCTAAAGGTGGTGATAAGGGAATGTATTGAAATAAATAAAGTATTTTAGGTAAAATATTACTTTTAAGTATATTGATTCTCCCGATCATCGACATTGGTAGTGACATCCATCTCTGAGTTAACTCACTGATATCTGACATTAAGGCTTCATAGTTGACACTGGCGACTGATTCTAGCTTAGGCATAATTTGGATTCCTAAATATTTAAACTGATTTACAACATTGAATTGATTTACCTCAGGGGCTGAGTAATTTCTCTGGGTCTCATTTAGCATTAATATTGAAGATTTAGTTTTATTTATTTTATATCCTGATATTTCCCCAAAATTCTTTATTAAATTCAACAAGGTTGGAATTGATTTTTTTAGATTCGACATAAACAAAATTATATCATCGGCGTACAGGGAGATTTTATGTTCTGTTGGTCCAACTTTAATTCCATATATTTGTGAATGTAAACGTATCGCTATCGCTAAAGGTTCAATTGCCATAGTAAACAGTAAAGGTGAAAGTGGACAGCCTTGTCGACATCCTCTATTGATTTTTATTGGTTTTGAAATATTGTTATTTGTTAGGATTTCTGCTGTAGCATTATTGTATATTATTTGAACCCAATTTATGAAATTATTTCCAAGTCCAAACCTTAGTAGGACTTCAAAAAGAAAGGGCCATTCAACTCTATCAAAGGCCTTTTCGGCGTCCAATGATAGGAGAGCTGTATCCGGTGCTTCTTTATTAAAATAAATAATATTAAATAGTCTTCTTACATTATGGAAGCCTTGTCTACCCTTTATAAAGCCATTCTGATCTCGATTAATAATATTTGGTAAAATTTCTTGTATTCGTCTTGCTAAAATTTTACAGATTATCTTAAGGTCGGCGTTTAATAGGCTTATTGGTCTCATATTTTCACATTTATTAGAGGGCTTACCTGGTTTTGGCAGCAGTATAATTAAGGCATTATTTATGTATGATGGTAAATTATTATTTTGAAATGCTTCTAAAACCATTTCCAAAAAAGGTTTTATTAATTTATTCTTAAATTTTTTATAAAGGTCAACTGGAAGACCATCTGGTCCTGCACTTTTTCCTGATTTCATATTATCAATGGCTAGCCCAACTTCTTCTTGACTAATTTTAGACTCCAATATCTCCCTGTTTTCATTTGGAATACACGGTATAGATAGTTCGTTCAAAAACCCATTTAGTTTTGTTAAATCAGGTTCATTTTTGGTATCATATAATTTTTCATAGTAATCTCTAAAGGCTCTATTAATTTCTAAAGGATCTATAACTACCTGTCCATTACTTATAATACTGGTAATTGGTGTTTTAATTTCCAATTGTTTAATCTGCCATGCTAATAATTTTCCTGATTTTTCACCTTGTTCATAAAAAGATTGTTTCAATCTTAGAAGACTCGAGGCAGCTCTATTCGCTGATTTTTTGTCGTATTCAGCTCTCAAAATCAGTAATTCATTCTCCAACCTTGGGTCACTTCCTGCATACACTTTTTCCAGAAGATTTTTTATTTTATGTTCCAATTTAGCTCTCTCCTCTCGAGTCTTCTTAGATTTTGATCCTGTATAACTAATAATATGTCCCCTAATAAAAGCTTTGAAAGCCTCCCACTTTACACATGCTGATGTTTGTGTAGTATTGATGTCAAAGAACTCGTCTATCTGTTTTTCTATATACTTGACAAATTCCTCATCCTGAAGCCATTTATGCTGAAATTGCCATCTACCTGATTCCTTTGTCAATTTTTTATCTACATATATTAGACAACAGGGTGCATGATCAGAGATCACGATGTTATCATAAAAGCAGTTTTGAATCTTGGACCTTAATTCTGTGGAAATCAAAAAATAATCAATACGTGAGAATGTCTTGTAGGTACTGGAATAACAAGAATAGGCTTTAACTTGTGGTTTCATTTCTCTCCATATATCTAACAATCTCAATTCTTTCATAAAATGATTAATAGTCATCCTACATCCAATGTGCGTACAATCCAGTCCTGTTGATCTATCCACACCTGGATTCAATGTACAATTAAAATCCCCTGCTATTATATGTTGCCCTGTAAGTGATGATAAGATGAGAAATAAATTAGCAAAGAACTTCTGATCATCTATATTGGGACCATATAAGTTCACAAGATTTATATTTTCTAATAGCAAAGAACCTTGAATGATTACATATCTTCCAAATTTGTCTCCAATTACATTTTTCACTTGAAAAGGAACTGATTTATGTATGAGAGTCATAACTCCCCTGGCTCGGGATGAAAATGAAGAGGTGAATACACTTCCCTGCCATCTACTCCTAATTCTTTTAACATCCTCCTCTATCAGATGAGTTTCTTGTAAAAACACAATTCTTGAACCCATGTCCTTTATTTTATTCATAACTTGTTTAAGTTTTTTTAAATTTTGTAGACCTCTGCAATTCCATGAAGTTAAATTAAGATTAACACTTTGGTCCATGATCAATAGAGAGTTTGGGATTACCTTGCAGTGTAAACATGCTCATACAGAGAAGCAAAAACATGAGTGGTTGAACATTCATCCTACAAACTACACACAAACAAATTTCCCCTTCCCACACTTGTGGCAAACCCCCCAAAATCAAAATAAAAATTCTGTCTCCCGATATAGCCATCGACCGTTCCACACCCACGGGGAACAGCCTAAGCCACTCCTTCTTCATCCTCCCAATCACCCTAACTCTACTGCTTTTAATGACGTAACATTAACTCTCCTCTGTAGTTTTCCAACTTAACTCCAAAATTTTTAACAACTTTGTACATCATAGTTTTTTTTTTTTTGTTTGTTTTGTTTTTGTTTTGTTTTTTTAATATATAATACAATCTATATTTTGTAAACTTACTATTTACTTCAAGTCAGTCAGATGCCTGTGCAAATGCTTAATTATTCTACCTTATATTTTGTTCATGCTTAGCTCCCACCAGTCTCTTCTTCTTCTTTGATCTTCTTGATGAACTCCTGCGCCTCCTCTGGGGTCTTGAAGATGTGGGTTCTGCCCTCATACGTGGTCAGCAGTCTCGCAGGATAGATTACACCATGACGAATCCCAAGGTTGCGCAGCTCCTTACGTACGGGATCAAACTGCTTCCTCAATTGTTGGATTCCTGTGGCCAAATCTGGGTAGAACCGCACCTGCTGGTCCTGGTGTTTAATCTCTCCTTTAGCACGTGCAGCGTTGAAGATCTTCATCCTGTCTCTGTTGCTAAGAAACTTCATAATTAAGGTCCTCGGCGGTCCCTTATCTCTCCGTGGGCCAATACGATGTGCTTTTTCCAGAACCACTGCTGATTGCAACTCCTCGCTGCCCAGCACCTCCGGAATCCACTTTTCCAGAAAGGAACATACGTCCCGACCTTCTGATTCCTCTGGAAGACCCACCAGCCTCAAATTATTCTGTCTCGACCGAGATTCCAAATCCAAAATATTATCTTCCAGAGATTTATTTTTTTTTTCCAAAGTGCGCACCTTTAATTGAAGACGGGTGACGTCATCTTCAGCACCAGCGAGACGGAGCTCCATCTGCGCCGTTCGTTCTACACAGTCACCCAATTCCTTTCTTATTCCTTCCAACGCTGTCATGATCCCATCAAATCTAGAGGAAAAGTCCGCTCTCATTGAACTCATGGCAGCCATCAGCGCATCTGCGCCATTCCCCGCAGAAATCGCACCGCCGCCAGCCTCCTCCGCCATATATGGAGCCCTGTTTGCTGCGTCACAGACCTGAAAGTCCGTTAATTTGGACTGTTTCGGCGGCTCGCTTTTTCCTTTTCCTGGTTTTCCAGCCTTAGGCTTCGCCGACATATCCTCGCTCAAATGCTGGGATACGTTCTGTCCCAAATGAGAGAGTTATTTGCCGATTTTTTTCTCCAGGAGCAGAGCAGAGCGAGACACGTCCGTCCTACGTGGCAGCCATAACCGGAAGTGGATAAACGGATTTTTACTCCGTGCAGCGCTGTGTTGGAACATAAAGTTGACGACTGATAAACGGAAAATGCACGGAGAATGAAACCCGTGAAGCAGAGGGAGACTTGGAGCTGCTGAGACTGTAAGTATAATATCATTTGTTTGTTTTAACATTTGTGTCGTCAATTAATAATTTATCTGGCACGATGGTGGTTTCTTTTACAAACTATGGACACAGAGAGAACTGTTGGTTAAGCGCTGTGAATAAATGCAGAATTAAGGTATATTTTATGAGATTATGGACTTCTGCCACTTAAGTAAGAGATGTGAAGAGAATAAATCACAATAAAATTAATAAAGGCTGCAGTACCACAAGCTATTTTTACTCAGTAGAACTAAATTGAAATGAACAAACCTTCTCAGGAAATGAATTGAAACCCTTTTCAAATATTGAAAGTTAATTTGTAGTTAAAATATAAAAAAACCCAAACAAACCTAAATTATTAAACCCTACTGTGGTGTGGCGATCTAAAAATATGAATGTTAATTTTACTGTGAAATCTATTCTTTTTATCTGCCTTCAGATGTGTGAAGACTGGAAGCTTCATCCTCACTGAGACCTTCTGAAGGTCAGAGGTTGTCAGTGGAGGAGCATCCCTGCTTCATGTGGATTTCAGCACAGAAGAAGACCTTCAAATTCAAGATTCAAGGAGGTGCTGCCATCATTTTCTCCACACTAACATGCATTCAATGCAATTTAGTTGTTGTAATGACAAATTCTTTTGTTTTTTTTAAGTTCTCAGCAAGAACACAATATTGGTCTTTTTTTTTTTTACAATTTTACTGAGCATTTAATTCTAAATAAATCACTGTTTAACAGGAAATTTTTGGCAATCCTGTGCTTTTCTTGTGGTGTTACATAGAATAGCATCACTGTAAACTATGGAAAAAGCAACTGCTTTAAAATTTGTACTTCCTCACACAACTTTGAGTGCAAAAAAACTCTGAAAGTGCCATAACTTTTTGGAAAAGCTCCCACAAATTCAGGCTTTTTGGGCCACAACAATCACAAAAACAGCTGACAAAATCCTGGAGGGACTGAAATACAGTGAGATTATGTATGCATGGTTCATGCATTGAATTTGTTTACTTACTCTGGGTGGTGAACTTGACACGACACACCCTTTGCACTAAAGAAAGCACCTGTGAGCACTTTATGAAATGATAAGTTAAATAATAAAAAGTGCATTATTGTAACTGATTTTGGGTCAGTTCTATATGTGATAATTTATGTATTAACAAAGTTAGAAGATTCTTGGAACAATTTGCAGCATTAGGTCGCAAAGATTTTTGTTTCATGGGAAGTAAAATGGCTATTAAAATGGTAATTCCCCAGATCGAATCGGGATCGAATCGAATCGAAATTGAATCAATTCAGAATCTCAAGAATCGGAATTGAATCGATTCTGGAAATTAGGGATCGTTCCCAGCCCTACTCCTCAGCCTCCCTGGGAAGGTCTATGCCAAGGTACTGGAGAGGAGAGTCCGGCCGTTGGTCGAACCTCGGATTCAAGAGGAGCAATGTGGTTTTCGTCCTGGCCATGGCACATCGGACCAGCTCTTTACCCTCTCGAGAATTCTCGAGGGTTCGTGGGAGTTTGCCCAACCAGTTTACATGTGTTTTGTGGACTTGGAGAAGGCATTTGACCGTGTCCCTCGTGGTTTTTTTGTGGGGGGTGCTTCGGGAGTAGGGGGTATCGGGCTTGTTGTTACGAGCTATTCAGTCTCTGTATGACCGTTGTGAGAGTTTGGTTCGCATTGCCAACACTTGGTCGGAGTCATTCCCAGTGAGAGTTGGACTCCATCAGGGCTGCCCTTTGTCACTGATCCTGTTCATAATTTTTATGGACAGGATTTCTAGGTGCAGCCAGGGAATGGAGGGTGTCATGCTTGGTGACCACAGGATCTCATCTCTGTTGTTTTCAGATGATGTTGTTCTGTTGGCTTCATCCAGCAATGACCTCCAGCTCTTGCTGGGACGGTTTGCCGCTGAGTGTGAAGCGGCTGGGATGAGAATCAGCATCTCCAAGTCCGAGTCCATGGTCCTCAGCCGGAAAAAGGTGGATTGTCCTCTCTGGGTTGGGGACAGGCTCCTGCCCCAAGTGGAGGAGTTTAAGTATCTTGGGGTCTTGTTCACGAGTGAGGGGAAAATGGAGCGAGAGATTGACAGACGGATTGGAGCAGCATCTGCAGTGATGCGGACGTTGTACCAATCTGTTGTGGTGAAGAGGGAGCTTAGTTCTAAGGCAAAGCTGTCGATTTACCAGTCAATCTACGTTCCTGCTCTCACCTATGGTCTTGAGCTTTGGATAATGACCAAAAGAACAAGATCGCGGATACAAGCGGCTGAAATGAGCTTTCTCCGTAGGATTGCTGGACTCACCCTCAGAGATAGGGTGAGGGGCTCAGTCATCCGGGAGAGGCTCAGAGTAGAACCGCTGCTCCTCCACACTGAAAGGAATCAGTTGAGGTGGTATGGGCATCTGATTGGGCATCTGATTAGGATGCCTCCTGGACGCCTCCCACTTGAGGTGTTTCAGGCACGTCCCACTGGGAGAAGACCCCAGGGCAGACCCAGGACTCAGTAGAGAGAGACTATGTCTCCCAGCTGGTCTGGGAATGCCTTGGTATCCTCTCTGAAGAGGTGGAGCAGGTGGCTGGGGATCCAAAATGCTACAGCGAGTTTTAACAGGTACTAGAAAGAGAGATCATATCTCTGGTTCTGGCCTCCCGTCTTTGGCTTCCCATAGAGTTTAGAATTAAGTTTAAAATCCTTCTTCTCACTTTTAAAGCTGTAAACAATCGGGCCCCTTTTTATTTAAAATATCTGATATTACCCTATTATCCTAACAGAGCACTACTCTCCCAAAATGCTGGATTACTTGTAATACCTAGAATCTCCAAAAGTACAATGGGGGACAGACCCTTCAGTTATCAAGCTCCTCTCTTGTGGAACCAGCTGCCAGTCTAGATTCGGGAGTCTGACTCGATCTCTGTTTTTAAGAATAGGGTTAAAACCTTCCTTTTTGATATAGCCTACAATTAGGGTGGGATCATGTGTTTCTGAACCCTCCCTTAGTTATGCTACTATTAGGTTTAGACAGCTGGGGGACCTCCAATAATTGCACTGGGCTTCACTCCTTTCTTCACTCTCAATGAAATATTTTTTTTTTGCTGGTCATCAACATCTGTTTGTTCTCTCCCATAGATTGAGTCCCCATCATGCTGTTTGCTCTCTACATGTCTGTTCTTTTCATCTTCTCTATCCCCTCACCTCCCAGCCAGTCGCAGCAGATGACTGTCCCTCCCTGAGCCTGGTTCTGCTGGAGGTTTCTTCCTGTTAAAAGGGAGTTTTTCCTCTCCACCATCGCCAAGCGCTTGCTCACAGGGGATCGTCTGATTGTTGGGGTCTTTCTGCAGTTGTGGGGCTTTCCCCTACAGTTGAAAGTGCTATGAGATGACTGTTGTTGTGAAATGGCGCTATATAAACAAAATTGAATTGAATTAATGACATTTATGATCCCATTTGGGCGATACTGTTCTAAGTGTTTGGCCTTTGGCATCAGCATAGCGCCAGAAATATTTCAAAGAAGGGACTTCTGGCTCGACAAACATGGAGTGAGATGCATGTGAGTGAGCTCCTGCAGAGCTCATTTATTTTTTCTTTCAAACGGCACCATTTACATCACTTCTACAGTTTAAGCTTGTACTAACGCTTTTTTGACCTGGTCACCTTGGCTTTTTTATCGCAAAAATGCCGCCAAAACATAATGAGCCAGGAAACATCTCTCAGCCTAGCCTGCGGCCTGTCGCACATGCAGCCTCACCACCCCACAGTGATTCTGCTTCGCCTGCTAACACCTCCAACATGCCGCCTCTGACTGCAGACATCGGTGCGCTCAAAACTGAGATTCTTTCCGACCTTTGTAATGAGGTTACATTGATATTTAAGACCGAGCTTCAAGCAGCACTGAGTGACAATTTAACATCTATCAAGTCTGAACTGCTCACTCTGAAAACAGAACTGTCTGGTAGTATTTCCTCCATGAAGTCGGATGTCGCAGGGCTTAAAGTTACGGTTACTGAGATGGAGCACTCTCTCTCCACTTGCGCCGACGACATTGTTGCTGTCCAGCGTAAAGTGGAACATCTATCTAAAGAATGCTTAAGGCTGGAGAATAAATGTGAAGATCTGGAGTCGAGAGCTTGTCGTCAGAATATAAGGATTATTGGTGTCCTGGAGGACGGCTCCACCCCCTGTCCGCGGCTGGTGTATCCAAACTACTGAGGGAGACTTTCGGTTTGGATGAGGAGCCACTTGTGGATCGTGCCCACCGCTCTCTTATGCCAAAACCTGGAGGTCACCCCCGCGCTATTATGGTAAGGCTTCACTACTACATGGACTGTGTCAATATCCTCAAGAGAGCCAGAGAGCTGCAGCAGATAAAACTCCATAATATGACCATCTCCGTCTTCCCAGATTACACCCCCAAGATGGCGTGGGCCCGCGACGCCTTCAATGATATTTGCTGCCAGCTGCGCGAGATTGAGGGAGTCAGATTTGGTCTGTTATATCCTGCCCGGTTGCGCATAACATACAGAGGCCAGCAGCGAGAGTTTACATTGCCAGAGGAAGCCATGGCATTCATCAAGAACTCATTCACTGAGACTGCATCTTAGTTTCCTTTGTGAGTGAATGAATTAAACAAATATGATTCCATATCATAATTCACTTCAGGACATTGACTGCCTATATGAACAATACTGTTAACAACTGGAGGCTTACAATATTTTTTCTATTCATGTCGTTTCCAGGTTAAATATATCCACATTATTTTTTCTCCTTGATTACTGCAGCCATGTTTTATGCTATAAAATAATCCTATTTTTTTCTCTTTTTTTTGTTTTTATACTCTGCCTTTTCGGTAGCTTATAGCAGCTTATAGCTGTCATATTATTTCAGATTGTCTATTACTGTGTGCCATATATTTCATACTTCAGTTCTGTCTCTGCAGGCACTTGAAAGTTAGCTTAGCTACTCAGTCGAAAGCAACTCTGAGTATGGCTCCTTTTGGAGTCTGCACGGTTGTTCTTATCGTTTGGGGATGGAAACACTATATGTGCAGTTGTGTGGGTGGGTGTTTGGGTTGTTAGTTCTTGGGTTTTGTCTCTGTGTGTATGGAAGCTTTTTTGTTTTATTTTGTTTCCCTTTTTCCCCTTACCCCAGTCATGGGGGGCAAGACAATCACTTTTGTGATACTGCTGATGGTTAATACCAATTCACATAACAGTCATACTGGATCGAGCATTAGTTTCTTTAGCTGGAACGTTAAAGGCATGAATAATCCAATTAAGCGATCAAAAATATTTTCACATATTAAGCATTTAGACATTGATATGGCTTTCCTTCAGGAGACTTATTTGCGTAATAGAGACCAATTCAGACTTTGATGCCCTTGGGTTGGGGACATGTTTCATTCTAATTTTGATTCCAAGGCTAGAGGGGTTGCAATTTTGATAAATAAGAGAGTCCATTTTCCCCCCTCTAAGATAACTGACAAAAATGGAAGATACTTAATTGTTGCAGGTACGCTGCACCACAATCCTGTATTGTTGGTAAATGTTTATGCGCCCAGTTTTGATGACCCAAATTTTACCGATAGGTTATTTAGTCCCCTCCCGGTCTTGAACACCCACCTTTTGATATTGGGTGGCGATCTGAATTGTGTTATTAATCCTTCACTAGACCGTTCAAACCCCCACACTTTGACCCAATCCTCCATGTCCAAGTCAATTTCTGATTTCATGTTCAAAAATGGGTTTGATGATCCCTGGAGGTTCTGTAACCCTCAAGCTAAGGAGTTTTCTTTATTTTTTTCACAAGTACATCAAACATATTCTTGCATTGATTACTTTTTTGTTGACAGCCCTCTTCTTTCTAAGGTAACTTCTTCTAAATACCACCCAACTGTTTCAGATCACGCCCCCTAACTTTACACATAAGACTTATTGAACAGCCTTGTTTTTCTTCACCTTGGAGGTTTAATTCACAGTTATCTGACGACGCATTTAATGCCTTTATATCTTCCTCAATGGACGATTTCATAGCCCTAAACAAATCAGACTCTATCAGTTTTTCATTATTATGGGAGTCACTCAAAGCATATTTGCGTGGACAAATCATTTCATATTCAGCGTATACTAATAAAATTTGCAAGGCAAAAGTGCAAGAGCTCACATCAAAAATTTCAGATATAGACAAATTAAATTCACTTCACCCAAGCCCGACCTTGTTGAAGTGTCGGCTCAATTTACAGTCGGAGCACGATCTGATAACAACGGCAGATCCTGAACATCTTTTATTACGCTCCCGTGTCAATTATTATGAATATGGCAATAAATCGAGCAGGTTGTTGGCTCATCAGTTAAAAAGACAAGCCACATCTCGATTGATCCCCAGAATTAGAGACTCTCCCGGTTCAATCACTTCTGACCCAAATACTATCAATGCAGTTTTTAAGTTCTTTTACTCCTCTCTTTATGAATCTGAATCTCCACCTGAAACAGCAGAAATTACTTCCTTTTTCCAAAATCTCAGTGTTCCTACTGTTGACTCGGATGTGGCTAGTGAGCTTGATGCTCCCTTTAGTTTGCAAGAAATTACAGCAGCCATTAAAGCAATGCAAAGTAATAAGGCCCCTGGCCCCAATGGATTTGGTGCTGAGTTTTTTAAAAAAATACACAGATCAACTTGCCCCTCTATTCATTTCAGTGTATAACAAGTCTTTTGAACGAGGTTCACTGCCACCAACCTTGACTCAGGCCTCCATAACCCTTCTTTTAAAGCGTGACAAGGACCCTGAATTATGCACCTCTTACAGACCCTTGTCCCTATTGAACGTTGATGCCAAAATTTTAGCTAAAGTATTAGCAATTCGTCTTGAAAAGATTCTTCCCAACACCATATCAGAACAAAATGGGTTTATCAAAGGCCGCCAGCTCTTTTATAATGTTTGCACACTTTTAAATATAATTTTTTTCCAAAAATTCCTCTTCACTCCCTGAGGTTGTTTTCTCAATCAATGCCGAAAAAGCATTTGATCGAGTTGAGTGGAATTATGTTTTTACTACACTCCATAAGTTTGGATTTGGTGACAGATTCATATCATGGATTATACTTCTTTACACTTCCCCCCCAGGCTAGCATTCATGCTAATGACACTCACGCCACTTATTTTACATTATGGCATGGCACTAGACAAGGGTGTCCTCTTTCTCCTTTGACTTTTGCCTTAGCCATTGAACTGCTGTTGATTGCTCTGAAATCTCTTCCACTCTTTCATGGTGTCTCTCGATCTGGTGTTGAACTGAAATTGTCCCTTTATGCAGATGACCTGCTGCTGTATGTATCAGATCCATTAACTAGTATTACACCAATATTATCCCTCTTAAAGCAGTTTGGCTCTTTCTCCGGCTATAAAGTCAATCTTTCTAAGAGTGAATGCTATCCCATAAATTCCTCTGCTCTGTTACATAAACAATCCGATATACCTTTTAAACTTGCTTGTCGGGGTTTAGATATCTGGGGAGCAATGTGACCCGCACTCCAACCTCTCTTTTTGCTGCTAATTTTTCTCCTCTGTTGAGTCAGGTCAAGGCAGACTTGCAGAGGTGGAATTCTCTACCACTGTCTTTGATAGGTAGAATTATTCATTCATTCATTCATTCATCTTCTTCTTCCACTTAGTCCTTTTCGGGTCGCGGGGGGGCTGGAGCCTATCCCAGCATCTTTGGGCGAGAGGCAGGGTCCACCCTGGACAGATCGCCAGTCCATCGCAGGGCCAACACAGAGAGATGGACAACCATTCACTCTCACAGTCATACCTAAGGACAATTTAGAATCCCCGGTTTGATGCCAATTAACCCAACTTGCAGTGAAAATGACCTTATTGGCTAAATTTCTGTTTTTGTTTCATTGTATTCCTTTGTTTTTACCTAAAATGTTTTTCAAATCCCTTGATCAAATTGTTACAAACTTTTTGTGGGGTGGTAAAACTCCTAGAGTTAAGTATTCACTCTTGCAAAAGCTTAAACTTGACGGTGGTCTTGCATTACCTAATTTTCTGTTTTATTATTGGTCAGTGCATATTCACAAATTGATCCATTGGTTTCACTGTCCGAGGTTATTATGGTTTAGGCTGGAGGCTCAGTCACTTTCTTCTTCTTCCCTATTGGCTCTAGTCTCCTCCTCCCTACCTTTAAATCCATCCAACTTTCCAAGTAACCCCGTGGTCCTCTCCACCCTGAAGATTTGGGCTCAATTTAGACGCCATTTTAAATTTTTGTCACCATCAACTCTTACACTTGTAACACAAAATCATCTGTTTCCTCCACCCCTTATTGATACCACTTTCAAGATTTGGCAGCGTCGCGGTCTTAAGCATTTCAGAGATCTATACAAAGACGGTAGTTTGTTCCACATTTTCAGATGTGGTGTGAACTTATAACTTGCCTGCATCTCATCTGTTTCATTACTTCCAACTTAGGCATTGTGCCTCTTCTGTTTCCAAGCTTCCCTTCCCTCCCTGCTAGCCAACCATAGGACAATCTCCTAAATCTGAAACCAAGTCAGAAATCTCTTATATCTGAAATATATGCACAGCTATTCACATTTGATGGTCAATCAGTTGCAAAAGCGCAAATTTCCTGGGAACAGGAGCTAGGTTTGAACATAACAGATGAGTTATAGGACAAAGCTGTCTCCAGTATACGCTCTAGCACACCTTGTGCAAGGCTACAGCTTTTACAGTTCAGAGTGCTATATAGGGCTCACTGGTCTAAATCTCGTCTATCTGAAATTTACCCTGATATTGCAGATCAATGTGACAAATGCCAGGCTGTAATCTTAGTCATATGGTTTTTTTTTTCCCTGTCCTAAGTTATAGAAATTTTGGGGTCACTACTTTGAAATCATGTCTAAGGCTCTGGGGAAAAATATTTCTCCAGCCCCCCTCATGGCTATATTTGAGCTGTCTGTTAACTCCCATCACACTGACTCTATTAGCCTTTACCTCTCTCTTAGCCTGACACCGCATTTTGTTTGCATGGAAATCCCCTAAACCACCCTCTATTTCCCTCTGGCTTAAGGATGTCATGTTTTTTCTTGAATTAGAAAAAATAAGATTTGCAGTAAAAGGTTCTTCAGCTAATTTTTTTCATAAATGGCAATCTTTCATAGATTACTTTGAGTCATTGCAAACCTTGCCTCCAGACTGACCCCCCCCTTCCCCTCACCCCCCCTTTTTTCCCCTTTTTTAATGTGTATTCTATCCACCTTATTCCTGGGGGTGCTGCTGTAGGAACGATTATGGGCGGAGCTTCCGGTTTTGGCTGACCTAGTGTTAAATCAGTCAGTAAGAGTGGAGAAAATAGTGTTTTTAAAAGTTTTTCAAATTCATTTTTTTTAATACTCTTATTTATTATTTTATAGTAGTATACCGAACAAACAAAAATATGAACATTAGGAAAGAAAACCCACCCACATCCCACCCCCTCTCTCCACAAAATAAATACATAAATAAAAGTAAAAAGCAAAGTTAAACACCAAAAGATATGAAATAAACATAATTAAATCTTAGTCCAGGTTGAAGTCCAGTCGGGTCAAAACGTTCAAAAATGGTGTCCAGGTCCATTCAAAGTCATCTTTTCTACCTCTGACTGCATGGTGTATTTTTTCAGGAATACAGTATGACAATAGTTCATTGTTCCAGTGTTTTTGGTTGGGGGGGGGGGGTGTCCATATTCTTCCAGTTCAAAAGAATGCATTTCCTAGCTGCCATCGCAGCCAGCAACACAAAACGTCTCCCGCTAGAGGCCAGCTTCAGTGCAGAAACGTCTCCCAACAACCAAATCTTGGGATCTGCTCCCACAGTCAATCCACGCACCTGAGAGGTTACTGCCATAACATGAGTCCAATATGGTTTCAAACGAACACAACGCCACAGCATATGCACAAGGTCTCCAACAGATACGCAACATCTTTGATATGATCCGAAACCCCATTTCCCAGTTTGCTTAACCTATATGGAGTAAGGTATGTTCTATGGAAAATATTGAATTGAATTTCTGTGTTTAGTAGACACCAACTCCGTCTGTGCAGATTTCAGCAACCAGTTCCAATCCTCCTCTGTGTATGCACACCCAAGATCAGACTCCCATTTTGTTTTGTTTAAATATTTGCTATATGCTGGTAAGCTGTCAATTACAGTTTTATACACTATAGATATTAAAACCTTTGAATTTTTACATCTGGAGTCAAAAAGGCATTTTTCAAGCAAAGATTCATCAGGTTTGTGGGGAAAAATTTCCTTGGTTTGAGCTTTAATCCAACTTCTGATTAGCAAATATTTAAAAAAAAGTTGCATTTGTCCGTGTCATAAATTTCTGACAATTGACAAAAGCTTGAAAAGTCATTATTTAGTGTAAAGGTTACTAACAGTTTTTATGCCTTTTCTCGCCCAGGTTCGCAAGAGGCCGTCTGCTATAGCTGCTAGAATATTAGGATTGTTATCAATTGGTGTATTAACCAAAAACTTTTATGTTTTGGCCTAATAATGCATGTAGCTGTTTCCAAGCATCGTAAGTAGTAGTAATTATTGGATTTTTTGTGATTGTTGTAAGGTTCTTCATGGATCCAAGAAATGGTATCACTGTTAATGGTTTATCCTGTAATTCATGCTGTTCTATTGAGACTCATCTTGCTTCTTCCACTTTTGAGTAATACCACATCCATAGAGCACGAAATTGGGCAGCCAAATAGTACAGCCTGAAATTTGGAAGATTTAAGCCACCTTTTGAGTAAGGTACCTGCAGTGTAACGAGTTTGACTCTAGGAGTTTTTTTATGTCATAGGAAGGAAGTTAGTGATTTATCTAGTTCCTTAAAGAAGGATGCGGGAACTTTCAATGGGATACGTACACCGAAATAAATGGATAAATTTAGGTAGTAAATTCATTTTTATTGTGTAAATCCTACCAATTAATGATAGAGGGAGGTCTGTCAATCGCTGCAATTCCTTCTTGGACTTGGTGAGCAATGAGATATAATTTTCTTCATATACCTTGTCATGTAAGCCATGAATATTAATCCCAAGGTATTTGAAGCCCTCCACACACCATTTAAATGGTACTGGAAGTGTGTTTATATATTGATTTGTCATATTGATTGGGAATGCCTCACTCTTAGAGTAATTAATTCTATAGCCTGATACTGTGCTGTATTTTCCTAGACATGTAAGTAATGATGGGAATGATACAGTGGGTTGGGATATAAATACTAATAAGTCATCTGCATAAAGTGCGAGCTTGTGCTCTTCCGTGCCAGTTTTTATGCCAGTAATAGATGTCTGAACGTATGGCAATAGCCAGTGGTTCTATTGCTATCGCAAAGAGGGTGGGTGAGCTTAGTCAGCCTTGACGACAGCCACGTGATAGGGGGAAAGCGTCTGATAGGATACCATTTGTCAAAATCTGTGACCTGGGGGCTTTAAATAGGGTCTTAATATATCTGAGAAAATTATTGCCAGAGTTCATGGCCTTCATTGTCTCAAGGAGAAAACTTGGTTCAATTCTAACACCTTCTCCACATTCATCGATACAACCACAGCAGGATAATCTTGAGTTTGTGCGAACTCTAAAATGTGAAACAGTCGCCGGACATTATCTGCACCTTGTCGGTTCTTAATAAAGCCCGTTTGGTCTGCGTTAATACATTTTGGAATGACTTTCTCTAATTGTGTTGCAATAATTTTGGATAATATTTTATAATCTGAATTAAGGAGGCTGAGGGGTCTATAGTTGCTACATTTTAGCGGGTCTTTTCCAGGTTTCGGGAGTAGAGTTATGGTTGAGAGCTCCAGTGTTTTTGGAAGCGTTTCTCTCTGAAATGCTTCTCTGATCATGTTAGTTAATGGTGTTAATAATTTTTTTGAGAAAGTTTGGAAATATTCAATCGGATATCCATCAGGCCCTGGGGCCTTATTGTTCTGTAAGGATTTAAGTGCTCGGAGAACTACTTCTTCTGATATCTCCTTTTCCAACATCTCTCTGTCTGCAGTTGTAAGTTTAGGCAATGGTAAACTGTGAATCAATTCTATGTGTCCTCTCATATTTGCCTTAAGGGCTTCCCATACAATTGAGTGAGAGGAAGTATTTAAATTTGTTTCCAAATATAGATCCAACTTGGTATTCATAAAATTTATAAAATGGGGATCTTTGAGCAGGAGTGTTTTAAACCTCCACCTGTAGGGGACAGACTCAGTTTGCAGTAAATCTACTTCCATTTGAAGGGCATTACGATCAGACAAGGTAGCAGCTAGGTAAGAACAATGCTTAATTTGCGGTACAAGTGACTGTGAAATCAGAAACATATCAGTTCTTGAGTATGCATTGTGGACATTAGAATAAAAAGAGAAGTCTATTTTATGAGGGTTTTGAAATCGCCATATGTCTTTCAAACCAAGTTCATTCATACCTTGACACAGTACCATTGCAGATTTTGACATTGTGGCGTTTCTGGGAGTGGAGTGATCCAATGATGGGTTTAAAACAAGGTTGAAATCACCTCCCAATATACACTGACCCTCTGCTGTTGCCAGCTTCATAGTTAAGTTATTAAAGAAGTTAGGGTCGTCTATATTAGGACTGTATAATGACACAAGTGTCATTCTGTTCACATTATGTAATCAATTAGTATGAATCTTCCGGATTTATCCTTGTCTACAGAATTTAATTGAAATCTGAGATTTTTATTTATTAATAGAGCTACTCCCCTAGCACTAGACGTAAACGAAGAATAGAAAACATGGCTTACCCAATCTCTCTTTAACTTGAGGTGCTCTATGTCAGTGAGGTGGGTTTCCTGAATAAATGCAACGTCAGCACCTTGTTTCTTTAGGTATGTTAACACCTTTCTCCTTTTAACGGGGTTATTTATTCCCCTGACGTTCAACGAAATACAGTTAAGTTGTCCTCTTTTGTCCATCATTCCCTGTATTCAGAATTACTTGTCAAATGAAAACAGACAGAAATAAATAACCTGAATGTATCATCTTAATCAACACTGTGATAATCCAAGCATGGAGAGAGAGACCAGCTGAGACCCCCAAAAAACCCGAAAGAAAAACAAACAAAAAAAAAGAAAACAAAAAAGAAAAAAAAATGACAGGTTAACACATATCTTCCCCCCCATCACCCCTGGTGCTGTCCCCAAATGACAAGCACAAAATCCCTGAAGCTTCTCTACTTCCTCTGAGAGATCCATTCACCTTAGAGTTACGAAAGTCCCACAACTAGGAAAATGATAATAATTTGCACATCTAGCCTTAACAAACAAAAACAAAACAAACAAAAGAGGAAAAAAAAATCTGTTCTGTTTTATATAAACTCACATCCAAATAATAATTCTGTAGGTTTGACCTGGTAAATAGAAGTAATTAGATTATGCTCTACATTTTTATGATGCACTTAGATTTGCCTTCTACATAAAAAGAGGCTGTGTTCAGACTCTCCTTGGGTGCGCAGGAGGTAAAAAGTAACACACCTTCCCTGATGACAATTTGTTATGGCAGGAAGTAGCCCAAAAAACACTTTTTAACTGGATTCAAAGATACAATAATATTATTTATCCTAACGGTCTGTAGAGAACATTGACAAATTTATATAGGAACGTGATAAAGATATATTACTAGTGCAAAATATTACTGGAGCCTATCAAATAAAATTTGTTGCTTTCACATGGCTGTCTGGTGTAAGCTGGCTGGCTCACGTATCTGGCACTTAGGTGATCACTCGTCACATTTCCCAAATCTGGAAACGGTGAAATCTTATGCACTTTTAGGAGAGTCAAATGCCTTTGTTTCTCCGTTGAAGGAAAGCTGAAGATGGGCTGGGTAAAGGAGCCGGTAGCTTACTCCCTTTTCCTGGAGTATCCCCTTTACCTCGTTGAAGGCTGCACGATGTCTGTTCAAATCGGCGCTAAATTCCGGGAAGATAAAAATCTGCTTTTCCCGGAACTCCAAACGACCCTTCTCTGTGGCGAGGCGTTGTATTTTCTCCTTCTCCTGGTGGTAGTGGACTCGTACGATGAATGGCTGCGGCCGTCCTCCCTCCCTGGGTGTTGGAGCTGCTGCCCGATGATCTCTGTCCAGAACCGTGGGTTTCGCCAGACCATGTGGACCACCAAGTACTTTGTGTAACAATCCAGCGATGAATCTGGTCAGGTTTCCTTGTTCTAATCCCTCGGGTACTCCCAGAAGCCGGAGGTTGCATCATCTTCCTCTGTTCTCCAATTCATCCACTTTCAGCTGTAGTTTATTGTACTCATTGCTCAACTCTGTGTATCTAGTCTCCATGGTTGCCATGCGAGCATCCTGGCTGTTTAGCACATCCTCGTGTTCAGGTATTTTCTCCTGACACTCTTCAAGGCCTGTTATAATTGAATCAATAGATCGCTTGATTTCTTCTCACAGACTGTCAGCCTCTTCTTTAATAACCTCTTTAACAATGTCGCGAAAGGCTTGCAATGTGCTTGTATCGATAGCAGCCTTGCTAGCAGCAGCTGTAGTTCTGTTAGCCTCCAATTCTGGGATGGTGGGTTGCCCGGCTTTTGCGGCTGATTTTGAAGGCATTTTGACCAAAAGTGTTGTCTGTTATCCCGTGGTCATTAAATACGGCTTCTTTTAATCACTTTGTGGAAATTATGTAGTATTTCTGAGTGAAAATGTTGGGATCTTGTGACTCACACGTCTACTCCATAACGCGCCCTGCGTGGCTCCTTCAAATTCATTTTATTGTATAGTCCACATATGTATGTGTTTTGCACTCAAGTGGCAGCTAATTTCAGCTCTTCTAGTTTTGTATTTTTTTTTTTTTTTAATTTAAGTTTTTGTAAAGGGTATACAGGTCATTACAGCATTGCATTGTTTACATTTTCATCACATGTTCCCTTATTTTTTGCTATTTGACAACATTGGTAGGATAATTATTACAACACCCCCCTTTTTTTTTAAAGTGAAAGAAAAAGTGAAATTAAAGAGAATAAAATAAAAAAAACAAACAGAACAGCAAAAAACAAACAGAAAATTAAGTAATTAAAAGTAGAAGAGCATCTGAGTAGCGTTGGAACAAAGAGCGGTGCCATTATTGAAATGGTATTTGTCAAGGATTAGATCTAATGGAAGACACATATGCGATCCAGGGTTGCCAAGAGTTCAAGAACCCATCCATGTCCTGTCTCAGTGCGAATGTCAACTTTTCCATCGAGTAAATGTCTTGAATCACGTTAATCCAATCTTCAGGTGTAGGACAGTCCTTCAGCATCCATTTTTTAGTTAGGGCTTTTTTACTTGCCAATATTAAAACATTGAATAAGTATTTATCTCCTCGTCTTTCCAGTGAGTCCGGTAGTAAACCCAAATACAAAGTTACAAAAGAAAAGGGAACTGTTATTTTGAATATTTTCCCCAATATTGTCTGTACATTGGTCCAATATTGGTGGATAACTGGGCATGACCAAAACACATGAAAATGATTTGCAGTCTTTTCACCACACAAGCTCCAACAGTTAAGATAAGAGATAAGATAAGATAAGCCTTGATTAGTCCCACAATGGGGAAATTCCAGGATTGCAACAGCACAGGGATAGCAACACTCAGAGCAACAATCAGAAGGCAAGAAAAAAAACAAGCAAGCAAGAGCAGCTAATATACATATGTACATATTACTATAAAATATATATATACACACACACAGACACACAGTGCAGAGCATTGTAGCTGGATGGAATAAATATATAAATATATAAACACACAGTGCAGAGCATTGTTGCTAGATGGGATGAAACAGCATAACCGTCTACTTAGTTATCCTACATGGTATGATTATGTGCCCATACATATTCTCACCCTCCATAGTGACCAGTATTTTCCTAGTTGTATGCCGGAGGGGACCATTGTGTAAGTCTATTGCATCTTTTGCATTCAAAAAACTATTAGTTTGTTACGTCTTTTTGCTATCTCTGCGAGCAGCCCTGCTTAGGTTGTACAGTCTGACAGCCGTTGGTAGGAAGGACCTGCGAAACCTCTCGGTTGTGCACCTGGGATGATGTAGTCTGCTGCTAAATGAGCTCCTCAGTGCATTCAGTATGTCCTGCATAGGGTGGAACTCGGACTCCAGCAGAGATGACAGTTTAGCCACCGACCTTCTCTCTCCTATCTCCTCCACCGGATCAAGGCGCTGCCCCAGGACAGAGCTAGCTTTCTTGATCATTTTGTTCAGCCTCTTCCTATCGGCTGCAGTAATGCCACTGCCCCAGCAGACCACTCCAAAAGTGATGGCTGATGCCACCACCGTGTCATAGAATGTCTTCAGCAGCGCCCCTTGTACACCAAAAGACCTGAGTCTCCTCAGCAGGAACAGCCTGCGCTGTCCCTTCTTGTAGAGTGCGTCAGTATTGTGTGACCAGTCTAGTTTATTGTTCAGATGAACACCCAGGTACTTATAGGATGTCACCATCTCGATGTCTGTTCCCTGTATATTTACTGGTGCTGTGAGGGGCTGCCCATGCCTGCGGCAGTCCACCATCAGCTCCTTAGTTTTCCTCGCGTTGATCTGGAGGCAGTTCCAATGGCACCAGTCCACGAAGTCCTGGATAAGCCCTCTGTACTCAGCTTCATCTCCATTGGAGATGAGGCCAACGATCGCAGAGTCATCAGAGAACTTCTGTAGATGGCAGTGTGTTGTGTTGTGTGAGAAGTCCGCAGTATAAAGAGTGAACAGGAAGGGAGCCAGCACCGTTCCCTGGGGGGCCCCCGTGCTACCGATGATCGTGTCGGACACACAGTCCCGGGTACTCACAAACTGAGGCCGGTTCGTGAGGTAGTCCAGGATCCATGATGAGAGGTGCTGGTCCACCCCTGCGCGCAGCAGCTTGTCCTTCAGGATCATCGGTTGGATGGTGTTGAAAGCACTGGAGAAGTCAAAGAACATGATCCTCACCATATTCCCGGGCTTCTCCAGGTGGGACAGAGAACGGTGAAGGAGGAAGATCACCGCATCCTCCACCCCAATGCCATGCTGGTAGGCAAACTGGAGTGGATCCATCGCTGGTTCCACCAGGGGGCGGAGGTGAGCAAGGAGCAGTCTCTCCAGGGTCTTCATCAAGTGGGACGTCAAGGCCACCGGTCTGTAGCTGTTCAGGTCTTTGGGGTGGGAAGTTTTTGGTACAGGTACCACACAAGATGTTTTCCACAGCTGTGGTACCCTCCCCAGCTTCAGGCTCAGGTTGAAGATGTACGTCACAATCCCACACAGCTGGTCTGCACAGGACTTGAGGAGCTTTGCGCTGATGCCGTCCGGTCCCGACGCCTTCCTCGCCTTGATCTTCTTCAGCTCC
The DNA here is from genome assembly GCA_020510985.1 of Pholidichthys leucotaenia. Classification (NCBI taxonomy): domain Eukaryota; kingdom Metazoa; phylum Chordata; class Actinopteri; order Cichliformes; family Pholidichthyidae; genus Pholidichthys; species Pholidichthys leucotaenia. The sequence continues at coordinate 180,745,982 of CM035845.1, read as the reverse complement.
GTCCTCACCTGGGTCCTGGTCAGGGTCAGGATGGGGGGCTGTGTGTTGGGAGTGGGGGGGGTGTTGGTGGAGTGGGGAGTGGGCAGCAGGACTTGATTTCTTTAGAGGCAGCAGTGGTTGTTGTGCAGTCAGGGGGGAGGGCGGTTAGTCAAACCTATTGACAGATTCAGGTTGTTCGCCCACTCCCTGCCCCCCGTGGCCTGGGGGGAGGTATTCTGGAGCCCAGAGATGGTTTTGAGGTTTCTCCAGACCCCGCTGATGTCGCTCTGTTGCAGCTTGTCCTCAATATTCTTCCTGAAGCTGTCCTTGCCTTCTCTGATCTTTCTCCTCAGCTCCCTCTGTACGGACTTCAACATCTCCCTGTTCCCCGACCTGAAGATCCTCTTCTTCTCTCTCAGAAGTGTTTTTATCTCAGGGTTGATCCAGGGTTTGTTGTTTGAGCAACACCGTATGGTCTTGGTGGGAACAGATTTGTCCACACAGAAGCTGAGGTAGTCTGTGAAGGTGTGAGTGAGGCCATCGATGTCCTCACCATGTGGATCGCAGAGCTGCTTCCAGGCGGTGGCTTCAAAACAGCCCTTTAGAGTGTCCATTGTCTCCTCAGACCATAACTCCACTGTGCGCATGGCCGGAGGTTGTCTGTGCACTAGGGGTTTGTACACCGGCCGGAGATGAACCAAGTTGTGATCCGATCTCCCGAGTGGGGGGAGTTGTGATGAGGTGTACGCCTCCTTAGTGTTTGCGTAGAATAAGTCCAGTGTTTTATTGTCTCTAGTGTGGCATGTGACATACTGGGTGAACGTGGGTAGAATGGGAGATAGTGAAACATGGTTGAAATCACCTGAGATGAGGAGAAGAGCATCTTGGTGTTCTGTCTGCAGCCTGCTGGTTACTGAATGGATGACGTCACGCGCTGTCCCAGCGTTCGCTGTCGGATTTGCATAAACAACAATGCAGATAACGTGTGAGTGTTCTCTCAGGAGATATGTAGGCCGCATGCTAACAGCTAGCAACTCAGTGTCTTTGCTGCAGTGTCGTTGTTTAACAGTGATATGTCCCGGTCTGCACCAGTTGTTGTTAACATACATTATCACTCCACCGCCCCTTGCTTTGCCACTGTCTGGTGTTCGGTCAGCCCGTATCATGTGGAAACCCTCCAGCTCAATGTTAGCATCTGCTGCTAGTTCAGTTAGCCACGTCTCAGAAAACAAAAGGAGAGAGCACTCCCGATATGTGCTATCGTGACGGCAGATAGCCGCTAGCTCATCTACCTTTCCCAGTAACGACCATACATTTCCCATGACAACAGATGGAAGGGAGGGTCTGTACCTTTTATTTTTTGTCCTCCGCCTTACTCCAATCCGGCAGCCGCGGCGTTTTCGCCTCAGTTCTCTCGGTATGTCGAGTTTTTCCAATGGGACCGGGTGGCGGTTGAATGCTAGCAGCTCTTCCCTGCTGTATCGTATCCTGCTATAAACAGTGGCTCCGTCCACCGGCTCAGGAGACATTTGGGACGATCTGTGTGTCTGTGATATAGTTCAACCCCTTATGGGTAAATTTGTTTTGTGCAGGTGTTCTGAAAAATCTTACCAAATTTTTCCATCCAAATTATCTCCACTGCACAGATGAGGTACTTTTCCATTGCTGTTTATTTAGCTTTTCCCATATTTCCAGTTGTAAAGTGAAATTCCCCTCTTTTTCCCATCTCTCTTTTATATATGATGTGTTGTCTCCTTTTAAGTCTTGAAGACCTTGGTATATTTTAGAAATGTATCTGATCCCTGGGATCCCTTTATATGCCATTAAGAAGACCTTCAGAACACCTGACTGGACCCTTTCCAAATCCTCCTTTTAAAGTATATTGTTTATGTGGTGTCTAAGCTGAAAGAACCTGTAAAGATCTTGATTTATTAGACCTTGTTTTTTCAAATCTTCAAAACTTAAAGTTTGCCCCTTAAAAAAATCGTAATATTTTATCAGCCCCTTCTCTTTCCACTCTTTAAATCTAGTGTCTGTTTTATTGGGGGTAAAGTCTTGATCATAGGCAATACATTGCAGAAGTCGATAGGGCTCTTTAGCTTGATTCTCTCTGACTATCTTAAACCAAATTTTTAGCGGGGTCTCTATCCACGGGTTAGTGTTATTCAAGAGTTTAGGTAAGGCATTGTTCCCTATTATCGCCTGTAGGGGGATGTCACTTATTTGGCATTCGATCTCCTTCCATTGTGCAGTGTAGACTGGGTTACATACAGTGGGGCAAAAAAATATTTAGTCAGCCACTAATTGTGCAAGTTCTCCCACTTAAAAGATGAGAGAGGTCTCCAATTTTCATCATAGGTATACCTCAACTATGAGAGACAAAATGAGGAAAAAAAAAATCCAGAAAATCACATTGAAGGATTTTTAATGAATTAATTGGTAAATTCCTCGGTAAAATAAGTATTTGGTCACCTACAAACAAGCAAGATTTCTGGCTCTCACAGACCTGTAACTTCTTTTTTAAGAGGCTCCTCTGTCCTCCACTCATTGCCTGTATTAATGGCACCTGTTTGAGGTTGTGGACAGGTGTCTTTTATACTGATAATGAGTTCAAACAGTCAGACTCCAAACTCCACTATGGCCAAGACCAAAGAGCTGTCAAAGGACACCAGAAACAAAATTGTAGACCTGCACCAGGCTGGGAAGACTGAATCTGCAATAGGTAAGCAGCTTGGTGTGAAGAAATCAACTGTGGGAGCAATTATTAGAAAATGGAAAACATACAAGACCACTGATAATCTCCCTCGATCTGGGGCTCCACGCAAGATCTCACCCCGTGGGGTCAAAATGATCACGAGAACGGTGAGCAAAAATCCCAGAACCACATGGGGGGACCTAGTTAATGACCTGCAGAGAGCTGGGACCAAAGTAACAAAGGCTACCATCAGTAACACACTACGCCGCCAGGGACTCAAATCCTGCATTGCCAGATGTGTCCCCCTGCTTAAGCCAGTTCATGTCCAGGCCCGTCTGAAGTTTGCTAGAGAGCATTTGGATGATCCAGAAGAGGATTGGGAGAATGTTATATAGTCAGATGAAACCAAAATAGAACTTTTTGGTAAAAACTCAACTTGTCATGTTTGGAGGAGAAAGAATGCTGAGTTGCATCCAAAGAACACCATACCTACTGTGAAGCATGGGGGTGGAAACATCATGCTTTGGGTCTGTTTTTCTACAAAGGGACCAGGACGACTGATCCGTGTAAAGGAAAGAATGAATGGGGCCATGTATCGTGAGATTTTGAGTGAAAACCTCCTTCCATCAGCAAGAGCATTGAAGATGAAACGTGGCTGGGTCTTTCAGCATGACAATGATCCCAAACACACCGCCCGGGCAATGAAGTAGTGGCTTCGTAAGAAGCATTTCAAGGTCCTGGAGTGGCCTAGCCAGTCTCCAGATCTCAACCCCATAGAAAATCTTTGGAGGGAGTTGAAAGTCCGTGGTGCCCAGCGACAGCCCCAAAACATCACTGCTCTAGAGGAGATCTGCATGGAGGAATGGGCCAAAATACCAGCAACAGTGTGTGAAAACCTTGTGAAGACTTACAGAAAACGTTTGACCTCTGTCATTGGCAACAAAGGGTATATAACAAAGTATTGAAATGAACTTTTGTTATTGACCAAATACTTATTTTCCACCATAATTTGCGAATAAATTCATTAAAAATCCGACAATGTGATTTTCTGGATTTTTTTTTTCTCATTTTGTCTCTCATAGTTGAGGTATACCTATGATGAAAATTGGAGACCTCTCTCATCTTTTAAGTGGGAGAACTTGCACAATTGGTGGCTGACTAAATACTTTTTTGCCCCACTGTATCTCTATTAAAGTTTTAATTTGTGCAGCTTTAAAATAGTCCCTGATATTTGGCAGCGCGAGCCCACCTTTGTCTTTGTTTAGCTGTAAGGTTCTATATCTGATTCTAGGTCTCTTGCCCTGCCATATGAATCTTGAGATCCTTCTGTCCAGCTCCTGCCATGTTTTTTTGGGAGGTTCTACCGGTATTGTTTGGAAAAGGTATAGAAGACGTGGAAGTATATTCATTTTGACTGCTTCAATTCTTTGTGCAGTACCTAAGAATGGTATCATATTCCATCTTGCTAGGTCAGATTTTATTTTTGTCACCAGTGGATCATAGTTTAGTGTTATAATTTTGTTGGGTTGTTTCGGGATATTGACCCCCAGATATTTCATAGATTCCATCTCCCAGTTAGTTTTGAGTTCACTTAGTGAATAATGATTTGGGTCATAGTTGAATGTTAAAACTTGGGTTTTATGCATGTTTAATTTGTACCCCGATAAATCTCCATAGTCTGAAAAAACTGAGATTAGTTCTGGTAAAGAAGTGTCCGGCTGCCCTAGGTATATTAAAATGTCATCAGCAAAGAGTGCTATTTTATGTTCCTTCTGACCAAGTGTAATACCTTGAATTTCTTGATTTTGTCTTATCCATTGGCTCAGAGGTTCTATGAAGATTGCAAAGAGCAGTGGAGACAGGGGGCAGCCCTGACGACATCCTCTTTCCAAATGATGATAAATTACCGTTAATCCTTATTTTAGCTGTTGGTTTTTTATATAATGCCTGTATAGTTCTAATGAAGTTGTTATGAAAGTTGAAACTGGATAAGATTCTATATAGGCAAGACCAGTCAACCGAATCGAATGCTTTTTCAGCATCTAATCCCAATATGACTGCATTTGACCGCCACACGAGTAGGCTGCCTGTTGCAACAGCCTTTTTTTTTTTTTTTTTTTAATCTTCCTTCTTCTTTCTACACCTTTCACTCTGTATATATATCACGGACGCACGGATCGCCCCGGGGGTCTCCCGGGTCGGCGGACGGAGCCACGGTTTGCAGCGGGAGACGCTACAGCGGGGAGGAGCTAGTGCTAGCTAGCACTTGGCCGCCGCCCGGTGCTAATGGGAAACTCGACATACCGGGAGCTGTAGCGAAAACGATGCGGGTGCCGGGCTGGAGTTTAGGCGGCGTGCAAGAAATATAAGACAGAATAATAAAGAGCGATGGCAAGAACCAAGCAGACCGCCCGTAAAATCTACTGGAGGAAGAAGCCCCCCAGGATGCAGCTAGCCACCGTTACAGGCCCGTGGCTCTGAGAGAGATCCGTCGCTGCCAGAAATCCACGGAGCTGCTCATCCGTAAGCTGCCCGTCCAGCGCCTGGTGAGGGAGATCGCTCAGGACTTCAAGACCGTCCCGCGTTTCCTGAGCTTCGCCGTCATGGCTCTGCAGGAGACCAGCGAGGCCCACCTGGTGGTCTCTTCTTCGCTAAGGGGGTCACCATCATGCCCAAAGACTTCCAGCTGGCCCGCTGCATCCGCGGAGAGAGAGCTTAGACTTTCTGCTGCACATTCACCAACCAACCATAATGCTCTGCACTGTGTGTCTATATATATATATTTATAGTAATATGGACATATGTTTAGTAGATGTTTTTTCTTGCCTTCTGATTATTGCTCTGAGTGTTGCTATCCCTGTGCTGTTGCAATCCTGGAATTTCCCCATTGTGGGACTAATAAAGGCTTATCTTATCTTATTTGTTATACAGTGGTACCTCTACTTACGAATTTAATTCGTTCCGGAAGAATTCTCGTAACGTGAAAAATTCGTAAGTAGAGGCGCGTTTTACATGTAAATGCTGTAATCCGTTCCAAGCCCCCAAAATTCGGGCATAAATTTTTTATAAATCGTAAAAACGCATCAAAACATGTAACAAATACATATTACAATTAGATTACTGCACAATAAACATAAAATGAGAGTTTAAAATGAGAGAAAGAATAATAAAAGAGAAAGAATAATAAAAATTATGTTCATTTACCCTTTAACTGCTATCGTCGTCAACGTCGTCACCTTTTGCCTTCTTTGGTTCATGTTCTGATCCAAGGACGTTTGCTTTTGTCGGCTTGTAAGTGCTTTGTTTTGTTTTAATACCGTGCTGATCGTTGATGTATTACGGCCATATTCTTTGGCGAGATCAACCAAACGCATAAAGTTTTGGAAAAAACAAACAAACTTCGTGGCCAATGGGATACCAGGAAGATGCTAGGCGATAGCCAATGGCAGAGCAGCTACAGGTATGTTTACGTTCGGTAAACTACGGAAGCTGCGAGGAGCGCGTACTTTTTTGCCTTTCGTATCCTGAAATTTTGTTCGTAACTAGAGGCAATATTTTCCCGTTGAGGCGTCTCGTAACCTGAAAATTCCGTATGTAGAGACGTTCGTAAGTAGAGGTACCACTGTATTTTTTTATATGATGAATTATGTGTAAAGTGCGTCTAATGTTGTCTTGTGTCTGTCTTTGTCTTATAAAACCTGTTTGGTCTAAGTGAATTAAGTCTGTCAGTATGTTTTCTAACCTTTTGGCAAGGATAATGGTAAAAAGCTTATAGTCCTGATTTAATACACTGATTGGTCTGTAGTTGGAGCATTCTAGTTTATCCTTTTCAGGCTTAGGCATAACTGCAGTGACCCCTTCTCTCCAGGAGGGGGGGATTTCCCCTGTGTGGAGGACATAGTTAAATGTTTTCAGGAGGAGAGGAGATAGTTGCTGTTTAAAGGTTTTGTACCACTCTGCTGTATAGCCATCTGCTCCCGGGGATTTGTTAGCTTTAAGTTTCATAATTGCTTTTTCCAATTCTTTAGGTTGTATTTCTGACAGTAGTGTTTTATTTTGTGACTCCGTAAGTTGGGGAAGGTTTAATGTGTTTAGGAATGTCTCGGATGCGTTTTTATGTTTTTTGTGGGAGTATAAGTTCTTATAGTAATTCTCGAAGCTTTTAAGAATATCCTGAATTCTGAATTTTATTTCCTTTGATACTGGGTCTCTGATTTTGTAGATTGCTCTTTCTGTTTGTTGTTTCCTCAATTTATAGGCTAGTAATTTTGCCGATTTACTGCCTGCTTCATAGTGTTTTTGTTTCAGAAATGTAAGTTTCTTCTGGATTTCTATTGTGTAGATCTCATTTATTTGATTTTTAATTTCTTTAATCTTGAGCGAGTCATTAGAATGAGTGTTGCCTTTGTGTTCTTTTTCTAGGCTCTTGAGTTCTGACTCTAATGTGATTAGTTTTTCTTGTCTCAGTTTCTTTTGGGATGCCAGTTTTGCAATAATTTTTCCCCTTATTACAGCTTTGCACGCATCCCACAGTATTAAAGGGGATACTTCTCCATTATCGTTTTCTTCCAAATATCTGAGAATATCTGATTCCAATTCATCTTTCAGTGGTCCTTTCAGGACAGTTGAATTCATCCTCCAGGAAAATGTATTATTTGTGTATTTTTGGATGTTTAAGTCCATATAGATCGGACTGTGGTCAGAGAGATCCATCAGTCCTATTTTACATGTTTTTACTCTTCCAATGTCTCTATTAAACATAAAAAAAGTAATCAATCCTTGAGTAAGATGAATGTGGCGTTGAATAAAAAGTATAATCTTTTACATTGGGGTTGAGTTCCCTCCACATGTCACAGATTCCCATTTCTTTTAATAGCATCCGAGTTTTCCTACTTTGAGTGTTATTTTGATGTGAAGAATTACCTGTTGCATCCCAGTATGGATTCAGTCTTAGATTGAAGTCTCCACCACATATCACTAAACCTTGGGCTTTAGTTATCATTAGGTCAAATATATTTTTATAAAATTTCCATTTAGCCCCTGGTGGTGCATATACATTCAGCAGGGTGATATCTTCTCCCTCTAGCCGCCCAATTACCAAACTGTACCTCCCTTCTTTATCTTTGTGTTCTGATTTTTTTTTCAAATGTAATTTTGGTTGATATCAATGTCGCTACTCCCCTCCTCCTCCCTGACTTATATGAAGATGAAGAGATCATTTTAAACCCTTGTCTATTGAGTTTAGTGTGTTCCACGTCTGTTAGGTGGGTTTCTTGTAAAAATATTATTTCTGCTTTGTCTTTTTTCATTTTGCCTAGAATCTTGGATCTTCTAACTGGATTCAGGATCCCTTTTACATTATATGAGGCTATTTTGGTTACACCCTGTTTCTCCATTGTATTTTTTTATTTAGTATAACAGTGTGGTGGCCCTCTTTTTTGCTACTCAGAAACTGAAAGAACATTAAGAACATAAAAAACATTAAGAACATAGTGTACGAAACTTTAAAACAAAAAACTGTCAAAAAAAACTTCCTGAGCTGGGGTCTCTTTAAAGACCCTGTAAGAGCCCTGATGGAGTGTAGGCTCTGAGGGAAATTCCTCAAACTCTGTTACGTGTTGAGGGCCCTCTCTTACCCCTGTAAGTTGTCCTATGTTTTTAACGTGAATTTCAGATCCCAATCCGAATTTGTAATGATTTTTTTTTTTTTTATGCCTATACCCTATGAGATTGTGTGCACCCTCCCACCCCCATCACAGCAAACATTCACTCTAATACAGTATTTGTTAGTGTGGGGAGAACATGTGGGTCTTTGTCACATTTCTATTTTAACAAGATTTTTTTTTTCCTTTAAATTAAGAAGACATTTGCTTCTAATGCTATAACTGCTCCATGAAAGGTTTTACCACATGCTGATTCTGCATCTCCTTTAATGTTTGTTACCTTGTAGGAGGGGGGATGGAAGTGCAGAATGACTGAAAAGAAAAAAAAACAAAAAGGTCGCTATTCCTTCCTGAAACTGGAAAGCTTATCTTTGTAGCTCTGGGGCTGGGTTTCCCGTTGCTGGCCCGTGGATTTTGAAGGTCTCTGAGTGGACCACGTTTGAGCTCTGATCCTCTCGCTCAGGTCTGCTGCGGGTTTAAACACCGATACCGGGAGCCCTCTTCTCGCCATGTCAATTGTTGCTTCTTCCGCCGAATTATAGAGACATGACTCTTCACCGTAAAAGACCCTTAACTTCGCAGGAAATGGCGTCTGAAAGCGTAGATTCTGTTCCCGTAGTACCTTTTTGGTGTCGTTATATTCCCGTCGCTTTTTAAGTACCTCCGGGGCGTAATCGTGCTCCACGAAGACTTTTCTCTCTTGGTGCATAAATCCTTTTTTCTGCCAAGCCTGTCTTACAACCTCTTGTTTTATTTTGAATCGGAGAATCTTACCACCACCGAACGTGGGGGCGCTTCTGCCGCTGGCTTTGCGGCTAATGTACGATGGGCCTTTTCTATCTTCAAATCAGTGGTTTGTGGAATATCCAACTTCTCTCTCAGTAAGGATTCCACGCATTCCGACACTGTGTTGAAACTACCTTCAGCTCCTTCTTTCAGACCGTGAATTCTAATGTTGTCTCGTCTCTGTCTTCCTTCTTGGTCGGTTAGCTTAGCCTTCAGCCTTGACTGTTTTTTATGTAAATCCAGCATAGAATCTTCAAGCACTTTTAATTCTTTCTTCAGCTTCCAAGATTCGGTTCTCGGCCTGTTCCACTCTGCTGTTCGTCCTTTTTAATTCCTCTCTGAATTCATGAAATTCGGCCCGAAATCGTCGTAATTCATCAAATAGCGATTTCAAGCTAACCTTCTTGTTAGCTACGTTCAGCTCCTCGTCTTCTGAACGGAGGTCCTCCGGTTCAGATTTTGCGGCTGCTGCGCGTCCTGGCCTGGGGAATGTCAGTTTCTTCTGTTTTTGGTTAGGCATGGTGTTTTTGTCTTTTGATTTTTATTCTTCCAAAAATCCGTTAAGTCTGATTTTGAAGATGTTTTCCTGGATTGGGTCTGGGAGCTTCAGCGTTAAGTTGCTATCACCATGGCATCCAGACCGGAAGTCCTAGTTTTGTATTTTTTGAATGTTTTTGCGTAGTTCTGGCACTTGCTGGTGTTTGTGGTTGTGCCAGACTGGAGGCTTCTCACCACACGGTGACAGACGACATCCAAGCACAGTGTTGTGTCGTACGTCTGCTCAAAGGTAAATTTGATTACGTCCAACATATTTTAACAAAATGCAGCCGACTTTATTACGGTGGAGACGTGCTGGTTGGATTGCCCACCGCGTCATTATGAGTACAGGCAATGAGAAGTCATAAATCATGACTCTTTCTTTGTTTGGTAGGGCAGGTCCCGGGAAAACCCCATGAGTGTCTGGTATCATTGGAAAGCTTAGAAATCGTACTTTCTAAAAATACCTATGTTTATGTGGAAGACATAACTCCCGACCGATCGAATGCGAGTTTTCAACCTAGCTAAAATGTCAACAAATTGTCTTTTTCTTGGTCAGTTTTTGTGACTTCCTACAAATTAAATATCATTTTGAAGGTCTTTCAATACAGAATATGGAAATACCATTACATCAGTTTTGAAAATGTCCTCAAAGTGACTAATTTTGCCAGCATGGTTCATTTGTTTACAGCGTTAGCCTCTTAGCAGCGGCGCTAACTAACGGAGCGACTGTGTACCAGGCCACTTTTTAGGTCATCTTCCCATCCCTCGATAGTCGTGGGAAGCGGTATGATTATATTACTGTTTTGAGGTGCAAGAGGCCGTGTTCCCGCATTTCTGATGCTGAAGTCATTGTTTTTTTTTATAAGGAAAAGTGTCCCGTTTCAGTGACAACCATATGTTCTAAACTAGTACCGGAAGTTGCTACCATAATTCACGCAAGGCATCATGGGGCCTAGGAATAAGGTGGATACTTGATATTTTGTTATTGCACTGGACAGAGACTTTATTCGATTGTTGGCCCAGTAAGGGCCTTGGTGATGGTATGGGTGTTCTGGGAAAAAAAAAAAAAAGAAATATTTCAAAGAAAAATGCATGAGATACTGGCTGGTCTGGAAGGGGTTGAGGTCTACATGGATGATGTTATAATCTACAGCCCCAGCATGCAGGTGCACGGTGAACGTTTGGAAAAAGTTCTGCAAAGAATGGAGAGAGTGGGACTGAAATTTAAAAAAAAAACAAAAAAACAGAGAAATGCTGCTTCAGACAAAAACAACTGTATTTCCTGGGTCATCTGGTGGATGAGAAAGGAATCCAGCCAGATCCTGGAAAAGTAAAGGCAATAGCTGAACTATCCGCACCAACAAACATCAAAGAACTGAAAAGAGCACTCGGAATGATAAACTATGTGGGGAAATACATACCTCACCTGGCCACTGTTGAAGCCCCACTTTGACCTTCTCAAAACCAGCCAAGTGTGGACGTGGGATGAACAGCGAGAGAGCATTTCAGAGCCTGAAACAAGCATTAATGAGCACACCTGTGCTGGCATATTATGATCCAAAGAAACCAACAGTGGTATCTGCCGGTGCTAGTGCTATGGGTTAGGATGCGTGCTCCTCCAGCAACATGGAGACAACTGGAAATCTGTTGCTTATGGCTCAAGAAAGCTAACAAGTGCAGAGACTCGTTATGCTCAGATAGAAAAGGAGTGTCTTGCAGCAGTCTGGGCATGCGAACACTTTAGCAAATATCTGAACGGCATGGACCAGTTTAAACTAATAACTGACCCTTAGTCCCATTGATTAACACCAAAGATCTGGATACGGTGCCACTCCGGTGCCAGAGGCTGCTTCTCAGGCTAATGAGATTTGACGGCAAAGCAGAATATGCACCTGGTAAGACACTTGTGCTAGCAGATACTCTGGTACTGTCCTCTGGGCTGTGGGACATAGTCAGTGACACAGAGGCAGATGTTGGATGCTATGTAACAATGCTACCGGCGAGCACAGGGACACTAAATGATATAAAAGCAGCTACTCTCTCTGACAGTCAACTGAAAATAGTCATAACACTGATACAAAATGGATGGCCTGATGTGACATCAGTGCATCCCACAGTAAGAGACTATTATCACTACAGAGGTGAACTGTCTGAGCGTGATGCCCTAATCATCAGAGGGAGCCACATTGTAATACCACAAATCATAAGAAAGGAAATATTAAACAAAATCCATGAGGGACACCAGGGACTTTCTAAATGCGGAGAAAGGGCACAAGGTTCAGTATGGTGGCCTGGACTGTCAGCAGATTTGAAACAAAGACTGGAGAAATGTGAGTTCTGTTGTGAATATAGGAGAGCACAGAAAAAAGAGCCACTTAATGCAACCCCCTTACCAGACAAGCCTTGGCAGAGGGTTGGAATGGACTTTATACTAGAGATACCTGTCACTACTGCAGAACAAGTGGTCTTGAAGTTGAAAGCAACCTTTGCCCGGTTTGGGATCCCGGACATAGTGTGCTCAGATAATGGACCCCAGTTCTCTTGTGAAACTTTTAAACAATTCAGTGAAGACTATGACTTTGTACACATCACATCCAACCCACATCACCTTCAGGGAGTGGCCAGGCAGAAAGAGCTGTGCAGACAGCTAAAAGGATCCTACAACAGAAAGATCCATTGCTAGCACTGTTAAGCTACCATGCTACACCCATGACATCAACAGGAGTGAGCCCTGCGGAACTGCTGATGGGCAGAAGGATTCACACTACATTGCCTGTGCTGGACTGCAATTTAAAACCTAAATGGTCAGACGTCTCTCTCACCGGGCAGAAGGATAGAGAGGAAAAGGAGAGGCAAGCATTTTACTTCAACCAACGTTATGGAGCACGACCTCTACCGGTTCTCCAGCCTGGTGACAGGGTCCTGGTAAAACTAGCCTCCGAGAAGCAGTGGAATACTCCATCTCGGGTGCAGCAGAGCATCTCTCAGCATTCATACGTCATCAGCTCATTGGGGTGTCTCCATGAGTCATCTGACAGCCGAAGGTATCCGTCCTCCCGAACAGCCACCACCTTCAGCCGCCCCTGGTCTTCACATCACTTCTTCTTTCCGTGGGCACCTCTTAGTGGAGCCTCCTCTTTGGGTCGAGCCATATCACTGACTCTTAAAGGAACTTGCCTCGACTTCACATGTCCACGATGTCTCCATCGGGCCTCCTCACCGGGCAGTGCCATACTGACGACCCTCCACGAAGCCCGACTTGGCCTGCAGTGTTCCTGTGTGGCATGTCTGTTTCCTGTGCCAGCCGGTCCTGCCCCACTCTCTTTCATTTTAAATGCTGGAGTAGCCGTAGCAGCCCCATGCTTCTCAGTATCTCCAGGCCGTACCCTGGAAGCAGAGGGGGTCGTCTTCACAGCCTCACTTGCCATTATCGGCATTCCACCATGCCGCCCAGTTCCCTCACCAAGGGTAATGCGGGCCCTGGCACCGGAACCCTGCCCTGATGGTCCTGTCCATCTCCCAGAATACTAGGCCATGTGTTGTCCCAAACCGCATCGTCAACCACTCGCGGAACTGGCTGGTCCCACAAACCACAGCCCGATCATTCCTCTCTGCAGCTGTTGGTGATTGAGAAGCCCAGTCCATAAAACAGATCACAGCCCATCACATTCGACCCACTCACGGTCACCATGAACTGTATATTAGACATCATCGCTGTTTTGTACCTCGCCGTCAGCTCCAGCGAACCCACGATAGACAGCCTATTACCGCCATACTCACAAAATGGCATTGACAGACCTCTCACATGATGGTAGGGGAAATAACTCTTTATAGTAGACCAGTTCAACACGGACCTCACCGCGCCCATGTCCACCAAAAACGGCACGTCCTCGCCGTCCAACGTAACTGTTAGATATGTACGGCCTTCTGTGCTTGGGGATACAGTGTGAATAACCATAGGAGTCTGGGCAGGGGAATCCACTTCACGTCATCGCTCCCCTCGCTCAAACTTTTTATAGGCCCTGGCAAAATGATTTAGGAGCCCACACTTGCCACAGCATTTGCCTTTTGCCAGACACTCTCTTGCCTTGTACCGGTGCTTGGTAGACCTACAGCCAACACACTTCGGCGACCCCGGGGCAGACCTTATTTTAACAGCGGTAGCGTATTCTTCTTTGTCTTCCACGCTGTCATTGCTACCCGGGTCTACAGCCTGCACCGCTGATTGAGTCGGGTTGCCCCAACGCTATTCTCTCACCAAGGTCCCGTGACAGTTTGTCTGCTGCTTCAAATTGCTGGGCTATCTCCACCGCTTTGGCCAACGTCAGCTCACCGGAATGGGTAAGGAGTCTTGACTGTGCTGCTGCACACAACGTGTGCTCCGCTAACTGATCGCGGACCATTTCTTCCTCTAAGGTCCCAAACTGACAACCCCCAGCCAGTTGGCGCATGTCAGCAACATACGCTGACAATCCGCTGGCGGCGCTGTCGGAACTGGATCCTGCGGACTATGACGTTTTCAGGGGCACAAAAGTAGCGCGCCATTAGTCACACACATCAGTGTGTGAATGTGTGCGTGAATGGGTGGATAGCAGGATCTGTAAAGCGCTTTGGTCATCCAGGTATGAGAAAAAGCGCTATATACAGTGGGGCAAAAAAGTATTTAGTCAGCCACCAATTGTGCAAGTTCTCCCACTTAAAAGATGAGAGAGGTCTCCAATTTTCATCATAGGTATACCTCAACTATGAGAGACAAAATGAGAAAAAAAAAATCCAGAAAATCACACTGAAGGATTTTTAATGAATTAATTGGTAAATTCCTTGGTAAAATAAGTATTTGGTTACCTACAAACAAGCAAGATTTCTGGCTCTCACAGACCTGTAACTTCTTCTTTAAGAGGCTCCTCTGTCCTCCACTCATTACCTGTATTAATGGCACCTGTTTGAACTCATTATCAGTATAAAAGACACCTGTCCACAACCTCAAACAGTCAGACTCCAAACTCCACTATGGCCAAGACCAAAAAGCTGTCAAAGGACACCAGAAACAAAATTGTAGACCTGCACCAGGCTGGGAAGATTGAATCTGCAATAGGTACGCAGCTTGGTGTGAAGAAATCAACTGTGGGAGCAATTATTAGAAAATGGAAGACATACAAGACCACTGATAATCTCCCTCGATCTGGAGCTCCATGCAAGATCTCACCCCGTGGGGTCAAAATGATCACGAGAATGGTGAGCAAAAATCCCAGAACCACACGGGGGGACCTAGTGAATGACCTGCAGAGAGCTGGGACCAAAGTAACAAAGGCTACATCAGTAACACACTACGCTGCCAGGGACTCAAATCCTGCAGTGCCAGACATGTCCCCCTGCTTAAGCCAGTACATGTCCAGGCCCGTCTGAAGTTTGCTAGAGAGCATTTGGATGATCCAGAAGAGGATTGGGAGAATGTCATATGGTCAGATGAAACCAAAATAGAACTTTTTGGTAAAAACTCAACTTGTCGTGTTTGGAGGAGAAAGAACACCATACCTACTGTGAAGCATGGGGGTGAAAACATGAATGAATGGGGCCATGCATCGTGAGATTTTGAGTGAAAACCTCCTTCCATCAGCAAGGGCATTGAAGATGAAACGTAGCTGGGTCTTTCAGCATGACAATGATCCCAAACACAACGCCCGGGCAATGAAGGAGTGGCTTCGTAAGAAGCATTTCAAGGTCCTGGAGTGGCCTAGCCAGTCTCCAGATCTCAACCCCGTAGAAAATCTTTGGAGGGAGTTGAAAGTCCGTGTTGCCCCGCGACAGCCCCAAAACATCACTGCCCTAGAGGAGATCTGCATGGAGGAATGGGCCAAAATACCAGCAACAGTGTGTGAAAACCTTGTGAAGACTTACAGAAAATGTTTGACCTCTGTCAATGCCAACAAAGGGTATATAACAAAGTATTGAGATGAACTTTTGTTTTGACCAAATACTTATTTTACCGAGGAATTTACCAATTAATTCATTAAAAATCTTTCAATGTGATTTTCTGGATTTTTTTTTTTCTCATTTTGTCTCTCATAGTTGAGGTATACCTATGATGAAAATTGGAGACCTCTCGCATCTTTTAAGTGGGAGAACTTGCACAATTGGTGGCTGACTAAATACTTTTTTTCCCCACTGTAAGTGAACGCAATTTACTATTTACCATTAGCCCAACCACGTCCTCAAAACTGGCGCTCACTCTCAATGTGCTAAGAATGGGCTGTCCCTCCATACCAAGATTATGGACCAGTATTGCTCGCGCACGCAATTTCTCCAACTCAGAGGTTCAGTGCCACCAGATAATTCTCGAATGTGGCAAACCACCTCTCCCCTGGCACCGGTGGCTCACCAGGAAGCTCCAGAAATGGCCGAATGGCCAAAATACCTTTATCCATACTTTTATCCTCGTTGCCAAATGTTATGTCCATAATTGTAATCCAGTGACGAGGCCAGAGGTGCAAACAGAACTTAACTTTATTGGTGACTCACAGACACAAGGCATTCCGTACAGGCAGAGGCGAAGGTCAAAAGAGACCGTGCCTCTTCCGCGTTGGTCTTTTATCCACCTTATTCCTGGGGGCGCCGCTGTAGGAACGATTATGGGTGGAGCTTCTGGTTTCGGCGGACCTAGTGTTAAATCAGTCAGTAAGAGTGGAGTAGCAGGGGCATTTAAAATGACATTTTTAAAAGTTTTTCAAATTCATTTTAATGTATAGTCCACATACATGTTTTGCACTCAAGTGGCAGCTAATTTCAGCTCTTCTAGTTTTTGTATTTTTTGAATGTTTTTGCGTAGTTCTGGTACTTGCTGGTGGTTGTGCCAGACTGGATAAATGGAGGCTTCTCACCACACGGTGACAGACGACATCCAAGCACGGTGTTGTGGCGTACGTCTGCTCTAAGGTAAATTTGATTATGTCCAACATATTTTAACAAAATGCAGCCGACTTTATTACGGTGGAGACATTGATATATGTGATCTGTGCTGGCAAAATGGGTCAGAATGAATACAGGCAGAGAAATCATAAATCATAACTCTCTCTTCGTTTGTTAGCGGCAAGTCCCAGGAAAACCCCCATGAGTGCCTGGTATCATTGGAAAGCTTAGAAATTGTACTTTCTAAAAATACCTATATTTTTGCGGAAGATGTAACTTCCGACCGATCGAATGCGAGTTTTCAACCTAGCTAAAATATCAACAAATCGTCTTTTTCTGAGTCAGTTTTTGCGTACTGCCTACAAATTAAATATCATTTTGAAGGTCTTTCAATACAATATGGAAATAGCGTTACATCAGTTGTGAAAATGTCCTCAAAGTGACTCATTTTACCAGCACAAGTAATTTGTTTACACCGTTAGCATCTTAGCAGCGGTGCTAACTAAAGGCGCTAATGTGTATGAGGCCACTTTTTAAGGTCATCTTTCCATCCCTTGATAGTCGTGGAAAGTGGTATGATTATATTACTGTTTTGAAGTGCAAGAGGCTGTGTTCCTGCTTTTCTGATGCCGAAATCATCATTTTTTTTAACAAGGAAAAGTGTCCCGTTTCAGTGACAATCATATGTTCTAAACTAGTACCGGACGTTGCTACCATAATTCACACAAGGCATCATGGGGCCTAGGAATAAGGTGGATACTCAGGGTGGTGGCGGAACCGGAAAGGTGGAGCCACCACCCTCATCACACAATAACACGTCATATTCATATACATGTATTCATATACATACGTTTCTAGCTTACAAAGCTAACTGTTTTCGGCCGATTTTCGGCAGTTTTATGGTCTATTTATGGTCAGTTTTCCCTGTCGTCATCAAGTTGGACAATAAATCTTACTCAAATGGATGTATCCTTTTGGATCCTTTGGTCCAAAAATATGGTCCATTTGTATTGCAGTCATTACAGGTGCATCAGCAGATGACCTCTGTTCAGATAAAAAGTAAATTGTGCATTTTCTTTGGAAATCAAAGTCCCAGAGTCTGGAGAAAGAGTGGAGAGGCACAGAATCTAAGTTGCTTGAGGTTTATTGTGAAGTTTCCACAGTCAGTGATGATTTGAGGAACCATGTCATCAGCTGGTGTTGGTCCACCGTGTTTTATCAAGACCAAAGTCAGCGCAGTCGTCAACCAGGAAATTTTAGAGCACTTCATACTTCTCTCTGCTGACAAGCTTTATAGAGAAGCTGATTTCATTTTCTTGCAGGACTTGCCCCCCCCCCCCCCACACACACACATACACAGCCAAAAGTATCAAAACCTGGTTTAATGACTATGGCATCACTGTGTTTGATTTGCCAGCAAACTCTCCTGACATAAACCCCATAGAGAATTTATGGAGTATTGTCAAGAGGAAGATGAGACACCAGACCCAACAATGCAGACAAGCTGAAGGTCACTATCAAAGCAACCTGAGCCTGCATAACACCTCAGCAGTACCACAGGCTGATCATTTCCATGCCACGATGCATTGATGCCATACTTCATACAAAAGAAGCCCTGAGCAAGTATTGAGTGTGTACCTGGACATACTTTTCAGTCAGCCATTTCTATTAAAAAACTATTTTTTAAAATTAATTTTATGTAATACAGTGGTACCTCTACTTACGAAATTAATAGGTTCTGGAAGTAGTTTCGTAACCTGAAAATTCCGTAAGTAGAGACGCGTTTTCCATGTAAATGCCCTAATCCGTTCCAAGCCCCCCAAAATTCGGACATAAATTTTTTATAAATCATAAAAATGCATCAAAACATGTAACAAATACATGTTACAATTAGATTACTGCACAATAAACATAAAATGAGAGTTGTACATAATGTAAAAAACAAAGAATAAAGTAAAGAATAAAAATTATGTTCATTTACCTTTTAACTGCTATCGTCGTCACCTTTTGCCTTCTTTGGTTCATGTTCTCTCTCAGCAGTGGTTTTTGCCTGACGTTTTGTAAAGAACCGATCCAAGGACGTTTGCTTTTGTCGGTTTTTAACAATCCTTCGAAAATGTGCAAGGCAAACATCATCATAGTGAGCGATAGCCCGACTAGTGAACACTTTTTCTGGGTGATTCTTTTCAACAAATTCCGAAACTTCATGGAATTTTCCTAAAATGTCTTTTATTCGGGCTGATGGAATAATGGCTGCCTCCTCCTCGTCCTCTCTGAACTCCTCCTGCACTGCCGTGTGTTGCATCGCAACTCTTCGAAATGACAGAGAGGCCTTTGGAAGGAGTCGTAGCTTTTAGGGCTTCCTTTTGTTTTAATACCGTGCCGATCGTAGATGTATTACGGCCATATTCTTTGGCGAGATCAACCAAACGCATCCCGTTTTCATACTTTTCGATTATCTCTTGCTTTGTTTGTATGGACAAAAAAACTCTTCTTCTTTTCTTCTTTTCCACTTTTCTCCATCACTTTCTTGGGGTCCATAGTGAATAAAAGTTAATACACACACGTAAAACTGTCCGAACACTTCGTGGCCAATGGGATGCCAGAAAGATGCTAGGCGATAGCCAATGGCAGAGCAGCTACAAGTGTGTTTACGTTCGGTAAACTCTGGGAGCTGCGAGTAGCAGCGCGTACTGTATTTTTGCCTTTCGTATCCTGAAATTTCTTTCGTAACAAGAGGCAATATTTTCCCGTTGAGGCGTGTCGTAACCTGAAAATTCCGTATGTAGAGACGTTCGTAAGTAGAGGTACCACTGTATTCTAATTTTTTGAGAAATTGAATTTGGGGTTTTCATGGGCTGTAAGCCATAATCATCAAAATTAAAATAAACACTTGAAGTATATCACTCTCTCTGTAATGACTTTATATAATATAGAAGTTTAATTTTTTTGAATTGAATTACCTAAATAAATCAACTTTTTGTTGACATTTTAATTTATTGAGATGCTCCTGTAATTGTGGGATGGCAACAAGCTACTTTCAGTAAGTCACTTGTTAGAGCTCATGCTAACGTTACCTGGTTAAAAGTTATATTTCAATCCAGTGTTATGATTTTTCCAAAATCTGTTTTAATAACTAAATAGATGAAATTCTAAGCTTTCAAATGATGTAAGGCATGACTGCCTTCTGTAAGCATGTTTAACACAATTCACTATGACGCAGCTGAGATTTAAAAAAAACAAACAAAACAAACACGCCCGGCCCCAGTATCCGGAAGAATAAGACCTGCCATAAGTCATAGGCACTTGCATCACTTTAAAAACCAACATGATGAGGTAGTGTACACTAGATGCCGTATTGGCTACTCAAGGCTCACGCACAGCATTTTATTAAAAGGTGAAGCCCCACCATATTGTCAGTTCTGCAGAGGATGTTTATTAATAAAGCACATTTTACTTGACTGTCCTGCTGTCATGACAAGACGTTTTTGTTTTTTTTTTCCACAATATCTTTATTGAACCTCTTTTTTTTTTTAACAAACATGATACAATCAAACACTAACACTAAAGTACTACAAAAAAAAAAAAAAAAGATGCACTAAAAACACCAAAAACCACCAGCAAAATCAAATCTTCAACAATGCTCCTCTGTTGACTTCCGGTTATGGCTGCCACGTAAGACGGACGTGTTTCACTCTGCTCTGCTCCTGGAGAAAAAAATCGGCAAATAACTCTCTCATTTGGGACAGAACGTATCCCAGCGTTTGGGCGAGGATATGTCGGCGAAACCTAAGGCTGGAAAACTAGGTAAAGGAAAAAGCGAGCCGCCGAAACAGTCCAAATTAACGGACTTTCAGGTCTGTGACGCAGCAAACAAAACTCCATATATGGCGGAGGAGGCTGGCAACGGTGCGATATCTGCGGGGAGAGGCGCAGATGCGCTGATGGCTGCCATGAGTTCAATGAGAGCGGACTTTTCCTCTAGATTTGATGGGATTATGACAGCGTTGGAAGGAATAAGAAAGGAATTGGGTGACTGTGTAGAACGAACGGCGCAGATGGAGCTCCGTCTCGCTAGTGCTGAAGATGACGTCACCCGTCTTCAATTAAAGGTGCGCACTTTGGAAAAAAAAAATAAATGTCTAGAAGATAATATTTTGGATTTGGAATCTCAGTCGAGACAGAATAACTTGAGGCTGGTGGGTCTTCCAGAGGAATCAGAAGGTCGGGACGTATGTTCCTTTCTGGAAAAGTGGATTCCGGAGGTGCTGGGCAGCGCGGAGCTGCAATCAGCAGTGGTTCTGGAAAAAGCACATCGTATTGGCCCACGGAGAGATAAGGGACCGCCGAGGACCTTAATTATGAAGTTTCTTAGCAACAGAGACAGGATGAAGATCTTCAACGCTGCACGAGCTAAAGGAGAGATTAAACACCAGGATCAGCAGGTGCGGTTCTACCCAGATTTGGCCACAGGAATCCAACAATTGAGGAAGCAGTTTGATCCCATACGTAAGGAGCTGCGCAACCTTGGGATTCGTCATGGTGTAATCTATCCTGCGAGACTGCTGACCACGTATGAGGGCAGAACCCACATCTTCAAGACCCCAGAGGAGGCGCAGGAGTTCATCAAGAAGATCAAAGAAGAAGAAGAGACTGGTGGGAGCTAAGCATGAACAAAATATAAGGTAGAATAATTAAGCATTTGCATAGGCATCTGACTGACTTGAAGTAAACAGCAAGTTTACAAAATATAGATTGTATTATATATTAAAAAAAAAAAAAACAAACAAAAAAAACTGATGTACAAAGTTGTTAAAAATTTTGGAGTTAAGTTGGAAAACTACAGAGGAGAGTTAATGTTACGTCATTAAAAGCAGTAGAGTTAGGGTGATTGGGAGGATGAAGAAGGAGTGGCTTAGGCTGTTCCCCGTGGGTGTGGAGCGGTCGATGGCTATATCGGGAGACGGAATTTTTCTTTTGATTTTGGGGGGTTCGCCACAAGTGTGGGAAGGGGGAATTTGTTTGTGTGTAGTTTGTAGGATGAATGTTCAACCACTCATGTTTTTGCTTCTCTGTATGAGCATGTTTACACTGCAAGGTAATCCCAAACTCTCTATTGATCATAAACCAAAGTGTTAATCTTAATTTAACTTCATGGAATTGCAGAGGTCTACAAAATTTAAAAAAACTTAAACAAGTTATGAATAAAATAAAAGACATGGGTTCAAAAATTGTGTTTTTACAAGAAACTCATCTAATAGAGGAGGATATAAAAAGAATTAGGAGTAGATGGCAAGGAAGTGTATTCACCTCATCATTTTCATCCCGGGCCAGGGGAGTTATGACTCTCATACATAAATCAGTTCCTTTTCAAGTGAAAAATGTAATTGGAGACAAACTTGGAAGATATGTAATCATTCAAGGTTCTTTGCTATTAGAAAATATAAATCTTGTGAACTTATATGGTCCCAATATAGATGATCAAAAGTTCTTTGCTAATTTATTTCTTATTTTATCATCACTTACAGGGCAACATATAATAGCAGGGGATTTTAATTGTACATTGAATCCAGGTATAGATAGATAAACAGGACTGGATTATACGCACAATGGATGTAGGATGACTATTAATCATTTTATGAAAGAATTGAGATTGTTGGATATATGGAGAGAAATGAAACCACAAGTTAAAGCCTATTCTTGTTATTCCAGTACCTACAAGACATTCTCACGTATTGATTATTTTTTGATTTCCACAGAATTAAGATCCAAGATTCAAAACTGCTTTTATGATAACATCGTGATCTCTGATCATGCACCCTGTTGTCTAATATATGTAGATAAAAAATTGACAAAGGAATCAGGTAGATGGCAATTTCAGCATAAATGGCTTCAGGATGAGGAATTTGTCAAGTATATAGAAAAACAGATAGACGAGTACTTTGACATCAATACTACACAAACATCAGCATGTGTAAAGTGGGAAGCTTTCAAAGCTTTTATTAGGGGACATATTATTAGTTATACAGGATCAAAATCTAAGAAGACTCGAGAGGAGAGAGCTAAATTGGAACATAAAATGAAAAGTCTTCAGGAAAAAGTGTATGCAGGAAGTGATCCAAGGTTGGAGAATGAATTACTGATTTTGAGAGCTGAATACGACAAAAAATCAGCGAATAGAGCTGCCTCGAGTCTTCTAAGATTGAAACAATCTTTTTATGAACAAGGTGAAAAATCAGGAAAATTATTGGCATGGCAGATTAAACAATTAGAAATTAAAACACCAATTACTAGTATTATAAGTAATGGACAGGTAGTTATAGATCCTTTAGAAATTAACAGAGCCTTTAGAGATTACTATGAAAAATTATATGATACTAAAAATGAATTTGATTTAACAAAACTAAATGGGTTTTGGAACGAACTATCTATACCGTGTATTCCAAATGAAAACAGGGAGATATTGGAGTCTAAAATTAGTCAAGAAGAAGTTGGGCTAGCCATTGATAATATGAAATCAGGAAAAAGTGCAGGACCAGATGGTCTTCCAGTTGACCTTTATAAGAAATTTAAGAATAAATTAATAAAACCTTTTTTGGAAATGGTTTTAGAAGCATTTCAAAATAATAATTCACCATCATACATAAATAATGCCTTAATTATACTGCTGCCAAAACCAGGTAAGCCCTCTAATAAATGTGAAAATATGAGACCAATAAGCCTATTAAACGCCGACCTTAAGATAATCTGTAAAATTTTAGCAAGACGAATACAAGAAATTTTACCAAATATTATTAATCGAGATCAGAATGGCTTTATAAAGGGAAGACAAGGCTTCCATAATGTAAGAAGACTATTTAATATTATTTATTTTAATAAAGAAGCACCGGATACAGCTCTCCTATCACTGGACGCCGAAAAGGCCTTTGATAGAGTTGAATGGCCCTTTCTTTTTGAAGTCCTACAAAGGTTTGGACTTGGAAATAATTTCATAAAATGGGTTCAAATAATATACAATAATGCTACAGCAGAAATCCTAACAAATAACAATATTTCAAAACCAATAAAAATCAATAGAGGATGTCGACAAGGCTGTCCACTTTCACCTTTACTGTTTACTATGGCAATTGAACCTTTAGCGATAGCGATACGTTTACATTCACAAATATATGGAATTAAAGTTGGACCAACAGAACATAAAATCTCCCTGTACGCCGATGACATAATTTTGTTTATGTCGAATCTAAAAAAATCAATTCCAACCTTGTTGAATTTAATAAAGAATTTTGGGGAAATATCAGGATATAAAATAAATAAAACTAAATCTTCAATATTAATGCTAAATGAGACCCAGAGAAATTACCCAGCCCCTGAGGTAAATCAATTCAATGTTGTAAATCAGTTTAAATATTTAGGAATCCAAATTGTGCCTAAGCTAGAATTAGTCGCCAGTGTCAACTATGAAGCCTTAATGACAGATATCAATGAGTTAACTCAGAGATGGATGTCACTACCAATGTCGATGATCAGGAGAATCAATATACTTAAAAGTAATATTTTACCTAAAATACTTTATTTATTTCAATACATTCCCTTATCACCACCTTTACATTTATTCTCAAGAATAAAAAAAAAGTTAGTGGAATTTATATGGAACAACAGGAGGGCTAGATTACGTCTGTCTTTATTATATTTACCATTTGATCGTGGAGGTCTGAAATGTCCAAATTTTATGTTGTATTATTGGTCGGCACAACTGAGGTCTATGACATATTATTTTTCATCAAATGATCTCCCTCACTGGACTGAAATGGAATCATACAATTTACCTTTACCTCTTCCCATATTCATATACTCAGATTCGGCAAAAAAATTACAAAAACAAGTTAAAAATCCATTTGTAAAGCATATGATCAAAATATGGTGTGAAGCTAAAAACTATTTAAAAGAACCACAGTTACTGTCACAATTTAGTTCAATATGGGGTAATCAATATTTTAAACCAGGGAGAGCGGACGCTGTATTTAAAGTATGGAATTTAAAAGGGATACAAAAGATTCAGGATTTATATTTGCCATGTGCAGATAACATAATGTCTTTTGAAGAGCTGAGGATCAAATTTAATCTCAATAGAACACATTTTTTTAAATATCTTCAACTTAGAAACTTTATTCGATCAAATCAAAATAAAGCTCTCACTCGACCTATTTATTCATCCTTGGAAAAAATGATGATGAAAGATAGTAAAAGAAAGGGTATTATTTCAGAGTTTTATAACTCATTGACACTATCTTCAAGTGAAAATTCACTGAAAAGATTAAACTACTGGAAAGAAGATCTGCAAACTGAAATTTCAGAGGAACAATGGGAATTGGCTTGTACAGAAGCTCAAACCAAATCAATAAATGTACGCCTTAAATTGATACATTTCAAATGGTTAATGCGGATGTATGTTACACCGGAGGAGTTAAATAAATATAACAAAAATATACCAGATACATGCACAAAATGCATGGAAAGTAAAGGAACTCTATTTCATTGTGTATGGGAATGTAGATTAATAAGAATGTTTTGGGAAGAGGTGAGGGTAACAATTGAAAAAATAATCTCAAAACAAATCATATTGAATCCTAAATTGTTTTTGTTGGGTCTGTACCCAGAAAAGCATAATTTTAATAAAAGTGAAAGAACATTCATAGACCTCAGTTTGCTTAATGCCAAAAAATGTATTGCACTATTATGGAAAAAGACTCATAGACCAGATGTGACTCAGTGGTTAAGACAGATGTTAACAAACCTTCCATTAGAAAGAATAACATATATACTGAAATCAAAGGAAATTGTGTTTGAGAATATATGGAGACCTTTTATTGATTATGTTAAAAATTTAAACATAACTTTTGAAGAAGAAGGTGAATGATGTGTGTGGACCTTGTAAATTCCAAACTGGTGAACATAATATGTATACTTATGTATTGGATTGTCTAGACTAAACAGAGGAGCATTGTTGAAGATTTGATTTTGCTGGTGGTTGTTGGTGTTTTTAGTGCATCCTTTTTTTTTTTTTTTTTTTTTGTAGTACTTTAGTGTTAGTGTTTGATTGTTTGTATCATGTTTGTTAAAAAAAAAAAAGGTTCAATAAAGATATTGTGGAAAAAAAACAATGCTCCTCTGTTTAGTCTAGACAATCCAATACATAAGTATACATATTATGTTCACCAGTTTGGAATTTACAAGGTCCACACACATCATTCACCTTCTTCTTCAAGAGTTATGTTTAAATTTTTTACATAATCAATAAAAGGTCTCCATATATTCTCAAACACAATTTCCTTTGATTTCAGTATATATGTTATTCTTTCTAATGGAAGGTTTGTTAACATCTGTCTTAACCACTGAGTCACATCTGGTCTATGAGTCTTTTTCCATAATAGTGCAATACATTTTTTGGCATTAAGCAAACTGAGGTCTATGAATGTTCTTTCACTTTTATTAAAATTATGCTTTTCTGGGTACAGACCCAACAAAAACAATTTAGGATTCAATATGATTTGTTTTGAGATTATTTTTTCAATTGTTACCCTCACCTCTTCCCAAAACATTCTTATTAATCTACAGTACATTCCCATACACAATGAAATAGAGTTCCTTTACTTTCCATGCATTTTGTGCATGTTTCTGGTATATTTTTGTTATATTTATTTAACTCCTCCGGTGTAACATACATCCGCATTAACCATTTGAAATGTATCAATTTAAGGCGTACATTTATTGATTTGGTTTGAGCTTCTGTACAAGCCAATTCCCATTGTTCCTCTGAAATTTCAGTTTGCAGATCTTCTTTCCAGTAGTTTAATCTTTTCAGTGAATTTTCACTTGAAGATAGTGTCAATGAGTTATAAAACTCTGAAATAATACCCTTTCTTTTACTATCTTTCATCATCATTTTTTCCAAGGATGAATAAATAGGTCGAGTGAGAGCTTTATTTTGATTTGATCGAATAAAGTTTCTAAGTTGAAGATATTTAAAAAAATGTGTTCTATTGAGATTAAATTTGATCCTCAGCTCTTCAAAAGACATTATGTTATCTGCACATGGCAAATATAAATCCTGAATCTTTTGTATCCCTTTTAAATTCCATACTTTAAATACAGCGTCCGCTCTCCCTGGTTTAAAATATTGATTACCCCATATTGGACTAAATTGTGACAATAACTGTGGTTCTTTTAAATAGTTTTTAGCTTCACACCATATTTTGATCATATGCTTTACAAATGGATTTTTAACTTGTTTTTGTAATTTTTTTGCCGAATCTGAGTATATGAATATGGGAAGAGGTAAAGGTAAATTGTATGATTCCATTTCAGTCCAGTGAGGGAGATCATTTGATGAAAAATAATATGTCATAGACCTCAGTTGTGCCGACCAATAATACAACATAAAATTTGGACATTTCAGACCTCCACGATCAAATGGTAAATATAATAAAGACAGACGTAATCTAGCCCTCCTGTTGTTCCATATAAATTCCACTAACTTTTTTTTTATTCTTGAGAATAAATCTAAAGGTGGTGATAAGGGAATGTATTGAAATAAATAAAGTATTTTAGGTAAAATATTACTTTTAAGTATATTGATTCTCCCGATCATCGACATTGGTAGTGACATCCATCTCTGAGTTAACTCATTGATATCTGACATTAAGGCTTCATAGTTGACACTGGCGACTGATTCTAGCTTAGGCACAATTTGGATTCCTAAATATTTAAACTGATTTACAACATTGAATTGATTTACCTCAGGGGCTGGGTAATTTCTCTGGGTCTCATTTAGCATTAATATTGAAGATTTAGTTTTATTTATTTTATATCCTGATATTTCCCCAAAATTCTTTATTAAATTCAACAAGGTTGGAATTGATTTTTTTAGATTCGACATAAACAAAATTATGTCATCGGCGTACAGGGAGATTTTATGTTCTGTTGGTCCAACTTTAATTCCATATATTTGTGAATGTAAACGTATCGCTATCGCTAAAGGTTCAATTGCCATAGTAAACAGTAAAGGTGAAAGTGGACAGCCTTGTCGACATCCTCTATTGATTTTTATTGGTTTTGAAATATTGTTATTTGTTAGGATTTCTGCTGTAGCATTATTGTATATTATTTGAACCCATTTTATGAAATTATTTCCAAGTCCAAACCTTTGTAGGACTTCAAAAAGAAAGGGCCATTCAACTCTATCAAAGGCCTTTTCGGCGTCCAGTGATAGGAGAGCTGTATCCGGTGCTTCTTTATTAAAATAAATAATATTAAATAGTCTTCTTACATTATGGAAGCCTTGTCTTCCCTTTATAAAGCCATTCTGATCTCGATTAATAATATTTGGTAAAATTTCTTGTATTCGTCTTGCTAAAATTTTACAGATTATCTTAAGGTCGGCGTTTAATAGGCTTATTGGTCTCATATTTTCACATTTATTAGAGGGCTTACCTGGTTTTGGCAGCAGTATAATTAAGGCATTATTTATGTATGATGGTAAATTATTATTTTGAAATGCTTCTAAAACCATTTCCAAAAAAGGTTTTATTAATTTATTCTTAAATTTTTTATAAAGGTCAACTGGAAGACCATCTGGTCCTGCACTTTTTCCTGATTTCATATTATCAATGGCTAGCCCAACTTCTTCTTGACTAATTTTAGACTCCAATATCTCCCTGTTTTCATTTGGAATACACGGTATAGATAGTTCGTTCAAAAACCCATTTAGTTAACTACCTGTCCGTTACTTATAATACTCAAGACAACGTTTTTATTTTCAAAAGTCACTGAAAGATTTTTAATAAGTCACCACCAAAGAAAGTTTTAGGGTTTTTAGCATATGTGCATCTGAAGCATCTTATTTAATTTTTCTATTTTATTGTATCTACATATCTATCTCGCTCTATTTATCTATCTGTCCATCCACTTACTTATTTCATTTATCATCCTATCTCTATATAATTTCTAACTCAATTTTCTTTACCATGAAATAGCCATAGATGGTGACATGGCACTAAACAAGAACAGTCACTCACTCTTTTGCTGGGTAATTTAACTAACTGTAATACTGTTGATACCATCTAGCTGCAAAGCTCCTGCACTGTGTATATAGCTGTGTACATACACTACTCACATAAAGTTAGGGATATTCAACTTTTGGGTGAAATTTCAGGATGCACCTAAAATGCACTATAACCTTTACAGATGAACTTAATTTGACCTTCTCTAATCTTTTGAATGCATATGTCTAGGTATTCAGTGTTTCAGTACTTTTTGCATAACTTGCTGTTCTATAAGAAGGTGCTTAATGGCAAAATTCACAACAGGTGGTTGATCCATGAGTTGACCAATAAATTTTCTGGTTCAGTTAGAAATGGTATTTAAACAGTCCTCTTCATCATGCTGTTCACATTTTGACATCAGGAGACCAAGACGACACCTAACAATTGATCAACAGTACCTCACCATTGCGAGGCTTCAAACATGATGTTCTCAGAGGGAAATGGCCACTGAGCTTAGAGTGTCACAGAGTGTCCTCAGCAGGTTGCAACAGAGATACAGAGAGACTGGAAGAGTCAGAGAAAGGCATAGAAGTGGACATCCTTTGGCCACATCCCACGCTGATGACTGCTTCATTGTGAACAGTGCCCTGCGGAACCAGATGATGAATGCCACTCAACTCCAGGAACATTTAAGGGAGGTGAGAGACACCCAAGTGTCACGTCAGATCATTTGAAACGTTTACATCAGCTTGGTTTGTATGCTCGACGACCTGCAGGGGTACCTGACCACACCTCCAGGCACAGGCATCGTCATTTGCATGGGCCAGGGAGCATTTATACTGGACAAAGGACCAGTGGGCCTCAATGCTGTTCTCTGATGAAAGTCTATTCATGTTGAGCAGAAATGATGGCCACCAATGATGTTGGAGATGTCAAGGAGAGCGCTATGCATCAGCCACTGTTGTCAATACAGAACTGCCCTATACCTTGTAAATGGCACAGTGACAAGCCAATACTACCTGAATAACATCATTAATCCAGTCATTGTGCCCCTGCATGAACAACACAGGCTTAATTTCATCTTCGTGACTGACAATGCTCCAGCTCATCAAGGTCACACCATTAGGGAACAGCTGCTGGAGGCTGGGGTACCTCAAATGGAGTGGCCTGCACTTTCTCCAGACCTGAATCCCATTAAAAAAAAACAAAAAAAAACCTATGGGATTAGCTGAATCGCCGTGTAGAGGCTTGTAACCCTGCACCCCATGACCTCAATGACCTGAGGGCCACCCTTCAAGAAGAGTGGAATGCCATGCCTCAGCAGACAATAAGTCGACTTGTGAACAGCATGAGATGTTGCTGTCAAGCTGTAATTGATGCTCAAGGGCACATGACAAGTTATTGAGACATTGACATTTTTTGTTGCGGTATACCCACCACTGTTGGCTTTTGTTTCAATAAATTGTTTAAGATGAGGAAATCACCATTGCATGCTTCTACTTAAATGCCCTACTTTCGTGATATATCACCGGTATGTGAACTTTTTACATTTTCCATAAATTTCACCCGAAAGCCAAATATCCCTAACTTTTTGTGAGTAGTGTCACATTCATTTACTTATTTTTATTTTTTTTTTTTTCCTTCTGGCACCACACGAGTCGGCTGCCATTTTGCAGCAGCGGCTCAATTCTGAGTTTCTTTCTCATTTTTTTATTTACGTTTTTTTTTTTTTTTTTTTCTTGCCACAATTTTCTGATCCTGCGACCCCTTATCCATCATGGATGCCAAGGACACACATATCGCCGTACTGGCGTCGATATTAGCCATCTTTTGGCTCATATCGCCAATAACTTCCGACCCAGTGAGTGGAGGAGCTATTGTTTACAGTAAGAGCCAGCTGTTGGCACTGGGCTGCCCCGGGGTGCTCACGCAAAAACCCGATATCCCAAGAGAAATCAGGCGAAAATGTCGGGGATGTCGAGCTGGAGTGAAGCGATGCACGAGGAGAATAAGGTACAGACCCATCCTTCCATCCATTATTATGGGAAATGTGAGATCGCTGCTAAACAAGACAGACAAACTGGCAGCTATGTCCCGGTATGAGAGCATCTTCAGAGAGATTAACATTATGTTGTTTACTGAAGCGTGGCTAACAGAATTAGCAACAGATGCTATCATCGATCTGGAGGGTTTTCACGCAATACGGGCAGATCGGACACCAGACAGCGGGAAGAGCAGAGGCGGGGGCTGATAATGTATGTGAATAACAGATGGTGTAATCCTGGGCACATCACGATTAAAGAACAACACTGTAGCAAGGACATTGAGCTGCTAGCTGTTAGCATGCGACTGACATACCTTCCCAGAGAATTTTTCACGCCGTTGGCATTGTTATTTATGTACTCCCCTCCATGAGCGCTGAGGTAGCATGTGACGTCATCCACTCAGTCACTAGCAGTCTGCAGACACAACACCCAAATGCTCTCCTGCTCGTCTCTGGTGATTTCAACCATATTTTACTGTCTTCTATTCTGCCCACTTTCACCCAGTATGCCACGTGCCACACCAGAGACAATAAAACACAAGGAGGCTTACACCTCATCGACATCCCTCCCCCGCTCGGAAGATCAGACCACATCTTGGTTCACCTCCTGCCTGTGTACAAACCCCTGCTACACAGGCAACCTCCTGTTACCCGCACAGTGAAAATATGGTCTAAGGAGAAGAAGGACGCTCTGAAGGACTGTTTTGAATCCACTTTATGGGAGCAGCTTTGTGATTCACATGGTGAGGACATTGACGGCCTCACACACACCATCACAGACTACATCAACTTTTGTGTGGACAGCACCGTACTCACCAAGACCATACTGTGTTTCTCACACAACAAACCCTGGATCAACCCTGAGATAAAGTCACTGCTGAAGGAGAAGAAAAGGATCTTTGGGTTGGGAAACAAGGAAGAACTGAAGTCTGTACAGAGGGAGCTGAGGCGGAAGATCAGAGGAGGGAAGGACAGGTACAGGAAAAAGATGGAGGACAAGCTGCAACAGAGTGACATCAGCGGTGTCTGGATAAGCTTCAAAACCATCTCTGGGCACCAGAATACCTCCTCTCAGGTCACGGGGGGTAGGGAATGGGTGAACAACCTGAACCTGTTTTTTAACAGGTTTGCCCAACCACCCTCTTCTCCACCTGCCCACCAACCACTGCTGCCTCCACCTTCATATAGTCCCACAGTCCACGGCCTCCCCCCAACACCCCCCGAGCACACAGCCCCCCTGCCCCAACCTGACCCTCACTAAGATCCAAGTGAGAGCTGAGCTGAGGAAGATCAAGGCGAGGAAGTCTGTGGGTCTGGACGACATCAGCTTGAGACTCCTCAAGTCCTGCGCAGACCAGCTGTGTGGGATTGTGGAGCACATCTTCAGCCTGAGCCTGAAGCTGGGAGGGTACCACAGTTGTGGAAAACATCCTGTGTGGTACCCGTACCGAAGACCTCTCACCCCAAGGACCTGAACAGCTACAGACCAGTGGCCCTCACATCACACCTAATGAAGACCCTGGAGAGGCTGCTCCTTGCCCACCTCCGCCCCACAGTGGGACCAGCGATGGAGCCACTTCAGTTTGCCTACCTGCATGGCATCGGGGTGGAGGATGCAGTGATCTTCCTTCTACAGTTTTCCCTGTCCCACCTGGAGAAGCCCGGGAGCACTGTGACGATCATGTTCTTTGATTTCTCCAGTGCTTTCAACACTATCCAACCAGTGATCCTGAGGGACAAGCTACTGTGCGCAGGGGTGGACCACCATCTGTCATCGTGGATCCTGGACTACCTCACAAACCGACTACAGTTTGTGAGAACCCAGGACTGTGTGTCTGATACCATCATCTGCATTACGCCCCCCCCCCCCCCCTCCCAAGGGAACAGTTCTGGCTCCCTTCCTGTTCACCCTCTACACTGCTGACTATTCACACAACACACCACGCTGCCATCTATAGACGTTCTCTGACGACTCTGTGATCGTTGGCCTCATCTCTGATGGAGATGATGCGGAGTACAGAGGACTTATCCAGGACTTTGTAGACTGTTGCCAACGGAATTGCCTCCAGCTCAATGCGAGGAAAACTAAGGAACTGGTGGTGGACTGCCACAGGTGAGGACAACCCCCCACAGCACCATTGAACATCCAGAGAACAGACCTTGAGATGGTGACACCTTACAAGTTCCTGGGTGTTCACCTGAACAATAAACTGGATTGGTCACACAACACCAACGCGCTCTACAAGAAGGAGCAGTGCAGGCTGTTTCTCCTGAGGAGACTCGGGTCTTTTGGAGTGCAAGGCGCACTCCTGAAGACCTTCTACGATTTGGTGGTGGCATCAGCCATCGCATTTGGAGTGGTCTGCTGGGACAGTGGCATCATGGCAGCCGGCAGGAAGAGACTGAACAGACTGATCAAAAAAGCTAGCTCTGTTCTGGGGCCACGCCTCGACCCAGTGGAGGAGATAGGAGAGAGGAGGTTGGTGGCTGAGCTGTCATCTCTGCTGGAGTCCGAGTCCCACCCTATGTGGGACACACTGAACACACTGAGGAGCTCATTTAGTGGTAGGCTGTACCATCCTAGGTGCACGACGGAGAGGTTCCACCGGTCCTTCCTACCTATGGCTGTCAGACTTTATAACCTAACCAGGGCTGCTTGTAGAGGTCGTATTGAATGTGCTAAATGTAACAACCTTGCACAATAAATCGTCCCCTTCATCATACAACTAGGACAGTAACAATCATTATTGAAGGTGGCAACAACACTGATTCAAATACGAAATATACTGTCTGGGTACAAAATCATATTCTGCAGGGTAATTTAACAAACCATAATGCTTTTTATTCCATCTAGCTGCAATGCTCCTGCACTGTGTATATACTGTATCTCTGTACATGTGTATATTCATTTACCTCTTTGGCTAACCAGATCTTATCTTATTAACTATTGCTCTGAGTGCTGCTGTCCATTTGCAGCTGTAATCTTGTAATTTCCCCATTGTGGGACTAATAAAGGCTTATCTTATAAATGTACTATTTGATCAAGATGAAACTAAATAAAGCTCATATGAACTTTTTTGGTACACCCATCAAAAGATGGGACATATTTTGTAATGTAATGTACTTTGAGGTTGAGTACATTGAGTTGCTAGCTGTTAGCATGCAGCCTACCTAGCTTCCGAGGGAATACTCACACGTGATCTGCATTGTTATTTATGCAAATCCGACAGCGAACGCTGGGACAGTGCGTGACATCATCCACTCAGTAACTGGCAGGCTGTAGACAGAACACCCAGATGCTCTTCTCCTCATCTCAGGCGATTTCAACCATATTTCACTGTCTCCCATTCTACCCACGTTCACCCAGTATGTCACATGCCACACTAGAGACAATAAAACACTGGACTTATTCTACGCAAACACTAAGGAGGCGTACACCTCATCACAACTCCCCCCACTCGGGAGATCGGATCACAGCTTGGTTCATCTCCTGCCGGTGTACAAACCCCTAGTGCACAGACAACCTCCGGTCATGCGCACAGTGAAGTTATGGTCTGAGGAGGCAATGGACGCTCTAAAGGACTGCTTTGAAACCACTGCCTGGGAGCAGCTCTGCGATCCACATGGTGAGGACATCGATGGCCTCACTCACACCATCACGGACTACATCAGCTTCTGTGTGGACAACACCGTACCCACCAAGACCATACGGTGTTGCTCGAACAACAAACCCTGGATCAACCCTGAGATAAAAACACTTCTGAGAGAGAAGAAGAGGATCTTCAGGTCGGGGAACAGGGAGATGCTGAAGTCCGTACAGAGGGAGCTGAGGAGGAAGATCAGAGAAGGCAAGGACAGCTTCAGGAAGAAGATGGAGGACAAGCTGCAACAGAGCGACATCGGTGGGGTCTGGAGAAACCTTAAAACCATCTCTGGGCTCCAGAATACCTCCTCCCAGGCCACGGGGGGCAGGGAGTGGGCGAAGAATCTGAACCTGTTTTTTAATAGGTTTGACTCCCCCCCCCCCCAACTGCACAACAACCACTGCTGCCTCTTAAGACATCAAGTCCTGCTGCCCACACCCCACTCCACCAACAACCCCCCCACTCCCAACATACAGCCCCCCAACATGACCCTCACTAAGACCCAGGTGAGGACGGAGCTGAGAAGGATCAAGGCGAAGAAGGCGTCGGGACCGGACGGCATCAGCGCAAAGCTCCTCAAGTCCTGTGCAGATCAGCTGTGTGGGATTGTGGAGCTTATCTTCAACCTGAGCCTGAAGCTGGGGAGGGTACCACAGTTGTGGAAAACATCTTGTGTGGTACCTGTACCAAAGACCTCCCGCCCCAAAGACCTGAACAGCTACAGACCAGTGGCCCTGACGTCCTACATGATGAAGACCCTGGAGAGACTGCTCCTTGCTCACCTCCGCCCCCTGGTGGGACCAGCAATGAATCCACTCCAATTCGCCTACCAGCATGGCATTGGGGTGGAGGATGCAGTGATCTTCCTCCTTCACCGTTCTCTGTCCTACCTGGTGAAGCCCGGGAATGTGGTGAGGATCATGTTCTTTGACTTCTCCAGTGCTTTCAACACCATCCAACCGATGATCCTGAAGGACAAGCTGCTGTGCGCAGGGGTGGACCAGCACCTGTCATCATGGATCCTGCACTACCTCACTAACCGGCCACAGTTTGTGAGAACCCGGGACTGTGTGTCCGACACGATCATCGGTAGCACGGGGGCCCCTCAGGGAACGGTTTTGGCTCCCTTCCTGTTCACCCTTTATACTGCGGACTTCTCACACAACACACTGCCATCTACAGAAGTTCTCTGACGACTCTGCGATCGTTGGCTTCATCTCCAATGGAGATGAAGCTGAGTACAGAGGACTTATCCACGACTTCGTGTACTGGTGCCATAGGAACTGCCTCCAGATCAACGCAAGGAAAACTAAGGAGCTGGTGGTGGACTGCCGCAGGCAAGGACAACCCCTCACAGCACCAGTAAACATACAGGGAACAGACATCGAGATGGTGACATCCTACAAGTACCTGGGTGTTCATCTGAACAATAAACTAGACTGGTCACACAATACCGACGCACTCTACAAGAAGGGACAGCGCAGACTGTTCCTACTGAGGAGACTCAGGTCTTCTGGTGTACAAGGGGTGCTGCTGAAGACATTCTACGACACGGTGGTGGCATCAGCCATCACTTTTGGAGTGGTCTGCTGGGGCAGTGGCATTACAGCAGCCGATAGGAAGAGACTGAACAAACTGATCAAGAAAGCTAGCTCTGTCCTGGGGCAGCGCCCTGACCCAGTGGAGGAGATAGGAGAGAGAAGGATGGTGGCTAAACTGTCATCTCTGCTGGAGTCCGAGTCCCACCCTATGCAGGACATACTGAACGCACTGAGGAGCTCATTTAGCAGCAGACTACATCATCCTAGTTGCGCAACCGAGAGGTTTCGCAGGTCCTTCCTACCTATGGCTGTCAGACTGTATAACCTAAGCAGGGCTGCTCACGGAGATAGCAAAAAAAAACGTGACGACCTAATAGTATTGAATGCAAAAGGCGCAACAGACTTACACAATGGTCCCCTCCAGTATATACAACTAGGACACTATCGGTCGCTACTACGGAGGGTGACAGTTTGTATGGGTACATATTCATACTATGTAGGATAACTAAGTAGACGGTTATGCTGTTTATTCCATCTAGCTACAATGCTCCGCACTTTGTATATATATTTATATATTTATGTGTATGTATGTATATCCACTGCTCTTATTTATATCTTCCGTATCTTCTTAATTATTGCTCTGAGTGTTGCTATCCCTGTGCTGTTGCAATCCTGGAATTTCCCCATTGTGGGACTAATAAAGGCTTATCTTACTTTATTTATATAGCCCTTTAAAACAACCCGTAGGTGACCAAAGTGCTTTACAAAAAATTAAACAGCATTAAGAACAAATAACATAAACAAAGAAATAAGAATAAATACCTAAAAAATAAAAATAAAATAAAAACAAATGCCAAGACAAATATCACCACTACTGGGTATTAAATGCCATCCTAAACAAATATGTTTTAAGTTCTGATTTAAAAAAGGGCCAGGTCAGAGACAGCACGTAGGTCGGGGGAGATTATTCCTGAGCCTGGGGGCGACAACAGAAAAGGCTCGGTCACCCCAATGTTTATACCTTGACCTGGGCACATCCAGCAAAAGCTGATTGGATGACCTCAAAGCCCTGCCTTGGTCACGGACAGTCAAAATCTCAGACAGATAAACCGGAGCAAGGCCATTAAGAGCTTTAAAAACAAAAAGCAAAAGTTTAAAATTAATTCTAAAATGGACTGGAAGCCAATGAAGTGAAAAAAGGATTGGAGTAATGTGTTCTTGCCTAGGTGTGTTGGTCAAAAGATGGGCCACTGCATTTTGCACAAGTTGAAGGCGGCCAAGAGAAGACTGAGAGATGCAAACATAAAGTGCATTGCAGTAATCAAGTTGAGAAGTGATTAAAGCATGGATGGCTATCTCAAGATCATGATGGCTCAGGAAAGGTTTGGCTTTGGATAACGAACGTAATTGATAAAAGCTCATCTTGACTACATTGTCAATCTGTTTATCAAATTTTAAATGGCTGTCAAAAATCACCCCCCAAATTTCTGACAGCTGAACTGAGCCTTAAAGAGAGGGTACCAAAGCCAGCTGTTACAGTATCCCCAAACACAGTACATTTGTTTTTTTAAATACATTTAAGTGGAAAAATTTTTGGCTTAACCACAACTCAATGTCAGTGATGCAGTCCAATAGAACACTTTGTGAGTTTGTTTGTTCTGGGTTCAAAGGTAAATAAAGCTGCAAATCGTCCGTATAACAGTGGAAAGACATGTTGTGCCTGGCTATTACTGACCCAAGTGGCAGCATATATAATGAAAACAGAATAGGGCCAAGGATAGAGCCCTGTGGGACCCCACAGGAGAGAGAGGCACTAGAAGACATGTCACTAATCATTATAGAAAAAGTTCTGTTAGGTAGGATTCAAACCATTTAAGTGCAGTGCCATGGATGCCAACATGGTGATTCAGGCGTGACAAAAGGATAGTATGGTCCACAGTGTCAAAGGCTGCTGGAAGATCTAGCAGCACTAAGACTATGGGGCATTTGGCATCAGCAGACATCATAATATCATTGTGCACCTTTAGCAGGGTAGACTCAGTGCTGTGACGAGATCTAAACCCAGATTGAAACTTCTCAAAAACTAGAGTTGTCTTCTAAAAACGATTGCAACTGTATAAAAACAGCTTTTTCTAAAACCTTAGATAAAAAGGGCAAATGAGAAATGGGTCTAAAATTAGATAAAACTGAAGGGTCAAGGTGAGGTTTAAGAAGGGGCCTAACCACAGCATGTTTAAAAGCAGGTGGGACAAATCCTGAACTAAGGCAGGAATTAATAAAAACCAAAAGACCAGGCCCTACTACAGTATTAAAAACCCTTTTCATTATTCCAGCGGGAACAACATCCAGTGAGCAATTTGTCGGCTTCAGAGACTTCACTCTATCAGTAAGTGAAAATGAAGAGACCAACTCAAACTGCTCAAACACAGCAGAGTAACCCGGGACAACAGACAAGCTCCCATTAAAACTGTTATTAATAGCTCGTCTGACAGAGTCCACTTTATCAACAAACAAGTGAAGAAAAGTCTCACATGTTGTAAACGAATCATCTGTTACAGTCAGAGTGCGTGGGTTTATAAAAGAGTAAACAGCAGTCAAGGACAGTGACTGCTGCTAGAAATAATATCAGAGAGAGATTGAAATTTTGCTTTTTGCACAGTCCTCTGGTAATCAGCAAGACAGTCCCTAAAAATTCCCCAAGACATATAATTTGTCCTTTTTCCATCTCCGTTCAGCCTGCCTGACCCATTGTCTAATGGCACGGGTAGTGTCGTTAAGCCAGGGATCTGTTTTCAGTTTAGCCGATTTAAGTCGAAATGGGGCAATAGAGTCCAAAATGCCAGAGCAGGTGGTATGAAAGGAGGAAAGAATATTATCCAGATGGGAAGGGGAAACGAGTCCATTCAAGGCAAAAAACTGTGAATCCCTAAAAGCAGCAGTAAACTCCTCTGGTGTTGAAGAAGTGATGACGCAATGCCTGCATGATGGAGCCACAGGCTTGCTGGGTGATGAATGGGTCAGCAATTCAAAAATAATGGGGAAATGATCTGAGATGACATACCATATTATGGTGTGACTTTCTTCTGTTTGTCCAGCTACCTCCTCCTACAGTTTTTAAGCTAGGATATTTTCATTTCACACAGTGTTTGTACATGTATTAAAAATGTGCATGTTGTAGGGAATTAAATGATTTTCTGATATTTTCCCTAAATTTGTTCCAAGTTCAATTGTATGAGGGGAGGCTGAAAAGTTCATAGTGGTCAAATTTGACCAAATGGGGTTTACTTTTCAACCGCAGGGATGCAAGTGCTACACACTGATGGAAGAAGTGTGTGGACTGAAGGGGGAGACTATGTTGAAAAGTAAACCACATTTGGTCAAATTTGACCACTATGAACTTTTCAGCCCCCCTCCCCCCCGATTGTTTGCCTTGCTTAAACTCCTTGCCAATTTGTGGTTGCTAGTTTCATTAGAAGATCAGATCAGATCTAGAGTATATTGAATCCTGAAGGTGTGCTAGTTATGCACTATCGATAATGGGTATGGATGGGTGTATAATGTACCATGTGTGGTGCTCTTGTTCCCACATTGTCAGGCGAAGCCATGCACTGTGGTTCTGCTCTGGCACAACAAACATGGCTACTGAAGAAACTGTGGTTCATGTGGGCTGAGGAGGAAGCAACTCTCTTCTAGGATTCATTTCAGGATGAAGCTTTCTAAAGCTTTCTTATACTTTAGTTACCATCTTTTATTTGGCTGTCAGCATTTGATTACATAGAACACAATATGACATTACATCAGAAATCTTTCTTCTCCTCAGTTTGACTAAAGTGCTGGAGTTAATTTATTAGTCAAAGGTGATGCCATCAAAATCAAGGGTTTCCAGGATTACATCCAGCACCTTTGCTTTTACTATTTGAGGTGTGTGCAGTTGTCAGTGCTGTTTTCTTTCTGTTTTTGGTCAGGTTTGGGAGGAGGTCATTATTGGTGGCTCTGCTGGCTGTGGCTATGGGACTTTACCTGCTGCCGTCTCCCATAGACCCCAAACCACATGTGTAAGTGTACATGTTTTAATGAACCAACTCCTACAGTCGTGAAAAAATTAGGACACCCCATTAAATATTCAGTTCTTTATTAAAAAATGTTCACATATCTATGTCTAACCTTGTTTTTGTTTTTATTTGCATTTTTAACATTCATTTTAGCCATTGTAAGTGGGAGTGAATGTGGGGGTGTCCTAAAAAGATGGGGGGGGGGTCCTAATTTGTTCCTCACTTTGTTTATAATTACATTTTACAGAAAATTTGAAGAAAGACTTTAATTCCTTTTTAATTGTTGAGCTGTATTACGAGAATCTCCCAGTATTTTTAACATTGATATTAAATAGCCATATGTCCAAATATGTTAAAAAAACACACAGGCTTATACAGGGTGTCCTAATTTTTTCACATGACTGTACACAAAGATTCCTTGTTTGCATTTTAGATAAATGTAGTTCCACTGCTAATTTCAGTAACCAGTACTTGTCTCCTCAGTCTGAAGGGTCCTCCTCCAGCTCTTGAGGGTCCACTGGCTGCCAATACCCGTCTGCAGAGGGGCCACAGGCTGTTCACTGGGAAACTGCATGGACCAGAATCCTTCACTGCTGATGACCTTGGTGAGTGAGCTGGAATTTGAGTTATTAATACACTACTCTATTTTCTAATTTTTTTTTTGTATAGTGGGTAAATACCTGTTAAATTCATGATGAAAAACAATCCTAAAGTACAGTTTTTATTTTGTCTTTACACTGACTATGATTATAAATGTAGTTTAACTCTTTAGCTGTCCCAGGCACCGCATGGTGAATGTAACGGTTGGGGTAAACATAACCCCTAGTGGTCAAGAGTGGTAAAAAAAAAATTGTCAATAAAATAGTTCAGATTTCCTTGAAAGAACTTGAAAGTTGCAAGAGATAATGGCTAACTGTGAATTAGAAAGATGTAGAATATGATCCAAAGTTTCAGATAGGAATAAATTTACACATCTAATTTGCATAATGTCGTGGCAGCTATATAAATTACATAACTCAGTCAAAAGTGGACTTTGGACACATTAACACAAAAAATGGTCCCTTTTTTGATGCCATTTTGTCTACAGGGTATGTTTTTATCTAATCTTCAAAGTATATGAACCAGAAAATCAATAAAATGTAAAAAAAAAACAAAAAACAACAACATATAGTCCTCTCTTACCTGGGGGGAGGGGGGGGGGGGCTTGTTCGCCCATGTGACCGGTCTGTTTTCGTCCATCGTGGTCGATGTTTTGCATTTGCTCGGTCATTTACACCCTCTACCACATCTACAAACTCTTATGATTATCCCACGTGAATTTCGTTTGTATTACGTGGCTATTTTTCCTGTTTGATATATTTTTCCTGTGAGAATCCATGATGATCGTGGGTACCGCCATCTTAGTGCTGGTAGCTCAGTTTTTTGCCCGTCGTGGTCGATGTTTCGCGTTTGATCGGTCATTTACACTGTCTACCACATCTACAAACTCTTATGATTATCCCACATCAATTTTGTTTGTATTATGTGGCTATTTTTCCCGTTTCAGGCAGTTTCGGTCAGAATCGCAGCCACCATGACCGATCATGGCGGCGTCCACATTGGTGTGTGAGCTCAAAGTGGAAAAAGGAAGAAGAATAATGACGATTTCTTCTTCTTTGCTGTATTCCATGTCAGCCATGACTCTTCCGGTGCGTGTCTGCCACCTTCTGAACTGTCAGATCAATACAGATCAGTACAAATTCTCAGTATAGCTGGGGGACGTCAATAAGTTGACAGGTGCAGTTGCTGCGCTGTGCCACTGGGGGTGCGCAACCTGTCCATTTAATGTGGACAGTTAAAGGGTTAATAATTATAAAACAATAAATAAAAAAAACACTTTTCAAGAAAGATTTTACCTTTCTGGATAGCTTAAATGCCATTTCTGCAATTTTTTCTTCACTCAACAAACATTATTCTAGCTCATATTGTAAAAGTATAGTGTTTAGACTATTAATGGAGTGTTTTTGTGTGTTTTAGGGAATGTATATACTGGAACAGTGGATGGGAAGCTGTGGAAGATTGGTCCTGATGACAGCCTCACCTTCATCACACAGATGGGACAGAATCTACCTGAATGTGGTTTGTGGATTTCTTTTTCTTCTGACTTTATTGAGATGTGACCATTTCCTTCCTCATGTCTGCTTTACCCTGCACATTTCTGTGTTTTTTTAGTTTCACAGCCATCATATAACTTGTCATTAAAAATCTTCCTCCATTGTCACTGTCCGTAGGCAGCAGTGTGGACTATGAACCTGTCTGTGGTCGTCCTCATGGTGTTCGCATGGATCGTCATGGTCAACTGATTGTTGCCGACTCTTACCTTGGGCTACACAGAGTTGACCCAAAAACTGGAGGAAAAAAGTTACTGCTGGCTAATTCAGAGGGTAAAGTTTGCTTTGTGAAGCTTGCTGTGCAAAATTAATCCCATATAATAATAAGTTCCTTGTACCAATCCACAGGTGCTGGTGGCGTTCCATTTGCCTTTTTGAACGGCCTCGAGATTTCTTCTCAAACTGGGATCATCTATTTCACAGACTCCTCCAGCCGCTGGGGGCGCAGACATGTCAAACTGGAGGTAAGAAAAGGATAAATCACTGAATGTTAAGATATGGACCCTAAAATTAGCAAAATGAAACGGTTAAAAACAGACTAGAGGGCACTCAGAGAGCGCATACCTCTGCCAGGACTCCGTCCGTCCCTTCTTCTCTCCATTCTGCCGTCTCTTTGTCCATCCACACTGCAGTCTCTCTGTATGTTGCAAGGTAGGGCCTTGGCAGAGGTTTGTGCTCATGGATCACCTCTAAACTGTAATGGGTTCATCCTTACACCAAGGGCCACCTCTGGTGAAAATTTCATTCAAAGCCATCCAGTAGTTTTTGGGAAATTGTGCTGCACAAAAACAA
The DNA here is from genome assembly GCA_020510985.1 of Pholidichthys leucotaenia. Classification (NCBI taxonomy): domain Eukaryota; kingdom Metazoa; phylum Chordata; class Actinopteri; order Cichliformes; family Pholidichthyidae; genus Pholidichthys; species Pholidichthys leucotaenia. Next base: position 180,703,146 of record CM035845.1, on the reverse strand, counting down.
AAAAGGACCTTGGATCACCTCCAAAATCTAATGGGTTCTTCTTTAGGCTGAGGGCCTCCTCTGGAGAAAAAGAAAAAAAAATCATCCAAATCCGTCCAGTAGTTTTTGCATAACCCTGCTAACAGACAAATGCTGCCAAAAATATAACCTCCTTGGCAGAGGTAATAAAATGGCAGCTATGTAACCAGGAGGCTTTGTGATGCAGTGAGGAAAGCAGGCTTCTGTGTGTGTGTGTGTGTGTGTGTGTTGCTTGGAGACCACAACCCTCCAAAACACAAGACACTCAAGTTCATTCTTTATAATGTCCATCAGCCTTTTACCCCATGAGAATACTGAGAGTCCATTCAGTTCTGATGGTGAAACTCCAGGAAGTGCTTCACAGATGTAACCTCACAGAAAAAAGATGGAAATGTGGAATCTGATTTCCTTGTGAACTCTGGTCACTCACTGCCGTGCACTGTCTCAATACCAGATGAATGAGTAATCCATCCATCCATCTTCTTCTGCTTAATCCTTTTTGGGTCGCGGGGGGGCTGGAGCCTATCCCAGCATCTTTGGGTGAGAGGCAGGGTACACCCTGGACAGATCGCCAGTCCATTGCAGGGCCAACACAGAGAGACAGACAACCATTCACTCTCACATCCATACCTAAGGACAATTTAGAATCCCCAGTTTTGATGCCAGTTAACCTAACTTGCATGTTTTTGGCATGTGGGAGGAAACCGGAGAAATTCCGGAGTAAACCCACGCAGACACGGGGAGAACACGCAAACTCCACACAGATCACTGTTGGTCGGGGGCTGGGATTGAACCCAGGATCCCTCGGCCAAGGGTGAGTTGCTGTGCTGCCGCAGTGCTAACCACTCCACCACCGCGCTGCCCACGAATGAGTAAATAAAAGATTAATTAAAATCTTGAAGGACTATTTTTTGTGAGTTTCCGTGTTTCTTTTAGTCTTAATATTGTGTCCAGTTGAAAGCAGAACTGAGATCAGTTATATTTTCAGATTCTACAGGTTTTCACCTGTTTTTCCTCATAAATCTTTCTCTTTCCACCATCAATTGCCCTGATGCTTACCAAATCCACACACATCGATCCTCAGGTGGGTCTATATCCACGTTGTACTCAAGGTCAGGAGATCTGAGCACTCTCAGGGTGACTTGGGATAGTTCTTTCACATCTTGGTGTTAGAAGGAAAAGATCGCACTAGGGCTGGGTGATGGGGCCTAAAAGTAAAATCTCTGTTTTTTGTTTTTATGCCACATTCAGTTTTCAGTTTTAATTGATGTTTTTGATTGAGGACAAGGAATTATCTCAAATAGTTTTTTCTCCCCCAAACAAGCATGATTCCCTGTTGGGAATAAAGCACAAACCTGACTTTCACTAAACCAAACCTTTTCAACAATAAAGGTTTGATCAAATAAAGATGAATCCACACATTTCTGATTATTCAAGTGCCAACTTAACTTTCATCAAATGCACTGTTTCAGAGTGGGGGAGGGGAGTAGAGCTGGAGGCTGCTACATGTACTCTGGTGAATGGAAATCAATTTTCACAATATTCTTTTTTCCTCTTTTTTTGGCCATTGTCACTAAAACATTAGAATTTTGATTTAAAGTCAATTGATTGCCCAGCCCTAGATAGAAGTGTGTGAAACAGTGTAATGGATTTTTTTTTCCAGTTTTTAAAAACAACAGAAGAGAAATGGGAGGAAAAAAGTCATTTGATCTTGCTGTGTGACTGTAGCTCAGGATATTAAAAGACAATCTGTCCTAGTCAGTGAGATGACTGGTTTATTCATTACCTATTTGGTCCTCTAAACAAAGTTTAATAAAATAATTGCAGTAAAACCACTAAAATAGAGACTTTGAAAAAATAAAATGAAGTAAGGAAGTTTGCTTTTCACCAACAAAACAAGCAAACAAAAAGTGTGAATTGTATACTGGTAAGCAACCTCATCCACTGACAAGTAACTGTTGTCTTTATGAAATCTTGAGTTATCTATTTTAAAAATACCACTGTAGGTGCGCTGAAAAACAGAACAAAGTGGAGCCAGTCAAATGTTGTACTTAAACTTGTATACAAATTTTATAAAACTTGGCAAAGTTAAACTCGTTTTTTTTTTTTACTCTAGAGACCCAGACTCGTATTGGAGTACGGTTGAACACAAAAGTCTGGTTCACTAGATCAGAGTGAACAAAAGCGTACTGGACTCGGCTGAGAAGGTGGTCTTAAGCACAGCTGATGTGTGTACAAACTCGGTCTGCTTGCGATAGACGCCATTACTCTTTGACTCTGTCAGTTTAAACCATAACAAAAATGACGGCAAAAGGAGCTCTGTGTACAGTACTAATGAAGAAACAAAATGCTTGCTTAAAATTTGGGTTGATGAAACCATACAAAGACTACTGGAGACTGCACTCCAGAATTAATAAGTTTGAGCATTTACTTGCTCAAATTTACTTACTGTTCTGCGATGGACTGGCGATCTGTCCAGGGTGTACCCTGCCTCTCGCCCAAAGATGCTGGGATAGGCTCCAGCCCCCCCACGACCCGAAAAGGATTAAGCGGAAGAAGACGGATGGATGGATGGCATTTACTTGCTGCAGGAAACGTGTACAGATGCCACCCAGTTGATGACGTTGGTGGTTGCCTCCTTTTTTCTACTTGGCGGCTTGCAAACCAGTCATGAGCATTTTACCACCTACTGTATCAGACTGTGTACATATGCAAGTGTGCACCAGGCAGAGCACAATGTTACCAGTATAAAAGCAGACCTGTGGACGAGGTGGAATGAGGAGCAGTCATTTTCTGGCACAGTACCAAACAATCAGATCTATGTGACGCCAACCAAGATAAACTGAAGGCTCATAATAATAATTCTTAACTACTTTTTTTTTTTTTTAAAGTTAAAAACAATCTGTGGTAAATTTAATCAAACTTTGAAATCAACATGTTTTTGGGGTTTTTTTTTTCCAGGTGATCGAGCTCAACAGCCTTGGCCGCCTTCTTTCATACGATCCACAGACAGGAAGTGTGACCGTGCTGCTCGACTCTCTCTACATGCCCAACGGCATCGCCCTGTCACCTGATGAACAGTTCCTACTGCTTGCTGAGACCAGCATCGGGCGAATATTGAGGTAAAAATAATGCAGTCATGTTACCACTCCTTTTTTACTGCCACATTGCACTGAGTTGGTTAATCTGAAGACTGAAAATCAATTTTTTTGTCATTTAATCCTTTTTGGTAACTTGTTTTGGTCAAATTCCACGACAACACATTTATCTGCAGTGTGAGAAATACTCCCATTTGCGATCTCAGTAATAGAAATAATTACCGTATTTTTTGGACTATAAGGTACACTTAAAATCCTTTAATTTTCTCAAAAATCGACAGTGCGCTTTATAATCCGGTGCGCCTTATGTATTAATTCTGGTTGTGCTTACTGACCTCGAACCGATTTTATGTGGTACACGGCGCTCAAAAATCTGTCAAAAATGTTTTAGTACAACTTTGGTAAGCTACGAAGCCGAACCGCTTGATGGATTGTCGGAGCATTACGGTAGTCAGGAGCCTCGCGGAGTAATATGTGCTTCAACATAATGGCCAGATGGCTTTTTCCACAAATCTCCATCCCTATTGATCTGCCACTCCATGCACGCCCATCTCACCAATACTGTCAAAACCCAAGTGAAGCAAACTAATTCGGAGCTTGCCATCATTCCGGGTGGATTAACCAAAGAACTCCAACCGCTATATTGGTGTCAACAGGTCGTTCAAAGTTAATTTGCTAGCGAGTTACGCCACTATCTAATTCAATTCAATTCAACTTTATTTATATAGCGCCATTTCACAACAACAGTCATCTCATAGCACTATCAACTGTAGGGGGGAACCCCCACAGTTGCAGAAAGACCCCAGCAATCAGGCAATCCCCTGTGAGCAAGCACTTGGCGACGGTGGAGAGGAAAAACTCCCCTTTAACAGGAAGAAACCTCCAGCAGAACCAGGCTTAGGGAGGGGCAGTCATCTGCTGCAACTGGCTGGGGGGTGAGGGGACAGAGAAGATGAAAAGAACAGACATGTAGAGAGCAAACAGCACGATGGGGACTCAATCTATGGGAGAGAACAAACAGATGTTAATGACCAGCAAAAAAAAATATTTCATTGAGAGTGAAGAAAGGAGTGAGGCCCAGTGCATTACTGGAGGTCCCCCGGCTGACTAAACCTATTAGCAGCATAACTAAGGGAGGGTTCAGAAACACATGATCCTTCCCTAATTGTAGGCTATATCAAAAAGGTAGGTTTTAGCCCTATTCTTAAAAACAGAGATCGAGTCTGACTCCCGAATCCAGGTTGGCAGCTGGTTCCACAGGAGAGGAGCTTGATAACTGAAGGCTCTGCCTCCCATTGTACTTTTGGAGATTCTAGGTATTACAAGTAATCCTACATTTTGGGAGCATAGAGCTCTGTTAGGATAATACGGTAGTATCAGATCTTTTAAATAAAAGGAGCCTGATTGTTTAGAGCTTTGTAAGTAAGAAGAAGGATTTTAAACTTAATTCTAAACTCTATGGGAAGCCAATGAAGGGAGGCCAGAACCGGAGAGATATGATCTCTCTTTCTAGTACCTGTTAAAACTCTTGCTGCAGCATTTTGGATCAGCTGAAGACTTTTTAAAGATGTTTTAGGACAGCCTGATAATAAAGAATTACAATAATCTAATCTCGAGCTAACAAAAGCGTGGATCAATTTCTCAGCATCACTCTGAGACAAGATGCTCCTAATCTTGGCAATATTACGCAAATGATAGAAGGCAGTCTTAGAAACAAATTTAATATGTGAATTGAAGGACAGATCTTGATCAAAAATAATTCCAAGGTTCCTCACAGAGCTATTAAGAGAAAGAGTAACCGCGTCCAAACTGAAAGTTTGATTTGGAAAGGAATTTCTAAGTTTTTTTGGACCAACAAGAATGACTTCAGTCTTATCTGAATTTAATAGCAGGAAATTACAAGTCATCCAAGCTTTGATTTCCTTAAGACAGGCTTCTAACTTGGCTAATTGATTACTATCATCTGGCTTCATTGACAGGTATAATTGTGTGTCATCTGCATAACAATGAAAATGTATACAGTGCTTTCTAATAATGTTGCCTAACGGAAGCATATATAAACTAAAAAGAGTAGGGCCTAGCACAGATCCCTGTGGAACTCCATGACTAAGCTTTGAGTTGAAAGAAAACTCATTATTTACATGAACCTGGAACCTATCAGATAAATAAGATCTAAACCACTGCAACTAAGTTCCATTAAGTCCAACATAGTGTTCTAATTAGTGTTCTAATCTATCAAGTAGAATGCCAATGGATCGTGGATCGAAACTGTTCCTGTGTAGCTGTAATTAATATTCAAAAATGATATTTTCGGGACGAAAGAATTCAAGCGTCCCGGCATTTGTTTGCATTGTTTACTTCTCGGGGCTACCACCGGAGAGCGAGCCGTATCGAGTACCGAGCGAGTATTCTGGCCAATATGGTGATGTAAACAGCCACGGACCAAAAAAATGTACATTTGCTCGTTGAACAGGTCATTCACACTCGCAGACAATCACGCTATATGTGTCTATAATGACTATAGATAGGATTTTCTTTCCATGAACGCAAAAAAAAAAATTCCCAGATCCCGAGGTAGTCGATACCCAAAAGCTGATGGTGTATAGAACACGTACTTTATATTTTAGCTGTAAACGGGAGCAGTAAATACGGCTGTAAATACGTATTTACAGCTGTAAATACGGCTCGCTCTCCGCCGGAGAGCAAGCCGTATCAAGTACCGAGCGAGTACCAAGCGAGTATCCTGGCCAATATGGCGATGAACAGCCACGGACTAAAAACGTTCCGCCTGCTCGTGGAACAGGTCATTCACACTCGCAGACAATCGTGCTATATGTGCCTATAATGACTATAGATAGGATTTTCTTTCCATGCACGCAAAAAAAATTTTTTTCCTGGCTCCGACTACCTCGCTTTAATGCGCCTTATAATCCGGTGTGCCTTATGTATGAAATTAGACCATCAAATAGACCGTTCACTGATATTGCGCCTTATAATCCGGTGCGCCTTATAGTCCCAAAAATACGGTAAATGCCTTCACAGATAAGATAAGATAAGATAAACTTTATTGTCCCTCAAGGGGAAATTTGTCTTGGGCTTGTCACCCGTGCTGCAACCACACAATCCACACATACACAATGGATGTAGTACATAATGAATGAAATAAAACCCAATAAATAATACAAGTACATACAGAGATAAGTGTCTGATATGTTTACACACCACAAGAAAAACTGTAGGAAAATCGTCTTTTCTCAGATATTGGCTGAAGGGTCCTAAGGCTGGTGCCATGGAGGTCATCTTGGACAACATGATCGGTTACCCTGACAACATCCGCCTCAGTGACCATGGAACGTTCCTGGTTGGCATAACAACACCCCGGTTTCAGAAGCTCATTCCTCCCTTCCTGGACATGATTGCTCCGTATCCAGCATTGAAACGCTTCATAGCAAAGGTCAGTGAGGCCACTGGCGCACATTAACCTCTGTTAAATCATTTTCAGGTAAATTATGAGAGCAAGAGTTGGTGGACGTTTCCATTTAACTACCTGAAGGATCTCAGATAAACAAAGAGCCTGAGTAAAGGAGCTGTTGCATTTTGAATTACATTTATTAAAGAAAAGCACTGATAGATTCATTAACAAAATAAATGAGCTGCTGTAGCTGTTGGTAATTAAGCAGCTGCTGAAAATGCAATAAATATTTAGACGGGCATGTGAAAGGGATTTCCCAAAACTACAGCAAAATTTGATTTGAGCACAAGATAAAATTTTAAATACTATGGCTATGATAATTTCATTTTTAAACATCCGTTTTATCCTCATGCTCACGCTAAATGAATCGGAAACATCATCTAATAGGTTTTGCTTGGAAAAAGAATTTAACAGTAAATGGCTGCACTCCCTTCAATATAATCTAGTATACGTATATTTTAGATTCTGCACAGTGCAGCGTAGTTTTATTTGCTCTCACTGAAGCCCATCCAGTGTTGCTGTAGGCCGCTCTGAGACGAGGTGGTGTGAAATCTGACGGGACAGGAACAGAACCCCGAACTCTATGAACCACTGCACTGAAAACATTCACATGGAGGGAGAAAGGATTTCTATGAAGAACATTTTGATTTTGTTTAAAAATTTAAGGTGAATGTATTCACATTACATAAGTGTACAAATATAATGAAAGATTAGGGCTGGGAATTGATTAAATTTTTTAAACTAATTAATTGCACATTTTCTATAATTGTGATTAAATCGCTATAATTACAATGAAGAAACGATGAAAAAGAAGTACTTTTCAGCAACTTCCAATTTATTTTTTTTCCATAGAATTTGTTTTATTCAACAAAAATATTGCTAGAGCAACATAAAACACTTGATAATCATGAATTTATTTTCAATTAAAGATTTTGTCATAGCAATTAATATTCTTTTTCAGTTCATTATAAAGAGGGAGTTGATGCCTCTGCAAAATTGTCAAATTTCATCTTATTTTTAAACAGTCAAAGAGGAAGTCAGTGCTTCTACTTAAGGTAACTTTCCTAATTATCTCAAGCCTTAAAAGTTCAAACAAATGGAGCAATTCTTGATTGATTTTCAGATTTCCTGACCTTAATGGTGAGTTGGAAGCTTTTATTCATTTCGTATTGGAGTGTGTGTTTTTGTCCGCTCACACTGACAAAAATGTCCTTCTTTTCAGTTTAGTTTAGTTTAATGTTTATTTAAAAGGGACATTGCATACTAATGAACATTAATACAAATGTAAGTATGCCAGATTTAGCAATACTGCTAATTTGCATCTGTAGTCCCCCGGTGGGTCACAAAAACACACAATCATACACGAGAAGAACATTTGCAATAAAACTGTACAAAGTGGATATGCTAAAGTGCAAGAGTTAAGGTGCTACAAAACAAAACATTTAAATGTCACACAAGTGAAGTGCTGTGTATGCATACACACAAGCATGCACCCAAGCACCTCACAACAACAACAAACAAGAGGCGGGGCATATGTGTGTGACGCATGGTCGCATATATATGCGCATGCCACAGAGCAACCACTAGTTATGTATACAGTTTTGGTTGTTTAAAAGCCAGTTTTTACAAGGAGTCTTAAAAGTGTTTTGTGTGGTACGTTCCCTGATTGCAGGTGGTATATTGTTCCAGATCTTAGTGCCCCTCACTGATGGCACAGATTGAGCAAATGTGGTGCGTCTGTGGGCGACCGCACAGTCTCCTCTAGTGAGTACTCTAGTGGTTGTGCCGCTGACAGTCCTCAGTTTAACATTTTCTCCCAGGGGGAGTGGTGCATAGCCATTTAATATTTTATAAATGTACAGATTGATGGCGATATGGAGGGATGGAGCCTTGGTGGAGGTATGCACTCTCTGAACACCCTCTAGTTGATTAGGACTGCATGCTCAAAGATGGTCCTTGGGCTGCAGAAGGACCCATTAGATTTTGTTGATGATCCAAGAGCACATACCTCCGCCAAGGCTCTCTCTTCTCACAATATGTTGGCAAAGTTACTCAAAAACTTATGTAGGGATTTTGATGAAATTTTCACCAGAGGTGGCTCTTGGGCTACACACGAAACCATTACATTTTGGTAATTACAGCCATTACATTTTGGCTGCTAGTAGCAGCTGAAGTAGCTCTTCTGCTCTGGGCCCAGGTGCTGCACACCCTGCCCCCGACAAGCAGCAAAAGCCCGGTCATCACTGGAGGACAGGTTTTGACCCAGAACATCTTGCAGGCTGCATGTGAATATCAGTAAATGGGCCAGATGTGTCAGACTTCCAATATCAAGAGTTTCTTGAAATGTTCTTCCAGAAGCCCAGAAAAATACGCTGCAGTGACAAAGGCTGCAGACTTTGTGGATAGTTGCCATATAAACAAATGTTCACTTATTTCCTTCAATGTCATTCAAAAATTCTGATGTATTGTTCAGTTTTTTTTTTAGTTTTTATTTATACTGACTGTCGTTACTAAAAGAAACTTAGGAACACCATGATTCCTTTTAGAGTTTGTCATTGTTGATCCTTACGCTGACCCCCTGCCATCCCCCCCACTAAGGCTGGAAACCAAGGGGAAACACTGGAATGCTTTAACCCTTTGAGTGTGTATGGCGCACTTCTGCACCTGTCAGCTGATCAGTCTAAACAAAGCCTGTACAGCTGAATAGAGTGTGAAATGTACAAACCTTTTAACACCACTTGGTGGCTGAGAGGTGTGGCCTTTCACTTACCGTGAGAACTGGAAACGGTCCAATTCAATAAGTAGGTCAAATCAGCGTTTGAAGCCCGCCCCCTTTCATTCTGCTGTTAAACACGGAGGAGACAGGATGGCGAGGAAGACGCTCTCAGCTGAAGAGGTTTTAGCGCTGGTATTTGCCGCTCCTGGTTCAGGGGAAGAGCTTAGCCCTAGTTCGTCATCTGAGTTAGAGTCCAGCTCTGATTATGTGCCTTCGGACAACGGTGCAAGCAGTTCTTGTGGAATTGGAGACGGACGTCTTGCGCGCGACGCTGCAGCTGCGTTTTCTGTGTCCAGCCGTGCCCAAAATGGCACAGGAGCCTCGTCTGCAGATTGTTCTGCTTTGCCAAACTGTGGTCACGGAGTGAAAAGGTCCAGAGCAGCCCATGGGCGACGTTGGCTGGGGAAGAGCGCACAGCCGGTGCGCATCGATGTGCGCCATGTATGCGTGGCGGCAGGACAATAGGTAGTGGTGATGCGGCAGGAGGTTTGGACATTGACGTCTGGGAGCTTCTTAGAGATGAAGAAGTTTATCAGCCGTGGCTGAAAGCATTTGAACAGCCAGTTGGATATCATGGAGAGAAGGACCTGTCATCTGCACCCGCCACTGATTTTGTCACTTTTTTGGACTCCGGAATTCTGGATGCTTGTGACCGACGAAACGAACAGGTACATATTTGTTGCATAAACTGTGTTTCATTTGCTTCATTTCAGTTTAGTGTGAAACAAATGTGCCATGAAATTTGTGTTTTTTAAATGATTTTTAGTAATTTTGTCAATGATGGGACAAAAGGCAATGTGGTGACAGTGTGCGAAACAAAAAGTGTCCATCCATCCATCTTCTATCGCTTTTCCGGAGCGGTAGAAGATGAAGTGGCAAATGAAGGGACAAAACGCTATGTTGACAGTGTGACACCAAAATTGTTTTTGTTTTGAATGATTTTTAGTAATTTTGTCAATGATGGGACAAAAGGACCATGTGGTAACAGTGTGTGAAACAAAAATTGTCCATCCATCCATCTACCGCTTTTCCAGAGTGGTAATTAGGTCCAATTATGTGCAATGCATGGATGCAAGTTCACCTGGCAGACACTTGGGTACCTCTGCAACACTTTTATAATTGGGACTTTGCATCTAACTATTACCATTCTGGAGCTGTAGTGTTGTAAAATTTGGATTTTCGCAATATGCAAATTAGGTCCAATTATGCACAATGCATGGATGCAAGTTCACCGAGGAGACACATGGGTTCCTCTGCAACATTTTTGTAATTGGGACTTTGCCTCCAACTATTACCATTCTGAAGCTATTGTCATTTGAAAATTTGAGGTCAAACTGTGTTTTCCTGCCAAAAATTCTACACACTCAAAGGGTTAAGTGGGGTGTGTGTATGGAATGAGCGCACCCTGAGTGCTGGAGGATCAGTTCAGTGTGGTTTAAATTTAAATACTGAAAAAATGACCAGCTCTGGTTAAGCTGCTAAGACAAACCAGTCACTGCTGCCGACATCACCACAGCGAGTGACCTGACAGCGTCACATTTTTTAATCCATTAATTGGCCTATATTAATAAAAAAAAAGTTGATGCGTAAATATTCCCACCCCTATTAAAAATACTCTGCTTATTTAGTTAGTATTTAGTTAGAATACAGTAGATGAAAAGTCTCAGCAGAGTTGAGCATGGTTCCCTTTAAGCCTCTCATTTTCATTAAGATTTCAATGATGAAATAAAAGAAGCACATGATGTAAAATGGTGGAAAACATGTCAGATTGCATAGTGTAAAAACATTTTGTGATGTATTTAACTACAGTGACCCACAACTCATAATTTATTATTTTCAAAATTAAATTACCATGTGGTAAAATAGACCACCAAAAAAAGACAAACCACTAAGCAAACACTGAACCAATGTCACTATTTTTTAAAATGATATGGCTGTAATTAATGGCTGCTTTTGGTGTTTATTTGAGAGGCCTTTGCTTTAAAATCACTTTAATTCAGACCACATTATTCATATTATTTTAGAATTCAAGTATTGTAATAATCATTCAACAGTAATAGAGAATTAGTCATTATCCATTGCCTCATTATCCGTTTGTATTAGTTTAGAAACCTCATACTTTACCTCATACTTTACCTCATATTTTGAAGCATTAAATTAATAATTCCACTGATTATCTAGTCAAACAAATTAAACACAGAAACACCAATAAAATCTAGGCATAATCAAGCGAGCCTAAATCACACCCTTCCTCCTTCTGCATTTGGGACCTTAAATCAGAAAAAAATCTCCAATGAAGTGAATAGCAAGAGAGAGCTCATCTTTTGATCCCAATCAAACTTTGCCACGAGTTACACACGTTTGTCAGTTTAAAAGATAATAGCGGTGCAGGTTGTCGTCTAATTTGTTAAGGTATAAGGTTGTGAATATACGTAAATTGAAAGACTACAAATACAGACTCGCGTAAGTTACGTCATCGTTTTCAAAGCACCCAGGCAAAGCAGCTAACAGTCCTGTGGATCAGCTCCAGCTCTCAAAATACATTTGTGTTGTTTTTCTCTTTGGATCCTCCTCTCATCGGTCAGAAAACAGGAGGTGAGCTTTGAGAGGGGAACCGCTGTAATCGTGTTTGGTGACGTGTGTAGTCCAAGACAAGTGGGGATGTAGTCCACTAAGCGGTTTCACAAAAACTAAATATTACTCTTATTATACAACAACCGACAAGTTTAATTACGTGGAAACTTATCTTTTAAATTCACAAATGTATGTGTAACTCATGGTAAAATTTGATCAGGATCAAAAGATAATTTCTCTCGTCATTCACTTAAATGGAGATTTTTTTTTTTTTTCCGATTTCAAGTCCCATATGCGGAAGTAGAGGAGGGCGACTTAGGCTCTCTGTTTATGCTTGATGACTTTTTGCCCAAACTCTAAATAAAAGTAACTTCCCTTAATTTATACTGCCATCTATGTACAGTATGTTGTTACAGTTGTCCCCAAGTTTTTAATTCAGGATTAAGTGCCGCACTTCTCTTCCATCCTGGTTTACAGGTAGTTCCTTTAAACTGGTACAACATTCTGCTGCCACACTACGCTCTCGTTCTGGAGCTGGGACTGGATGGCAAGATTGTGGGAACACTCCATGACCCCGAGGGGCATCTGACGTGGGCCATCAGCGACGTCTTCCAGCACCAGGGGAGAACCTACCTGGGCAGCACTGACCTGCCGTTCCTGCCTGTCCTGGAGGGGTGGGAGAGCTGAGGAAGACTGTTCACTGTTTTATTCAACGATGCACATCTGAAGTGACACATGGATGCCGCGTACATATAACAGGAGACACCACTAGTATCATCTGAAGATTTTAAGACCTTTTAACAGACAGAATATTAATCTGACCCTGGAAAGGAGAAACTTTATCATGAAAGACAATGTTAGATATTCTGAACACTGTCTTTTTATTAATATAAAGAATATGAAGATTCTTACTGAACTATAAGCAGAAGACTCTAGTCTTTGTTTACATGACTACTAAAACAAAAGTCACTTTCCTGGAAGTGAACTCAGAAGAGTCAAACCTCTGAACCTGTGATGAAAATATATTCACTTAAGGAGCTTAAAAGCTGTTTTTGGACTGGATGTCAGGACAAGGGAAAAAATTAGATTTCAATAGATCTACAGTTTAATTTACTGGGACTGTTCAGTAGTTTGTCATATTTTACATTAACTCTGGAAATGTTATTTTAGTCTGACTAGTTTGAGACTGGAAAATTGTTTTTGTATTACATTTACATTGTTTCAAGACTTCAGTAACGAATGTGTTATTGTCTCATACTCTAGCTACCACATTCAGCCACTTTTATGTCAGCTCAGGTGATGTCTGACACCTGAAGCCATTTGCCAACCACCAATATGGCATCAATTCATGGATCTCAGAAGTGATGGGAGAGGGCAGGGTTCACTGGTTGCTGTTAACATTTAAAGCAAAATGCACAGAGTTGTTTTGAGCAAAGCTGCTTACACTGGGTGGAGAATGGTGCTGTAATATTTAAATCTTGAGGTATTTTGACCAAAGCATGTCTGACATTTCATTAAGAACTTGGGAAACTGTGCCTACATGTTGAAAAAGTGCATAATCTGCCCCCTTTAACATTTAAATTAACGGCTTTGAAGTAGCCTTCAGAAAATATCATTTGCTTCAAATAGAAAACAGAATTTACTTTGAGAATTTCTTTATTTGGACAAAAACAAGCCAAACACATCAGTATGATCATCAAAACTGAGGAAAAAAATCAAAGATGCTAAAACAGCAGTTCTGATCAAAAGGAAAGTGCACAAGTGAAATGAAATGTGATCCATCTTATGGGGGGGGGCACATTATGTTTAGTCAGAATTTTTTGAAAAAGCTGAACAAAGGAAGAAACAACTGCGTAACAGTTAAAACTATCCAAGAACATGGCAAATATTTGCTCTAAATGAGTTTAAGGTAATATGACAAGTTCATCAGATTCATTTCAATTAATTTTCAAACTTATGCATACGCAAGTCTTTTCTTAACCGATAGAAAGCATTTACCCTCCACTGTCTCCAAATCTCTGGCACAGATCTTGTTGGTGTTAAAAGGAGCAGCTCTACATTTTAGAAGATGCACTGAATCATTTTTAGAGGTTTGGCAGAACTCATGTTAAACATAAAATCAGAGCAGAGTTATAACACTGGACACGAGGACAGTCTGGCCTCAGCTATTATCAAGATTATTAAGGCTTCAGAAGTGCTAGAATGTGGATTTTGATGTATTTTTAGAACAGTTCCGGAACTGTTTAAAGTATGTAAGGTTGAAAAAAAAATAATTGGAAAAAATATATTATGGTTGCTGAAGAAATTTATTTTTTTTTTTTGCTTTATAAATTCTTACAGACTATTGAAACTGATGGGGAAAATGATGTATATCTCCATTTCAAAATTCTACCTTTTTGTATTTGATCAATATTTTAATTCTTAAAAATAGTCAAATTAGACAATTTAGTAGTTAATTTAAAGCAGCAAAATCAATGAAATACTGGAAGTGTTAAATTCTCCTGATTCTTTGGTTGACAGCTGTCTCAAATCATGTGTGTGAAATGTAAAATTCAGGAAACGTTACTGAAATGACCCTGTTTGGACAGTTGCTAACTGATGAAATTTTGAAATTTATAAATCTGACAAACTGTTACTCCCAATTGCCCATTACAATTTAATTAAACCAAACAGACCTTTTAAGCCTGAATTCACCATCTGTTTTCATTTTGCATATAACTATTCTGGCTTTTGCCCAGTACGATTAACAGTATACAACCAACTGATATTCTTTTACAAGGCATCAGATCCTGTGAGTTGAATAGGATATACTGTACTGCAGGTGGTACATTCATTCTATACTTTGATTCAATTTTTAATTTTTTTTTTCCACAATATCTTTATTGAACCTTTTTTTTTTTTTTAACAAACATGATACAAACAAACACTAACACTAAAGTACTACAAAAAAAAAAAAAAAAAAAAGGATGCACTAAAAACACCAACAACCACCAACAAAATCAAATCTTCAACAATGCTCCTCTGTTTAGTCTAGACAATCCAATACATAAGTATACATATTATGTTCACCAGTTTGGAATTTACAAGGTCCACACACATCATTCACCTTCTTCTTCAAGAGTTATGTTTAAATTTTTTACATAATCAATAAAAGGTCTCCATATATTCTCAAACACAATTTCCTTTGATTTCAGTATATATGTTATTCTTTCTAATGGAAGGTTTGTTAACATCTGTCTTAACCACTGAGTCACATCTGGTCTATGAGTCTTTTTCCATAATAGTGCAATACATTTTTTGGCATTAAGCAAACTGAGGTCTATGAATGTTCTTTCACTTTTATTAAAATTATGCTTTTCTGGGTACAGACCCAACAAAAACAATTTAGGATTCAATATGATTTGTTTTGAGATTATTTTTTCAATTGTTACCCTCACCTCTTCCCAAAACATTCTTATTAATCTACATTCCCATACACAATGAAATAGAGTTCCTTTACTTTCCATGCATTTTGTGCATGTATCTGGTATATTTTTGTTATATTTATTTAACTCCTCCGGTGTAACATACATCCGCATTAACCATTTGAAATGTATCAATTTAAGGCGTACATTTATTGATTTGGTTTGAGCTTCTGTACAAGCCAATTCCCATTGTTCCTCTGAAATTTCAGTTTGCAGATCTTCTTTCCAGTAGTTTAATCTTTTCAGTGAATTTTCACTTGAAGATAGTGTCAATGAGTTATAAAACTCTGAAATAATACCCTTTCTTTTACTATCTTTCATCATCATTTTTTCCAAGGATGAATAAATAGGTCGAGTGAGAGCTTTATTTTGATTTGATCGAATAAAGTTTCTAAGTTGAAGATATTTAAAAAAATGTGTTCTATTTAGATTAAATTTGATCCTCAGCTCTTCAAAAGACATTATGTTATCTGCACATGGCAAATATAAATCCTGAATCTTTTGTATCCCTTTTAAATTCCATACTTTAAATACAGCGTCCGCTCTCCCTGGTTTAAAATATTGATTACCCCATATTGGACTAAATTGTGACAGTAACTGTGGTTCTTTTAAATAGTTTTTAGCTTCACACCATATTTTGATCATATGCTTTACAAATGGATTTTTAACTTGTTTTTGTAATTTTTTTGCCGAATCTGAGTATATGAATATGGGAAGAGGTAAAGGTAAATTGTATGATTCCATTTCAGTCCAGTGAGGGAGATCATTTGATGAAAAATAATATGTCATAGACCTCAGTTGTGCCGACCAATAATACAACATAAAATTTGGACATTTCAGACCTCCACGATCAACTGGTAAATATAATAAAGACAGACGTAATCTAGCCCTCCTGTTGTTCCATATAAATTCCACTAACTTTTTTTTTATTCTTGAGAATAAATCTAAAGGTGGTGATAAGGGAATGTATTGAAATAAATAAAGTATTTTAGGTAAAATATTACTTTTAAGTATATTGATTCTCCCGATCATCGACATTGGTAGTGACATCCATCTCTGAGTTAACTCATTGATATCTGTCATTAAGGCTTCATAGTTGACACTGGCGACTGATTCTAGCTTAGGCACAATTTGGATTCCTAAATATTTAAACTGATTTACAACATTGAATTGATTTACCTCAGGGGCTGGGTAATTTCTCTGGGTCTCATTTAGCATTAATATTGAAGATTTAGTTTTATTTATTTTATATCCTGATATTTCCCCAAAATCCTTTATTAAATTCAACAAGGTTGGAATTGATTTTTTTAGATTCGACATAAACAAAATTATGTCATCGGCGTACAGGGAGATTTTATGTTCTGTTGGTCCAACTTTAATTCCATATATTTGTGAATGTAAACGTATCGCTATCGCTAAAGGTTCAATTGCCATAGTAAACAGTAAAGGTGAAAGTGGACAGCCTTGTCGACATCCTCTATTGATTTTTATTGGTTTTGAAATATTAGTTGTTAGGATTTCTGCTGTAGCATTATTGTATATTATTTGAACCCATTTTATGAAATTATTTCCAAGTCCAAACCTTTGTAGGACTTCAAAAAGAAAGGGCCATTCAACTCTATCAAAGGCCTTTTCGGCGTCCAGTGATAGGAGAGCTGTATCCGGTGCTTCTTTATTAAAATAAATAATATTAAATAGTCTTCTTACATTATGGAAGCCTTGTCTTCCCTTTATAAAGCCATTCTGATCTCGATTAATAATATTTGGTAAAATTTCTTGTATTCGTCTTGCTAAAATTTTACAGATTATCTTAAGGTCGGCGTTTAATAGGCTTATTGGTCTCATATTTTCACATTTATTAGAGGGCTTACCTGGTTTTGGCAGCAGTATAATTAAGGCATTATTTATGTATGATGGTAAATTATTATTTTGAAATGCTTCTAAAACCATTTCCAAAAAAGGTTTTATTAATTTAATCTTAAATTACTTATAAAGGTCAACTGGAAGACCATCTGGTCCTGCACTTTTTCCTGATTTCATATTATCAATGGCTAGCCCAACTTCTTCTTGACTAATTTTAGACTCCAATATCTCCCTGTTTTCATTTGGAATACACGGTATAGATAGTTCGTTCAAAAACCCATTTAGTTTTGTTAAATCAAATTCATTTTTAGTATCATATAATTTTTCATAGTAATCTCTAAAGGCTCTGTTAATTTCTAAAGGATCTATAACTACCTGTCCATTACTTATAATACTAGTAATTGGTGTTTTAATTTCTAATTGTTTAATCTGCCATGCCAATAATTTTCCTGATTTTTCACCTTGTTCATAAAAAGATTGTTTCAATCTTAGAAGACTCGAGGCAGCTCTATTCGCTGAGCTGATTTTTTGTCGTATTCAGCTCTCAAAATCAGTAATTCATTCTCCAACCTTGGATCACTTCCTGCATACACTTTTTCCTGAAGACTTTTCATTTTATGTTCCAATTTAGCTCTCTCCTCTCGAGTCTTCTTAGATTTTGATCCTGTATAACTAATAATATGTCCCCTAATAAAAGCTTTGAAAGCTTCCCACTTTACACATGCTGATGTTTGTGTAGTATTGATGTCAAAGTACTCGTCTATCTGTTTTTCTATATACTTGACAAATTCCTCATCCTGAAGCCATTTATGCTGGAATTGCCATCTACCTGATTCCTTTGTCAATTTTTTATCTACATATATTAGACAACAGGGTGCATGATCAGAGATCACGATGTTATCATAAAAGCAGTTTTGAATCTTGGATCTTAATTCTGTGGAAATCAAAAAATAATCAATACGTGAGAATGTCTTGTAGGTACTGGAATAACAAGAATAGGCTTTAACTTGTGGTTTCATTTCTCTCCATATATCTAACAATCTCAATTCTTTCATAAAATGATTAATAGTCATCCTACATCCATTGTGCGTACAATCCAGTCCTGTTGATCTATCTATACCTGGATTCAATGTACAATTAAAATCCCCTGCTATTATATGTTGCCCTGTAAGTGATGATAAGATGAGAAATAAATTAGCAAAGAACTTTTGATCATCTATATTGGGACCATATAAGTTCACAAGATTTATATTTTCTAATAGCAAAGAACCTTGAATGATTACATATCTTCCAAGTTTGTCTCCAATTACATTTTTCACTTGAAAAGGGACTGATTTATGTATGAGAGTCATAACTCCCCTGGCCCGGGATGAAAATGATGGTGAATACACTTCCTTGCCATCTACTCCTAATTCTTTTTATATCCTCCTCTATTAGATGAGTTTCTTGTAAAAACACAATTTTTGAACCCATGTCTTTTATTTTATTCATAACTTGTTTAAGTTTTTTTAAATTTTGTAGACCTCTGCAATTCCATGAAGTTAAATTAAGATTAACACTTTGGTTTATGATCAATAGAGAGTTTGGGATTACCTTGCAGTGTAAACATGCTCATACAGAGAAGCAAAAACATGAGTGGTTGAACATTCATCCTACAAACTACACACAAACAAATTCCCCCTTCCCACACTTGTGGCGAACCCCCCAAAATCAAAAGAAAAATTCCGTCTCCCGATATAGCCATCGACCGTTCCACATCCACGGGGAACAGCCTAAGCCACTCCTTCTTCATCCTCCCAATCACCCTAACTCTACTGCTTTTAATGACGTAACATTAACTCTCCTCTGTAGTTTTCCAACTTAACTCCAAAATTTTTAACAACTTTGTACATCATAGTTTTTTTTGTTTGTTTTTTTTGTTTTTTTTTTAAATATATAATACAATCTATATTTTGTAAACTTGCTGTTTACTTCAAGTCAGTCAGATGCCTGTGCAAATACTTAATTATTCTACCTTATATTTTGTTCATGCTTAGCTCCCACCAGTCTCTTCTTCTTCTTTGATCTTCTTGATGAACTCCTGCGCCTCCTCTGGGGTCTTGAAGATGTGGGTTCTGCCCTCATACGTGGTCAACAGTCTCGCAGGATAGATTACACCATGACGAATCCCAAGGTTGCGCAGCTCCTTACGTATGGGATCAAACTGCTTCCTCAATTGTTGGATTCCTGTGGCCAAATCTGGGTAGAACCGCACCTGCTGATCCTGGTGTGTAATCTCTCCTTTAGCTCGTGCAGCGTTGAAGATCTTCATCCTGTCTCTGTTGCTAAGAAACTTCATAATTAAGGTCCTCGGCGGTCCCTTATCTCTCCGTGGGCCAATACGATGTGCTTTTTCCAGAACCACTGCTGATTGCAACTCCTCGCTGCCCAGCACCTCCGGAATCCACTTTTCCAGAAAGGAATATACGTCCCGACCTTCTGATTCCTCTGGAAGACCCACCAGCCTCAAGTTATTCTGTCTCGACCGAGATTCCAAATCCAAAATATTATCTTCTAGACATTTATTTTTTTTTTCCAAAGTGCGCACCTTTAATTGAAGACGGGTGACGTCATCTTCAGCACTAGCGAGACGGAGCTCCATCTGCGCCGTTCGTTCTACACAGTCACCCAATTCCTTTCTTATTCCTTCCAACGCTGTCATAATCCCATCAAATCTAGAGGAAAAGTCCGCTCTCATTGAACTCATGGCAGCCATCAGCGCATCTGCGCCATTCCCCGCAGATATCGCACCGTTGCCAGCCTCCTCCGCCATATATGGTGTTTTGTTTGCTGCGTCACAGACCTGAAAGTCCGTTAATTTGGACTGTTTCGGCGGCTCGCTTTTTCCTTTACCTGGTTTTCCAGCCTTAGGCTTCGCCGACATATCCTCGCCCAAACGCTGGGATACGTTCTGTCCCAAATGAGAGAGTTATTTGCCGATTTTTTTCTCCAGGAGCAGAGCAGAATGAAACGCGTCCGTCTTACGTGGCAGCCATAACCGGAAGTCCCAATTTTTAATTTTGATAAAAAGATTTACGCATCTTATTGTCCACAGCTCTGTGTTTGTGTCCATAAGCACTGTCTGTCCTTTTCAATGGAAATTTTGCAGGCATACATGTATTATCTTGATAACTGATCACATTCCAATGCAGAATCGAATTAACAGAAGAGTGCTGAATTGTTTTAACAATACAGCAGTGTGTCTTTTTTTTTTTCCACATATATAATTTAGTCTCAACCCTTTACAGCAGGGATCATCAACTGGCGGACTCTGGTCTGGATCCGGACCCCGAGAGTCTTCCGTCCGGACCCCAAAGCCTTTTGATACAATTTTGGGAAAAGGGAGACTTTTATTTTGGTGGGGAAAAAGCTCCAGAGAGTCAGCAGGTTGCAAAATCAAGTTCACTGCTGGCACACACACCCAAGGATGACAGCCAGGACATCCACCCCAGACAGACCTTTCAGGTCTGTACACACAAAAAGAAGCACAGTTGTTCAACTGAATGTACAGCACCTTCGCTGGTATCACTTAAAAACTCAGTAAAAGCTCCGTATATTACTGAACATAAAAAGTTCCACTTCCCCTCTCCCTGCAACCAGAGTTACTGCTCCATCCATGCTGTAACAGTTTACGGTTGAGATTTTTAAAAAATGTTGGAGGAATTCTGTCCTGTGGAATTATATTTTGTCTGGTTTTTTTGGGCTTAGTTTGAAAGTTTTTTTTCTGCACTGAAAATATTGTATAGAGGTGGACTTGTTGTGAAATTTTGTTTCAGATAATTTTTTTTTAAATGCAATACAAATTAGTTTGCATTCTCCTGTAAAACATTTTTAGGATTTTATTATGTTTTGTTTGAAATTGAACAAAGTATTCATTTTAATATTGTTTTCTTGTTTAAAAATTAACTAGTGCATACCCGTGCATGCCCATAGAAAGCAAGTGTAAGCAAGCATTTCTGCATGCCTGTAGAAAGTTACTGTTAACCATGGTGAAACCTGCCTTTGATCTTTGACATCACCACTCATTCAGTGATGGCTGCCTTTGATCTTTGATGATGTCATAGTCACATGATCATGAGTGATGCCTGCCGTTGATCTTTGAAGATGTCATAGGGAGTCCTATGATTGTGAGTGGTGCCTGCCTGTGATCTTTGATGTCATAGGGAGTCCTATGATCATGAGTGATGCCTGCCTGTGATCTCTGATGATGTCATAGCAAGTCCTATGATCATGAGTGATGCCTGCCTTTGATCTCATAGCGAGTCCTATGATCTTTTAGCACATCCTATGATTGTGACATAGCAAGTTCTATGATCTTTGATGTCATAGCGAGTCCTAGGATCGTGAGTGAAGGCTGCCTTTGATCTTTTGGTGTCTATATGATGTCATATAGACATCGTGTAGACATCATAAGTGAATCCTATGATCTTTTAGCGAGTCCTATGGTCATGCCAAACAGATTTCTTCTTCTTTTAGATTTGATTGTTACCTCCGCCAAGGAGGTTATGTGATCATCGGCGTTGGTTTGTCTGTCTGTTTGTTTGTTAGCAAGATAACTCAAAAAGTTATGGATGGATTTTCATGAAATTTTCACAGATTGTCAGAAATGGGGTATCCTACAGACGATTACATTTTGATGGTGATCCGGATCACCGTCCAGAAGAAAACCGCCATTACGGAAAATGCCATTTTCGTCAATAACTACTGAACCACTAATCCTATCATTGTGAATCCAATTGCTAGTCATATGTTTTCATGGTCAAGGAATCTGAAAACGTACACACAAACACTGTATGGGGGGAACTGTGGCGCTTGGCGGAGGTCTGCACTCTCAGAGTGCTTTTCTAGTTATATAGAGTGATGGGCTAAGCCGTATCTCGGACACAGTCCAGGGACAGATAATTTTTTCGCACATAAGGAGCTGTTCAGAACTCAAACAAAGATATAGTGATGATAATCAAGTCAGTGGCGGTAATACACCTGTAAGCTGTTTGCCAACCGCCATTCAAATCTAAAAGAAGATGATGATTGGCGGTTGGCAAGCTACATTGTGAGGGCGATATAGAATGATAAGAGTGATGATGTAGAGTGAAGTACGTGGCGGTAATGCACCTGTAAGCTGGTTGGCAACCGCCAATCAAATCTAGAAGAAGAAAACCAGCTAAAACATGAGCTGAATAAAATGTGTGAAAGCAAGTTAAATGATATTGACCTGTTGAGACAGCTGTGTGACTGTTCTTAAAAGCACATTTTGAGATAAATTTGTCCATGTTTTTTGTTTAACCTTTATTTATACAGGGTAGTTCCATTGAACAATATTTGTCACAGGTCTGTGGTTGACCACTCCCAGTTACACTGGGTGAGACTGGACATCCTGGCAGATAAGCACATCTGTCGCAAGGTCTGTGGTGGACTTTTGCCAGTCAGTGCATCGTCACATGCACTACACAAAGAGCAGTGATAAATCAGATTCCTTGACCATGAAAACATATGACTAGCAATTGGATTCACAATGATAGGATTAGTGGTTCAGTAGTTATTGACGAAAATGGCATTTTCCGTAATGGCGGTTTTCTTCTGGACGGTGATCCGGATCACCACCAAAATGTAATCATCTGTAGGATACCCCATTTCTGACAATCTGTGAAAATTTCATGAAAATCCGTCCATAACTTTTTTGAGTTATCTTGCTAACAAACAAACAGACAGACAAACCAACGCCGATGATCACATAACCTCCTTGGCGGAGGTAACAAACCTATCATCTGGTCAGTCACTGCAACAGCTAGTAGAGTCAGTTTGTCTTGGCCTGTTCTTGCCACTGATAATACCTCTATTTGCCAAGAATGTGCCGCTAGGCCAGCAAAAGCTAGCAGTACTCAAATACTTACCAAGCAGTTTCACGAAATGGTCAGTCAGAAAGCAACTCATACCGGCTTGGACGTCGCCCGGGTTAACAACGTCTGCGCTAATCTGTTCACACTCCGACAGGCAACAAAAAGCATGTTAGGAGCAGGAAGAGAGAAGAGGAAAGCAGCAGCCTTGTGTGTAGCAGAATGGAATGTACGCACTCTGATGGACAGATCAACATCAGAGCGCCCAGAAAGACAGACTGTGCTACAACAGACTGTGCTACAATGTAGACAGATACAATGTAGACATAGCTGCACTTTGTGAAACAAGATTGCCTGGATATGACAGTTTGGAAGATCATGGGGACATCTTTTGGAGTGGGAAATCAGCTGAAGAAAGGAGAGAAGCAGGAGTAGGCTTTGCAGTTAGAAAGGTGATAGCAGCAATGCTTGACGAGGATCTGGTGCCAATCAGTGACAGAATAATGACTGAGACTGAGATTTGTGAGTACAGTATCTCACAAAAGTGAGTACACCCCTCACATTTTTGTAAATATCTTTTCATGGTACAACACGGAAGATATGACACTTTGATACAATGTAGTCAGTGTAAATTTGCTGCCCCCTCAAAATAACACAGCCATTAATGTCTAAACCGCTGGCAACAAAAGTGAGTACACCCCTGAGTGAAAATACCCAAATTGTGTCCAATTAGCCATTTTCCCTCCCCGGTGTCATGTGACTCGTTAGTGTTACAAGGTCTCGAGTGTGAATGGAGAGCAGGTGTGTTAAATTTGGTGTTATTGCTCTCACACTCTCTCATACTGGTCACATAAGTTCAACATGGCAAAGAACTCTGAAGATGTAAAAAAAAAAAAAAAAAAAAGGTTGCTCTACATAAAGATGGCCTAGGCTATAAGAAGATTACCAACACCCTGAAACTGAGCTGCAGCATGGTGGCCAAGACCATACAGTGGTTTAACTAGACAGGTTCCACTCAGAACAGGCCTCGCCATGGTTGACCAAAGAAGTTGAGTGCACGTGCTCAGCGTCATATCCAGAGGTTGTCTTTTGAAAATAGACGTATGAGTGCTGCCGGCATAGCTGCAGAAGTTGAAGGGATGGTGGGGGTCAGCCTGTCAGTGCTCAGACCATATGCTGCACACTGCATCAAATTGGTCTGCATGCCCATCATCCCAGAAGGAAGCCCCTTTTAAAGATGATGCACAAGAAAGCCCACAAACAGTTTGCTGAAGACAAATAGACTAAGGACATGGATCATCGAACCATGTCCTGTGGTCTGATGAGACCAAGATAAACTTATTTGGTTCAGACGGTGTGAAGCGTGTGTGGCAGCAACCAGGTGAGAAGTACAAAGACTTGCCTACAGTCAAGTATGATGGTAGGAGTGTCATGATTTGGGGCTGCATGAGTGCTGCTGGCATTGAGGAGCTACAGTTGATTGAGGGAACCATGAATGCCAACATGTACTGTGACATACTGAGCATGATCCCCTCCCTTTGGAAACTGGGCTGCAGGGCAGTATTCCATCATTATAACGACCCGAAACACACCTCCAAGATGACCACTGCCTTGCTAAAGAAACAGAGGGGTAAAGGTGATGGACTGGCCAAGCACGTCTCCAGACCTAAACCCTATTAAGCATCTGTGGGGAATCCTCAAACGGAAGGTGGAGGAGCACAAGGTCTCTAACATCCACCCGCTCCGTGATGTCATCATGGAGGAGTGGAAGAGGATTCCAGTGGTAACCTGTGAAGCTCTAGTGAACTCCATGCCCAACAGAGTTAAGGCAGTGCTGGAAAATAATGGTGGCCACACAAGATATTGACACTTTGGGCACAATTTGAACATTTTCACTTAGGGGTGTATACTGTATGCCACACTCATCAGTGTGTATGTCCCAACAATGACCAACGCAGAGGAGGCGAAGGAAGAGTTCTACAGTGATTTTCGTGACTATCAGGCATGTACCGCCTGATGACAGGCTGACTTCAGTAAAGCCTTTGATACTGTATCGCAACAAGGACTCTGGCAGGTACTCAAGAAATATGGCTGTACAGAGAAGTTTGTCAGCCTGATCGAGGCACTCCATACAGGTAAGCAAGCAAATGTGGCAATGAGTGGTTCAGTATCTAAACACTTTTCAGTAAGTAACGGGGTGAAACAAGGGTGTGTGCTGGCGTCTACGCTCTTCTCGCTATATCAGTCAGCCATGCTTGAAGTGGCCTTCAAAGACACTTCAGAAGGAGTATACATTCAAACAAGGAAAGAAGCAGACTTATTCAATATGGCACAGTTTAAAGCCAAGAGTAAGACATTGATAAAGGTAGTAAGAGAAATGCTCTTTGCTGATGACAGTACTCTAGTTGCTTACAGTGTGGAAGATATGCAATCTTTAGTAGAGAAATTTGCAAGAGCAGCTAGCCAATTCAGCCTCAAAATCAACATCAAGACGACAGAGTGCCTTTATCAACATCACTACCAGAAGAGATCAGCACTGGTACAGAGCCACTAGTCAAGTGCAAGACTTTCAAGTATTTTGGGACTACTGTTTCAGAGAATGTTAGGATGGAGGATGAACTATCTCTCAGAATGGGAAGAGCAAGTGCTGTGTTTGGAAACTTCAGGGAGAGACTGTGGAACAATTGACATGTCTCTATCCGTGTGAAATGCAAAGTGTACAGAGTGACAGTACTGGCTACTCTATTGTACGGTGCTGAAACTTGGACTGTCTACAGGGCGCAGGTAAAGAAACTTCACGCGTACATGAGACCTTCAAGCCATAATGAATATCTCATGGAAAAACAAGATGACCAACACAGAAGTGCTGAAAAGAGCTGGTCTACCATCAATGGAGGACATGCTAATACAGATGAACCTGAGGTGGCTCGGACATGTTGAGAGGATGGATAATCAGCGTCTCCCTCAGCAGTTACTCTACTCAGTTATACAAGGGCAAACGCAATCAAGGTAGACCAAGGCTCAGATTTAAAGACACTGTAAAAAGAAACCTGAAGAAGTTGGAAAAAGACAGGAGTTCCTGGCAGCAGAAGGCGAAGGACAGAGCTGTGTGGAGGAATCGGATCAGACCTAAATTTAAAAAAAAAAATCATTGTCGCCCCCGACAGACTGCTATGATGGGAGTTCCATTGAGAGGCAACCTCTCTTTTTCAAGGATGCCTTGTTCACTCTCACCAGGAAGCTGCCCAGTACAATCACAGACTGACCTGTGGCCACTGAGCA
Organism: Pholidichthys leucotaenia; assembly: GCA_020510985.1. NCBI lineage: Eukaryota > Metazoa > Chordata > Actinopteri > Cichliformes > Pholidichthyidae > Pholidichthys > Pholidichthys leucotaenia. The sequence continues at coordinate 180,676,726 of CM035845.1, read as the reverse complement.
GCTCCACTGGAACAGCTGGGGTTAAGGGCCTTGCTCAAGGGCACCACAGTGGGGTTAAGGAGGGTGGGGCAAACACTGCTATGTTATCTGTCCCACCCAGATCTAATCCTGCCAGTCCAGGGATCGAACCTGCAACCCTCTGCTCACCAGTTCACATCCCTAACCATTAGGCCACCACTGCTCACCATGTGTCAGATTTTTCTTCCATTTGTTTTAATAAAAGATGTTGGAAGTAAATTCATGGATCAATGCAAATACTTGTCATTAAAAGGGCCAAGCTGTCACACAGTGGGAGGGAAAAATCTTGAATAGAAAAAAAAAAATGTGTCAAGATGCATTGAAAATTGTTTTAGAATCGTTACAGTTCTGAGTCATAACCGAATCATGAGGTGCCTAAAGATTCCCACACCTAGTTCGGACCTCGGCTGGGGAGAAGGACCGACTTATCAGACCTTTTGCAGTTTCACTTGGTGACCCCTGTTTTACAGGCTCCAGCTGCCCATGACAATAACTGGACTGAGCTGGAACAACATAATTAAATCACTCAAGTGGTGCATTTAGTTGGTTTTGATAAAATTATACTTTTGTACACATACACATTGGATTCACTACAGATAAGCAGTCAATCTTTTCAAATATACTTTCATTTTCAAAAGACTGGCAGGACACATGTAGTTGCATTTTGGTTTTGCAACTGTGGACCACTGCAGGCTCACTTAACATCACTCTGATCCAAACGGACCCTTACAGAATGTTTGACACTGGATTTAACCTGCCGACGTCTGGGCTGATTGAGTTTAGATGCATGTAATACAGATCTGGTGCGGTGTTTGCAAATATGACAATGATTTATTTTAACTATGTTTTTTGAAATAAGCTATCAAAACAATTATGTAAAAAAAATTACTTGAGGATGAGCTGTAAAATAAAACCTTATATCCAAATAATAAAACCAAATCATATAACCCTGTTTCATTGTGTTTTAATATACAGTATTTTAAGTTATTAAATCTCACTTTAATTTTTCCACTTGTTTCAGTACCACTTCCTCTGGGGCCCTCAAGATCATTTATCAAGTCAATTTAATGTTGACGTACATACAGCGGGGAAAATAAGTATTGAACACATCAACATTTTTCTCATTAAACATATTTTTGATGGAGCCACTGACCTGAGATTTTCATCAGATATCAATAACAATGCAAGTAATCCATACGTACAAAGAAATCAAGGCAACCATGTTCACAAAACTGGTTATATTTATTAAAGTGGAATGACACAGGGAATAAGTATTGAACACATGAAAAAGCGGTGCGAAAAAGAACTGAAAGCCAAGAAACCAGCTGAAATCCATCAGAATTTAGCAAGCTATCCCATCCCCCATCAGTGCAAATTAATTTCAGCTGGCGGCAGCACAGCAATTCACCCTTGGCCGGGGTATCCTGGGTTCGATCCCAGCCCCCTACCAACAGTGATCTGTGTGGAGTTTGCATGTTCTCCCAGTGTCTGCGTGGGTTTACTCCGGGATTTCTCCGGTTTCCTCCCACATGCCAAAAACATGCAAGTTAGGTTAACTGGCATCAAACTGGGGATTCTAAATTGTCCTTAGGTATGACTGTGAGAGTGAATGGTTGTCTCTCTGTGTTGGCCCTGTGATGGACTGGTGATCTGTCCAGGGTGTACCCTGCCTCTCGCCCAAAGATGCTGGGATAGGCTCCGGCCCCCCGTGACCCGAAAAGGATTAAGCGGAAGAAGATGAATGAATGAATGGTTAAATCCTGACTGATGGCCTTTAAAAAGGTCTGTGAATATCAGATTGTCACACCACAAAGAATTCATGATGGGTAGAAGCAAAGAGCTCTCACTAGACCTCCGCAACCTTATAGTTGCAAATCATAATGATGGCATTGGTTACAGGCACATTTCTAAACTGCTGAATGTTCCAGTGAGCACTGTTGGAGCCATCATTCGGGAGTGGAAAGAACATCATTTTACCATAAGCCGGCCACAACCAGGAGGTCTTCGCAAGATTTCTGACAGAACAGTCAAAAGAATTATCAGAAGAGTTATCCAAGAACCAAAGACCACTTGTGAAGAGATTCAGAAAGACCTGGAGTTAGCAGATACTGCTGTTTCAAAGAAAACAATAAGTAATGCACTCAACCGACATGGGCTCTATGTTCGCTCACCTCGCAAGACTCCAGTGCTGAAGAAAAAGCATGTTGAAGCTTGTTTAAAGTTTGCTGCACAACATTTGGGCAAGCCAGTAAAATACTCGGAGAATATAGTCTGGTCAGATGAGACCAAAATTGAACTTTTTGGATGCCACAATACACAGTGGGAGGAAATGGCACTGCACATCAGCCCAAAAACACCATACCAACAGTGAAGTTTGGAGGTGGGAGCATCATGGTGTGGGGGTGTTTTTCAGCACATGGTACAGGTAGACATCATATAAATGAAGGAAAGGTGAATGGACAAATGTACAAAGACATCCCTGATAAGAAGCTGTAGCCATCTGCCCAGATGCTAAAGATGAAATGAGGGTGGACATTTCAGCAAGACAATGATTCCAAACACACAGCCAAGGAAACTCTCAACTGGCTCCAGAGAAGGAAAATAAAGCTTCTAGAATGGCCCAGTCAGTCACCTGGCCTGAATCCAATTGAGAATCTATGGAACAAACTGAAGATCAGAGTTCACAGAAGACACCCATGGAACCAATGGGCTAAAATCACTCCCGAGCAATACCTGCACCTAGTTTCTCCATACAGGAGGTGTCTGGAAGCCGTTATTACCAACAAAGCCTTTTCTACTTAATATTAAATTAATTTCACCAAGCGTGTAAAATACTTATTCCATGATTCCACTTTATTAAATACAACTTATTTTGTGAATACATTTGCCTCGATTTCTTTGCATGTATGGATTACTTGGGTTGTTACCGATATCTGGTGAAAATCTCAGGTCAATGGCTCCATCAGAAATATGTTTAATGAGAAAAATGTTGACGTGTTCAATACTTATTTTCCCCGCTGTAAATTCTCCCCTTGTAAGTCAACTTAAGTTAGTCACGGTTTAGATTGGCTGTACAAAAATACTGCAACTCATTATTATTGTATGAGGTCCTGTTTACAAGTCTGGATGGTCCTATACGGGCTGCTGCTAAGTTTGCTTTTCTCGAACTACAGTGGATACAAAAGTCTACACGCCCCTGTTCAAATGCCAGGTTTTTGTGATGTAAAAAATGAGATCAAAATAAATCATTTCAAAACTTTTTCCACCATTAATGTGACCTATAATCTGTACAACTCAATTGAAAAGCAAACTGAAATCTTTTAAGGGGAAAACAAAAAAAAAAAAACTTACAATAACCTGGCTGCATAAAAATGCACACCCTTAAACTAATACTTTGTTGCAGCACCTTTGACTTTTTATGACAGCACTCAGTCCATCAGCGTGGCACATCTTGATGTGGCAATATTTGCCCACTCTTCTTTGCAAAAACACTCCAAATCTGTCAGATTGCGAGGGCATCTCATGTGCACAGCCCTCTTCAGATCACCCCACAGATGTTCAATCGGATTCAGGCTTGGACTCTGGCTGGGCCATTCCAAGTCTTAATCATCTTCTGGTGAAGCCATTCTGTTGTTGCTATGGATGTGTGTAACCCAGCTGAGAAAATGATCCTTTTTTTCTCAGATGTCAATTGTATTAATACAATTGTGTGATTTTATTTTGAAAACCGATTATTTTGGGGAAGAGGAAGTGTGATCCTCGTTATCCAACTTTTAAATTCCCGTTTAATGGTCACATTGGGTGATCTGGGTCTTCCCATTCGTTAAGAGCGATATTAGCCCCGCCTTCCAAGTAGAGGCAGCAAATGCACACTCGGGTTTCGGTCTTTCACGATATGAGAGTGGACGAGAGAGGTTGTGGGTGGCCTGGTTCACACCGATACCTCTTCTTGTTGACGGGAGCACGAGCTTGAGAGGCCATGAAGCGGTGACTTTTGCTGTGTTCACACTGAGACCTCATCTTGGCTAGGTTTTTTTTGGTTGCCGATAAAGACCCTTCTGGATCCTGGATTCTCTCCGAATGGAGATGGCGAGCCTGACCCGAGACTGAACAGAGATTGACCTGAGATCTAACCAGGATCTCGATTGAAGAGCACCCTTCCTCTCTCCAGTGCCCAGGATTCAAAGTGGTAACAACCCAAGTCGCCGCTTTAAAAGAGGAAAAGAAACCTGAGTCTGGAGATACAAGATATCTTGACTGGTCAAACGACTAACCCGAAAGGACAAACAAGCACTGAGCTCAGCAGGACATCTTTGGGGTTTTATTTCATACCGGCCATTGTTTATTTGTATAGTTGTAAATTTTCTGTATATATTGCTCACTTTATCCCTATAAATAACAACCATTATTGCTCATTTCTTGCCTCCAGCTATTTCATTCCACACTCATTTTAATTCCCTATTGTAACCCTTATGAACCTAGCAACTGGTCTACACTTAATTATTTCCCTTACCTAATTAACATAAGGCAAGGGTTACATGTGTGCTTTGGGTCATTGCCGTGCTGAAAGATGAAGTTCCTCTTCATCTTCAGCTTTCTAGCAGAAGCCTGAAGGTTTTGTGCCAACACTGACTGGCATTTGGAACTGTTCATAATTCCCTCCACCTTGATGAAGGCTCAAGTTCCAGGTGAAGAAAAACAGCCCCAAAGCATAATGCGGCCACCACCATGTTTCACTGTAGGTATGGTGTTCTTTTGGTGATGAGCAGTGTTGTGTTTGCGCCAAATATACCTTTTGGAATTATGGCCAAAAAGTTCAACCTTGGTTTCATCAGACCACAACACATTTTCCCACATGCGTTTGGGAGATTTCAAATGTGTTTTTGCAAAATGTAGCCAGGCTTAGATGTTTTTCTTCTTAAGATAAGGCTTCTGTCTTGCCACCCTAGACAGGCGATTGTTGTCAGATGTACTAAACAGCCAGTACTTGCCAGAAATTCCTGCAGCTCCTTCAATGTTGCCGTCGGCCTCTTGGCAGCCTCACTGACCAGTTTTCTTCTTGCCTTTTCATCAATTTTGGAGGGACGTCCAGTTCTTGGTAATGCCACTGTTGTGCCATATTTTCTCCACTTGCTGATGACTGTCTTCACTGTGTTTCATGGTATATTTAATGCCTTAGAAATTCTTTTGTACCCTTCTGACTGATACCTTTGAACAATGAGATCCCTCTGATGCTTCGGAAGCTCTCTGCAGACCATGGTTTGTGCTGCAAGATGTGACTACAAAAATGCCAGGAAAAGCCTACTAGAACAGCTGAACTTCATTTGGGGTTAATCAGAGGCACTTTAAATGGTGGCCGGTGTGTGCTGACTCCCATTTAACATGAGTTTGAATGTGATTGGTTAATTCTGAACACAGCCACATCCCCAGTTATAACAGGGTGTGCATATTTATGCAACCAGGTTATTGTAAGTTTTTTTATTTTTCCCCTTAACAGATTTCAGTTTGTTTTTCAATTGGGCTGTTCAGGTTATAGATGATAATGGTCAAAAAATTTTGAAATGATTTATCTTGGTCTCATTTTTTACATCACAAAAACCTGGCATTTGAACAGGGGTGTGTAGACTTTTTATATCCACTGTATGTATATTTGGAAAGCTAGATGTTAGATTGTACAGGTGCATCAGAGAGACAGATTACAGCTAATCAGCACCATGAATAGACAACACAAATGCACCTACCCTAGAACTGAAGTACAAACTTAAGGTTAAGAAAACTCAAACCCTCATCAATACCATCCCAGTCAAAAGGTGTTCTGTGAATCAAACTAGGTAAAAAAGTCAGTCAAAGGGGACTTTAGGAAACAACTTTAACTAATACACACTGTGTTATTAAAAATATTCATGCACTTGTTTTATAAGCCAGTATCCAAGTATGTTAAATTCCATAAACTCTGTTGAAATGCCCAGTTTAACATTCTTTTGGAGCCAGCCTCAAGAGGCCTTCTGTGAAAACTGCACATTCCTCAGAACTAGTTTTATTTCATTTTTCAGCCCACTAGCTACAACCCTGTCATGTGAAAGTGAAATTCTTGCCCTTCTCAGACTTGTTTGCAGAAGGACACCATCCAAAGGCTAAACAACAAATATTTTCCATTTACATACATTGACCTGTGATGATCTGAGAAGAAACAAACTTCTTTAGCAGAGTTTTCTCTGTTGTTTGTAGCTTTTTGCCATATTTTAAAGATGCCTTTGAATTTCTAGCAGACTACTAATGGATTAAAAAAAAAATAGAATGTCATGATTCAGTATTTTATTCAGTTAAGTCAATTATCAAAAATTTAAAAAAAAACTTGAAATGGCTTACTTGAAAGTAATTTTCTTTTAATTTAATTATTTTGCAAAATACAACTTTTTCACAGTATTTTTGAGATGCACTTGTTGTTGGTTGTTGAACCGTGAACATTGATAGTCACTACAATGGCAAAGTTAAAATCTAATGACCTTTTTCTCAGTTAAACTCAACTCTTCTAATTTTTCCCGGAAATACACCTGCCACGTTGAAGTGAAAAGGATAAACAGCTGGTCAAAAAAAAAAAAAAGGTGAACATACATCTCAAATAATTAGTGGATTAACATGTGCACATAAGTTTAAAAGGATGTCCCCCACCTGACTCCCAGCTCCAAAACATCCTGCACTAAACTCAAGTTTCCAACTGGGAATGCTGACCGAAGAAGAATTAACTGGATAATAAATTTAAGTCAACATGATCAAGCAGATGTTTGTTGCAAAATAATGATCAGGATAGGAAAATATTTAATCATGGCTTGTTTGTGTAAGCCAGTCTGAAAAATGTGGACCTTCCTTTCTTTTACACCTAGTAATAATCCCTTAACTGTGGCCCCAACAGGAATTTCAAAGGTGGGTCCTGCATCCAGAGTGGCCCCCCCAGTCTCTGATCCACCTATTCTTTAAAACATAACCTCACCTCATCCCTTCTCAATCAAGATCGACTCGACAGAGTGCCTCAAGTAGTTTGGAACAAGGCAGCAGTAAGAAAGGCCAAAATGCTGTACAGCCTTTGTTCGCCCTCTTCTGCTTCTATTTTTTATTTCAGCGTCTGTCTCAGTCTGTTGAACCGCCAGCTGTGGTCCGTAAACATCTGTCGAGGGTCAAATTTGTACCTGAAAAGAAAAAGGGGGAAAAAAAAAAGGTCGATTAATCCTCGTCTCTTTGGTAACCGCAGATCATGTGAACATAGAAATGGAAGTAAAAGATTAAAATATCCAAGCACATGGTAGTAGCATTTTCACTTATTCAAAAAGATTCTCTGGAAATCATTATTGGCACTTTTTGCCCCCACCCCCACCCCCACATACATACACACAGAGTAGCTGTTAACAGATTTTATAATTTGATTATACAACCAAATGTTAAATAAATGTTTAGATCTTTGATGGTGAATATTAATATTCAAATGTAGAAAAGAATAATACAAACGGCACAACCAGCAGCTTTTCTCCTCCACCCTTCACAAAATGTAATGCTGGGTTTCCATCCATCCATCCATCCATCTTCTACCGCTTTTCCGGAGGTCCGGGTCACGGAGGCAGCAGTTCAAGCTGGGTTTCCAATGCCTAGCTAAATCCAAGTTCTTACTCTATTTTCTGTTATACCCATCATAATAGGGCATTTTTTTTTAACCATAAATGACTATTTCTTGGTAACAGAAGTGCATGATTTTGTACTCGTGACTCATGTGCAAGCACACTAACGCTGTTGTTAGCCATTACCATTGTGGTCACCAGAGTGGTAGCTACATATTTTGTGCTTACTTTTAGAGACTCTGTTGTTACATGGCAGCTGTATTTCTGAGAGGGACATGTCCACTAGTAAGAGTGAACTCTTAAAAGTGACTATTACTTTAGATGTTACTCTCATTTTTCATTGGTTGCCAGGAAGAACCACTAGGCGACACGTGAAAACGCAGCGGCCTCTCTTCTCTCTTTGTGTTTTGTGCCATATAGTGTTGTTTAGTTTATTACCTCCGCCAAGGAGGTTATGTTTTCATTGGCGTTGGTTTGTCTGTTTGTTTGTTAGCAAGATAACTCAAAAAGTTATGGACGGACTTTCATGAAATTTTCAGAGATGGTCACAAATGGGGTATCCTACAGATGACTACATTTTGGTGGTGATCCGGATCACCGTCTGGATCCAGGAATTTTTTTTTTATTTAACATTGCGAGAGAGGGCCATTTTCAATATTTTTTCCATATATTTTTTTTTGTTTTTTGTGCATGTAACTCTGCCAAAAAATTGTCAGAACACTTGGAAAAAAAAATAAATGTAGCATTAATATTTATGATGTTAAACACTGTATGGGGGGAACTGTGGCGCTTGGCGGAGGTCTGCGCTCTCCGAGTGCTTTTCTAGTTGGTTTATTTGTCAGGGACAATGTACAGAAAAAAACATTAAACACAGGGTAAAGATGCTCTGTACCAGATTACAGCATTCTCACTAATTTCCATCTGTAGTCCCTGGGGCAGGCAGGAAGATATTAAAAGAGAAACAGCACACATATACAGTATAAGGCAATTCAGGACGAGTTTCAGAAACTGCTGACCCTGAAACAAGCAGGGAGTAAGTTTAAAGGTAAAAAGATAAGAGATAGCACACATAAAAATGAGTACAATTTCATAATCTCTTTTAACCCATAAGGACCCAGACACCATAATTTTCCTTGAAGGAGAAAGGGGTCTGGGTTCTTATGGGTTAAGGGAGAGAATCAATGCTGGCAGGCTTGATTACTTAAAATCCATTTTTTAGTCTCTGTGGAAAAGCCTCTGTAATTTGTTCTGGTCTTCAAAGGAGTGGGGAGCTTGTTCCATTCCGTTATAGCTTTGTATAAGAAGGCTGATTGTCCAAAAGCAGTTTTAACGTAGCAGGATGCAACAATGCCACCTAGAGGACAGGTTTAAATTTACGCCTAAGTGTATATTCATGTGTTTAAAGTCCACACGATGCTGTGCACAAGTTACAGTCACCACAGCCTTCTGGAGATAAGTAAGATGACCAAAAATTATGTCTTGGACCAGAGCATTATAGAGGAACTAGAACTCCTCCACCAGACTTCCACACCCCCGGACTCGACTGCTGTGTCTCACCCCAAGTGGAGACGCCGCAGATGGTGTGAGAAGACGAAAGAGAGGTAAGCATGGAGGAATGAGAGCTAAGTTAGCCACTAGCCCACACAGACTCCTGATTCCTTCCCTCATTCTGGCCAATGCATGCTCACTAGACAACAAAATAGACCACATACAGCTCCTGAGATCTATGCAACGTGATGTGCGGAACTGCTGTGTTTTTATCTTTACAGAAACGTGGCTAAATGATAATATCCTGGACTCTGCTATTCAGTTAGCAGGGCTAACATGCCATTATGCTGATCGGGTGTTCATGGAAGGCGGGAAGGTCCGCAGGGGAGGTGTGTGAGTTTAGATCAATGACGCTTGGTGCCGAGATGAGACTGTTGTGCACAAACACTGTTCTCCATTGGTGGAGTTTATGATCATCAAGTGCTGACCGTTCTACTTACCGAGGGAAATTACATCTATCCTGCTGGTCGCCGTGTATGCTCCGCCCACTGCCATCAGCGAGAGGAGTAAAGCACTAAAGGAACTTGATCAGCCCATCAATGAGACACAAACAGCACATCCAGATGGATTCCTCATCACAGCAGGAGACTTCAACAATGAAGATTTAAAGGTCCTCCTTCCAAAACTACACCAATATGTGGACTTTACAACAAGAGGAGACAATTTGCGGGACCTGGTGTACACAACTCACAAGAGAGTATACAAGGCCTCCCCCCTCTGGGTCTCTCTAATCACATCACCATCTTGCTAAGGCCTGCACACAGACCCAGAGTGAGAACCATCAGGTCAACAAAAAAGCAGATGCGTGCCACTCACAATGGACACACCAACAGAGGAGTACATTAAGGTTGTTGTTGTAGAAGAGCTTGGAAGAACGAGGCGATGTGATATATAAACCAAAGTTTATTATCAGCTCCTCTAACAAGTCTCATCCTAGTGCAGCAGCAGAAGAAGGAAAAAGAGACCGAACACCTCCGGCTCTCAGAACTTATACTTGCACATAACAAAAGACATGCATATCCAAAGCTGACATCCCTCATTATCTTAATCCCCCCATTGTCTTCGTACTCCTCCTCATGGCCCTGGGGGGTCAGGGCAGCTCCTCCAGTCTCCACCGCAGTGCCTGGGAAACTCTTTGATCCTCACTGGCGGTTGAGATCTCTTTGTCCTGTTCTGAGGTGTGAAGTCGCCTTACATATGTAATCACCAAACATTCTCACATGCTTCAACATATGTAGGTTATGGAATATATGATAAATATAGCCCACAGCCCCCCCAAACGACTAAGAAAAGGACAATAGAAAAATTCACAGTTTAAGATAATTACTATGACATACTAACTGCTACACCTCTTGCCACAGAAGAAACTTTCCAGCAGCCATGCTCCTAAGAGAGTTCAGTGGTAATCATAACAGCATAGTAAAATCACAAGTCAGTCCTAAACTGTTACAGCACAATTAGTGAACAACTGTTGAGTAGTTTGTATCAGTCTCTGTGCCGTCTGGGTTTTAATCTTCTCCCGAAACTGCTGTGGGTCCGCTTGGGCGTCCTGCTGGGACCTTCCTGTAAGGAATCTGCAGCTTAGGGAGGAGAGTGATTATTTGTTCCCTGCAGGGGGGCTGAGTCTTTTCTCTTGGGGGGTCTACCCCTCCGAGGTGCTCTCGCCAACTGTGCAGGCTCATCTTTCAACAAGAAGGCAGGTTTAAGTCTGTCAATGCTGACTGTTTCTTTTCTATCCCCAAAATCAAGCACAAAGTGTTTATCACCAGGTTCCAGCACTCTGAATGGCCCATCGTATGGTGGGCGGAAAGTTGGTTTTAAAGCTTCATGCCTAACAAAAACGAATTCAGCGTTCTTTAAAGCTTGTGGGACAAAAACCCGTGGAAAAGAGTGATGAGCCGGACCGGGGAGAGAGTCCGGTCCGTTGCTGCCTAAAAACTTCGGGGCTGGAAGATGCCCTGGCTCTGGGTTCTCTGGTAAAAATTCACCTGGGAGCCTGAGAGGTTGTGCAAAAACTAATTCTGCTGGAGAGGCGTCTAGATCCTCTTTGGGTGCAGCACGCAACCCCAATAAAACCCAGGGAAGTTTATTTACCCAATTTGTATCCGTTAGTGAGGCTCTGAGGGTGGCCTTTAAAGATCTATGAAAACGCTCACATAACCCATTAGCCTGAGGGTGATAAGCGGTGGTGCGGTGAATTGTTGCCCCTAAGCTGCTGGCCATGGCTGACCAAAGCTCCGAGACAAATTGAGGCCCCCTATCGGACGTGATGTCCGATGGGACGCCGAAACGTGCCACCCAGTTTGTCAAAAAAACGCGAGCGACTTCCTCCGCTGTGGTTGATGCCAGAGGGACTGCCTCTGGCCAGCGCGTGGTGGGGTCTATCATTGTTAACAGGTGTGTGAAACCTTGGGAGGAAGGTAGTGGCCCCACGAGGTCGACATGAACGTGGTCGAACCTTCTAGCAGGGATTGGAAAAGGCTCCAGAGGGGCTTTTGTGCGTTTGTGTATTTTGGCGCGCTGACAAGAAATGCAAGTTTTTGCCCATTCTTTTACGTTTTTGCGCAGGCCAGGCCACACAAACTTTTCGGCGACCATTTTAACCGAGGCGCGCACACCTGGGTGCGCGAGGGAGTGAATTGAGTCGAAAATACGGCGGCGCCATGCAGCTGGGACTAACGGGCGAGGTCGGCCGGTTGAGATATCGCATATTGGGGGGGCACGCCGTCGCGTAAACCCCTTTCCTCCAGCCTTAACCCTGTTGGTCCAGACAAGAGTGCGCACACGTCCGCGTCACTACTTTGTTCCTCTGCCATGGCTGCATAATCTATCCCTGCATGGATTGGGGCCGCGTATGTGTCCGCGTTGGTGAAGAGTTCCGCGGCTGAGGTAGTATAATCTGTCTCCTCGCGCTCTGACGATGTCACAGCGCGAGAGAGGCAGTCTGCTACCACGTTAAGTTTGCCTGCCACATGTCGAATGTCTGTGGTGAACTCTGAAATCGCAGCCAGCTGTCTTTGTTGCCTGCCTGACCACGGTTCGGAAATTTTAGCCATAGCAAAGGTGAGCGGTTTGTGGTCTACAAAAGCCGTGAAACTCCGCCCTTCTAACCAGAACTGGAAGTGGCGGATGGATAAACGAAGCGCTAGCAGCTCCCTGTCAAAAGTGCTGTATTTACGCTCGGTTTGGTTTAGCGATTTGCTGAAGAATGCCAAAGGTTGCCAGATTCCGCTGACATGTTGTTCTACAACTGCCCCTATAGCTAGGTCCGAAGCATCTGTGGTTAGCGCAATGCGGGCCGAGGGATCGGGGTGAACCAACAATGTGGCATTAGCTAGGGCGCTCTTTACTTCCGCGAAGGCGCGTTCGCGCTCCGGGGTCCATTCGACCGCGTTGGAAGCTTTTTGTTTTCTGAGTGCGTCATATAGGGGTTGCATGAGCTGAGCTGCGTGGGGGAGGAAACGGTTGTAAAAATTAACCATTCCCAAAAATTCCTGCAGCGATTTGACCGTTTGTGGCCGTGAGAAACTTTTTATCGTGTGAACTTTGTCTGGAAGTGGGACTGCCCCCTTCGGAGAAACTCTGTGTCCTAAAAAATCAATTTGTGACACGCCGAATTTGCATTTGGCTGGATTGATTATTAACCCGTGCTCTTCTAGCCTCTGAAAAACCATAGTGAGATGCCGCTCGTGTTCTTCCTCAGACGGGCTGGCTACCAGCATATCGTCGAGGTAGACGAAAACAAAAGGGAGGTCGCGTAATACTGCGTCCATCATCCGCTGAAAGGTTTGAGCAGCGCCTTTGAGGCCGAAAGGCATTCGCAAAAATTCAAAAAGACCGAAAGGGGTTATTACAGCTGTTTTAGGAATGTCCTCTGCTCGAACTGGGACTTGATGATAACCGCGGACCAGGTCTATTTTTGAAAAAAATGCGCGCACACGCCAGATGCAGTGAAAAATCCTGAATGTGAGGAATTGGGTAGCGGTCATGCGCTGTCGCATTGTTTAATCTGCGGTAATCGCCGCACGGTCTCCAAGAACCGTTGGATTTCGGAACCATGTGAAGTGGTGAGGCCCAGGGGCTTTTCGAGCGTCTAATAATGCCTAATTTTTCAAGGGTGGTTTGCAGGGGGGAACGCATTTGTAAGCCTTCTCGGCGAAGCGGTGGTGGTAATAACAAACGTCGCTCCGTCTGTTGCGTCCTGGCCGTGTCGCTGTCACCGCGGGCTGATTCTGCTCGGTGATTTGTGGCTCCTCGTGGCTCCGGACATCAGCATTGAGGTCTGCGGATGCTGCTGTGGGTGTCTGCTCCTTGCAGGTGTTGACGAGCCGTTGAGCTTCGTGAGCTAGCGTGCGGAAGTCTTGCTGGGTGCTGCATCGCATGTTGGCCAGCGTCCCTCTCATGTGTGGCGGCAGCGTACTGAGGAATATGAAATGGAAGAGGAAGTTGTCATTGTCCTCTTCTTTAAGTTGCAGCAAGTCCTCCATGAGGGCCTTGGGTCTGCCTCCTCTGTGGCCGTAAACCGCCAGGATCCTCTCGGCTCTCTCCTCGGCTGAGGGGACGTAATTTGCCACGATAGTCGCTTTCAGTTCTTCATATTTGTCCTGGGCTGGCGGCCGTTGGATTATGCTCCGCGCACATCTCGAAGTGGCGACGTTGAGTTTGGCGACGATGTGATAGAACTTTGTATCGTCAGCCGTGATGCCCGCAAGTGCAAACTGGGCTTCAGCTTGCAGAAACCACGAGGCGGGGTCTTCCTGCCAGAAGTCCGGCAGGTTGACGGTGACGGCGTTTGTGTAGACCGTCACTGCTGTGTCCGCAGGGTGAGAGTGCCTTGCTTCGGCTCTCACAGCGGCACTGGTGCTCGGTTGAGCCCTCTCTATCACTTCTGCCGTGGGGGAACGTCGTCCATCTGTTCCCCTGTCTGCGTGGGCGCCGGCGTCTGCCTGAGTCGCCACAGATGAGTCGATCGTGGGGGAATGCCTCTGGTCCATCCTCGCGTCAGGGTCACCAGTGTAGAAGAGCTTGGAAGAACGAGGCGATGTGATATATAAACCAAAGTTTATTATCAGCTCCTCTAACAAGTCTCATCCTAGTGCAGCAGCAGAAGAAGGAAAAAGAGACCGAACACCTCCGGCTCTCAGAACTTATACTTGCACATAAAAGACATGCATATCCAAAGCTGACATCCCTCATTATCTTAATCCCCCCATTGTCTTCGTACTCCTTCTCATGGCCCTGGGGGGTCAGGGCAGCTCCTCCGGTCTCCACCGCAGTGCCTGGGAAACTCTTTGATCCTCACTGGCGGTTGAGATCTCTTTGTCCTGTTCTGAGGTGTGAAGTCGCCTTACATATGTAATCACCAAACATTCTCACATGCTTCAACATATGTAGGTTATGGAATATATGATAAATATAGCCCACAGTTGTGTTTTTTTTTTTTTTTTTAACTCTGTAGTATTTATTATACTAGTGCATACCCGTGCATGCCCGTAGAGGGGATGCATTGGAACATAATTCTTGCCAGTTACAGGGCAGTTGGTATAGCAACACAGCACTAAGTGCCAATCACATGTGACGGCTTTTGTATGCAGCAAAACATAAAAAAAAAATAAAAAAATAAATAAATCACAAAATATGCCCTGCCATCTGGGGCTGTTTGCCCCTGCTTGTTACTTCTTCTCCTGCCTGTCACTGTTCTGTGTTATGTTGCTTACCTGTGTCTATATATACTGTATGTCTTGAAGGGAGTCATGTGCCCTGTGTATGTGCCGTCATATAGACATCATCTGGTGGGTCTTCTTCGTTCAGACCACTGAAGGGTCTCCTCCTGTCTCAGATGGCTGTGTTGTTCACAGTCATGCCTGCGGCATACTGGTGGAACCTGAGGTGTTTCATGTTCACGGCATCTTTTCTGACGTGCAGCAGTTCTCCTCATTCCGTTTCTCTCCATCTGGTGGGTCTTCTTCTTCGTTCAGACCACTGGTTGAGGGATAGGTGCGTCGTAATTCCAGTTCATGGGCACAATCCTGAAAAAGTGGCTTTTGACCCTGTTCAGGAAGGCCCGTGCATGCTCGTAGAAACCAAGAAACCGGAGCACCAGGAGAAAATCAGCGCGGTGCTTGGCATTTTACACATTTATAGTGTAGACTGGCATTCGTCAAGGTTACACATTTGCCATCATGTAGGCATGGCGAGTCGTCCTATGATGCCTGAGTTCATAGGACGCGCTATGATGATGAGGCAGAGATCATAGGCCGTCCTATGATGTCCTAGAAACGTGCTTTAAAGTCTGTTGTACCCTATGCTGGTGAAGGGTGTCCTCCTGTCTCAGACGGGTGCGATGTACTGCTGGAACCTCAGGTGTTTCATCTTCATGGCATCTTTTCTGACGTGCAGCAGTTGTCGTCATTCTATTGCTCTACTTCTGGTGGGTCTTCTTCTTCTTCGTTGAGACCACTGGTTGAGGGATAGGTGTGTCGCAATTCCAGTTCATGGACAGGATCATGAAAATCATAAAGACACATGGTATAGGACGTCCTATGATGTTCAGGCAGCGATCATATGACATCATAAAGACACATGTCCTATGCACATAGACACATAGACAAATCTATGTGTGACATCATAAAGACAAATCATCCTATGATCTCTGTGGTTTCAAAGACACATGGTCTACGTGACATCATAAAGACACATTTGTCTGTGTGTCCTATGATGCCTGAGATCATAGGAAGTCCTATGATGTTCGGGCAGAGATCAGAAGACACAGACACATGGTCTATGTGACATCAAAAGACACATGACACAGACACATAGACATGTCATGTCTTTATGATGTCACAGACACATTTGTGTCCTATGATGCCTGAGATTACGACACACACACAGACATGCATTTATAGAGTGATGAAGAAAGTCTCTTGGAAAAGGTGAAGGGAAAGCAATAATCAAGAAAATAAAGAACTGAGCTATGGCAAAAAAGATGGGATGAAGATCATAAAGGTAGATCATATTACAAAATACAAAAATCTATTGCAATAAAGAATTTCATAACAACCAAAAGGAGGGAAGATATCATTATGGCAAGACTCAGATTGGATCACACAGATTTAAATGGCACTTTATTCATCATGGGGAAAAGCGAAAGTGACATATGTAGAGAATGTGGAGTAAAAGAAAAATGTCGAGCACATCTTATTACACTGTCACAAATACGAAAATGAAAGACAGATAATGGAAAATGAAGTTCGAGAGGCCGGTAGGGAATGGGATTTAACTGGGATTCTGGGAACAGATGGAGAGGCAATAAGAATCACCAGAAGGGCTCTTTTCTCTTTTTTAAATAACACAAGATTAAGTCATAGAATTTAGGGGTCGGGCTCAGATGACATAATGTTACACACTCTTGTACAGTAGGTGGCGGTATGCACCTTTCAGTTGTTTGCTATCCGCCAGTAACCGAGAGAAGAAGAGTATGAAACACTGAAAAATCAATACGATCATCACATAACAGGTGGCTCAGCTGTGTGACCCCGCCCCCTGAACTCCATATATGGAGTACTTCCACATTCCTTTATTAGCACAAATCATTATACAAAACATGTCAAATACCAACAGACAATACACCACACCATGAGAGCAAGGAATCAGAGCCATACATCAAAATATCACATGCACACAAAATAATTAAATAATAAATAAAAAAATGTGGGGTATCACAAGAGCATCAGTAAATCACATAAGGAAATGTACACGTCAAGGGGTTTCTTGAGAACACGCCTTACAAGAAGAAGGATTGATACGAAGAGACAGAGTCGGAGTTGTCAGAGAACTGCTGGATAGGAGGATTGAGTTGGACTGAAGAAGAAGAAGGAGGTTGGGACCGCATTTACGTCTGTGTTCAGCTGGCGGTAGGATTGATTTGTTTGTGGCGGATAGCAAAAACTGTACGTTGTCTGTAACATTATGGCATCTAGCTCTGATGGGTACGATAAAGATGAGGTGGGCTGGACACTATCCAGGCCTGGGGGCCAGAAAAGAGCAGCTGGGGGGCAACAAGACCTAGAAGCGGGTCAGATGAGAGTGATGCGGGAGGAAGTAACAATGCGAAAAAAACACGAACTGGCCAAAATGGATGGCAGTTTGAGGATGTAGAGAATGACTGGAAGGTTGTCATTGAGTTCAGTCAGGGTGGGGGGGAACTATCACCCGGTTAAGCTAACAGAAGCAATTGAGAAAGAAATTGGGAGAGTTAAGTTTGCAAAGTTCTTGAATAATAACCGGCTGTTAATTCACAAGTAAACAACAGTAAGAGAAAATACTGGCAATGACATGTCTAAACACAGAACAAATGAAGGCGCATGTTCCTGGCACAACAGCTAACTCGAGGGGAGTTATATCAGGTGTCCCTTTGTGTATGTCTACAGAAGAAGTGAAAAACGAGATCCAAGGAGGAAAGGTGAAGGATGTGAAAAGGCTAAAGAATAAAAAAGAAGGTTCACTGAAGGACACATTGTCTGTCATGATTCAGTTTAAGGAAACACTCCCTAAATCAGTCCTAATAGGATACATGTATTTCAGTGTCAGAATACGTCCCAAAGCCACTCAGGTGCTACAAATGTCAAAGGATGGGTCACACTGCTCAGCAATGTAAGGGAAAGCTAGATGTGGAGGGGAGCACGAATATGGTAAATGTGACAAGGACGCCAAAGTAAAGTGTTGCAACTGCGGGGGTGAGCACAGTGCTGCATATGGAGGATGTGTTGTGCAGAGGGAAGCTAGACAAGCCCAGTAAATCAGAATAACTAAGAAAATCTCGTATGTGGAAGCTCTAAAGACAGTTAGAGAGGCAGGAATAGTCAGAAACACAGCAGGCCTTCCTCAAAGAAGTTCAGTTCAAATGGAAGCCCAGCAATCAACGGGTCCCACGCAAGCACAGGATTGTGCCGCTGCAAGGAATGTTTGTGTTCACAAATGCAAAATGGATGATGACACATTGATAGTTAAAGAGGACAAACTTTATAGTTTATAGTCACATGGTTACCATGGCAACAATAACCATGGTGAAACCTGCCTTTGATCTTTGACGTCACCACTTGTTCAGTGATGCCTGCCTTTGATCTTTGATGATGCGTCTGCCTGGCAACAGTAACCATGGCAACATCTGTGCATTTATGATACTAGTACATAACCTGTGCATACCCGTCCATGCCCGTAGAAAGTAAGTATAAGCAAGTATTTCTGCATGCCCACTGCTGCAGGGTCTCCTGTCTAAGACAGCTGTGTTGTTCACAGTCATGCCGCAGGCATCACTGACAAGAAATTTCTTGAATTTATAGAGTGCCTTTTGCCTTACTGAGATTTCCAGAATTACTGCTTCGAATGGGTGTGGTTTAAAGTAGTGTGTCCTATTTGGTCTCAGCTTCTCAGTGCCTTGCCTGGCTGCACGTGCAGCGTTGCTCACTTTGCAGGAATTTCGGGCTTCAAGTGACTCAGCACGTGCATGGCACACTTCCACACGTTTCCTGTCTGTGTATCACTTGTCTGTTGTACCTTATACTGGTGAAGGGTCTCCTCCTGTGGCAGGCATCATAGGACACTACATCATAGGTAGGCAGGCATCGTGAGTGATGGTCTAGATGACATCATAAAGACATCAAGGCCGGCATCATAGGACACTACATCATAGGTAGGCAGTCCTATTGTCTGTATGACAGCAGTGTCTATATGACGGCATCGCGAGTCCTATGTAGCCTGAGATCATAGGATCATCATAGGACATCAGGCAGACATCATAGGCTGTCCTATGATGTCCTATGATTGTGACAGACACACACAGAGATTTCTTAAATTTATAGAGTGATTGATGATTGATTGATCATGGTATACATTAAACACTGGACTACATAAAGAATGAACAGAAAATAGTCGTCTACAGCAGAAAAAAAACGTGTTTGGTGATCAAAACAGCCCAGCCACATTTTTTTCTCATAAATTTGCAACATACTTCTAGTAAATTTGAAACTTTTATCTTGTAAATTTGCAACTTTTTCTCATAAACTTAAAACTTATAAATTTGCAGTGTTTTTATTGTAAATATGCAATTTTTGTCTCATACATTTAAACATTTTCTCATATTTGCAACTTTTTTCTTTTAAATTTGCAACTTTTTCTTGTAAATTCACACTTTTTTTCCCTCATGAATTTGCTGTTTTTTTCTTCATAAATTCAGTAATTTTTTGTCATAAATCTGCAACTATAGTGTCCCCCTCAATCTTTCTGGAGAAAATATTGTTTATCCCCCCTCCCCCCAACAGTCAAATGCAATATCTACACATGCCATGATGTCATGGCGATGACATCCAGTGATGAAGTTTGTCTATTTTTTTTCTGTACCAGAGCATACCCGTGCATGCCCGCAGATTTTGGAAGGTGTACTGCGTGACAATATAGAGTGGTGATATAGAGTGAAGTGTGTGGCGGTAATGCACCTGTAAGCTGGTTGCCAGCCGCCAATCAAATCTAAAAGAAGAAGAAACAACCAAGTATGAGCAAGTATTTCTGCATGCCCGTAGAAAGCAGGTGTAAGCAAGGGTGTAAGCAAGCATGCCAATACTTCTTCAGTGATACCTACCTTTGATGATGTCATAGTGAGTCCTATGATCTTTGATGATGTCATAATGAGTGCTATGATCGTGAGTGATGCCTGCCTTTGATCTTCGATGTGCTATGATTGTGAGTGATGCCTGCCTTTGATCTTTGATGATGTCATAGCGAGTCCTATGATCTTTTAGCGAGTCCTATGAACTTTTAGCGAGTCCTATGATCGCGACACACACACACACACACAGATTTTCTTGGATTACTAGTTACCCGTAGAAACCAAGTATAAGCAAGTATTTCTGCATGCCCGTAGAAAGCAGGTGTAAGCAAGCATTTCTGCATGCCCATAGAAAGTTACTGTTACCATGGCAACAGTAACCATGGTGAAACCTGCCTTTGATCTTTGAAGTCATCACTCATTCAGTGATGCCTGACTTTCATCTCTGATGATGTGTCTGTCTGGCAACAGTAACCACGGTGAAACCTGCCTTTGATCTTTGCCGTTACCACTCGTTCAGTGAAACTAAGTATAAGCAAGTATTTATGCATGCCCATAGAAAGCAAGTGTAAGCAAGTAACCATGGTGAAACCTGTCTTTAATCTTTGACATCACCACTTGTTCAGTGATGCCTGCCTTTGATCTTTGATGATGTCATAGCAAATGCTATGATCTTTGATGATGTCATAGCAAGTCCTATGATCGAGATGATGCCTGCCTTTGATCTTTGACATGGTTACCATGGCAACACAAAGTCCTATGATCGTGACACACAGACAGACAGACACACAGACAGAGATTATGTATACAGAGTGATTATATTATATATATATACGTATATACTGTATATATATATATATAGAGAGAGAGAGAGAGAGATCAGGGCAGTGGCCGCTAGACCTTGGTTTGGAGCTGGTCTAGAATGGAGAAGTAAGACGACTCCCTCCCTCCACTAGTCTGAGGGTTCACCTTGGGCCAGTGATAGTACCCTCTTGCCACAGGCGGCAGAAGAACTCATCACAGAGCCAATGGTGTGAACACCAAATGGCATGCGGATTAGCCTCAACCGAGGCAAACGGATGGCATCAACTAGCAAGTGAGCTGCGACTGCGGGCCGACCTCATCAACAACGTACGTTGCACTCTTGTGCACCACATTGCATCAGGCGTTGAGGCCCAGTGAGGCAGTCTGGTGGAGGCACTACACCAACTGGCTTTGGAACTGTGCAAGGTGTTGTGTTTGAGATTTGAGACAGACCTCAACTCAAACACATGACAGCCATCTCTGGCAATGAAGGACAGCCATACCAGATAGAGTGATAAATAAAGATTTGATAAAATTAAAAAAAAAAAAACTGTGGTAGAGGCTGTCATGGTGATGACATCATAGGCAATGATGTCACAGTGATGATAGAACACACTTCAAAGCCCTATTACTGACTCACTGATCTAGGTGTCAAAACACATTCAGACACAGCAGTGAAGACTCCCTGAAAGAGGATTTTTGGAGTGAATTTAGGACAATTTTCTTCAAAGAAAATGAGTTCCTGTGATCTTTGATGATGTCATAGTGAGTCGTATGATCTTTGATGATGTCACAGCGAGTCCCATGATCGTGACGTGAGTGTGTCTATGACTATGGTGTCTATATGATGTCATGTAGACATAATAGGCACATCATAGGCATCATAGGTGAATCCTATGATCTTTTAGATGACATCATACAGACACCATAGGCACATCATAGGCAAATCCTATGATCTTTTACTGAGTCCTATGGTCGTGACAGACACAGAGATTTCTTGAATTATATATAGAGTAAGTGAAGTAATGAAGTGAAGTGATGACGATAACATCTCAAAGCTATGAGGAAAATGTCACAAAGTTATGAGGAAAAACAGATGCACAGACATATATAGAGTGTGTAGTTTTAAGGATGGAGTGTGGCTAGCTGGCCGGCACAGGTATTGACGCAGTCGAGGACACAGTCCAAGGACAGATAATTTTTTCCACACATAGGGAGTTGTTCAGAACTTCCTTATAAGAATTCCTGATACAAAGCTATACAGTGATGATATAGAGAAGAAGAATAGTGATGTTGAGAGTTGAGGTTCGATTGGACACAGCACTGATGATAGGACTACAGCTCCTGATCAGATAGAGTGATGATATACCTGTAGAGTGAAGTACGTGGCGGTAATCCACCTGTAAGCTGGTTGCCAACCGCCAATCAAATCTAAATGAAGAAGAAGAAGAATAGTGATGTTGGACATCTCAGCCGCACCTCGGACACAGTCCAAGGACGGATAATTTTTTCACACATGGGGAGTTGTTCAGAACTCCCTGTGCAAGGATATAGAGTGATGATAATAAAGTCAGTGCCGGTAATGCACCTGTAAGCTGGTTGCCAACCGCCAATCAAATCTAAAAGAAGAAGAAGAGTGTGTGGTGGTAATGCACCTGTAAGCTGGTTGCCAACCGCCAATCAAATAAAAAAGAAGAAGACGCTATGAGGAAAACATCACAAAATTAAGAGGAAAAACAGACAGACTGACATATATAGAGTGCGTGGCGGTAATGCACCTGTGATAACGGAGAAAAATTCTGACTTTTGATATGTAGAGTGATGTTTACTGAGTGAAGTACGTGGCGGTAAGGACTACAGCTCCTGACGAGATGGGTGATGATACAGAGTGAAGTGCATGGTGGTGGTGCACCTGTATGCTGGTTGCCAGCCGCCAATCAAATCTAAAAGAAGAAGAAGATATAGAGTGATGACGAAAATGTTGAGGATACACAGAAAGATACAGAGTGATGATTTAGAGTGAAGTACGTGGCGGTAATGCACCTGTAAGCTGGTTGCCAACTGCCAATCAAATCTAAAAGAAGAAGAAGAATGTACCTGTAAGCTGGTTACCAACCACCAATCAAATCTAAAAGAAGAAGAATGCACCTGTAAGCTGGTTGCCAACCGCCAATCAAATCTAAAAAAAGAAGAAGAATGAAAAGGAGAGATGGCTTTTTGCACTTAGCAATGATGATATCGAGTGAAGTATGTAGCGGTAATGCACCTGTAAGCTGGTTGCCAACCACCAATCAAATCAAGAAGAAGAAGAAAAGGATACCTGGAAACTGATTTTACCTGCCTGGCTCCTGGACATAGTCCAAGGACGGATAATTTTTTCACACATAAGGAGTTGTTCAGAACTCCTTATACAAAGATATAGAGTGATGATAATCAAGTCAGTGGTTGTAATGCACCTGTAAGCTGGTTGCCAACCGCCAATCAAATCTAAAAGAAGAAGAAGAATATTCAGACTAGAATAATTTTTTTGTTACAGTGGACTCACTTCAGCCAAATAGCTAGGGTTAGTCACAGTGAGTTTCCAGATATATTTTCTAGTAAAAATACACAGAGGTTTCTGCCTCTTTTTCTGGACATGGAAACTTCCAATTCTTTGCAGCTTTCATTCAACAAGTCTCCGATTCTGGTCCAAGATTCTGACAACAGGCTGGAATCAGAAAACATGGATTTAAAACACCAGAATGAAATTCTGAAAGCCAAAATTTTCAAAATGGAGGTGAAATATAAAAAGGTGAAGAAGCAAACATGGCTAGAAATCCAGAATCAGCTAAACAAATCCCAGTGACATCTGGTGGTCGAATCGTGGAATCAGGGGCAGGAAATGTATTTATTCACCAATAAATTCATTCACCATAAGATCAATAATCTAGCACATAAATGCAGTTTGCTGAAACAAGGGAATGTTAATTTTCAAAATGCCAGAGATAAGCTGAAAGACAGGATTTCAGAAATTGAGGCAGAATTTTTCCAGGAGAGACAAATGCTTACAACACAATTAGACAAACTAAAGAAGAGTCTCTCCACAGCTGTGGCAGTAGTTAAGGATGCAATGGTTGCCTTAAAGGCAGACTATCAAGCAGAAAAAACACAGACTGAGAAGGAACTAGCATCTGAATGAATGAATGAATGAATGAATGAATCTTTATTTCGGATAGTACAGGTTAAAAGGAACTGAATAGTATAGCAAAAGGGGGGAAATAAAATCCAACAAGGTCAAATTAGGCAATAACTCCTCTGATTATACAGTTCAACAAAAGTTTATCTGAAATGGGTGATGGCTGAAGCCGCAGCTTATATTGCCCACCCATATTCCATCCAAGAATTCAAAAGAAAAAACAAAACAAGAGCGATTACAATTCAGAACAAAGCTAAGACCAAGTGTGACAGAAAAAAGTAGAAAAAAAAAACAAACTAGGCAACAACACAGCACAGGCTGGATATGACAATCCTTATGTGATTTTACATGTCATCTTGTATATATGTTTGGAGTATTTCTTCCTTTAGTTTTTGCTTAAATTGTCCAAGCGTTGTACATGATTTTAATTCAGGTCCAAAATCGTTCCATAATCTGACTCCTTGCACTGAAACACAGTGTTGCTTGGTGGTAGTTCTCACTGAAGGCTTTTGAAATATACATGTTCCTTTGAAGTGATATCGTTTCTCCCTTATTTGGAACAACTTTTGGATATTTGCGGGCAGTGATAAATTCTTCACTTTAAACATTATTATTGCAGTTTTAAAGTCTACCAGATCTTTCAACTTGAGAGCTTTTAGTTTAAGAAAAAGTGGATTTGTTGGTTCCCTGTAAGCTGCTTTGTTTATTATTCTAATAGCTCTCTTTTGAAGCATAAAGAGTGGATATATGTTTGTTTTATATGCATTTCCCCATACTTCATTACAATATGTCATGTATGGGAGTTTAATGAATGATACAAGGTGTATAGTGTGGGTTGATTCAGCAAATATTTCACTCTTTGACTTTCACTTTCACTTGCAATTGATTTGGATACTTTACCTTTGATAAAGTTAATATGTGACTTCCAACACAGTTTATTATCAATTATTACTCCAAGAAATTTAGTTTCAGATACCCTTTCAATCTCTACACCATTTACACTGAGTTTAGGTACTAGGTTGTTGTGATGGTTGTTAAAGACTATAAATTTTGTCTTACTTAATTTGAGCGTTAATTTGTTTGAGTCAAACCACAGTTTAAGCTTTCCTAATTCCTTTCCGAGTGTATCCAGAAGTTGTTCCAAATTGTTTCCACTGCATAATAGATTAGTGTCATCGGCAAACAATATTAAGTCCATTTTTTCTGAAACTTTACATATATCATTTATATACATATTGAATAGTAATGGCCCCAAAACTGAACCCTGTGGGACTCCACAAGTAACCTTCAGTAACTGTGAGTTTTTGTTACTAACACATACGTACTGATATCTATTCTTTAAGTAACTACTTAACCAGGACAGTGCTACCCCTCTAATACCACAATTCTGTAGTTTCTTTAATAATAAATTATGATCCACTGTATCAAATGCTTTTTTAAGATCCAGGAATACTCCAACTGAATACTCTTTATTTTCAATGGCTGTTGATATTTTTTCTATAAATTCCATTAGAGCATATGCAGTTGTCCTCTTGTGTCTGAACCCATATTGCTGCTCACACAGTAAATTATTCTTCAGTATGAAGTTGTCAGTTGTCTCGTAGAATATTTTTTCAAGTATCTTGGAAAATTGCGGTAATAGTGAAATCTATTACCTATCTATCTATCTGAAATCTATCTCTTAGGCAAAGTATGGCGCTCCAGCATAATGAGAATGTGATTCTCATCCAAGACTGCAAAACTGCCCAAGAGGAGAACCAGTCCCTGAAAACAGACAAGGAAACTCTGGAACAGCACCCCTCAACAGAGAGGCCCTAGAGGCCCCCCAGTCCCATCCTGCCAGACATCTCAAAATATTATTTGCAGGATTAAAATGCATAGATTTTAGCCCAACGGTCCTGTGGTCTGTTATTTCTCCATGGCTGTTTAAGATGCCACTGGTAGATTTTGAAATACAACAACTGAGGAAGCAACATAAGCAATCAGCAATGGAAAGGGCTAATTGAAGTTTTGCTTTGGAAAACATGTTAGGAACTTCAAAGAAATATATGTAGGTCTATTTAGATATTTAAGTGCAACTGGATTAATTAAAAGAATTTAGTTTTTATTTTCCCTGTCATTCTCTTGCCCACACTCCAACCCGGTGGGTGGCGGTGGTGCACCTGTGAGCTGGTTGCCGGCCGGCAATTGGATCTAGAAGAAGAAGAAGAGTTATATAAAGTGAAATATGTGGCGGTAATGCACCTGTAAGCTAGTTGCCAACCACCAATCAAATCTAAAAGAAGAAGAGATTTCTTGAATTATATATGAGTGATATGTTTTTTTCCCTTCCCTTTCTTACTCTCTCAATGGAAAAAAGAAACACTAGAATAAAAAAAACAAAAAATAAATATGTAAACCATGACAAAAAAAATCCTGCAGGACAAAACATGACACTTGGTATTTTCTAACCTGTTTGTATACCACCATAGACAGATAGGAATGCCCCCAGAAATTATTAGCTTTGTAAAGCGATCACAACATGGATACAACCAAACAAGCAAATCCTATACTTCCAGCTCTGGGAGTGAGTAGGAATCAAGCTGATGACTTGGATGCTAGACGGTCTGAATGACAGCATGACAACAGCTCCCCAAACCAGTCTTGGAGGGAGTTGTCTGATAAAGCACAGAGTCAAAAGCACTACTTCGGTGTTGGAAGCAACTCAAGATTGCCACCTTTAACATCAACACAATGAGAGCTGATAGCAAGGCAGAAGAGCTATCACAGTGTGCAGAAGAACAAGGCGTAGACATCGTAGGGATTCAGGAACATAGGATCATCCATCAAGTTCCTGTGGAATACAGAAAGGTCGGAAACAGGTACCTGATAACATCATCAGGCTGTAGAAGTAAAGCCCAGGCCTCTCAGGGTGGAGTTGGACTACTACTAGGAAGGAATGCTCGGAAAGCACTGCTGAAAGCTAACAAGGTGCATCCCAGGTTACTAGTGGCAGAATTCTATGGGAACCCTAAATGCACTGTAATTGTGGTATACTCCCCTACAAACAGCGCCCAAGGGAAAGAGGTGGAG
This sequence comes from Pholidichthys leucotaenia, assembly GCA_020510985.1. Lineage (NCBI taxonomy): Eukaryota > Metazoa > Chordata > Actinopteri > Cichliformes > Pholidichthyidae > Pholidichthys > Pholidichthys leucotaenia. Next base: position 180,649,896 of record CM035845.1, on the reverse strand, counting down.
GAGTTTTATAACATTCTAAGGGGTACTCTCCGGAATGTTCCAGCACATAACATTGTAGCAGTACTTGGGGACTTCACTGCCAGGCTAGGACCAGATGATGCAAGATACACCTACCATGAGAACACTAACTGAAATGGAACACACCTGGCTGAACTTCTGACGGAATGTGATTTACTTGCAGCAAACACAGAATTCTGGAAGAGGAAAGGAAAACTCTGGACATTCAGGGACAATGCAACAAATGGTTGCAGGCAACTGGATTACATATTGGTCAGGAAGAAATGGAGGAATAGTGTTAAAAATGCAGAAGCCTACAACTCCTTCAACTCAGCAAGGTCCAATCACAGAGTAGTAACAGCTAGCGTCCGCCTGAGCTTACGAGTGCTGAAAATTAGGGCATGAATAAAGTATGACTAACAGAGCTTCTCAACAGATTGGGAAATGCAACAGAGGTACACCATAGCTGTTAGAAATTGCTTCCAGTTTCTGGATGACGAGACGAATGATGAGGTGTACATGAAATTATTGAAAGCAAATGAAGACGCCGTGGAGGAACATGTAACGAAGAAGCAAAGGGTGAAAAAGTCACTAAGAGCAAAACACCCAGACATAGTGGCTGCTATAATGGAAGTAGAGTCAGCACACTCAAAATTCACAGAGAGCGGAACAACAGATGATGAAAAAGAATGGAAATTAGCTCTGCAACACCTGTACGACACATACGACAAGTTAAAAGAAGAGGAACTAATAGCAAAAATTGACAGAATTGAACAGGCTCATGGAGATCAAAAGTACGGAGAAGCATGGAAAGTTGTGAACAAGGTGTCTGGAAGGAAGAATGCTAAAGAAGGACAAGTAGCAGGATCTAGTCCTGAAGAAAGAGTGAATACCTGGTTCACACACTTCAAAAAGCTGTTGGGCAGCCCGCCGGAAGTCGATGACCCAGAGGAAGAGATCCCAGTGATCTGCGAAGGGCTGGATATAGAGGATGGCCCCTTCACAAAGCTAGAATTCAAGAAAATGAAGACGTCCCTGAAAGTAGGAAAAAGCTCTGGACCAGATGCATACCACCGGAAGTCCTCAAGTACTGTCAATTTGACGATATTGGTCTCAAATTTTGTAACACGGCGCTAATGAAGAATGACAAACCAGAAATATGGTTATTCATGAATATAATCCCAGTACCCAAGTCGGGAGATCTGTCCAGCACCGACAACTACCGAGACATAAGTCTAACCTGTGTAACTGTCAAGATATACAATCGAATGATACTGAACAGAATAAGAAGTGCTGTGGATATAAAGCTAAGGAGAAACCAGAATGGCTTTAGAACCAAACGTACAACAGTTGCCCAGATTCTGGCACTAAGAAGAGTTGTGGAAGGGGCGAAAGCCAACAACCTACCAGCAGTGTTGACCTTTATCGACTTCAAGAAGGCATTTGATTCAATCCACCGGGGTAAAATGATGAAAATACTAGGGGCATATGGAATTCCACCAAGATGCTCTAAGAAAAGCCATGGAGGGAAGGGAAGAGGAACTGGGATTCACCATCCATCCCAGAAAATCATCAAGATTCCCCAAGGAAACACTAACTGACCTAGACTTCGCAGATGACATAGCTCTGCTATCAGATCTGAGAAGACAAACCCAGGAGCAACTAATTAGAGTAGAGGTTGAATGTAAAAAGGTTGGCCTCGGTATCAATGCCAAGAAAACAAAGTACCTGACCTACAACATCAGGGAAACAGGACCACTGCAAACAAAAGAGGATACTGAGCTGGAAAAGAAAGAAGACTTCAAATACCTGGGTTCATGGACAGCACGGAGAAAGACATAAAGACACGAAAAGCACAAGCATGGCATGCCTTGAACAAGATGAAGAATATCTGGGAGCCAAGAATGTCAAGGAATCTAAAGATCAGATTCTTTCTGCCTACCATAGATTCCATCTTGTTATATGGATGTGAAAGTTGGACAGTAACACCGCAGATAGAACGCTCTCTAAATGGTACCTACACTTGCATGCTGAGGAAAGTGCTCAATGTAAAAATGGTGGACGCATACAACCAGTACAGAGTTGTATGGTGACCTTCCCCCAGTGGGGTACAAAATAAAAGCAAGGAGAATGCAACTTGCTGGACACTACCACCGCCACCCGGAAATGAGCGCCCACAAACTAGTCTTGTGGCAACCAACCCACGGTCAACGCACCAGAGGGAGACCACGACAAAGCTATGTGGAAGTCCTAAGGCAGGATACAGGTGGAGTCACTGTAATGGAACTGGGACCACTAAAGGATAATAGAAAGATTTGGAGGAAGCATGTGGTCGCTCACCTAATAGCGACCAAGTAAGTAAGTATAAACAGATAGAGAACCTGAATTAAACAGGGCTCAGAGAGGGACAGATGAGACAGATAAGATGAATCAAGGAGAAGAAAGCAGGGTCTCCTCTGGTAACAATTCTCGGTGGCGGGCTGCCTCGCCAGAAAATTTACCACCATGCCAAGAAAGACATATGAATTTAAGAAAAATATATGAAGCAATGACTTTCCACAAGAGCGCACATGAACAACACACGTGGCCGTCATCTGTGCGGTGTTTAGAAGCGCTCCGCCCACACGAGCTTTCCAGTCAGTTAGCAGGCAGTGTCTCGCTAGCGGCAGCAGCATCTTCGTGGAAAAGGAGTGAAAACCAGGAAGTCAAACAGCAGAAATGGACTCTATTTGAAGAGAAACTTTGTGAAGAAGTCCGCCGTTTCCTCGTTGGTGAAAATCCTGGTGCTTCAGTGCCTTGGTGCTACCTATCGGGCAGGAGCGAAGCTACAAATGTTGGTTGTGTGCATGCGTCAACTGCTTGGCCTGGGTAGATGTAAAAAGTGAGCATGTACAGTGCCGTGTGCGTGCCGGGCTTGTCCAAAGTGTACGTGGACCAAGGTGGACTAGAGGGGAAATGCAGCATAATAAGGCTTGACTGTCTGACAGAAACATGAGTTTATTAAAGTACTTTAAACGCGGAAAAAAAAAAAAAAAATCAGATGAGGTATGTAAGCACTGGAGGCATTTATTATGGTTTTAACCCGCTGGAAATGGGAGCAGTAACGGAACAGTCGCTTAGCTAAGAGATGTTGTTGGAATTCAAACGCAGCCGGCTTCATATGAAGGGAAAGGCAAGGGGGGCAACTGAATTGCTGAGGATATATTTCACCAGCCACTACAATATTAAGTTATGTTCCCAGTTATGTACCTGGCAAGTTAAGATGACCGAAATTCACGAAGTCAATGACTTTAATCTGTCAGCAGCCTTCAGACAAACTGAACGTGCCAGCATTTTGGACTTCAAAATAAGGGAGGTTTTTCTTGGCGGTGAGGAGATTTCTAAAAAAAAAAAAAGCAACTATAAATACATAGAAATATTATAACAGAAATAACAGCATCCTTGGTCATTTAAGTTAATTTAAATAATTAAATACAATTGTATTAATATTTTTTTCTTTGTAATGAGAGTTAAATTATTGTTCTGTTCTGACTGCAAAGTTATGGTCAAAAATATAAATTGTTATAAGGAAAAAGTAAAAAAAAAAAAATACCACAGTCTGTTTCAAATTTAATTTAAAAAACCCAGTAATTTTATTTTCAAAAACAGACAAAAATAAGCCATAAAATAATCCACAAATTTATAATAAAGTTTCAAATGTACAAGAAAAGTCAATTTTACAAGAGGAAATTACAAATTTGAGGAAAATGGTTTCAAATTTAGATAAATTTACAGAGAAAAGTAGAAAACTATAAGAAAATTGTTATAAATATTGGAGAAAAACCTCAAACTTTCAAGACGGAAGTCATTACTCAAGTTTTAAGTGGGTGCTCTTTGTACCCTTAACTAGAAATTTTTGGTTGTCTTCCTTTGATTTACATGGCACTTGATATTTTCTAACCTGTTTGTATACCACATAGACAGAGAGAGAACCTGAATTAGACAGAGCTCAGAGAGGGCAAGATGAGACAGAAGAGAGGAGCCAAGGAGAGGAAAGTGTTCAGGCAAAGGGTCCAGGAGAGGTGAGAGCAGAGGAAGGAGAGAAGGATGACACCAGTAAAAAGTCCAAATACAGGACGTCTGGGTGAGCCAAATGGCCCAATATTCCAACATTTTAGCCTTGGTTGTACTACTTGAAATGGTAAGTTCCATATGCAAAGTTATTGTGCAAAATTAAAAAAAGGAAATAAATAGTATAAAATTAACATATTCCAGTTACAATAGTGTCATGTGTTTTCTGCCCCCCTGCCCCCAGGAAAAATATGTTGCCACCTAGGGCTGTGCGATATGATGATATACAGTGATCCCTCGCTACTTCGCGCTTCACCTTTCGCGCCCTCAGTGCATCGCGGATTTTTCAAAAATATTCATCAAAAATTCAAAATTGAGAAATAATGGGCGGGCGCTAGCAGAAGGCAGGGAGACTACATTAGACCATCACGTGTCAACACGGAGAGCAGCACAACTCTCTGTTCGCTGTTGTTGTGTTGGCTGGGCTCGGAAATCTCGCAAGCTGATTGGCCGAGACGTTTCACCCCGCAAGCTGATTGGCCGAGACGTCTCACCCACCTCCTCTCCCTGCCAAGCACCCATGAAGGGAAGAAAGACCGCATTCATTGCTTTTTATCGCTCGTGTTACTTAGTCTCGCCGCGTGGAACTTTTTGCTGTTCTCTTGTGCCATTTTGTGCGAAATAGTCTTCCCGTCGAGGCACTACGCCGCCTCCTGCAGCTTCAGCTCTATCGGAAGCTGCCCTCGCTGATCCTGCGCCTCCAGCACCTCACGATGAGGCGTCACCTGAGGAGCAGTAAAGCTCTCATTAACCTGTGCAGTAAATCATTTTCATCTTGAGTTACGTATCTTGTTATAAGAATAAGAGTTCTAAAAACATATTTATGTACACTTTGTTTACATCTACGTATGTATGTACACGTACACACACACACGTATCATATGAGAGAGAGAGTGAGAGAATGAACGTACGTATTGTTTATGGATGACGTCATTGGGGTGACGCTACTTCGCGGTTTTTCACTTTTCGCGGTAGGTTCTGGAACCCATTAACCGCGATAAGTGAGGGATCACTATATATTGGTGACGCGATCAAAAAAACGTCTACCGTTTCATATAAAACTATCGTGTATACCAGGATTTAAGAGACATACTGTACTTGTCACCGCCCTGCCTCTCCCCTGCAGTGCACCAGGTGCGCCACAGCAGCTAACTGCAAGCTAATGTTTTGCCGCTACTTCTGTGCCAGCCAGGGATGTTGGACTGTTTCCAACCGTGCTGTGTCAGAGAAGATAGTCCTCTAACCTTGTTTTAATTGGAGGCAAGTCACATTAACACCATCTCACTCTAATTATAACATGGCAAATGCTAAATGATGATGCTAACTTGTTGCTAATAGGAAACATTATAGTGTATCAGACCATCGTTCTGGTTTAACCTCTTGCACTCCGGGATACCGCGGGCGGTCACGTCTCTGTGTCCTAGTGCGTCCTAGTGCGCACTGAAAAAAAAAAAAAAAAGCTGCATTTCCGTTCTTCCAGTACGGACAGCCACGAACAGAAAGCCAAAGGAGTGTTTTGATTGGTTTAGATTTGATTGACCCCTCATTCGACTAGACAAGGCAAGAAGGACCCGCCTACCAACGACTGCGAATACAACGAGCCAATTGAAGCAGAGAAGTTTGACGATTGAAAGCGTGCGTCCCGTGCGTAAAATCTGTTTTGTGTAAGCCGCTGTGTGTAACGGTAGCATTCGCCAGTCTTTTTTTATTACTGTTCTTATTTGTTTTGAAAAATTGTTCGCCAAAACCGCAATCATAGAATCATGGTTTGATCGGGTCGTGTGACCAGAACCACGAGTCGTAACAAGCGGACCAACGTCATGTTCGTCTGACAATGGGGAACAGATGTTCGCCAACGACACTGCTGTTGTGGACAGGTAAGTGTTATAAGCTAAATTATTCTTTATCGCTGAAAATAGTAATAAAAATGACTTTTGACCGATCGGTAAATTACAACGGTGCGTCATCACCACATGACGGACCGTTGACGGACCGTTTTTTTGTGCGCCGAGCTCCTCTGTAGCGGGGGGGGGGGGGGGGGGGTTTGTTATCCTCTACATTGCAGATATCTTAATATAATTTTTATTGCACTGTAGGTTATTTTTTCTTGTCAAAAAAAAAGGCCACACATTTTTTACGTGGCATGCTTCTTTGTGTGTGGGGGGCTTGTTTGTTCATTCATTCATTCATGAATGAATAAACAACCCCCCCCCCCCACACACACAGCCCTGAGTGTCACCTTTCATTAGAGCCCAGGATCAAGCTTCTATGTTGAATCATTCAAAAGTTATAGACGTTTTTTCCAAACTGTGCCATTTGGCACAATTTGGCACAGTTCAAAAACGCCTGGGAACAACCTGAGGAAAAAAAAGCTATTCATTTTTTGTGGTATTGTTACAAAATTTTGACCTCAGCTTGATAACACTTGGTTCTACATTTCTGTTGCATGTTCCAGCCAGTATCTGACAGCTGTGTGTTATTTGCAAGCATTTGTATCTAAAAAAAAAACACCCAGGCGAACTTTAATTTTCTTCAAGTTCAGTATGTTTAGATGACTGTTACTCAGTGGCAGGAGCACTTAGAGAGATTATGACTGTTTTGCCAAAAAATTCAAAGTGTTTTCTTTTAAATGAGACCAACCCCATGAAGATGCTGCAAAGGGTTGAAGAACAGCTTTTGATTTACTTTGGGTACGTTATTTTTAGGCGTTTTTAGGGAAATTGACCAGAGTGCAAGGGGTTAAAATCACTGCTGAGTTTCTTAATTTTGTCTGAAAAAAATAATACTAAAGCTGCAAAAGTGCACAACAAAGGCCACACACACACTAAATAAATAAATTAAAATGTGTCAGAGGAACAAACTGGCTCTTAGTGTAACTTGATTTCTAATCATTTTTAATTAGTCCAGTAGAGATAAAGAATAAAGTTGAAGTGATCTCAAATGCACATTAAAAACAATTTTATAACAACACTGCAAAATTAAGAGGGGAAAAAAAGTGCATAAAATTAATGACAGATGAATTTGTACAATTGATTTTTTTCAGTATGTAATTTAAACTGTAGAAAAAGAGATGGTCCTTTTTATTGGTTATCATATAAAAACTATAGAATTTACAGAAAATGTATATCGTGATATATATCGTTATCATCAAATAAGATTACTTATATCATGATATGAAATTTTGGTCATATCACACAGCCCTACTGCCACCATGCCAAGGTCTTTAAGCCAGAGGAAACACTGGTGTCTCTGCACCTTACTGCAACCATTTGCACAAATGTCATACCTGTTCCTGTCTGTTATTGCAATATTGATTGTGCAGTCTGATCTGTCACTGTCTGCACCTACACTACCGCACTGAACTTGCAGTTACGGGTATTACAGCTCTATTTTTTTCCCTGTACATAGCACGGTGGCGCAGTGGTTAGCACAGTGGCAGCACAGCAAGAAGGTCATGGGATCGATTCCACCCTTGACCATCGTGGGTTCGATCCCACCCCCAGACCATCGGTGACCCTTCTGTGTGGAGTTTGCATGTTCTCCTCGTGTCTGCGTGGGTTTACTCCGGGCACTCCGGTTTCCTCCCACATGCCAAAAAAACATGCAAGTTAGGTTAATTGGCATCAAAACTGGGGATTCTAAATTGTCCTTAGGTATGGATGTGAGAGTGAATGGTTGTCTGTCTCTCTGTGTTGGCCCTGTGATGGACTGGCGATCTATCCAGGGTGTACCCTGCCTCTCGCCCAAAGATGCTGGGATAGGCTCCAGCCCCCCCGCGACCCGAAAGGATTAAGCGGTAGAAGATGGATGGATGGATGGATGGACATAGGATTGCTGGGTTTTATCTTTTATCTTTATTTGCAATACAGGTAGCATTACTGTACATAGACTGCTGTTGTTTTTTCATCTTTATTCCTTCTTTTCTTATATATTGCGCACACCACTAAGAGAGAGAAACGGCATTTCAGTTCTCCTGTATGTCCTGTACGTATAGAAGTACTGACAAATAAAAATCTTTGAATCTTGAAGTCTGTTAGTGTGCTTGTTAGCAACATCGCTAGAAATTAGGCTTACTTGTCTGGAGCAGAGTGCAATTTAACTTTAAATTGGGGATGCTTCTTATCATTTAAATAGGCCATACTACTATTCTGTTGTGACTTTGGTGATTAGAATTTGGATATTTAATTAAATGCTGTGGTATTTGCCACATTAGCTTAGAACCAAGTGGAAAAACAACAACAAATAAACCCAAAACCAACATTCAGGATGTAAAACCCATGTAAATTTTGCTCATGTTTTTTCCCCTCTCCTTGTTTGCGTGTGCATGTGTATATGACAGCTTTTTGTACTGTCCCTTTAAAACATCTCCTGCTTGCACAGCCATGTGATTCCACAACCTGGAAGTGGCACACTCATATTATACATATGCTTGGAATCAGGAGGACACAGCGGAAAAATTAAAGCGGCTCGTACCGAAAAGAAATGCGGTGTCCGTCCGCATAGTATGTGAGTAAAGTGTGCAGAAACTAACATGGAAATGTGCTCAAGCTAAATCGCTGTTAGCTTCTAGCCGCTAACCGCTATCCATGTGAGCTTGACCGTTTTATAGTAGAGGAATAGGTGACAAAATGGACAAGCTGAGGTTGGATTGAAGAACCTAAACAGAGAATCGTAATCCCTATGTGGTGATAACCATGGCTGCATAAAGAACTCCTTCAATGCACCTAAAAAGCTAGCTAGCCGCCGGTGTAAGTCACGTCACCCACAAAAATCTCAAGAGGTATGCATATAAACACCGACTTCTGCACTGGACAATATTTAATTTGATTACATGTGTGTGAAATGACATGTAACCTCTCTGTTAGTGTTAGCATACTACAGGCTGCAACCTCTTAATGATTAACACTGTGCATCGATGCACAAGTCTGTAGAATAGAGAAATTTAACACCGCTAATATGGTGCTTCTGGCTTTATCCAAGCTGAACAGACCTCTGATCATACACGCCAGGCGTTCGACATGACTGTCCAGAACAGGACTGCAGCATCATTAGCCGATGGTTCATCTTCTCGAGGACCTCCTGCTCAATGGTTTTAGCGATGTTAGTCAGCTGGTGTGGATCTGCAGTCACATTATAGACTTCTACAAACACCTACAGAGGACATAAAGCCACAAACTGTATTAATAATATGTTGGAACAAATCTGTCAAACCTCAAACATTCATGGAGCTGTTACCAATAGAGGTAAGGACGAATTTTTAAAAACCTGCACAAAGTGGGTTTAATTTACATTAATACACTTCAGTTTTCTCATTTCCTCATACCTCGTTGTCATCAAACTCGCAGTACTGCAGGTCTGCAGATGGCGCAATGGTGCGCACACAGGCATAGGTGTTGTTGTACGAGTCCTCACACACACAGTCTGGGAAACACTCCTTAAAGAAAAAAGCTCAGCTGCTCAGGTGTTAAATAAAAACAATATCACAGTTTTACATCATCCCTCCTTCCATACCGACACACCGGGGCCCAGCAGGGGGCAGGCAGGGTCAGACACGTTTCTCCCCTCTCCTTCATACTCCACCAGGATGTCAGTTCTCCAGCTGCTGCTGTTCATTCTTCCCTCCTGGTGAAATATACACAAATGCAGATTTATGTGGGTTACTTCTAGTGAAAAAGGAAAATAAAATTCTAGCTTTACATTTCACATTAAATCGTATCTTAAACCTGTGATACATTTTATTTGACACAGTTTTAGCTTCATCTCAGCTTTTGCTACAGTAATGTTTTAAAATTTGTACAAATTTAAATTAGCTAAAATTTTAGTGTTAGTAACATACTAAATGTCCTTAGAAGTGGCTCATATTCATGCAGAGTAATGGTAGAGAAGTAGACCCAGAGATAGAATCTAAATGAATTGAATTGTTTGCTTTGTGCTCGCTTGTTGAAAAGTCATTATTGTGCCTTGGTGCAAAGCAACGCAGGCATACGGTAATTAGGGGTGGGAAAAGAGATCGATTCAGTGATGGATCGCGATACTTGGCACTGGCGACAATGCATCGATACATAAATGCACAAACATATACTTTTGGGTTATCAGTTAATCAATGGCATTTTCAGTCCACTAGATGGCACAAAGCAAGCACCCAGTCAAGTGAAGTCATAGCTTGTCTCGGTGATGTGCAGTCATCTTTGAAAGTTAGGAAGCAGTTAGCTCCAAGTTAGCTCAAATGTCCGGCCTTTTTTGATTTTATAACAAAGATGAAAAGAAAGACCTTGGCATGACAAACAACGAGCAAGAAGCACTGCACGAAAAAAAAAAAAAGAAAAACACTCAGAATACAGTGGGCCACACACGTCTCGGAGCAGCATTAGCAACGGCTAAGCTAAAGAGACACCGGCATGGAGCTTTTTTTCCAATCACCAAGTAAGTAAAGTTTATTTATGAAGTGCTTTTCAGAGACACAGTCACAAAGTGATGTACAATAAAATGAAGCTGACAGATAAAAATAATTTTAAAAATACAAAAACAAGTTAAAACACAAGATTAAAATAATTTTAAAATATCAGACTTGCCATTAAAAGGCAGTTGAAACTCAATGGAAATCCTCGTTAAACAAAAAAGTTTTCAGCTGCTTTATAAAAGAGTCCATAGAGTAAGATAAACATATCTGGAGTGGGAGTCTATTCCAAACAGCACCGTCCACCGCCCACCCTGTGTGCAGACACGTCTCCACACAAAATGAAGTCCCGAGAATACTTTATTATATGAAAGAGATGTTAACAGTTGCTGAATAAGGTGAAACAAAATTTAAATACATGGGATCGTGATACTTGGTTATCGCGATATTGCTATTATTGTTGAATCGTGATAAGAAAGAATCGTGATCCAAGTATCGTGATCTGAATCAAATTGCAAGATCCCTCGTGATTCCCACCCCTAACAGTAATGTTTCTGTGTGTGTGTGTGTGTGTGTGTGTGTGAGAGACCAGGTTTTCAGCTCGCCTGGTACAAATCAAATGGAACTAAAGGCTTGGATAAGATAAGATAAGCCTTTATTAGTTCCACAATGGGGAAATTCCAGAATTGCAGCAGCACAGGGATAGCAACACTCAGAGCAACAGTAAATAAGATAATAAATAACATATGTATATTTATTTACTGCTTTGGCTAACCAATTCTTATTGGTTAGCCAAAGCAGTAAATAAATATACATATGTACACAGTGCAGGAGCATTGCAGCTAGATGGTATCAACAGCATTACAGTTTGTTAAATTAAATCTACGTTCCTACCCTCACCTATGGTCATGGGCTTTGAGTAATGACTGAAAGAATGAGATCGCAGATACAAGCGGCTGAAATGAGCTTTCTTCGTAGGATTGCTGGACTCATCCTTAGGGATAGGGTGAGGAACTCTGGCATCTGAGAGAGGCTCACAGTCAAACCGCTGCTCCTCCACACTGAAAGGAGCCAATTGAGGTGGTTTGGGCATCTGATCAGGATGCCTCCTGGACACCTTCCACTTGAGGTGTTTTGGGCACGTCCCACTGGGAGGAGACCCCGGGGCAGACCCAGGACTCGCTGGAGAGACTGTGTCTCCCAGCTGGTCTGGGAATGCCTTGGTATCCTCTCTAAAGAGCTGGAGCAGGTGGCTGGGGAGAGGGAAGTCTGGGCTTCTCTGTTTGAACTCTGTGACCCAGACCTCCAGAAAAGTGGTACAAGATGGATGGATGGATGGCAAAATATAAATATGGGCCCAGACAGTACAATTCAAATTTGAATGAACAGTATTGTTGCCACCCTCGATAATAATTGTAATTGTCTTAGTTGTGTAGTGGAGGGGACAATCTCTATTGTGCAAAGTTGTGACGTTTAGTATGGCCTCTATGAGCACCAACGGCTAGATTATAAAGTCTGACAGCTGTAGGTAGGAAAGACCTGCGGAACCTCTCCCTCGAACACTTAGGATGGCATTTTAAATGGGATTTTAAATGAGCTCCTCAGTGCGTTCAGCGTGTCCCCTAGTGTCAATGTATTGCCATGTTTTCTTGACTTAATTTGCCAGAGTTTCAAGATAAGGGCTTTGTTGTCAAGATAAACACAAAAAACAAACTACACGATCACACTTGTTCTCCACACTCACCAAAGCTGTGATAAAGTTGTTGTAATAACTATGCTGGGCCAGTAGAGGTGGCAGTGGGACTTTTTTGTGACAAGATCACTTCCTGTCAATGGTCCATTGCCTGCTGAACTTTTAAAATAGCTTTTGTTACTGAAAAGTAGACACATTCAGCAACTACACCATTTATTCATCACGTTGTTTTCAGACATGCTTTACTGTTTAGTTCAAGATATAGGACAATGCATTTTCTTCCTGTAGTTTTCAGCTCATCGGTAAAAACTACAAGTTCCACATTGCTCAAATCACAATAAGATAAGATAAGATAAGCCTTTATTAGTCCCACAAAGGGGAAATTCCAGGATTGCAACAGCACAGGGATAGCAACACTCAGAGCAACAATCAGAAGGCAAGAAAAAAACAAGCAAGCAAGAGCGGCTAATATACATATGAACATATTACTATAAAATAAATATATACACACACACACACACACAGACACACAGTGCAGAGCATTGTAGCTGGATGGAATAAATATATGAGTATATGAACACACAGTGCAGAGCATTGCAGCTAGGTGTAATAAATATGCAAGTATATAAACACACACAGTGCGGAGCAATGTAGCTAGGTGGAATAATATGTAGATATATAAAAACACAGTGCGGAGCATTGTAGCTAGATGGAATAAATATGTAAATATATAAACACACACAGTGCAGAGCATTGCAGCTAGGTGTAATAAATATGCAAGTATATAAACACACACAGTGCGGAGCAATGTAGCTAGATGGAATAATATGTAGATATATAAAAACACAGTGCGGAGCATTGTAGCTAGATGGAATAAATATGTAAATATATAAACACCCACAGTACGGAGCATTGCAGCTAGGTGTAATAAATATGCAAGTATATAAACACACACAGTGCGGAGCAATGTAGCTAGATGGAATAATATGTAGATATATAAAAACACAGTGCGGAGCATTGTAGCTAGATGGAATAAATATGTAAATATATAAACACACACAGTGCAGAGCATTGTTGCTAGATGGGATGAAACAGCATAACCGTCTACTTAGTTATCCTACATGGTATGATTATGTGCCAATACACCAATCAGAGCAGAGCTGCTGCTGAAGTGAAAATCAAAGGACAGGTGACATCAGAAGAGTGAAGAGAAAAAACGTTCTACAAGTAAGTTTTGGACTTAAATTATGCAGCGGTTTGAATGTGAAAACATTAACAATTCCTAAAACTGCAACATTTGGCTATTAAACTTGTGTTTCATGATATTATTTTTTTCTGATGTGCTCACTGAGGCGGCTCCTTGGTTATATTATTAACATGTTAAATTGTTGTTTTCTCTAAAGTTTAGCTGAATTTATAAATTCCTAATAATAATGTCAGTAATATAAAAACACCACGGTGTGACCTGGTTGAATCATTTGCTTTAAAATAACTTTTACAGTCCCGTTATTTGTTTGATTTATTTACTAAAGTAAAGCTGATTTGATGGTGTGAAATAAAACCCACTTGTGTTTATTTTTAGAGAAAACCAAGCAATTTGTAAAGCTGAGGAGGAACATGACATCTGGAATAATTTATTTGATGAGGCTGACTTAAAATGTTCCGTCACATCTGTAATAATCAGATTTTGATTTTTTTTTTCTTTCCTGAGGCCCACGGTGGAGAACCTGAGGGTCAGCAGTCAGACCAGCTGTGAAGACAATGGGCTGGAAGCTTAATAAGAATATTGCATGTTCACCGTTAATAGAAAAAACAAAACATTTCAATAAATTAGTTTTTTGTAAGAGAATTCAAGAAGCTTTCTCAATATTCATTGCACACCGTGAAACATTTCAGCCCATTTTGATTTAATATTGATGATTATGGTTATAGTTTTTGAAAATGTTCATCTTTTTACCTGCTGTTGCATGCCATAGTGTACATACACCTTATTACTTCAGCATTTTTCTTTGTGCTCCTAATTTTATTCTTGTACTTCTATATTTTTTCTTTTATGAGCTCCTTCACAAAAATGCCAGTGTACAGCCCTGGGATGAGCTCCAACTTCTGTGCGTTGTGACAGTGACATCAGCGTCATCCAGCCGTCTGGACTGTAAATAGTCAGAGACCCACCCCCCTCCCTCCAAATGCTCACATGCACAGAACTGAGGACCTTTTTAATTATCATACTAACACACCTGTCTTTGCACTCCACACTTTTATGGGCATTGACCCATCCGTGAATCTACTACCATTCATGGCCATTTTATTCAATCGTGCGTTCTGCACTCCACACTCTTATATACATAGTTCCATCCGTGAAGCCACTACCATACCTGTGTATATACCTGTGGGAGATTTTTATTTTTATTTCAGGCGTATGTTTAATTGTATATTCTGTAACTGTGTTTTATCAAATCTTTCTCTCTTACTTTATTGTGTAGCAGCCTGGTGGAGCACCCACAATTTTGTTGTACTGTACAATGACAATAAAGCCTATTCTATTCTATTAATTTGCAGTTTTGTTCTCATAAATTTGCTACTTTTTTGTTGTGAACTTGCAACTTTTTCATCAAATTGTGACTTCTTTCTTTTAAATCTGCAACTTTTTCCTCATAAATTTCCAACTTTTTTCCTTTTAAATCTGCAACTCCATCCATCCATCCATCTTCTACCACTTTTCCGGAGGTACAGGTCACGGAGGCAGCAGTTCAAGCAGAGAAGCCCAGACATCCGTCTCCCCAGCCACCTGCTCCAGCTCACCAAGGCATTCCCAGACCAGCTGGGAGACACAGTCTCTCCAGCGAGTCCTGGGTCTGCCCCAGGCTCTCCTCCCAGTGGGACATGCCCAAAACACCTCAAGTGGGAGGTGTCCAGGAGGCATCCTGATCAGATGCCCATACCACCTCAACTGGCTCCTTTCAATGTGGAGGAGCAGCGGTTCTACTCCAAGCCTCTCCTGGATGACTGAGGTCCTCACTCTATCTCTAAGGGTGAGTCCAGCAATCCTACGAAAAAAGTTCATTTCAGCCACATGTATCCATGATCTCGTTCTTTCGGTCATTACCCAAAGCTCATGACCATAGGTGAGGGTAGGAACGTAGACTGACTGGTAAATTGACAGCTTTGCCTTAGAGCCCGAAGGAGTAACATGGGTCCGCCCTCCAGTGGGCTCACCACCGGCAGGAGGGACCACGGGGGTCCGGTGCTATGTGGATCAGGTGGCGGTCAAAGGCAGAGACCTTGGCGGTCTGATCCCAAGCTTCCTAAACTAGCTTTTGGGATGTGGAATGGAATCTGCAAATCTTTTCTCATAAATTGGCAACTTTTTTCATTTAAATTTGCAACTTTTTTCTCATAAATTTACTACTTTTTGTTTTTAATCAAATTGTGACTTCTTTCTTTTAAAACTTCAACTCTTTTCTCATAAATTTGAAAATTTCCCCTCATAAATTTGAAACTCTCTTAAATTTACTGTTTTGTTGAAAAATTGCAAGTTTTTTAATCAAATTGTGACTTTTTTCTTTTAAAACTATAACTGTTGTCTCATAAATTTTCTATTTTTTTCCTTGTAAATTTGCAACTTTTTCCTTATAAATTTGCAGCTTTTATCTTTCTTTCCTGTTTTTGCACTCTTTACTTGTACAATGATCCATCCCTTGAGCCACTACTAAAGTGTGTATTTTTATACTTATTCATTCTGCTTAATGCATGCTATTTTTTCAAGTGTGTGCTTTATATTTCTGTTTTTATATGTTTCATACTTTTACTGCACAGTAGCCAGGTGGAGCGCCCGCAATTTCATTGTATTTTACACCTGTACAATGACAAAGCCGAGTCTATTCTATACCCGCATAAACAAATGTCATGCATTTCAAAACTGTGCATGGATGGACTGACACAATACTTAGCTATCCCATGCTGCCATGCCATAAGCACTGAGGCAACAGCACCTATGGTGCTTTCATTGTTCTCAGCTTTTTGGGGAAATGTTCTCCAGTTTATTTTGGGAATGCCCTATGTACACATTTACAATTAGTGACTGTAACTGGGTATCATTATAGGTTCTTTTATTAAAATCTTTAATTTTTTTTCATTTTTAATCATACATATTTCCAATAAGTGAACTGCAGCACATTAACATACATATTACAACCTCTGCTACTTTGGCAGTAAATTTGACCCACTTTTTAGAAATGCATTTATTTTATATGTTTTTATCCTGCTCATTCATACTACTGCACCCCTAATCTGATTAATCTGATCAAGTAAGGAGGCAATTTAGAGAACTTAAGAAGAAGAAGAAAAAAAGCCAACTTTATTGTCATTCAATCCATACAGCCAATCATGTACAGTAGAATGAAATTGCGTTTCTCCTATCTACAATGTTAACCACATCTAGAATCATAGGGGTCGTTGCCATGCAAGGCACCGCCACAAACAACTAAGGTAAGGTAAGCACTAAGGTAGCATTTGCCTATTTGTGTTATCATGAAACCCAGATAGTATCCAAACATTTCTTGAAGAGTTTAACTCAAAGGCTGTGCATATTTCTTTGTGAAATAAGTGTTTTAATATTTTAATGGTAAGCATGTGGCCTATGGCCAGACTTTGACTCAAGTCGCACTTAAATACTTCAGACTTGATTTGGACTCGTGAACAATCTGATTTTTAATCTTTTCATCAAAAATATCCAAAAACTGAATTTTCTTTAGGAAAAAAAACTTATAAATAATCAGGCCCCTTGTTTTTTTTAAAAGATCTGATACTACCTTATCATCCTAACAGAACACTACACTCCCAAAATGCAGGATTACTTGTAAGACGTAGAATCTCCAAAAGTACAATGGGAGGCAGAGCCTTCAGTTATCAGACTCCTCTCCTTTGGAACCAGCTGCCAATCTGGATTCCAGAGTCAGACTCGATCTTGGTTTTTAAGAATAGGGTTAAAACCTTCCTTTTTGATATAGCCTATATTTAGTGATGGATCATGTGCTCCTGAACCCTCCCTTAGTTATGCTGCTAATAGGTTTAGACAGCCGGGGACCTTCAATAATGCAATGGCTTTCTTCACTTTCTTCACTCTCAGTGTAATATTTTTGCTGGTCATTAACATCTGTTTGCTCTCTCCTATAGACTGAGTCCCCGTCGTCATGCTGTTTGCTCTCTACATGTCTGTTCTTTTCTTCTTGTCTATCCCCTCACCCCCCAGCCAGTCACAGCAGATGACTGCCCCTCCCTAAGTCTGGTTCTGCTGGAGGTTTCTTCCTGCTAAAAGGGAGTTTTTCCTCTCCACCATCGCCAAGTGCTTGCTCATAGGGGATCGCCTGATTGCTGGGGTCTTTCTGCAATTGTGGGGGTTTCCCTACAGTTTGACAGTGCTATGAGATGACTGTTGTTGTGAAATGGCACTATATTGTCGTCGGCTCCTGCTCGTGTCCGAGCATAGGGTTGCTCCCGTTCCAGAAATCACATGTGCTTGTGACGGATGTGGCTCTGTAGCCCGAGCCGGTGATGGAAGAGGCGTGGGCAGAGACTGCAGGGAAGTGACGGTGGAGGCCACGGCTGCTGCGAGCGCTCCTTCCTTCTTCGCTTCTCCTCCTCAAATGCACATCTGTTTTTCTCAAAGGCTATAGTGCCATTGCGGATAGCTTCTCTCCATACCATTCTCTCCTTTGCTAGGTGTTCCCATCTGTGGATGTTGGTTTGGGCCAAGGTGGACTTTAGTTGGTCTTTATAGCACAGTTTTGGTCTGCCTAGTGGTCTTGTTCCTGAGGTGAGTTCTCCATAGAGCAGAATTTTCAGTAGACGATTTGAATCCATTCGTTGGACATGGCCTGCCCAGCGGAGACGGTGCTGAATAATGGTAGCTTCAACACTAGGTAGTGCAGCGCGGGCGAGAACTTCGGTGTTTGTTACCCGGTCTGTCCATTTGGTTTTAAGGATATGTCTAAGCTTCAGCTGTTGGAAGTGCTCAAGGCGTTTGATTTGGCGACGGTAGAGAGTCCAGGTCTCGCAGGTGTAGAGAAGGGTAGACAGAACTACAGCCCTGAAAACCATGATCTTTCTTTTGATAGTTAGTGCGTGGTTGTTGAAGACTCGGCGATTAAGACGTCCAAAAGCGGAGTGAGCTGCCCTAACGCGATTCTCCACGTCCTGATCGCATGTAGGTGTCTTTGATAGAATGCTTCCTAGATAACAGAAATGGTCCGCTTTTTCCAGAGGCTTTTCATCAATAGTGATGATTGTGTCAGGGAGCATGTAGCCTGGGGGTGGTTGGATGAGGGCTTTGGTCTTGTCAGTATTCACCTCCATTCCAAAACGCTCATAAGCATTATTGTAGAGGTCAGCCGTCCTCTGTAGATCTTCAGCAGTTAAGCTAGGGGTAGCGTTGTCATCTGCATACTGCAGCTCGTGGACCGTGGTGGTTAACGTTCTTGTTTTTGCTCGTAGTCGACTGAGATTGAAGAGGCCTCTGTCCATGCGATATCGTACATCAATGGAAGGGGTGTCTGGTGGGATTTCATTGAGCATTGCCGCCAGGTACAGTGAGAAGCAGGTTGGGGCTAGAACGCAGCCTTGCTTGAGTCCTCCCGTTATGGGAAACGGGTCAGAGAGAACTTTTTGATGGCATACTCCGCCCACCATTCCATCATGAAGTGAGCGGATCAGCATAATGAAGTCATCTGGGCAGCCAAATCTTGCCAAGACTGCCCACATAGCCGGCCGTGGGACCTTGTTGAAGGCTTTCTTTAGGTCCCAGAAGATGAGCATAAGTGGCTGTTGCTGTTCTTGACATTTCTCCTGCAGTTGTCGGGCACAGAAGATCATGTCTATTGTCCCGCGAGAAGGTCGGAAACCGCACTGTGATTCATTAAGTATTTCTTCTGCGATGACAAGGAGGCGGTTGAGGAGGATGCGTGCAAAGATCTTACTTGCTATGCTTAGCAGTGAGATGCCACGGTAGTTTCCACAGTTTTCTCGATCTCCCTTTTTGAAGATGGTGATAATATTTGCATCGCGGAAGTCACTAGGGACTGTCTTTGTTTCCCAGATTTTTAGGATGAGGTTCAGCAGTTGGTTCTTAAATTTCGGGCCACCATGAGTGATTAGTTCTAGTGGGATGTTGTCTGGTCCCGGTGCCTTGCCTGGTTTCATGTGCTTGATGGCTTTGTTCATTTCCTCAGAGGAGGGTGGAAGAGACATCCAGTAGCGAACAGGATGTTGTGGCGTTTTACAGAGAAGGTCGTCTGGTGTGCGCGAATGATCATTGAGAAGGCTTTCCAAGTGGGATCTCCTCGGTTTAAAATTCCCTTGGTGTCATTGATGACAGTGGAGCCATCTGCATCCTTCAGACTGCAGGCAGTTGACCTTGTAGGGCCGAAGATTTCCTTTGTTGTGGCATAAAAGCAGCGCATGTCACGTTGGTCTGCAAATCTTTGGATCTCCTCCGATTTCTGTTGCCACCAGTTGTTCTGAGCAGCGCGAATTTCTCTCTGACAGTTTGCAAGTGCTTGTTTAGATTTTTGTTTGTTCTGTGTGGATGGCTGGTTTTCAAAAGTCAGCCTTGCCTGACGTTTAGCTTCAACAAGGTTTGTGATGACTTCGTCATTTTCATCAAACCAGTCTTGGGTCTTCTTCTGAGAGAAACCTATTGTTTTTTCTGCAACGTCAAGCACTGCGTCACGAAGGGTGGTCCAGTTATCTTCCACCTGTGGTGGTTCTGGAAAATCCGCGATGTTCTTTTCTACGGCTTCCTTGAAGTCTTGAGATGTTTGTGGATTGCGTAGTTTTGCATAGTCAAAGCGATGAGGAGCGCTTGATGAGGTCCGTTTTGGTGGACAATGGTCTTTGATTTGGAGTCGTGAGATAAACAATCTGTGGTCTGCCCAACAGTCATCTGCACCAGGCATGGAACGAGTGATGTGCACGTCTCTTTTGTCTCTGGCTTTAGTTAGAATGTAGTCAAGGATATGCCAGTGTTTGGATCTTGGGTGTTTCCAGGTTGTTTTTTGACGAGATGGTAGCTGGAAGAGGGAGTTGGTGATGACCAGTTCATGTTCAGCACAAAGGCCAAGGAGGAGTTGGCCATTGGAGTTGCAGTTTCCAATTCCATGATGTCTGAGGATGCCTTTCCAGAGATTGTGATCTCTGCCTACTCTGGCATTAAAGTCGCCCAGGATGACAAGTATGTCCTGTCTTGGGACACTTTGGATGGCACGGTTAAGCAGGTCGTAAAAGGAGGCTTTTTCATCATCCTCTGAGGTGAGCGTTGGAGCATACACAGATATCAAGGTGAGAAATCTCTTTTGGACAAGAGGGATTCTGAATTTCATCATGCGTTCACTGATGGCCGTAGGGACGAGGTTGTGTTGGTCAATGAGTTTCGATCTTATAGCAAAGCCAACTCCGTGAATACGTGGTTCTTCAGCACTTTTCCCTTTCCAGAAAATGGTGTAGTTTCACCCTGCTTCTTCGATGTTACCTTCATCTGGGAATCTTGTCTCACTAAGAGCTGCCACGTCGATGTTGCATCGGTCGAGCTCCTTGCAGACAAGTACTGTTCGGCGTTCTGGTCTTTCTGTGTTGCTTTTGTCAAGGAGTGTGCGAATATTCCAGGCCCCGAGAGTTAGAGGCCTCTTGAGAGAGCGGAGTGTTTTCTTTGATTTTCGACCGCAGAGATGGGAAGTCCGCCAGCCGCGGTGAACTGGCCAGACTGAGATGCCGTGTCCGATGTTTACCCCACCTTTTCTAGGGGTCTCCCCAATTAGGGTGGGCTGCGGTGATCCTAAAAAGGCCAGCCCAGTCACAGATCCAGCTGCCGAAGCCCTGCCGTCATGGCTGTTCAGCAGGGAGCGACCATCTTAGATCTGCCGCCAATGTGCAGGTACGGACTAGGGGCTTCCAGCTTTCCAGGCCTACCCCCGCACCCGCACTTCCGTTGCCATTGGGCTTTGGAAAAGGAACAAGCAATTCGCTGATGAAGTTGTTTAAGCTGGTCGTGACTGCGCGAGGGGCCACGCACACTCACTTGACTGCCAGCCAATTCACTGCAGCTCAAGGGATTGAGACGCGCAGCTTCAGTAGAAGGCAGTTGCAGCAGGCTGCTGGGTGCTTGGTATGTCAAGGCCCACCTTTACCGCCTGCCCGCTAAGCATTGCACTCGTCCACCATGTCAAACAGGCGCAGTCTTACTTGACATCATCTGCCTGGCACACCGTTGGTGGCTTGTACGTAACCCAGTATGGGAGGCTATTGGGTGCTACACCTTGCCCAAGGGTGACCCAGCACAGCAGCAATTAAGAGGTAGTGACATTCTCCTCAGAACCCCAGAACTCCCGTACTGGGGCCTTGCTGCCAGATGTAGTTTAACGTCGTGCCCCAGGACGAGTGACTGACCAGATGATAGGTTTGTTTATCTCTGCTCTTTGTGTAGTGCATGTCACGATGTACTGACTGGCACAGTCCACCACAGACCTTGCAACAGATGTGTTTATCTGCCAGGATGTCCATTCTCCCCCTCATGGATCGTCACCTTATCGTGGTGGGGGGGTTTGCGTGCCCCAGTGATCCCAGGAGCTATGTTGTCCGGGGCAATTTGTCTCTGATAGGGTCTCCCAAGACAAACTGGTCCTGGGTGAAGGGCCAGACTAAGAACGATCCAACAGACTCTCATGATAAATTGTATATCAAGGATTCAGTGTACCCCGCCCGGTATGGGGTTACCGGGGCCCCACCCTGGAGCCAGGCCTGGGGGAGGGGCTCGAAGGCTAGCGTCTGGTGGCCGGGTTTCCACCCATGGGACCCGGCCGGGCTCAGCCCGAAGGAGTTACATGGGTCCGCCCTCCAGTGGGCTCACCACCTGCAGGAGGGATCATGGGGGTCCGGTGCTATGTGGATTAGGTGGCGGTCAAAGGCGGAGACCTTGGCGGACTGATCCCAAGCTTTCTAAACTGGCTTTTGGTACGTGGAATGTCACCTCTCTGGTGGGGAAGGAGCCTGAGCTGGTGTACGAGGTTGAGAGATACCGGCTAGATATAGTCAGTCTCACCTCAACACACAGCTCCGGTTCCGGAACCAGTCTCCTGGAGAGGGGCTGAAGCTTGGCCTTTTCTGGAGTTGCCCCGGGCGAGAGGCGACGAGCAGGGGTGGGTATTCTTGTATCGCCCCACCTTGCTGCCTCTATATTGGAATTTTCCCCGGTGGACGAAAGGGTTGCTTCCCTGCGCCTTCGGGTTGGGAAATGGGTCCTGACCATCATTTGTGCCTATGCACCAAATGATGTTTCAGAGTACCCACCCTTTTTGGAGTCTGTGACTGGGGTACTGGAGGGTGCTCCTCTTGGAGACTCCATTGTCCTACTGGGGGACTTCAATGCGCACGTGGGCAACGACAGTGAAACCTGGAGGGGGGTGATTGGGAGGAACGGCCTGCCCGATCTGAACCCGAGTGGTGTTCAGTTATTGGACTTCTGTGCTAACCACAGTCTGTCCATAACGAACATCATGTTCAAGCATAAGGGTGTCCATATGTGCACCTGGCACCAGGACACCCTAGGTCGCAGGTCGATGATCGATTTTGTTATCGTATCATCAGACCTGCGACCGTATGTCTTGGACACCCGAGTAAAGAGAGGTGCAGAGCTGTCAACTGATCACCACCTGGTGGTGAGTTGGATCCGATGGCAGGGGAGGAAGCCATTCAGACCTGGTAGACCCAAACGTATAGTGAGGGTGTGCTGGGAGCGTCTGGCTGAGGCCCCTGTCCGGGAGGTCTTCAACTCCCACCTCCGGAAGAACTTCAACCACATTCCGAGGGAGTGTGGAGACATGGAGTCTGAATGGGCCATGTTCTCCACCTCTGTTGTTGAAGCGGCGGCCCAGAGCTGCGGCCGCAAGGGGGTCGGTGCATCTCGTGGTGGCAACCCCCGAACCAAGTGGTGGACACCAGTGGTGAGGGGGGCCCTTAAGCTGAAGAAGGAGTCCTGTCAAGCTTGGTTGGCTTGTGGGACTCCCGAAGCAGCTGAGGTGTACCGGCAGGCCAAGCGGAGTGCAGCTCGGGTGGTTGCTGAAGCAAAAACCCGGGTATGGGAGGAGTTCGGTGAGGCCATGGAACAAGACTTTCGGTCGGCCTCAAAGAGATTCTGGCAAACTGTCCGGCGGCTCAGGAGGGGAAAGCAGCTCCCCGTCCACACTGTGTATGGTGCGGATGGGACACTGTTGACTTCGACTGGGGATATCGTCGGGCGGTGGAAGGAATACTTCGAGGATCTCCTCAATCCCACTGATACGCCTTCCACAGAGGAAGCAGGGTTTGGGGACGAGGGGGATGACTCGCCTATCACAGGGGCTGAGGTCGCCAAGGTGGTTAAAAATCTCCTTGGTGGCCGGGCCCCGGGGGTGGACGAGATTCACCCTGAGTACCTCAAGGCCCTGGATGTTGTTGGGTTGTCATGGTTGACACGCCTCTGCAACATTGCGTGGAGGTCGGGGGCAGTGCCTTTGGCATGGCAAACCGGGGTGGTGGTTCCTCTCTTCAAAAAAGGGGACCGGAGGGTGTGCTCCAACTTTAGAGGGATCACACTCCTCAGCCTCCCTGGGAAGGTCTATGCCAAGGTACTGGAGAGGAGAGTCCGGCCGTTGGTCGAACCTCGGATTCAGGAGGAGCAATGTGGTTTTCATCCTGGCCGTGGCACATCGGACCAGCTCTTTACCCTCTCGAGAATTCTTGAGGGTTCGTGGGAGTTTGCCCAACCAGTTTACATGTGTTTTGTGGACTTGAAGAAGGCATTTGACCGCGTCCCTCGTGGATTTTTGTGGGGGGTGCTTCGGGAGCATGGGGTATCGGGCTTGTTGTTACGAGCTATTCGGTCTCTGTACGACCGTTGTGAGAGTTTGGTTCGTATTGCCAACACTTGGTCGGAGTCATTCCCAGTGAGAGTTGGACTCTGCCAGGGCTGCCCTTTGTCACCGATCCTGTTCATAATTTTTATGGACAGGATTTCTAGGCGCAGCCAGGGAATGGAGGGTGTCATGCTTGGTGACCACAGGATTTCATCTCTGTTGTTTGCAGATGATGTTGTCCTGTTGGCTTCATCCAGCAATGACCTACAGCTCTTGCTGGGACGGTTTGCCGCTGAGTGTGAAGCGGCTGGGATGAGAATCAGCACCTCCAAGTCCGAGTCCATGGTCCTCAGCCGGAAAAAGGTGGATTGTCCTCTCCGGGTTGGGGACAGGCTCCTGCCCCAAGTGGAGGAGTTTAAGTATCTTGGGGTCTTGTTCACGAATGAGGGGAAAATGGAGCGAGAGATCGACAGACGGATTGGAGCAGCATCTGCAGTGATGCGGACATTGTACCGGTCTGTTGTGATGAAGAGGGAGCTTAGTTCTAAGGCAAAGCTGTTGATTTACCAGTCAATCTACGTTCCTACTCTCACCTATGGTCACGAGCTTTGGGTAATGACTGAAAGAACAAGATCGCGGATACAAGCGGCTGAAATGAGCTTTCTCCGTAGGATTGCTGGACTCACCCTCAGAGATAGGGTGAGGAGCTCAGTCATCCGCGAGAGGCTCAGAGTAGAACCACTGCTCCTCCACATTGAAAGGAGTCAGTTGAGGTGGTATGGGCATCTGATTAGGATGCCTCCCGGACGCCTCCCACTTGAGGTGTTTCAGGCACGTCCCACTGGGAGGAGACCCCGGGGCAGATCCAGGACTCGGTGGAGAGACTATGTCTCCCAGCTGGTCTGGGAACGCCTTGGTATCCCCTCTGAAGAGCTGGAGCAGGTGGCTGGGGAGAGGGAAGTCTGGGCTTCTCTGTTTGAACTGCTGCCTCCGCAACCCGGACCTCCGGAAAAGCAGTAGAAGATGGATGGATGGATGTCCATTCTCACCCCATGTAACTGGGAGTGGTCTACCACAGACCTGTGGCAGATATTGTTTTTAGTTCTGCCAGGATGCCCTGTTTCACCCTCCACGCCCATGAGACCCATGAGACAGATAGTACCGGTTTTCATGGTTATCCGGTAGCAAGCAAGCCAATGCCTAACCTGACCAAAGGCACTATATAAATAAAGTTGAACTGAATAGATTATTTTCACTGTTGAAAAAACACAAATAAGTGGATCCATGAAACATGACTGTTTCTCAGGAAATAACTGTCCATTTTTAGGAAAAATGTAGATGTTAAATCACTGTGTTTTTATTGAATTTTAAAAATCTGTTTTAAGTTACTAGTGCATTGCCCGTAGAACACAAGTACTCCTGTCTGAAACGGGTATCCAATCAGGCTTTCCAGGCTGTGTTTGAAAGTGGAATACAAAGAGGTGTAGCCTATATGTAGGCAGTCACATATTGGACCTTGACAAATATAAAAGGGATTAAATGGCACTAAGATTTATTTGATTGTGTGAATATTAATTACAGAATACCTAAAAACTGAAAATGAATGAGACATCTAATATTAGCAACTGTTTCAGATCCCTTGTTTATTTGTTTGTCAGATCACTTATTTGTGTGATCTTTTATCACTTATATTCAAGATAATAGTGTATCTTGCACTTTTGGGGAATGGAAGTGGTTCAGTCATCATTATAATTATTTTAGTTTATATCACTGTTAAGTGATGGAGTTCAATGTAATAGTGAATTTCTTCTGTGTATCGTCAATAAACTCATGCAGTACTATAACAGGACTCGTTTACAAATATTTGAGACCCATTGTGTTGTGTTATAGAGTTTAGACTTTTATTTGTGTGGTACGGGTGGCGGCTCCACCTTCCGGTTCTGCCACCACCCGCGGCTATAAGAGGGCAGTCGGCAGGAGGGGAGGTCTCTTTGCCACCTCTCTGCCTGATGGCTGCGCCTGTGTGCTGCGTAGTGCCTCTCAATAAACGTGTGTTTAGTTCCGACACCTGGCCTCATCCTTGGCTCTTTATTACCGACAAAACACACTGTAGTGCGTCATTTTATATTTCAGCAATATTTTGTTATTAAAAGTTTTTTAAACCTGTAATCAACCAAATTAACTACAAAACATCCAAAATGATCATACACAGAAGAAGGACCCGTTTGACTGCAACCGTTGCGTCAGTGTTGCCCATTTGGGGGTGTTTTTTTGTGGCCTGCGTTTGGTTGTTAAGTCATGCCGGCCATTCTGCTCCACAGTCATGGCGGTATTATTATTAAGTTTTTAATTTTTAGATACTCGCACAGGACTGGGGCCTCGCAGTCCTGCAAATTACAGTTTTACCACACGGATGAAGCAGAAGCAGGGACTCTCGTCTACCACTGACTGGGCAGGCTGGGCGTGCCTCCCCGTGAAGGACTGTGGTCTGCCCGGTTGGGCCGCTGCTTCTCCCGGCATGTTCTGTGTTGGATACACCGGTGTTCTTTGTCAGACCCGGGTCCCTGCTGACTCTCCACCCAGTCTGCTCATGCACCTCATGTTCTCCACATATGCCGACTTATGCTTTAGACCTATGCAATCGCGGCAACTTTATGGTATAATTCTTTAAGCATTAAATCTTCAGTATTATCTTTTTCTAGTCAAATTTGTTGCTTTTCGCTTCCTTGTTTTGCTCATGGAGCGCTGTGGTTACTGATGCCGTGATGTTGCGTATCATCCAATCAGTACGGAGACAGTGCAAAACCCCGCCCACACTTTTAGAAGCCAGAGCATGAGGAGAGAGTGATGACTAAACATTTATTGATAAAAATGACATATTTTGACTGAACAACTCCATACTCGGGGATGCATACCCTTGTAACCTCAGCAAAACATGTATAAAATCTTAGATCAGTCAGACAAACAGTTCAAGAGATATGCGTGGAAGAGGCACACAGACACACACACAGACAGAGAATCCAAACATTTACAAATAGATTATATCCAACTGCTGACCAGTTCTGTTACTAAATGCCAACAGATAAATGATAACATGTTTTAAATTCCTTAGATATAATAATCAAAAAGTGACTTAAAATTTGACTTGGACCTGCAAAAAATGACTTGTGAACATCTTTGCCTATGGCTGCATTTTTTGAGGTTAAGACCAAAGAGGAAAAAAAAACATTTTGCAAAGTATCGGGCCATGAATGGGGAAAATCGAGTGTACACTTACTGGCCACGAATGGGGAAAATCGAGTGCAATTCACTTACTGGCCACGAATGGGGAAAATCGAGTGCAGTTCACTTACTGGCCACAGGTGTGAACAATAATTTTTCAGAATTAAAAACAAAATCTTTAAATGACCTCCACTCAGGGATTACAAAATAATCAAATTTTAAGCAAATGCTGTGCAATACCGATAGTGTACGCTCCACCTAACCTAAATCAGAAGCCAATAATTCTGGATTTAAAATTCCAGCATGCCATCAGCTGTTAAACACATTCTGCTTTCAGTAAAACGATGAAGGACAATTGTTTTTGCTGAAAGAATTTTTAACATAAGGGGCACTATTTTGATGGTCATCAGCGGACTTTTGTGCCAGACTTCCCACCATACGCCAGTGTTTTTGTTAGTTTTTGTCAGGGCATTGTCTGTTTTTTACGATTTGGGTTATGCCATCTAATTACCAGTAGACAGTGCACCCGCTTTGCACTGGGAGGTGGAGAGTCATTTCAAAGAGGTGTGGAGGTGTGCAATCTCATGCTCATGGTATTATGGTGCATGGTACAACTAAGGCATGGAGCTAATCGGGTAATCTTTTTTTGCCTTTTTGCTTTTGATTGAAGACCTTTTGACTAAAATCTTGCTGTTTATGTATTAAGCAAGTTTGCACTGACCAATCTGTGCTGTACCTTCTTCCCTAAAGAGTGGTATCAGGCCCTTCTCTCCTGCTCCACCCCCCCCCCCCCACCCCCCAAAAAAATTCAGCTTACTTGTCAGCCCAGTATTATCGCTTACTCGTTTGTTCTCTTTAAAATAACATTTGTTCCCTCTAAAATAACTAACTGGGCATTAACTGTGACTAATGCCTTCCTTAATACCAAGCAGTGTTACCATTGTGTGTATTTTCACTAAAGTGCACACCCTTTGGCCAGCACAAAACACATTTTAAACAAGCCACCATAATCAGAGTTCACTTTAGAAAATGCGCCCCTTTGCATTAACCTGTTGCACTTCTGTGTACCGCGGACGGGCACGTCTCTGCGTCCTAGGACGCACGAGGGCGTCCTAGTACGCACACTGTGCATCCTAGGAGGCACTGAAAAAAAACAAAACACCTGCATTTCCGTTCTTCCACTACAGACACAGCCGCGAACAGAAAGCCAAAGGAGTGCTTTGATTGGTTTAGATGTGATTGACCTCTCATTCGACTAATAAGAGCCTTGAATTGGGTTTCTGAAACCTTGAAGAACCAATGACTGAAAACCTAGCAAGAAGGACCCGCCTACCAACGGCTGCGAATACAGCCAGCCAATTGAAGCACAGAAGTTTGAAAGCTGTTTTGTGTAAGGCTGGGTGACACACAGGCGTTCGCCAGTCTTTTTTCTAACTACTGTTCGCCAAAACCGCAATCATGGAAGCGCAGAACCGCAATAATGGAATTATGGTTTGACCGGGTCGCGTGAGCAGAACCACGAGTCCGTAACAAGCGGACCAGTGTCACGTTCGTCTGACAATGAGGAAGAGAAGTTCGCCAGCTATGCTGCTGTTGTGAACAGGTAAGTGTTATAAGCTAAATTATTCTTTATCCCTGAAAATTGTAATCAAAAATGACTTTTGACCGATCGGTAAATTACAGCTGTGTGTAGTAGACCGCGGCGCACCGTGACCGCGGCGCAACGGGCGATGTCCGTCCTCTGTTGTGGGGAGGGGAGGGACAACCCCACCCACACACACACACACACACACACAGCCCTGAGTGTCACCTTTCATTAGAGCCCAAGATGAAGCTTCTATATTGAATCATTCAAAAGTTACAGACGTTTTTGCAAACTGTGCCATTTGGCACAATTTGGCACAGTTCAAAAATGCCTGGGAACAATCTGAGGAAAAAGCTGTGTAATATATTCATTTTTTGTGGTATTGTTACAAAATTTTGACCTCAGCTGGATAACACTTGGTTCTACATTTCTGTTGCATTTTCCAGCCCGGATCTGAAGCTGTGTGTTATTTGCAAGCATTTGTATCCAAAAAAACACCCAGGCGAAATTTATTTTCTTCAAGTTCAGTATGTTTAGATGACTGTTACTCAGTGGCCGGAGCACTTAGAGAGATTATTGTTATTGTTTTGCCAAAAAATTCAAAGTGTTTTCTTTTAAATGAGACCAACCCCTCTGTCCATAACAAACACCATGTTCAAGCATAAGGGTGTCCATATGTGCACCTGGCACCAGGACAGCCTAGGTCGCAGGTCGATGATCGATTTTGTTATCGTGTCATCAGACCTGCGACCGTATGTCTTGGACACCCGAGTAAAGAGAGGTGCAGAGCTGTCAACTGATCACCACCTGGTGGTGAGTTGGATCCGATGGCAGGGGAGGAAGCCATTCAGACCTGGTAGACCCAAACGTATAGTGAGGGTGTGCTGGGAGCGTCTGGCTGAGGCCCCTGTCCGGAAGGTCTTCAACTCCCACCTCCGGAAGAACTTCAACCACATTCCAAGGGAGTGTGGAGACATGGAGTCTGAATGGGCCATGTTCTCCACCTCTGTTGTTGAAGCGGCGGCCCAGAGCTGCGGCCGCAAGGTGGTCGGTGCATCTCGTGGGGGCAACCCCCGAACCAAGTGGTGGACACCAGTGGTGAGGGGGGCCATTAAGCTGAAGAAGGAGTCCTATCAAGCTTGGTTGGCTTGTGGGACTCCCAAAGCAGCTGAGGTGTACCGGCAGGCCAAGCGGAGTGCAGTTCGGGTAGTTGCTGAAGCAAAAACCCGGGTATGGGAGGAGTTCGGTGAGGCCATGGAACAAGACTTTCGGTCGGCCTCAAAGAGATTCTGGCAAACTGTCCGGCGGCTCAGGAGGGGAAAGCAGCTCCCCGTCCACACTGTGTATGGTGTGGATGGGACACTGTTGACTTCGACTGGGGATATCGTCGGGCGGTGGAAGGAATACTTTGAGGATCTCCTCAATCCCACTGATACGCCTTCCACAGAGGAAGCGGGGTTTGGGGACGAGGGGGATGACTCGCCTATCACAGGGGCTGAGGTCGCCAAGGTGGTTAAAAATCTCCTTGGTGGCCGGGCCCCAGGGGTGGACGAGATTCGCCCTGAGTACCTCAAGGCCCTGGATGTTGTTGGGTTGTCATGGTTGACACGCCTCTGCAACATTGCGTGGAGGTCGGGGGCAGTGCCTTTGGCATGGCAAACCGGGGTGGTGGTTCCTCTCTTTAAAAAAGGAGACCGGAGGGTGTGCTCCAACTTTAGAGGGATCACACACCTCAGCCTCCCTGGGAAGGTCTATGCCAAGGTACTGGAGAGGAGAGTCCGGCTGTTGGTCGAACCTCGGATTCAGGAGGAGCAATGTGGTTTTCGTCCTGGCCGTGGCACATCGGACCAGCTCTTTACCCTCTCGAGAATTCTCGAGGGTTCGTGGGAGTTTGCCCAACCAGTTTACATGTGTTTTGTGGACTTGGAGAAGGCATTTGACCGCGTCCCTCGTGGATTTTTGTGGGGGGTGCTTCGGGAGTATGGGGTATCGGGCTTGTTGTTACGAGCTATTCGGTCTCTGTACAACCGTTGTGAGAGTTTGGTTCGTATTGCCAACACTCGGTCGGAGTCATTCCCAGTGAGAGCTGGACTCCGCCAGGGCTGCCCTTTGTCACCGATCCTGTTCATAATTTTTATGGACAGGATTTCTAGGCGCAGCCAGGGAATGGAGGGTGTCATGCTTGGTGACCACAGGATCTCATCTCTGTTGTTTGCAGATGATGTTGTCCTGTTGGCTTCATCCAGCAATGACCTACAGCTCTTGCTGGGACGGTTTGCCGCCGAGTGTGAAGCGGCTGGGATGAGAATCAGCACCTCCAAGTCCGAGTCCATGGTCCTCAGCCGGAAAAAGGTGGATTGTCCTCTCCGGGTTGGGGACAGGCTCCTGCCCCAAGTGGAGGAGTTTAAGTATCTTGGGGTCTTGTTCACGAGTGAGGGGAGAATGGAGCGAGAGATCGACAGACGGATTGGAGCAGCATCTGCAGTGATGCGGACGTTGTACCGGTCTGTTGTGGTGAAGAGGGAGCTTAGTTCTA
The DNA here is from genome assembly GCA_020510985.1 of Pholidichthys leucotaenia. Lineage (NCBI taxonomy): Eukaryota > Metazoa > Chordata > Actinopteri > Cichliformes > Pholidichthyidae > Pholidichthys > Pholidichthys leucotaenia. The sequence continues at coordinate 180,618,474 of CM035845.1, read as the reverse complement.
AGGCAAAGCTGTCGATTTATCAGTCAATCTACGTTCCTACTCTCACCTATGGTCACGAGCTTTGGGTAATGACCGAAAGAACGAGATCGCGGATACAAGCGGCTGAAATGAGCTTTCTCCGTAGGATTGCTGGACTCACCCTCAGAGATAGGGTGAGGAGCTCAGTCATCCGCAAGAGGCTCAGAGTAGAACCGCTGCTCCTCCACATTGAAAGGAGTCAGTTGAGGTGGTATGGGCATCTGATTAGGATGCCTCCTGGACGCCTCCCACTTGAGGTGTTTCAGGCACGTCCCACTGGGAGGAGACCCCGGGGCAGACCCAGGACTCGGTGGAGAGACTATGTCTCCCAGCTGGTCTGGGAACGCCTTGGTATCCCCTCTGAAGAGCTGGAGCAGGTGGCTGGGGAGAGGGAAGTCTGGGCTTCTCTGCTTGAACTGCTGCCTCCGCGACCCGGACCTCCGGAAAAGCGGTAGAAGATGGATGGACCAACCCCATGAAGATGCTGCAAAGGGTTGAAGAACAGCTTTTGATTTATTTTGGGTACGTTATTTTTTGGCGTTTTTAGGGAAACTGACCAGAGTGCAAGGGGTTAAAGAGATGGGCAGGAGCACTTTGGACTGGATTATCCAAAACACACCTCTGAATAATTAGACTGGCCTCTTTGCATCTTGCACCCAGCAGAAAATTAGTTTTTGTGTCACTGTGATAAGGAAATGAACTTGGAAATGCCCATAAATGTGTACTGCATCAGTGACGACTGATTACGGGCTGCATTGTTGTAATACGGGCCCAAGTTTGCTTCTTTAATTACTTATTTGAGTTATTGTATGGGGTATCCGTTCCTGTGAGGTTCTGGCCAAGCAGAGTGAGAAATTCTAGAAATTCAGCCTGTGCACAGACTACAGAGATGCACACAGAGTCCAACAACTTAACAGCACAGAGCAAGACATCCATGATGTCTTGTGTAATTTGACTGTCAGCTTTCTAATATCCAAAGAGGCAGTGGAAAGTTTGATTGCAGAACAATGACATTCATGAGAAATTATATATACTGTATATAAATAAATAAATAAAACTCTTTGTAATTACAATAATTGTATGTTTTTGTAATCTGACACTGCAAACACATGCTCAGTAACCTCACCATGATGGGCAGGAAGGACATGCCATCCATCTGAGTCTTGCTGATGTTGTAGCCGGCGATGTCAAGGATGGTCGGACCCAGATCAACATTGGCTACCAGCACCTAGAAAAAAAAAAACCCAAACAACACAATTAAAGTATGGATTTCTGGGGGGGGGGGGGGGGGGGGTACTACATGTAGAAAAGTAAATAAAGTATGTTTTCATAGTGTGGGAGCCGTCCACTGGACGCCGCCCACTTGAGGTGTTTCAGGCATGTCCCACTGGGAGGAGACCCCGGGGCAGACCCAGGACTCGCTGGAGAGACTATGTCTCCCAGCTGGTCTGGGAACGCCTTGGTATCCTCTCTGAAGAGCTGGAGCAGGCGGCTGGGGAGAGGGAAGTCTGGGCTTCTCTGCTTGAACTACTGCCTCTGCGACCCGGACCTCCGGAAAAGCAGTAGAAGATGGATGGATGGATGGATGGTTTTCATAGTGAAAGCAAAAGCCTGAACTATCAGATGTAGATACAACACAGTAATTTATAGGGTGGGAATCACCAGAGACTGCATGATACAAAACTAATGTGATACTTGGGCTGCCTTGCGATACTATCACGATCTTGCGATACACCGAGTATTACGATATCATATATTGCGATTTCCCATGCCAATCTCTGTCTTATTTAACTCCTCGCTAGATCTCATGAGTCACTCCTTTGCTGTGCTGACCTAACCAGGCAGGGAGCATTTAGCACCATCTAGTGGACTGAAAAGTTGGTTGACTTTTATTACTCTGGTACCTAAACAGGTAAGTTTGTATTTGCAACATTCATTAATAATTCTTAATAAAGTATCACGATACTGGTGTCTCTGAATCAATACAGTATCACCACCACAAAGTATAACAATACTATGATGCACTGATTTTCTTTTCAGCCACTCCTAGTAATTTATACTACTGACAAAAAGTTAGGGATATTCGGCTTTCGGGCGAAATTTCTGGATGCACCTAAAATCTACTATAACCTTTACAGGTGAACTTAATTTGACCTTCTCTAATCTTTTGAATGCACATTTCCAACTTTGCATAACTTGCTGTTCTCTAAAAAGGTGCTTAACGGCAAAATTCAAAACAGGTATTTGATCCATGAATTGGCCAATAAATTTTCTGGTTCAATTAGAATTGGTTTGTAAACAGTTCTCTTCATCATGCTGTTCACATTTTGACATTATGAGACCAAGCCAATACCTAACAATTGATCAACAGTACCTCGCCATTGCGAGGCTTCAAACAGGATGTTCTCAGAGGGAAATGGCCACTGAACTTAAAGTGTCACAGAGTGTCATCAGCAGGTTGCAACAGAGATACAGAGAGACTGGAAGAGGCACAGAAAGGCATAGAAGTAGACGTCCTTTGGCCACATCCCACGCCGATGACCACTTCATTGTGAACAGTGCCCTGCGGAACAGGATAATGAATGCCACTCAACTCCAGGCACATTTAAGGGAGGTGAGAGGCACCCAAGTGTCATGTCAGACCATTCAAAACCGTTTACATCAGCGTGGTGTGCGTGCTAGACGACCTGCAAGGGTACCTGACCACACCACCAGGCACAGGTGTCATCGTCTTGCATGGGCCACGGAGAATTTATGCTGGACAAGGGAACAGTGGGCCTCAGTGATGTTCTCTGATGAAAGTCGATTCATGTTGAGCAGAAATGATTATGGCCAATGATGTTGGAGATGTCAAGGAGAGCGCTATGCATCAGCCACTGTTGTCACCAGACGAGCCTTTGGTGGTGGTGTTACAGTCTGGGCAGGTGTGTCTAGTCAATACCTAACTATCCTACACCTTATGAATGGTACAGTGACAAGCCAATACTACCTGAATAACATCATTAATCCAGTCATTGTGCCCCTGCATGAACAACACAGGCCTAATTGCATCTTCATGGACGACAATGCTCCAGCTCATTGAGGTTGTATCATTAGGGAACGACTGCTGGAGGCTGGGGTACCTCAGATGAAGTGGCCTGCACTTTCTCCAGACCTGAATCCCATAGAAAACCTATGGGATCAGCTGAGTCGCTGTGTAGAGGCTCGTAACCCTGCACCCCACAACCTCAATGACCTGAGGGCCGCCCTTCAGGAAGAGTAGAATGCCATGCCTCAGCAGACAATAAGGGGACTTGTGAACACCATGAGATGTTGTCAAGCTATAATTGATACTCCAGGGCACATGACGAGTTATTGAGACATTGACATTTTTTGTTGTGGTATACCCACCACTGTTGTTGGCTTTTGTTTCAATAAACTGTTTGAGATGAGGAAATCACCATTGCATGCTTCTACTTAAATGCCCTACTTTCATGATATATCACTGTAGTGTGAACCTTTTTACATTTTCCATAAATTTCACCCAAAAGCCAAATATACCTAACTTTTTGTGAGTAGTGTATATTCCAGATCCATTTAAAAAATGTAGTTTCCTAAATATTTAAGCTGCACAAGTGACTGAAGAATCTGGATCAAATACAAATAAATTAAAAAAAAAATCACAAACCAGATAATTTTTAAATTCTCAAGCACTTGCACAAAAAAAAGCATATTTCATTCACCTGACACAGCTCACTGATCCCAGTTCCTTGAGTTAAACTGAAAGAACTGTGAACTGGTTTATGTAAAGAAACAAACTTTCAGCAAAAACTTCATGTAACAATCTCAGTGCCTAAACTGCCTCAACCTAAAGCCCTTTAGGCTGAGGCAGTACTAGCAAGTACTGCAATACTATCTCAGAAAAGTCATCAGCACATCAAAAAAAAAAAAAAAAAAAACAGACCACGTCCATCAAACCCCACAAAAACATCAACCTCCATCTATCCAACTTCATATAAAAAGAACAGCCTGAGACCTCTGCTGAACCTCTAACTCCAGGCTGTGGTATTTTCTTAATCATCAAAAAAGGTAATCAATTATTTTAATATAAATTTGTGAAGTTATTGCACAACACAACTCGTACAACAACAATCCTTTTAAAAATGGGTGGATTGAGATCCTGTCCCATATTGCCCGAGCATTCATAGAGATCACTGCAAGTCCTTTAAGTTCCTGTCACACCTTGACGCTTTAGGCAGCGTATGCAGATGTTTAAAAAATTTGGCATACACGAATACACTGGCGAATTCTACGAATACACTGGTGTACGTCGAATAAGTTATGGGTAAGTTTTGTATAAGTTAAGAGCATGCTGAAGCTCCAGGCTGTGGAGCTTCAGATAGACAACAGTGTGTAATGGCCAATGGTGTCAAATCACCAAATTTGAGGTGTCAGGTGGGAGTTCCACAAGGGTCCATATTTGGACCGATTTTATTTTCCATATACACAAATGATCTACCAAATGCATGCAGAAAGTCATACAAATGTACGTAGATGGCACGGTTATTTTCACTCCTGCAAAAAACACACAAGCAGCAGCTTATATCCTTACATCAGTGATGACCCAAATTCATAATTGGCTCAATAATTCATGCCTATTGTTAAACACAAAAAAATGTATGATTATTACAAACTCAAATATTTTTTAAAAGGGGAGGAGTTGGAACTAGTCAAGGAATTTAAGTACCTTGGTGTGACTCTCGATTCAACACTAACTTTTAAAAGTCACGTTAAAAAAAATCTCAAACATAATCAAATTTAATTGAAGAAATTTTAAACAAATTAGACCATCGCTGACGGACAAGGCGGCAAAATATATTTATTAAAATATATTTATATTTACATATTTATTCCATCTAGCTACAATGCTCTGCACTGTGTGTTCATATATTCATATATTTATTCCATCCAGCTACAATGCTCTGCACTGTGTGTCTCTGTGTGTGTGTATATATATATATTTTATAGTAATATGTACATATGTATATTAGCTGCTCTTGCTTGCTTGTTTTTTTCTTGCCTTCTGATTGTTGCTCTGAGTGTTGCTATCCCTGTGCTGTTGCAATCCTGGAATTTCCCCGTTGTGGGACTAATAAAGGCTTATCTTATCTTATCTTAAAAATGTTCCTTCATGCAATGATCATTTCCCACATTAACTACCGTTTTACCAACGTTTTTAGAATAGAATAGCCTTTGTTATTGTACAGTTGTACAACACAATGAAATTGTGTTTTAACTATAAAGCACTTTGAGCTTCACTTTGTTGTGTGAAAGGCGCTATATAAATAAATAAAGTTTAAAGTTTAACAGGTCACTTAAGGGCCTTTTCCACTAGCACGCTTTAGCGCGACACGGGACGGCTCAGCACGCTTTGTACGCTTTTCCACAAGCCCCAACACGGTTTAACAGCCGTGATTCTCAGCCCCGCTGAAGGGCAGGGTACAGCAGTGCTGAGCTGTGCCGTGTTGTGACGTTAACAGACTGGTCGCCACTGATTGGTCAGGTCGTAACCGGCGCTGATTGGTCAGGTTGTAACCGCCCCTCTCCTCCTCCTCTTCTACCAAATCTTCACGACCTTCTCAATAAAGTTTTTGAAAAAAAAAAAAAAAAAAAGAATCTTCACGACCTACTCAGCACGCAACCACTGTTGGCGGTTCCTTTTCAGTGTATTGCTGTGCTATTTTTCATTTATTCTCTATCAAAAATGGCTTCACGTAATAAGGGTGTTCCATGGACCAGTAAGGAGCTGCAGTGTCTGCTCACTGCATTGTCAGACGAACGTATTCAGCGCGAGTTAGACGGAGCCGCCCGGAATGAAAAAATATACCGGGAGGTCTCGACATCAGAGTCCTTTAACGGTGAGTTTTAATTTTTTTTTATTGTGCGTTTTTTCGCAAATATATTCGGTAAGACGCTCAGTTTATTTATGCAATAAAAAAGCTGTTCATTTGTGGATGATGATCGCTGCTTTATTGCAGCACAATGCGGACTAAAGCTTTTATTGTAATTATTCATGTGAACAATACGCTGAAATAAGCTTATGTATTCTTGTTAAAAACTATTGTCTTTTCTGTATATATTTCGTGCTGTATTTTATTGTGTGCATTTTCCTTGTAGAATCATCCCACGCGTCCGCCGCGACAGCCCGTCCGGATTATTCAACCGAGCCTTCCTGACCCACAGCTGGCAGAGACGGCTTCATTCTACCGAGCCTCAGCACTCAGTGGTCGGCGTGTATAAAATGTCGATTAACCTTCATGTTGTGTTGCAAAGTTTTTTTTTATTTTAATATTTTGTATATAATAAAATAGAATTGTTTTGGAAAGTGTGGTTTGTCTGTTATAACACTGAATTATAAAACAGTATAATTACATAGAAATTCCATTGCCTAGTCTGATCAAAATGATACTGAGGGTCAACCATTGTAAAGTTAATGTAATTTTTAACTAGACCAAAAAAGAAATCTTTTTGTACGCTTTCTGTTCTTTTTATTGAAATATCATAAAAAATTAGCACCAAGTCAAAGGTACAAGTATATGTAAATTGAATGTTCTATCGGCATTCCAAATTCAGAGATTTACAATACTTTAGAAGGAGTGTAGCATCATCTAAACGGAAAATAATAATACTGTTGTTCCAAACGTTGACCTGAAGGTGAAAAACATGAATTTTTTTAATTCAGTACATCCAAAATGCCCTAGGATGTGGTGTAGTCCAGTGTGCCACCGTCTCATTATTTAATACGAATAAAAACAAGTTTCAGCTCATTATTTCTAGGTCATTTGGCAGTTAATTCAAAACAAAAGTGACTTGTGTTGTTGCAGCTTAATTATGAGATAAAATTAATTGTGAGATAAAACCACAGAGCGTGCAAGGCAATAATCCTTGGATCCTCCATTTTTTGTCTGGTGTAAATAAGGACTCAGTCCGGTGCATAACATCAGGGGAGTGAGGCCCCGCCTCGCTGAGAATCTGCTGCTGCCCCGCAACACTGTGCTAATGGAGACAGAAGCGTTCCGAGCTGTACTGAAGTGAATCGAGCCGTACCGAGGTGTGCTGGGCTAGTGGAAAACAGGCTTTACTGGCAAAACCACTGTCACGATGCCCGAGCGGACGAGGCACAAGAGCAAGAGCGGAGGCTTCCAAAGAGTTTACAATCAGCAATTTTCCATTTATTACAAAAGACACTTTGCAGGCAACAACTCACATGAACATCCGACACCCCACACAAACCAAATGACAACACCTGTTATATACTTAGCGAGACAATTCGCCTAATTGGCGCATACCATAATCCCGGGTAAGACAATAAGCATTTTCATGTTTTTCCACATACCCAATAATATCTAAAAGATCATAAATACATAAATACTTTCCCCAGTATTTACATATTAAACTCCCCTCTACTCAACTATCATATATTTTCTTCCTGCTGGTGTCCTTTAAAAGGCCCTCAAACCTCTGAGGAGTCTTTTGCCTGGATACCTCCAGGAAGCATGCTGGTAAAGGTACGTGGTTTTTAAGATTAATTAATTGCCTCACCCATTTAACATAATTAATCCAACAATTATCTCACAGAAGGATTCAATTCAGTCAGAACACATTGTACAATTATATGTGCATTTTCACCATCAAACAAGTTGACATTTGCAAATATAAATCCTTCTACACATATAACCTTCAATACACAGACCATACAGTGGCGACACTGTCGTCACAACCACAATCAAACCCATGGAATCACTCTACAAAAAAAGCCATGAAAATTTTGGATAAAAAAGACTTCTACATTCTCAACAAATATAACCTTTTGTCTTTTGAAAATGTCACGGGGTTCTTTTCCAACTTCTTCAAATCCCCCCCAAAAATGATGGCAAAGTCGCATAGACGGTGATGAGCTTTTTATTTGCCGGCCTCCCAAGTGCAAAATTATGTACAGATGAGGAGAAAACAAACAGTGGAAACAAATGGAGAAAAACCCAGTCAGTCTCTGTACCAAATTGTCCCTTTAAAATGGAGTCCTCTCTTAACTCCTCCTTCAAAATGGAAGAAAACGAGTCACTCAGTTACTTACAGACAGCAGACTATGTGTTGCCTCCTCTACAACAAACTTCAGACTGACCGTTCAGCCCACAACAGTCCCATTTTACCAACCAAGCCCCTCCCACTGGGCGTATCCTTCATAGAAAAACACACTTCAATAAATATTTCCATAAAACAGTTCACAATGCTTTATTTCCTAATATATACCATCCATCTTCTTCCGCTTAATCCTTTTCGGGTCGCGGGGGGCTGGAGCCTATCCCAGCATCTTTGGGCGAAAGGCAGGGTACACCCTGGACAGATCGTCAGTCCATCGCAGGGCCAACACAGAGAGACAGACAACCATTCACTCTCACAGTCATACCTAAGGACAATTTAGAATCCCCAGTTTGATGCCAATTAACCTAACTTGCATGTTTTTGGCATGTGGGAGGAAACCGGAGAAATCCCGGAGTAAACCCATGCAGACACGGGGAGAACATATAAACTCCACACAGATCACTGTTGGTCGGGGGCTGGGATCGAACCCAGGATCCCCTGGCCAAAGGTGAGTTGCTGTGCTGCCGCAGTGCTAACCACTCCGCAGACCTGTCCGAGCTGGCCCCGCCTACGAAAGTCAACTGATAAAATGTCACCTGGCAGCAATCAGCTGACTCTTCTGACGAAGGCTGCAGTGCACAGTCGAAACATGTTAAGAAGGTAAAGACATCTCCTTTCTATTTTTGTCTTTAATCAGAACAAAAGGTAAATAATTAAAAGAAGACAAAATGAACCTACTTGGCCGTTTATATGTGTTTGTGTGTGTGCAGCCAGTGACAAGGCTACTCTGTCACATCATCCCTCCCCTCACGAAGGTTGGTAATGTATGGCAACCTGGAAAGATAATCTGCTACCACATTGGTTCTTCCAGACCGATGCCGAATAGTAAACCTGAAAGGCTGCAGTGACAAGTACCAGCGAGTAAGGCAACTGTTGTGATCTTTCATGCTATTAATCCACGTGAGAGCTCGATGATCAGTGTCCAAGTCACTCTCATCCCAGCAAGTAGTAACGCAGGCTTTCCAGGGCCCACTTAATGGCCAAACCCTCTTTCGCCACTGCAGAATACCAGGTCTCCCATGGCTGAAGGCTCAAATACAAAATTGGGTATTCCTTTCCTGGGTCCCCTTGTGCCAAAGCTGCTCCGAGGCCCACTGCAGAGGCATCCACCTGCACCAGAAATCATTTATTGAAATCTGGACTCTTGAGGACAGAGGAAGAACACAAGCAGTTTTTCAGGGTGTTGAAAGCTGTTTCGCACTCATCAGACCATGTGACAGGATTCTTCTGGTCTTTGCAAGTCAAGGACATAAGTGGAGCTGCAATGGTCGAGAACTGCGGTATAAACCGTCTATACCAGCCAATCAATCCCAAGAAGGATCGTACCTCCTTCTTAGTCCGTGGTCGAGGACAGTTCTTAATGGCCTCCACTTTATCCACTTGTGGGCACACTTCTCCACGTACCAACTGGTACCAAAGGTATTGAGTCTCCTGCTGTACCCACTCACACTTGGAGGGGTTAAGCGTCAGCCCAGCCTTCTGAATCTTTCCCAAGACCAAGGAAAGATGTTGGACATGCTCAGCCCAAGTATTACTGAAGACAACCACATCATCCAGGTACGTGGCACTGCAGTGATCACAGCCCTGAAGCACTTGGTCCATCAATCTCTGGAAGGTGGCTGGAGCTCCATGTAGTCCAAAGGGCATCACAGTAAGCTGGAAAAGCCCTGCTGGGGTTCGAAACACTGTATATGGTTGACTTGACTCTTCCAGTGGTATCTGCCAGTAACCTTTACACAAATCAAGGGTAGTGATAAACTTGGCAGCCCCAACCTTCTCCACCAAGCCTTCAACCCTTGGCATTGGATAAGCATCAAACTCAGAGACTGCATTCAGCTTCCTGAAGTCAATGCATATTCAAAGAGAGCCATCTTTCTTGAACACTATGACAACCGGGCTACACCACTCAGAACTGGAAGGCTCAATCACACCAAGTCTCAACATCTCTGTTATCGCCTGCTTCAGTCTTCCCACCAACTGTTGGGGAACCCTACAGGGATGTTGACGAATTGGTCGCTCCTCCTTAAGACGAATAACGTGCTCTGTGAGTGTAGTCCTGCCTGGGCTGGCAGAAAACAAAGATGACACCTCCTCGAAGACCTGATGAAGCTGTGCTGCCTGGTCTGGTTCCAGATGTATCAGCAAAGGTGTCTGCAGTAGTAAGGGATTCCAGCCCAATCTCCACTTCCTCCTCATGGTCTACCTTCCTTAACAGCAGGACCTGCCCTGGCTCTTGGCGATCCTTCCACTCTTTCAGCAAATCTACATGGTACGTCTGCTTTGACTTCTTCTCGGAGTGGTGGACCTCATAAGTGACTGGCTCCATTTTGCAGGTAATAAGGTATGGGCCTTGCCACTTTGCTAAGAGCTTACTACTGGATGAGGGCAAAAGCAGTAGTACTTTCTGGCCAGGTTTAAACTCATGATGCCGAGCTTGTTGATCATACCTAGTCTTTTGGCTCTTCTGAGACTCCTGCAAGTTGACCTTTGCCTCCTCCTGATACCTTGCCAACCGATCCCTCCTCTTCAACACAAAGTGAACCACTCCTCGTATCACTGAGCGGTTGAAGGGGCTTCCCACTCCTTCCTGAACAGATCCAATGGACCCTGCACATCCCAACCGTATAGCAACTCGAATGGAGAGAAGCCCGTTAATGCCTGGGGTACTTCACGATAGGCAAAGAGTAAAAAGGGTAAATAAGTTCTTCAGTGTCTGATTAAAATGTTCAACAAGACCATCAGACGGGCACGGTGGGCCCGCGGCGCGGTGACGGAAGTGGTTAGCACTGCGGCAGCACAGTAACTCACCCTTGGCCAGGGGATCCTGGGTTCGATCCCAGCCCCCGACCAACAGTGATCTGTGTGGAGTTTGCATGTTCTCCCTGTGTCTGCGTGGGTTTACTCCGGGATTTCTCCGGTTTCCTCCCACATGCCAAAAAAAAAACAAAACAAAAAAAAACATTCAAGTTAGGTTAACTGGCATCAAAAACTGGGGATTCTAAATTGTCCTTAGGTATGACTGTGAGAGTGAATGGTTGTCCGTCTCTCTGTGTTGGCCCTACGATGGACTGGCGATCTGTCCAGAGTGTACCCTGCCTCTCGCCCAAAGATGCTGGGATAGGCTCCAGCCCCCCGCGACCCGAAAAAGGGATTAAGCGGAAGAAGATGAATGAATGAATGAATGAATGAATGAAAAAGACCATCAGTCTGTGGATGGTGTGGTCTTGATGGATGAGATGCCCAGTTGTTTGTGGAAAAGCTGTATCAGTTTGGAGGTGAAGTTCATTCCCTGGTCGGTCAGAATTTCATCTGGTATCCCCACTCTAGAAAATAATTGCACCAGTGCATGCAGAACAACAGGGGCAGTAACTGTCCACAAGGGGAAAGCCTCTGGGAACCAAGTAGCATAGTCACACGCAACCAGAATGTATTGATGCCCACTGCTGCTCTTCATCAGGGGGCCTAAAATATCCATAGCAATCCTACGGAATGGAATTGAGATAATGGGAAGTGGTTGCAAAAAAACATGGTCAGATCTGCGAGCAGTACATGTTTTTTGACATACAGGACACATGGCACAATATCTCTGAACATCAGTGTACATAGAGGGCCAATAAAAACGTGAACTAATGCGTAGAAATGTTTTTTGATGGCCAAGGTGTCCAGACCATGGGAGTGTGTGTGCTAGATGCATAACAAGTGGTCTACAACTAGCAGGGACTACCAGGCGTTTGCGGTCATTGTCATCAATATACAATACATCTTTCTTCACAACAAACCTCTCTTTCCCCACACAGTTCCCCTTTGTCCTCTCAACCACCTTAGCAAACAAATGTGTCAACGCTTCACCTTCCCTCTGTAACACAGAAATATTTTCAGGTATTGTCCACCTTTCACTCAAACTCATTGTTTCAGGTTCAACTCTCTTCAGATGTTTCTCAAAGCGACGTTGTCACCGGGACTTTTTGGGGCCTTTCGTGCCACCCTCAGACAGACTACTATCAAAAGTCTAAGAATGGTTGCACACACGGCTTCTCTTTACCTGGGACAACAGTGCCATCCTCACACAAGCCATGGTTAGGGTTTGGGAGTGGTTGACCCCCAGCCTTTGCCTGAGCATGTGTAATGACTGGACAAGAAATGTTTACATCAGCCTCCCCCTTCCTCACAGCAATGTTCTCCCGCAGCAGATCCATAAACACAGGCAAATCCCATCCCAAGACAACCACAATTGGCAGCTTCTCAACCACAACAACAGTCAATAAATATGGTTGTTCATCAATGATAACAGTCAAATCAGCTGTTGGATAAGGGTCCTTACCCCATGAACTCACAAAATGTCCTCTTGTCTACTATAGTCCACCAGACCAACAGGTACAAGGTCTTTCTTAACCAAAGACATAAAGCTACCACTGTCCAACAGAGCAGTAACCTACTGGCCATTAACAGTCACAGTTTTATAGCGTTGTAGCCTCATTTTCTCAGACCCCATCTCAGGTCAAAGTGCATAGCAAGGTCCAGCGAGTTTAGTTTTACACATAGGACACACAGAAGCTTTATGGCCTGGCTGTTGACAATAAAAACAAACAATGTCCTTCTGTGTCCTCGCTGGTTTGGGGCCGAGCTGGGATTACCTGGAGGCTCCGGCCCAGTATCTCTCTTTACGGACCGATGCTGGAATGGCTGATGTACTGGTCTCTGTGCTGTATTGTTGAGGCGCAAAGTTGGTCCTCCTCGCCAAGCATCAAGATACTGCAAAGCCAATCTAGCAGCTGCGAGCCCCTCTGTTGGTTCATGGTCCTTCACCCAGGTCCTCATCTCTGCAGGAAGTACCGTAAAACGGGGCTATAAGGGACACTTTTTTTTTCGAATTTTCCTTAAATATAACGGCGACAAATTTCTTAAAACTAATATCTATCTACAGGAAAGACAAAAACAACACAACTCAGCGTCCTGCTCAAAATAAAAAAGCGGAATTACATTTAAAACATTTCCCAGAAAAGTGTCCCTTATTACCCCGCCGTCCCTTATAGCCCCATTTTACGGTACCCAGAGTAGTTGCTCCAGAATCATGGTCTCACCGATCTACTTCCTTAGTATACTGCTCCGGCCGAATCCAGCATCTGTAGAGTCCCTTCAGGCAATGGTAGGTCTCGGTAGGGGTCCCACCAGGTGGGACTGTCAAAGATCAAAACGGCAACTGGTATTCTGGCGAGATATCAAACTTGGCCAATAATGCTGCCTTCAAGTCCTGGTAGGAATGAGCCTTCTCCTCATCCATTGCAGTGTAGGCCTCCAACGCCTTTCCCGACAACAGTGGCACCAGTCTACATGCCCACTCAGTCTCTGGCCATTTCCAGGTTTTGGCCATTCGCTCAAAGCACAATAAATAGTTCTCCAAGTCTTCCCCCATCTGATGGTGTAGTACTTTTGGTTCACGTCTGTACTCCGGACGTAGCTGCTCAGGGCCTCCACTTGAGTCTTGTGGTGGAATAAGTAGCGTCTCTGGCCGCCTAGGCTGAAATGCTGGTGTTGGCAGGTCAAATCTGGGACTGCTTACCATTTCTGTGGTTGGTGTTTGCCCTGGATAGGGTAGGTCAAGAACCGGTGGGGCTTGAACCGATGACTGGATGGCAGCAAGTTGGCCAAACTGTGGAATTGAACTTCTTAGACTCCTAAGTTCTGCCAACAGGCCCTCCTCCCTTCTGCTTTGTGCTGCCAAAAAGTGTCTCATCAAAGCCAGTAATTCTCCCCCCCGGCCCACCTGTTTCCATTGGGGCTGCCGATGCAATAGATCCAGCAATTTCATCTTCTTACTCCGATGTCGGAACTGTCTCCCAGGCTGGATCCACCTCCGCAGTCACCATCTCCTTCAACTGCTCTCGTTGCTTCTGAGAATGTAATCCTGTATGCTGCCTTGGAAGGCAGGTTGCTCTCCTACGACTTGCCATCGCACTGCTGCCACCATATGTCATGGGGTTCTTTTCCAACTTCTTCAAATCCCCCCAAAAATGATGGCAAAGTCGCACAGATGGTGATGAGCTTTTTATTTGCCAGCCTTCCAAGTGCAAAATTATGTACAGGTGAGGAGAAAACAAACAGTGGAAACAAATGGAGAAAAACCCAAACAGTCTCTGTACCAAACTGTCCCTTTAAAATGGAGTCCTCTCTTAACTCCTTCTTCAAAATGGGAGAAAACAAGTCACTCGGTTACTTACAGACAGCAGGCTATGTGTTGCCATAAAACAAATTTGCTTGTTTGATGGGTTATGCACCACCACCCATGAGAGGATATATCAAACTGAGGACTGCTACCAGTACAGCCACTAGAGCCACAACCAGAGGAGACTGAGGTTCCCCACAGATGCACTACTTTTGCTCAATCTGTGCTATCAGTGAGGGGCATCAAGATATGGAATAACATACCACCTGCAATCAGAGAACTTTCTACATTAAACGCTTTCAAAACTCATCTTAAAAACTGGCTTTTAAATAATCAACACTGTAGTTGTGGTTAGGGAATGCTTTGCGGCATGCGGACACATATGATATACAGTTAGGCCCAGAAATACTTAGACAGTGACACAATCTTCATGATTTGGGCTCTGCATCCCACCACATTGGATTTGAAATGAAACAACTACAACGGAATTGAAGTGCAGACTTTAAGGTTTAATTCAAGGGGTTGAACAAAAATATATGATTAAACATGTAGGAATTGTAGCTATTTTTATACAAACGCTCCTCATTTCAGGGGCTCAAAAGTAATTGGACAAATAAATATAACCCTAAGTAAAATGTTACTTTTCAATATTTTGTTGAGAATCCTTTGCAGGCAATGACTGCCTGAAGTCTGGAACCCATGGACATCACCATACGCTGGGTTTCCTCCTTTGTGATGCTTTGCCAGGCCTTTACTGCAGCTGTCTTCAGTTGTTGCTTGTTTGTGGGTCTTTCTGCCTTAAGTTTTGCCTTGAGCAAGTGAAATGCATGCTCGATTGGGTTGAGATCTGGTGCTTGACTCAGCCATTGCAGAATATTCCACTTCTTTGCTTTAAAAAACTCCTGGGTTGCTTTTGCAGTATGTTTTGGATCATTGTCCATCTGTACTGTGAAGCACCGTCCAATCAACTTTGCTGCATTTGGCTGAATCTGAGCAGAAAGTATATCCCTATACACTTCAGAATTCATCCGGCTGCTTCTGTCTTTTGTCACATCATCACTAAACACAAGTGACCCAGTGCCATTGGAAGCCATGCATGCCCACGCCATCACACTGCCTCCACCATGTTTTACAGAAGATGTGGTGTGCTTTGGATCATGAGCTGTTCCAATTCTTCTCCAAACTTTCTTCTTCCCATCATTCTGGTACAGGTTGATCTTAGTCTCATCTGTCCAAAGAATGCTGTTCCAGAACTGGGCTGGCTTCTTCAGGTGTTTTTTGGCAAAGTCGATTCTGGCCTTTCTATTTTTGAGGCTGATTAATGGTTTGCACCTTGTGGTGAATCCTTTGTATTTACTCTCATGAAGTCTTCTCTTTACGGTAGGCTTAGATACTGATACACTTACTTCCTGGAGAGTGTTCTTCACTTGAGTGGATGTTGTGAAGGGGTTGTTCTTCACCATGGAAAGGATTCTGCAATCATCCACCACTGTTGTCTTCCGTGGACGTCCAGGCCTTTTTGAGTTCCCAAGCTCACCAGTGCACTCTTTTTTTTCCTCAGAATGTACCAAACTGTTGATTTGGCCACTCCTAACATTTCTGCTATCTCTCTGATGGATTTCTTCTTTTTTTTCAGCCTCAGGATGGTCTGTTTCACGTCCATTGAGAGCTCCTTTGACTGCATGGGGTTGCAGAATATGCAACCCCATGCCCAAGCCGATCATCAGCCGATCATCGGCTCCGGCCACTGCCTCGCAGCTGGCGGAAACTGCTACTTATTTGGGTGAGCTCAGCGCGTCTCCACCTACCTCCACACCTGCTCCAGCACCTGCTCCAGCCTGCGCAGCCATCCATGACCTCAGCGACAAACACTGGTTTCATCTCGGGGCTAAACCAAAAGCTTCGCTTGGTCCCTCTCATCTTCCATCTGTGCCCTGGACCTTGGTTCGACCAGCTAATGGCCATCGTCGATCGACCGGAATGGGCCGCGCCTCTTCTCTTCAGGTGTCCTTGGAAAACAGATTTGATATCCTTTCCCTGGAGGATTTTCCCCACCTGGATGCTGGCCATCCACCCGTGGACGCCCCTCATCCTCCCTCCTCTCCTTCAGCGGCGGCTCATGTCCGCAAACCCCGGATAAAGACCACCAAGGGTGTGTCAAATTACACACCTGCTCCAGATAGAAGAAAAGAGCGCATCTCCCCGCTTTCGCAACAACAACGTCATCCTCTTCACAATTCCTCTCCACATCAGAATCCACCAACAACCCCCCCCCCCCCCACCACCACCACCCAGACGACGCTGGTAATTGGTGACTTGATCGTGAGGAATGTCAGAAGCAGGTACTGTGTGACTCGATTTTTTTCCCGGGGCTAGAGTCTCTGATATTGAGGCTCTTATCCCTGACCTGCTGAATGAATTCCCTCACGTTCATACTGTTGTTGTGCATGTGGGATGCAATAACATCCCAGATGAAGCATCTGAGATTTTAAAAAGTGACTTCAGAAGCCTTCTGTCTACTCTTACGAACTGTGGCAGACGTGCGCTCATCTCTGGGCCTTTGGCACCTCTCAGGCGAGGCTGTAATCGTTTTAGCAGAACTCTCAGCCTTAATTCTTGGCTGTGTTTTACTTGTCCTATTTTTAACATTGGTTTTCTTGACAATTTTAACTTATTTTGGAATTGCCCATCACTTTATGAGGCCTGATGGCATCCACCCAAATAGACTTGGTGCACGTGTTTTAAGAGAGAATCTTCTCTATTTTATTCGGTGTTTTCTGGTACAGTGACTGAAATTTGGTGTGTTTACTCACTCTGCAGTTTCTGGGTTTGCCAATCTGCCCTTTTTTGGCCCTGTTCCCACGTATTGTATCGATCCCATTAACTCGGGTGGTCTTTACCGTTTGGATCAGCCTTTGATTTATAATCCTTCAGAGATTAAGTCTGTCTCCCGTTGCCCTAAATATTGTAACCCAGGACAAATACAACACAACCTGAAAAACACTCGCACTTCTGCAGCTCCTCCTCTTCCACCACCTTTCAACTTTGCCCCCGTTTCCTCCCTTAGAGAACCTTTTTCTGCTCCCTCTAAAGTTAATAAAAAAGTAAAAAAAAATAGAATGCATAAACTTCCCAGATTGATTTAACAAAATGTTTGTAAAATTCTAATCCAGCCTCAAGTCTCTAAAATTAATAAAATTAATAATTTGGCCTCTGTTCTCCCCCAAAGTTTAAAAATTAAATGTGGCTTATGAAATACTAGGTCTCCATCTTCTAAGTGTCTTCTGGTCCATGATCTATTAATCGATCACCAGATCGATCTACTATCCCTCACAGAGACCTGGCTCGGGCTTGATGATTATGTTGGTTTGTATGAATCAACTCCCTCTGGGTATTTAAACTGTCATAACCCCAGAGGTTCCAGTCATGGTGGTGGAGTGGCGGCAATTTTCCATTCTAAATTACTAGTTAATGTTAAGCAGAAATTATGTTTTAATTCCTTTGAAGGTTTGGTCCTCAGTGTGGGGCCTGTTGGCAATCTTGGCTTGAACCCAATTCTCTTTGCCATAGTTTATCGCCCTCCCACGGCCTATTCAGAGTTTCTATCGGAATTTGCCAAATTTTTAGCTGATTTAGTGCTGAAAACCGATAGAATAATTATTGTAGGGGACTTCAACATACATGTTGATGTTGAGAGTGACTGTCTTAATAAGGCTTTCAATTCAATTTTAGACTCAATGGGGTTTTCCCAAAAAGTAAAAAATTCTACCCATTATTTCCACCATACATTGGACCTTGTTTTGACTTATGGTATAAATATCGAAAATCTGGTTGTGTCTCCTCATAATCCTGTACTGTCTGACCATTGTCTGTTAATTTTTGATTTCATTATCTCTGATCACTTATTTCCCAAAGAAAAATACTACTACAGCAGATGTCTGATTTTTTTTTTTTTTATTACTTATTTTGTACCCGTAGGTAGATTTGTTTTGCAGTCTGGTGACAAGCCACCAGCTGCTGGTCGCTGCGTGCGCAAGCGCCCCTTATCCCTAACCTGCATGTTTTTGGCATGTGGGAGGAAACCAGAGAAATCCCGGAGTAAACCCACGCAACACGGGGAGAACATGCAAACTCCACACAGATCACTGTTGGCCGGGGGCAGGGATCAAACCCACAATCTCATGATCCCCACGATCCCCCGGCCGAGGGTAAACTGTGCTGCCACAGTGCTAACCACTGCGCCACCGTGCATCCGGTTGATGACATTGTTGCTAAATTTTTGCAGATTGTCTCCTCTCTGTTGTGTTGACCCATGGCATAAACACCTGAAATAAGTGATGGAGAGTCTGCTCCATTCGTGATTGATAGCATGGTTGATGGTGTTACTGCCTCTCTGCATCAGACTCTAGATTTGGTAGCCCCTTTAAAAAAGAAAAAGTCTAACCAGAGATTTCTTACCCCTTGGTTTAACTCAGAAACTCATGGCTTAAAACAGAAAACTCGTCAATTGGAAAGGAAATGGCGTTCAACTAATTCAGATGAATCCTACTTGGCGTGGAGAAATCATCTCTTAATCTATAAAAAATCTCTTAGAAAAGCTAGATCAAGCTATTATTCTGTATTAATAGAAGCAAACAAGAATAACCCCAGGTTTCTCTTCAACACTACAGCCAGGCTTACAAAGAGCCATGACTCGGTCAATCCTCGCATCCCCCCTGAGATTTCTAGTCAGGACTTTCTGAACTATTTCAATCTTAAAATTCCATCTATTAGAGATGAAATCAGTCAGATTTTTCCTACCGTAAACTCTAGTACATTAACTACTGCAACTCCCTCAATTGATATCTGCTTAGATAAGTTTACTCCAATCGTTTACTCCGGGATTTCTCCGGTTTCCTCCCACATGCCAAAAACATGCATGTTAGGTTAATTGGCTGTTCTAAATTGTCCCTAGATATCTGTTTCCTATAGGCCCTTAGAATAGAGGGTTAGTATTAATGAAAAAGCGCTTTGAGTGGTCTTTGTGACTAGAAAAGCGCTATATAAGTGCAGGTTAGTTAGTTAGTTAGTTAGTTAAGGCACTTTTCCACAAGTATCACCTTAGCTTTACTTACTTTTACTTTACTCAGTTTCTCGCTCTTTCCACAGTACCCTACACGCTTTAACCGATACGATTTTCGTGCCAGTTTAGGGGCAGGGGACAAGCGAGAAAAAGCGAGGTGTGATTTTTCGTCAATCGACTGCTAGCCGCTGATTGGTCAGCGCGTAACGTCACAGAGAGAGCGTCCGTTTTCAGTTTTCTGTTGAAGCTGCACGACCGCCATTTGTAATCGGTCACGGAGTGAATATGATATTAATAGAGACAGTGTTGTAGGTTAGGTTTTGCGGAAATCTACACCGTGATCCAACGAAGAGGTGCGGGGTTTTCTCTGCTTGCTGGCAGATCCACAGTCAGAAGAGTGATCCGGACCCTACAGATGACTGCGCAGAATAGAACCGTACTACTGACAAGCTGAATACGAAGTTGAGAGAACCATCCATGGTGAGTGATTTGTAATATTGTGCATCTGTTTGCTTATTTATCCTGTTGGTGGTAAGCTCACTTTTGAGCCATACAGCCGCGTTCTGTGCTGGCTAACTCGTTGTAGCTAACGAATTTTGGCTAGTAGCTAGATAATACCAACTGTTGATTCGCGCTTGTTTTCTCCTAAATATTCGCTTGTGAGAGCAAAAGATGACATATATCAATCCTGGTTATAGTCCTGGTTTTTGTTTTGTATTGCACTTGGTGCTGCGCATTAAATTGTGTGCAATTTAATGCCGTTTTTTGCTGGCTAACTCGTTTTAGCTAACGAGTTTTGGCTAGTAGCTAGATAATACCCACTGTTGATTCACGCTTTTTTTCTCCTAAACATTTGCTTGTAAGAGCAATACGCTGAAATATATCAATCCTGGTTATAGTCCTGGTTTTTGTTTTGCATTAAATTGTGTGCAATTTAATGCTAGAATGTGTTTCCACATGCCAGGGTTAGCTTCCCTGTTTATATTGGATACTGGTGAGATATACTGTACATCTCAACAATATAAAAGGGCTTTTTCAAACCAGTGATTTATAAAGTCATTCATATAATTTTCTAAAGCGTCAGAAAGAGAAATCCATATATCATTCATTACACAGACCATGATATATTTCAAGCATTTATTTATTTTAATTTGGGTGATTATGGCTTATAGCCCCTGAAAACCCCAAATTCCATTTGGCAAAAAATTAGAATATTACATAAACTTTAAAAAATACTTTTTAAATAGAAATGTGGGCCGATGAGGTGTTGGTTAATATGGGCTGTAGCCATAATCATCAATATTAAAATAAACACTTTCAATATATCACTGTCCCTGTAATGAATCTATATATGGGTTTCACTTTCTGAAATGAGTGACAAAAATATTGAACTTTTTCATGATATTCTAATTTTTGAGATGTGCCTGTATAAGTGTTGAACTTGCTTGAAAAAACTAAACACCATCCATTTCTGTCGTTCGTCTAGGCAGGAGGGAATCAGCCGCTCAACAACGGACGTCGCCACTGTGGAAAGTACTGAAATCCTTTGCTTTTATAGGTAAGTGTCAAAACCAAATTAGCACAATTTCCACTTAATGTAAAAGGGACTGAACTGAGATCTATTTGATTGTGTGAGTATTAATTACAGAATAACTGAAAAAGACTGGCGCATCAACTGTAAAATAAACCACTTAATGTATTTATTTGTCAGATCACTTGTGTGATCCTTTGAGTTATGTTCATAACTGTATCTTTTGGGGAATGGCAGTTGTTCAGTCATCAATATAGTTTAGTTTATATGTGTAGTTTATACTCTATCATCAATAAAGTCATGCAGTAACAGGACACATTACAAATATTGTAGTGCTTCCTTTTATATTTTAGCAATGCAAGTACAAAACACCACCCACACTTGAAGCCAGTGCAAGAAGAGACACTTTTACATTCCAGACAAACTTTTATTGATAAAAACTCCATATTTTGACTGAGCGACTCCATAATCTGTGATGCACACCTTCAGTTAAAGTACTAGATTCCATTCCACTGAATGTATTAATTCATTCTGATTGCTGAGGCCACAGTAAAAGCAGATGACTTTAAATGCAACCCAGCCCTTGTAAAATCGACTTTACATCAGTGCAGCTATATGAAAATTGTGGTTAAATACAACAACGAAGTACTTTATTGTCACATTGGAATCGGAATCGCTGCTGTTTGGTTTTTCTTTTGAATTCATGGATGGAATATGGTGGGCAATATAAGCTGCAGCTTCAGCCATCACCCATTTCAGATAACCTATGTTGAACTGTATAATCAGGAGTTATTGTTTAATTCGACCTTATTAAATTTTTTTCCCCCTTTGTTATATTATTGTATTTTCTTTAAATCTATCCGAAATAAAGATTCATTCATTCACATTCCACCACTGGCTTTTAGTAACAAGTGTATTTCCCAAATATGTTTTAAACTTCATTTATTTAACCTCCACACATTTCTGTCTTTTGTCTAGGCAAGAGGGAAACGATCGATCCACCCCAAACTGGACCTTGCGTCACTATTTACAGAGATGCAGGCCTAAGATCTGCTGATCTGAGACCAGTGTGAGCTGCACATCCCAGCTGCTGAGTGACCCAGTCTGACAGTTTGAGTTTTGCACATTCTGAATAATCTGGAATTTGCTGCTGATTGTAATAAACAATTTAGTGACTTATGTGTTTGCATCATGATTTCTATTTTTGTCTTTTAATACACTGGTGGGAAAAGAGTCAATAGTACAAACCATTAATGGGTGACCTTGAAAATAATGACTCATTTTTAAGACATTTATGTCACATGGTGGTAACCTTCACATATAAAAAAGAGACATCTGCAAAAACTTCAGAGGTTTGTCAGTGCAATACTACATGAATGCATGTATAGTACATTGTTGATGCAGAGAATATATATTTCTACAGTATATGTATCGAGTAAATCAAGCATTTTCCATGTAACCTTGTGACTGCATTATTTTAATTGCTTTTAATGCTAGATCAAGTTTGTTTTGGCCTAAAATGCATCATAACTGTCAAATACATCTTATTATACCGAACTCAGTAATGTTTACTTTTGAATATACATTTTGTGGCTAATATAGTTATTAACCTGGTGATTGAGTTGTGTCAGCTGATCATTTTTTGCTATGACAACATCTCAGACTCAGTGCAGCTGAAGCAGGTACGTTCATGATGTCTCAACAGTCCAGGATTTTCACGCAGATCAGAGCAATTTTTTTTCCCACAATATTTTTATTGAACCTTTTTTTTTTTTTTTTTTTT
This sequence comes from Pholidichthys leucotaenia, assembly GCA_020510985.1. Lineage (NCBI taxonomy): Eukaryota > Metazoa > Chordata > Actinopteri > Cichliformes > Pholidichthyidae > Pholidichthys > Pholidichthys leucotaenia. The sequence continues at coordinate 180,595,736 of CM035845.1, read as the reverse complement.
AACAAACAGCACACACAGTCAGACACTAACACAAAAGTAATTTAAAAACTAAACAAAATGACAAAAAAAGGTTAAACAGAAACCATTAACAAAAACAAGTCAACAATGTTCCTCTGTTTAGGTAATCTATTACATTAGAATACATAATACATTCACCAGCTTGGAATTTGCAAGGTCCACACATATTCACCTTCTTCAGAAGTTATGTTTACTTAATTTACATAATCAATGAAAGGTCTCCATATATTCTCAAACACATTTCCTTTGATTTCAGTATGTATGTTATTCTTTCTAGTGGAAACCAAAAGTGAGTTGGTTGTAGTCATTTTTCTAAGGTGTTTTGACGTGTAATTACCCATCCCTGAACACATATGCCTTATAAATATCAAGAGATGGGAAAATGATACTCAAATGACACTCAACATGCAAAATGGTGCTACAGTTGGATTGCCTTTCTTTAAAATTTTTAAAGTTATTTTGTAAGTAAAAGTGGGCTGACTTCCGGTTATGGCTGCCACGTAGGACGGACGTGTCTCGCTCTGCTCTGCTCCTGGAGAAAAAAATCGGCAAATAACTCTCTCATTTGGGACAGAACGTATCCCAGCATTTGAGCGAGGATATGTCGGCGAAGCCTAAGGCTGGAAAACCAGGAAAAGGAAAAAGCGAGCCGCCGAAACAGTCCAAATTAACGGACTTTCAGGTCTGTGACGCAGCAAACAAGGCTCCATATATGGCGGAGGAGGCTGGCGGCGGTGCGATTTCTGCGGGGAATGGCGCAGATGCGCTGATGGCTGCCATGAGTTCAATGAGAGCGGACTTTTCCTCTAGATTTGATGGGATTATGACAGCGTTGGAAGGAATAAGAAAGGAATTGGGTGACTGTGTAGAACGAACGGCGCAGATGGAGCTCCGTCTCGCTAGTGCTGAAGATGACGTCACCCGTCTTCAATTAAAGGTGCGCACTTTGGAAAAAAAAAATAAATCTCTGGAAGATAATATTTTGGATTTGGAATCTCGGTCGAGACAGAATAATTTGAGGCTGGTGGGTCTTCCAGAGGAATCAGAAGGTCGGGACGTATGTTCCTTTCTGGAAAAGTGGATTCCGGAGGTGCTGGGCAGCGAGGAGTTGCAATCAGCAGTGGTTCTGGAAAAAGCACATCGTATTGGCCCACGGAGAGATAAGGGACCGCCGAGGACCTTAATTATGAAGTTTCTTAGCAACAGAGACAGGATGAAGATCTTCAACGCTGCACGTGCTAAAGGAGAGATTAAACACCAGGACCAGCAGGTGCGGTTCTACCCAGATTTGGCCACAGGAATCCAGCAATTGAGGAAGCAGTTTGATCCCGTACGTAAGGAGCTGCGCAACCTTGGGATTCGTCATGGTGTAATCTATCCTGCGAGACTGCTGACCACGTATGAGGGCAGAACCCACATCTTCAAGACCCCAGAGGAGGCGCAGGAGTTCATCAAGAAGATCAAAGAAGAAGAAGAGACTGGTGGGAGCTAAGCATGAACAAAATATAAGGTAGAATAATTAAGCATTTGCACAGGCATCTGACTGACTTGAAGTAAATAGTAAGTTTACAAAATATAGATTGTATTATATATTAAAAAAACAAAACAAAAACAAAACAAACAAACAAAAAAAAAAACTATGATGTACAAAGTTGTTAAAAATTTTGGAGTTAAGTTGGAAAACTACAGAGGAGAGTTAATGTTACGTCATTAAAAGCAGTAGAGTTAGGGTGATTGGGAGGATGAAGAAGGAGTGGCTTAGGCTGTTCCCCGTGGGTGTGGAACGGTCGATGGCTATATCGGGAGACAGAATTTTTCTTTTGATTTTGGGGGGTTTGCCACAAGTGTGGGAAGGGGAAATTTGTTTGTGTGTAGTTTGTAGGATGAATGTTCAACCACTCATGTTTTTGCTTCTCTGTATGAGCATGTTTACACTGCAAGGTAATCCTAAACTCTCTATTGATCATGGACCAAAGTGTTAATCTTAATTTAACTTCATGGAATTGCAGAGGTCTACAAAATTTAAAAAAACTTAAACAAGTTATGAATAAAATAAAGGACATGGGTTCAAGAATTGTGTTTTTACAAGAAACTCATCTGATAGAGGAGGATGTTAAAAGAATTAGGAGTAGATGGCAGGGAAGTGTATTCACCTCTTCATTTTCATCCCGAGCCAGGGGAGTTATGACTCTCATACATAAATCAGTTCCTTTTCAAGTGAAAAATGTAATTGGAGACAAATTTGGAAGATATGTAATCATTCAAGGTTCTTTGCTATTAGAAAATATAAATCTTGTGAACTTATATGGTCCCAATATAGATGATCAGAAGTTCTTTGCTAATTTATTTCTCATCTTATCATCACTTACAGGGCAACATATAATAGCAGGGGATTTTAATTGTACATTGAATCCAGGTGTGGATAGATCAACAGGACTGGATTGTACGCACATTGGATGTAGGATGACTATTAATCATTTTATGAAAGAATTGAGATTGTTAGATATATGGAGAGAAATGAAACCACAAGTTAAAGCCTATTCTTGTTATTCCAGTACCTACAAGACATTCTCACGTATTGATTATTTTTTGATTTCCACAGAATTAAGGTCCAAGATTCAAAACTGCTTTTATGATAACATCGTGATCTCTGATCATGCACCCTGTTGTCTAATATATGTAGATAAAAAATTGACAAAGGAATCAGGTAGATGGCAATTTCAGCATAAATGGCTTCAGGATGAGGAATTTGTCAAGTATATAGAAAAACAGATAGACGAGTTCTTTGACATCAATACTACACAAACATCAGCATGTGTAAAGTGGGAGGCTTTCAAAGCTTTTATTAGGGGACATATTATTAGTTATACAGGATCAAAATCTAAGAAGACTCGAGAGGAGAGAGCTAAATTGGAACATAAAATAAAAAATCTTCAGGAAAAAGTGTATGCAGGAAGTGACCCAAGGTTGGAGAATGAATTACTGATTTTGAGAGCTGAATACGACAAAAAATCAGCGAATAGAGCTGCCTCGAGTCTTCTAAGATTGAAACAATCTTTTTATGAACAAGGTGAAAAATCAGGAAAATTATTAGCATGGCAGATTAAACAATTGGAAATTAAAACACCAATTACCAGTATTATAAGTAATGGACAGGTAGTTATAGATCCTTTAGAAATTAATAGAGCCTTTAGAGATTACTATGAAAAATTATATGATACCAAAAATGAACCTGATTTAACAAAACTAAATGGGTTTTTGAACGAACTATCTATACCGTGTATTCCAAATGAAAACAGGGAGATATTGGAGTCTAAAATTAGTCAAGAAGAAGTTGGGCTAGCCATTGATAATATGAAATCAGGAAAAAGTGCAGGACCAGATGGTCTTCCAGTTGACCTTTATAAAAAATTTAAGAATAAATTAATAAAACCTTTTTTGGAAATGGTTTTAGAAGCATTTCAAAATAATAATTTACCATCATACATAAATAATGCCTTAATTATACTGCTGCCAAAACCAGGTAAGCCCTCTAATAAATGTGAAAATATGAGACCAATAAGCCTATTAAACGCCGACCTTAAGATAATCTGTAAAATTTTAGCAAGACGAATACAAGAAATTTTACCAAATATTATTAATCGAGATCAGAATGGCTTTATAAAGGGAAGACAAGGCTTCCATAATGTAAGAAGACTATTTAATATTATTTATTTTAATAAAGAAGCACCGGATACAGCTCTCCTATCATTGGACGCCGAAAAGGCCTTTGATAGAGTTGAATGGCCCTTTCTTTTTGAAGTCCTACAAAGGTTTGGACTTGGAAATAATTTCATAAAATGGGTTCAAATAATATACAATAATGCTACAGCAGAAATCCTAACAAATAACAATATTTCAAAACCAATAAAAATCAATAGAGGATGTCGACAAGGCTGTCCACTTTCACCTTTACTGTTTACTATGGCAATTGAACCTTTAGCGATAGCGATACGTTTACATTCACAAATATATGGAATTAAAGTTGGACCAACAGAACATAAAATCTCCCTGTACGCCGATGATATAATTTTGTTTATGTCGAATCTAAAAAAATCAATTCCAACCTTGTTGAATTTAATAAAGAATTTTGGGGAAATATCAGGATATAAAATAAATAAAACTAAATCTTCAATATTAATGCTAAATGAGACCCAGAGAAATTACTCAGCCCCTGAGGTAAATCAATTCAATGTTGTAAATCAGTTTAAATATTTAGGAATCCAAATTATGCCTAAGCTAGAATCAGTCGCCAGTGTCAACTATGAAGCCTTAATGTCAGATATCAGTGAGTTAACTCAGAGATGGATGTCACTACCAATGTCGATGATCGGGAGAATCAATATACTTAAAAGTAATATTTTACCTAAAATACTTTATTTATTTCAATACATTCCCTTATCACCACCTTTAGATCTATTCTCAAGAATAAAAAAAAAGTTAGTGGAATTTATATGGAACAACAGGAGGGCTAGATTACGTTTGTCTTTATTATATTTACCATTTGATCGTGGAGGTCTGAAATGTCCAAATTTTATGTTGTATTATTGGTCGGCACAACTGAGGTCTATGACATATTATTTTTCATCAAATGATCTCCCTCACTGGACTGAAATGGAATCATACAATTTACCTTTACCTCTTCCCATATTCATATACTCAGATTCGGCAAAAAAATTACAAAAACAAGTTAAAAATCCATTTGTAAAGCATATGATCAAAATATGGTGTGAAGCTAAAAACTATTTAAAAGAACCACAGTTATTGTCACAATTTAGTCCAATATGGGGTAATCAATATTTTAAACCAGGGAGAGCGGACGCTGTATTTAAAGTATGGAATTTAAAAGGGATACAAAAGATTCAGGATTTATATTTGCCAGGTGCAGACAACATAATGTCTTTTGAAGAGCTGAGGATCAAATTTAATCTCAATAGAACACATTTTTTTAAATATCTTCAACTTAGAAACTTTATTCCATCAAATCAAAATAAAGCTCTCACTCGACCTATTTATTCATCCTTGGAAAAAATGATGATGAAAGATAGTAAAAGAAAGGGTATTATTTCAGAGTTTTATAACTCATTGACACTATCTTCAAGTGAAAATTCACTGAAAAGATTAAACTACTGGAAAGAAGATCTGCAAATTGAAATTTCAGAGGAACAATGGGAATTGGCTTGTACAGAAGCTCAAACCAAATCAATAAATGCACGCCTTAAATTGATACATTTCAAATGGTTAATGCGGATGTATGTTACACCGGAGGAGTTAAATAGATATAACAAAAATATACCAGATACATGCACAAAATGCATGGAAAGTAAAGGAACCCTATTTCATTGTTTATGGGAATGTAGATTAATAAGAATGTTTTGGGAAGAGGTGAGGGTAACAATTGAAAAAATAATCTCAAAACAAATCATATTGAATCCTAAACTGTTTTTGTTGGGTCTGTACCCAGAAAAGCATAATTTTAATAAAAGTGAAAGAACATTCATAGACCTCAGTTTGCTTAATGCCAAAAAATGTATTGCACTATTATGGAAAAAGACTCATAGACCAGATGTGACTCAGTGGTTAAGACAGATGTTAACAAACCTTCCATTAGAAAGAATAACATATATACTAAAATCAAAGGAAATTGTGTTTGAGAATATATGGTGACCTTTTATTGATTATGTAAAAAATTTAAACATAACTCTTGAAGAAGAAGGTGAATGATGTGTGTGGACCTTGTAAATTCCAAACTGGTGAACATAATATGTATACTTATGTATTGGGTTGTCTAGACTAAACAGAGGAGCATTGTTGAAGACTTGATTTTGTTGGTGGTTGTTGGTGTTTTTAGTGCATTTTTTTTTTTTTTTTGTAGTACTTTAGTGTTAGTGTTTGATTGTTTGTATCATGTTTGTTAAAAAAAAAAAAAAAAAAAAGGTTCAATAAAGATATTGTGGAAAAAAAAAAAAGTGGGCTAGGATTAACTGGAAATATAAGTTTCCACATATAATTCCAAGGTCAATTGGCAATTCAATCAAACCAAAAAGGAGTTGTTCAGCTGCTGCATTTTTCTGCAGTCATTTTCTACGGTGTTTTAGCGTGTAATTTCCCATCCCTGAACACATATCCCTTAAAAAGAACTATCAATGGGAAAATGATACACAAAAACAAGAATTTTACTACAGTTGAATTGGCTTTTTTTTAAAGTAATTTAAATTATTTTGTACGTAAAATAGGGCTATGATTAATTGGAAATATAACAAGTATCCACATATAAGTTCTTCATATAAGTTATAAGGAAGTTCTGCAACCACTATGTGCTTGAGAAGCTGGGGACAACATTCTCCCACCACTGCGAGCTACGGTTTACTGCCCAGGTCCATGGTCTGCAGCGTTGATTTTGCAACAACGCAGCCAACTAGAACACACACACAGCATACATATTAATACTGATAACCTGGCGACATCAAAATGCTGTACACAACAATGACATGATAATAAAATGACAATAGAAAGCATTAAATTACCAAAAACTTTCCTCGTGTGCCTGATGTGCTGGGTAATTAAGCTCTCTGCTTCATATTCCCCAATGGCAACAACGAGTCTCTGGTACTGCTCCAACGTGTGTTCTCTCAATGCACGTCGACTTCTCCTGTAAAACTCTCTTCTCCGCTTAAAAACATTCATTGTGTTCAAAAGCCAGAGAAGAACCAACGTGGAAATCCTCCGCTCGTAATCCGCCATTTTCTTTGTTGTGAAGACGTCGGTTGCCGGAGATGACGTCAGCAGAGTATAGGGCCGCCTCAATCCCGCCCACTACAGAGTTTACGCGGCTTTACAGGGTTGTATGGGTGAACAACCCAGGGAGAGAGAAGTAGTGGAGAATCGAAACAAGTAAAAAAGAACTGTGACTATGGAAAAGAGCCATTAGAGTTGGATAAAATAATTTCCTCTTCTAAGCCTTAATCTTGCCTTCTTGACCCTATTCCTTCCAGGTTATTTAAAATTATTTTCCCAATTATTGGTAGCCGTAATCTTCTTATCATTAATTCTTCTTTAACTCTGGGTTATGTTCCACTGGCTTTTAAAACTGCTGTAATTAAACCTTTACTTAAAAAACCGACGCTCGATCCTGGAGTTTTGGCCAATTATTGACCAATCTCTAATTTGCCTTTCATTTCCAAAATCTTGGAAAGAGCTGTTGCTGTGCAATTATCTGACCATTTGCAGGGAGTTGGTTTGTTTGAGGTGTTTCAATCTGGGTTCAGAGCTCATCACAGCACTGAAACTGCCTTAGTGAAGGTCTCTAATGACCTCCTGACTGCATCTGATAATGGACTTGTCTCTGTTCTTGTTCTTTTAGATCTCAGTGCAGCCTTTGACACTATCAATCATGCCATTCTACTTGATAAATTGGGACACTTTGTCGGACTCAGTGGAACTCCGTTGCAGTGGTTTAGATCTTATTTGTCTGATAGATTTCAGTTTGTCCATGTCAATGATGGATTTTCTTCCAGCTCTAAGCTCAGTCACGGAGTTCCACAGGCCCTACTCTTTTTAGTCTATATATGCTCCCGTTGGCCAATATCATCAGAAAGCACTGTATACATTTTCACTGTTACGCAGATGACACACAACTATACCTGTTAATGAAGCCCGATGATTGTGATCATTTGGCCAAGTTAGATGCCTGTCTTAAGGACATCAAAGCTTGGATTACTTGTAATTTTTTACTATTGAACTCTGATAAGACTGAAGTCATTGTTGTTGGCCCAAAACATCTTAGAAATTCCTTTTCAGATTATACCCTTAATTTAGATGCTGTCACTCTCACTCTGAACAGTTGTGTGAGGAACCTTGGAGTGATTTTTGACCAGGATTTGTCCTTTAATTCACATATTAAAACTGTTTCTAGGACCGCCTTATATCATCTGCGCAATATTGCCAAGATCAGGAGCATCTTGAAAAAAAACTAATAGTTTTTTTTTTTTTGAATGCAAAAGATGCAATAGACTTACACAATGGTCCTCTCTGGCATACAACTAGGAACATACCGGTCGCTATGGAGGGTGAGAATATGTATGGGCACATAATCATACCATGTAGGATAACTAAATAGACGGTTATGCTGTTTCATCCCACCTAGCAACAATGCTCTGCACTGTGTGTGTTTATATATTTACATATTTATTCCATCTAGCTACAATGCTCTGCACTGGGTGTGTTTATATTTATATATCTATATATTTATTCCATCTAGCTACAATGCTCAGCACTGGGTGTGTTTATATTTATATATCTATATATTTATTCCATCTAGCTACAATGCTCCGCACTGTGTTTTTATATATCTACATATTATTCCATCTAGCTACATTGCTCCGCACTGTGTGTGTTTATATACTTGCATATTTATTCCACCTAGCTGCAATGCTCCATACTGTGGGTGTTTATATATTTACATATTTATTCCATCTAGCTACAATGCTCTGCACTGTGTGTCTGTGTGTGTGTATATATATATATTTTATAGTAATATGTACATATGTATATTAGCTGCTCTTGCTTGCTTGTTTTTGTTTTTGTTTTTTTGTTTTTTTTTCTTGCCTTCTGATTGTTGCTCTGAGTGTTGCTATCCCTGTGCTGTTGCAATCCTGGAATTTCCCCGTTGTGGGACTAATAAAGGCTTATCTTATCTTATCTTATCTTATCTTATCTTATCTTGTCTCTGGGTGATGCTGAGAAACTGATTCACACCTTTGTCAGTCCGCGATTAGATTATTGTAATTCGCTATTATCTGGTTGTCCTAAAGTATCTTTAAAAAATCTTCAGTTGATTCAAAATGCTGCTGCTAGAGTTTTAACTGGTTCTACAAAAAGAGATCGTATTTCCCCAGTTCTGTCCTCCCTCCATTGGCTTCCCATTGAATTCAGAATCAAGTTTAAAATCCTTCTTCTTACTTTCAAAGCTCTTAACAATCTGGCCCCACAATATATAAAAGATCTGATATTACCTTACCATCCTAATAGAGCATTACGCTCCCAAAATGCTAGCTTACTTGTGGTGCCCAGAATCTCCAAAAGTACGGTGGGAGGCAGAGCCTTCTGCTACCAAGCCCCTTCTCTCTGGAACCAGTTACCACTCTGGCTCCGGGAGTCAGACTCGGTCTCTGTTTTTAAGAACAGGGTAAAATCCTTCCTTTTTAATATAGCTTTCATTTAAGGAGGGTTTTTGTGTCTTTTAACCCCACTCTTGTTCTATTGTTATCTGATCCATACTGCTGGTTGACCTCCAATATTGTACTTGGCATCTTACTGCTATGTTCTTTATGTCTGTCCTTTCCATCCTCCCTATCCCCTCATCCCCAGCCAGTCGCAGCAGACGACTGCCCCTCCCTGAGCCTGGTTCTGCTAGAGGTTTCTTCCTTCCAAATGGGAGTTTTTCCTCTCCACTGTCGCTTAGTGCTTGCTCATAGGGGATTGTCTGATTGCTGGGTCTTTCTGTGACTGTGTGGGGTTTTGGGTTTTTTTTCTGCACTGTGGCACCACGAGATGACTTTTGTTGTGATGTGGTGCATTATAAATAAAGCTGAATTGAATTGAATTGAATTATAAGTGCATACAGGTACATCTCAAAAAATTAGAAGATCATGGAGCCGGTGACGCGGGCAGTGAAGATGGCAGCTTAGGTGGGGAGCTCCGCAGTGCAGACAGCCTTTTTACTTTAAAAGGGCGCTTTTCATTTGTTACCTCGGTCGAAATTACTCTACATTTTTGCATTGAGACTACATTTGCGGAGAATAGGATTAAAAATGCCAGCGCAGCAACAGAAACTCAACATTCGCTCCAAAGCCGGCGCTAGCAAGGAAAGTTTGGCTAAAGCTAGCGATATCGGAATGAGCCCTCCACCCTCTCCGCCACCTTCAACAGATGCAGGTGTTGCCAAAGACCAAATGGCAGAGGAGATCTAAGATCTATGCATTGCTGAAAGAAACATCGGAGAGGCAAGATGCTAAGCTCAACTCTATAGAGGCGTCAACGAGGGCGGTGAACACAAAGCTAACGGAGTTAGCCACTCGGCTGGGGGACGTGGAATCTCGCATTGCCTTTCTCGAAGATGCTAATGCAGCTCTGGATGCTAATCCTCCCGCAACCCAGACGTAGGTGGAAGATTTGCTTTTGAAACTGGATGACTTGGAAAACAGATTGCGCCGAAACAATCTACGTTTTGTCGGCTTTCCAGAAAACTGAAAAGTCAGATGCCCTCACCTTCATGCGCAAAGCTATCCCAGATCTGCTGAAAATTGAGTACCCTGGAGGGCTGGAAATTGACCGTGCGCACCGGAGCCTTGCCAGACACAAACCAGACTGCCAGCCACCCAGGGCTATTCTGATTCGTCTTCTGCACTTCCAGGACAGGGAGCGCATTGTGGAGGCAGCGCGCGGGATGGGAAAGCTGGATTGGAAAGCTGGATTGGAATGGTCATCACATCATGATTTTTCCGGATTATTCCAGACGAGTAACCGAGATGAGGGCGGCGTTCAAGCAATGTAAACACCTGTTTCATCAGAAGAAAATTGCATTCTCCCTCATGTATCCTGCAGTTCTTGTCGTGAAGTTGGCAAATGGCAAACAGGAGTTCACTGATCCCAAGAAAGCACTGAATCTGATCCTTTCACTACCGTAAGACATTGATGAACAATGGTATGAATACATGTTTTATATTTTTGACGGAGGACTTGATGCAGTATTAATGTAAGGCTTCATTTTTGTTTTTGTTAACAACCGAACATAAAAGTTACTGCCCGCGCTTTATTATTTGTAAGCATTAGGCTGCTGCGATGTAAATCAAATCAAACTTTGTCATATTGCTGTACATACAACTGTAGTGCAGGCAAGATGAAATTGCGTTTCTCTCGGCATCCATATAAATAGAAGCAGCATGATATAAGACACACTCACACATATCTTCACCCCCCTCCCCCACCCCCCATCCATTCACACATCCCTGAGACATACAGTACTTGGGAAAAACTAACTAACTATAATATACAAATAATATACATAATGTCCGTAGGTGCAGTAGTGTGTATGAGAGATTCCGGGTCAACTGTTCAGCATCCTGACAGCTTGTGGAAGGAAGCTGTTGATCAGTCTGGTGGTTCTGCCTCTGATGCTCCGGAATCGTTTACCAGATGGCAGAAGTTCAAAGTGTTTATGCAGAGGGTGAGAACGGTCCTTGACAATGTTCAGTGCCCTGCTCCTACAACAGTTCTGAAAAAGTTCTGGGACAGAGGGGAGGGAGACTCCCATTACCCTCTCAGCTCCCTCGACTATCCTCTGCAGGGCTTTTTTGTCTGACATACTGCAGCTGGAGTACCATGTAGCAATGCAGTACGTCAGAACACTCCACCACACCTCTGTAGAAGGTCCTGAGGATGCAGATGGGGAGAGAAGCCTGTTTGAGTTTCCTCAAGAAGTGCAGTCTCTGCTGAGCCCGCTTCCTGATCCCCAAGGAATTCTTGCTCCAGGTCAGGTCCTGCGAGATCTGCACTCCAAGGAACTTGATGTTCTCCACTCTCTCCACTAAACGGCCGCCGATGCTGAGGGGGACGTGTTCAGGCTGTGACCGCCGGAAGTTGATAATCATCTCCTTTGTTTTGTCCACGTTGAGCACCAGATTGTTCTCCCTGCACCAGCCCTCCAGGTCTTTCACTTCTTCCCTGTACATTGATTCCTCATCCCTCTGAATAAGTCCCACCACCGTGGTGTCATCTGCAAACTTAATAATCTGGTTCCCCTCATGTCTGGATACACAGTCATGTGTTAGAAGTGTAAACAACAGTGGACTGAGTACGCAGCCTTGAGGGGATCCGGTGCTCAGGGTGACAGAGTTGGAGATGTTGTTTCCAACCCGGACAGACTGAGGTCTCTCAGTCAGGAAATCCAGGATCCAGAGACATGTGGCGGTGTTCAGACCAAGAAGGAGTAATTTCTCCATCAGTCTCTGGGGAATAATGGTGTTGAATGCTGAACTGAAATCAATGTACAGGAGTCTGGCGTAGGTGTATTTCTGGTCCAGGTGGGTGATGACAGAGTGTAGGGTGGTGACTATAGCATCCTCCGTGGAGCGGTTTGAACGATATGCAAACTGGAGCGGGTCGTGTGATGCAGGGAGGCAGGCTGTAATGTGTGGTTTGACAAGCCGTTCAAAACACTTCATCACAATCGGTGTCAGTGCAACAGGACGATAGTCATTCAAACAGGACATAACTGGTTTCTTTGCCACCAGTACAATGATAGAGGTCTTGAAGGATCTGGGAACAATGGCCTGACTCAAGGAGATGTTAACCTGGTTTAATGACTATGGCATCACTGTGCTTGACTGGCCAGCAAACTCTCTTGACCTAAACCCCATAGAGAATCTATGGAGTATTGTCAAGAGGAAGATGAGAGACACCAGACCCAACAATGCAGACGAGCTGAAGGTCACCATCATAAGCAACATGGACCTTCATAACACCTCAGCAGTGCCACAGGTTGATCACCTCTATGGCACGCCACATTGATACAGTAATTAATCCAAAAGGAGCCCCGACCAAGTATTGACTGTGTACATGGACATACTTTTCAGTTGGCCAACATTTGTATTAAAAAACTATTTTTTAAATTAATTTTATGTAATATTCTAATTTTTTGAGAAACTGAATTTGGGATTTTCATGGTCTGTAAGCCAAAATCATCAAAATTAAAATAAACACTTGAAATATATCACTCTCTGTGTAATGAATCTATACAATGTATGGGTTTCACTTTCTGAAATGAGTGACAAAAAATATTGAACTTTTTCATGATATTCTAAGTTTTTGAGATGTACCTGTACTGTCTCAATTGGTTCACCTTGAATAATGACAGGCTGCAGGGGAGGCCTGGACCTGCAAAAATCCACAACCATTTCCTTGGTCTTAGAGGTGTTCAAAAGCAGGCCATTCCTCTCAGTCCAGACACCGAAGGCGCTGACCAGATCCCTGTACTCCATTTCCTGTCCCCCCTGCACACGTGCCACAATGACTGTACCATCAAAATACTTCTGAATGTGGCATGACTCTGTGTTGTAATTAAAGTCTGATGTGTACAGAGTGAACAGGTACAGAGCCAGGACTGTTCCCTGCGGAGCCCCCATGCTACTTTCTACAATCCCAGAGACACAGTCCCCCAAGTCTGGCAAACTGTGGTCTTCCCGTCAAATAATCAGTGATTCAGGAAATATAGGAGGGATCCACCCCTATCTTCGCCACACGAGTGGGCTGCCTGTTGCAACAGCCTTTTTTTTTTTTTTTTTTTTTATCTTCCTTCTTCTTTCTACACCTTTCACTCTGTATATATATCACGGACGCACGGATCGCCCCGGGGGTCTCCCGGGTCGGCGGACGGAGCCACGGTTTGCAGCGGGAGACGTTACAGCGGGGAGGAGCTAGTGCTAGCTAGCACTTGGCCGCCGCCCGGTGCTAATGGGAAACTCGACATACCGGGAGCTGTAGCGAAAACGACGCGGTGCCGGGCTGGAGTTTAGGCGGCGTGAAAGAAATATAAGACAGAATAATAAAGAGCGATGGCAAGAACCAAGCAGACCGCCCGTAAAATCTACTGGAGGAAGAAGCCCCCCCACCACCACCAGGGCTGCTCGGAGAGGCGCTCCGGCCACCGGCAGAGTGAAGAAGCCTCGCCGTCACAGGCCCGTGGCTCAGAGATATCCGTCGCTGCCAGAGATCCACGGAGCTGCTCATCCGCAAGCTGCCCGTCCAGCGCCTGGTGAGGGAGATCGCTCAGGACTTCAAGACCGTCCTGCGTTTCCTGAGCTTCGCCATCATGGCTCTGCAGGAGACCAGCGAGGCCCACCTGATGGTCTCTTCTTCGCTAAGGGGGTCACCATCATGCCCAAAGACTTCCAGCTGGCCCGCTGCATCCGCGGAGAGAGAGCTTAGACTTTCTGCTGCACATTCACCAGCCATAATGCTCTGCACTGTGTGTCTATATATATACATTTATAGTAATATGGACATATGTTTACTAGATGTTTTTTCTTGCCTTCTGATTGTTGCTCTGAGTGTTGCTATCCCTATGCTGTTGCAATCCTGGAATTTCCCCATTGTGGGACTAATAAAGGCTTATCTTATCTTATCTTATCTTCTCAAGCTTCTCTCTCAGCAACAAAGGCTGGATGGTATTGAAAGCTCTCAAAAAGTCAAAGACCATAATCCTCACTTGGCTCCCCAAGTCATCCAAGTAGGAGTATGCCTAATGTAACAAGTAAAGGATGGCGTCATCCACTCCAGTGTGATCCCAGTACCCGAACTGCAGGGGGTCTAGTGCAGATGTAGTCTGCAGTCTCAGGTGGTGGAGGAATACACTCTCCAAAGTCTTCATAACATGAGATGTGAAGGCCACCGGTCTGTAGTCGTAAAGCTTGTCTGAACACCCAATTTTGGGAACCGGCACAAGATATGACGTTTTCCACAAGATAGGCACCTTCCCTGTCTGCAGACTCATGTTGAAGAGCTTCCGGAGGGGCCCAGCGAGCTGGTCGGTACAAACCTTCAGCAGCTGGGAGCACACACCATCCGGTCTTGCAGCCTTTCTAACTAACTAACTAACCTGCACTTATATAGCGCTTTTCTAGTCACAAAGACCACTCAAAGCACTTTCACTAGTACTAACCCTCTATTCTAAGGGCCTATAGGAAACAGATATCTAGGGACAATTTAGAACAACCAATTAACCTAATATGCATGTCTTTGGATTGTGGGAGGAAACCGGAGCCCCCGGAGTAAACCCACGCAGCACAGGGAGAACATGCAAACTCCACACAGAAAGGTTCCAACCCCTGCCAGCCTGGGGATTTGAACCAGGAACCTTCTAGCTGTAAGGCAACAGTGCTAACCACTGCACCACCGTGCTGCCCTTTCCTAGATTCAGCCTCCTCAGCTCCATCCCCACCTCATCCACTGTAAAGAACAGATCAGGTGGAGAAGCACGTCAAGCAATAGCAGCAGAACAGCTGCAATGCCCAGGTAAAACAGGAAAAGAACGGAAAGAACTCGATAGTGAGGGTGGGGGACTGCTACTGGAGAGGTCGTTGTAGGTAAGTTATGCGATCATTGACACACGTTACTTGTAAGTTACTCATAAGTCGAAATACGTTGAGGTAATGTCTAGCATACCCAAAACTTGTAAGTAACGTGCTTTAAACCTACAGTGCTGTAAAAAAGTATTTGCCCCCCACCGGTTTTTTATATTTTTACATATTTGTCACACTTCACTGTTTCAGATCATCAAACAAATTTTAATATCAGACAAAGATAATCTGAATAAATACAAAATGCAGCTTTCAAATGATGATTTCATTTATTAAAGGAAAAACTATCCCAACTTACCTGGCCCTATGTGAAAAAGTAATTGCCCCTCTTGTTACATCATGAATTAGCTGTGATTAACCACATTTCTTGGAAAGCTGAGCTCAGTTTCAGTAACTACACCCAAGCCTGATTACTGCCAGACTTGTTGAATCAAGAAATCTCTTAAATAGAACCTGTCTGACAACCTGAAGTAGGCTAAAAGATCTCAAAAAACAACATATCACACTGTAATCTAAAGATATTCAAGAACAGATGAGAAACAAAAACCCCAGAACAACATCTAAAGAACTGCAGGCCTCACTTACCTCAGTTTGGACACTAGTCCACGATGGAACAGTAAGAAAGAGACTGGGTAAAAATGGCATCCATGGGAGAGTTTCAAGACAAAAACTGCTGCTGGACAAAAAGAACACAAAGACTCATCTCCCCAGGCCACGGGGGTGGACGAGATTCGCCCTGAGTACCTCAAGGCCCTGGATGTTGTAGGGCTGTCATGGTTGACACGCCTCTGCAACATTACGTGGAGGTTGAGGGCAGTGCCTTTGGCATGGCAAACCGGGATGGTGGTTCCTCTCTTCAAAAAAGGGGACCGGAGGGTGTGCTCCAACTTTAGAGGGATCACACTCCTCAGCCTCCCTGGGAAGGTCTATGCCAAGGTACTGGAGAGGAGAGTCCGGCCGTTGGTCGAACCTCGGATTCAGGAGGAGCAATGTGGTTTTCGTCCTGGCCGTGGCACATCGGACCAGCTCTTTACCCTCTCGAGAATTCTTGAGGGTTCGTGGGAGTTTGCCCAACCAGTTTACATGTGTTTTGTGGACTTGGAGAAGGCACTTGACCGCGTCCCTCGTGGTTTTTTGTGGGGGGTGCTTCGGGAGTATGGGGTATCGGGCTTGTTGTTACGAGCTATTCGGTCTCTGTACGACCGTTGTGAGAGTTTGGTTCGTACTGCTAACACTCGGTCGGAGTCATTCCCAGTGAGAGTTGGACTCCACTAGGGCTGCTCTTTAAAGTCACCGATCCTGTTCATAATTTTTATGGACAGGATTTCTAGGCACAGCCAGGGAATGGAGGGTGTCATGCTTGGTGACCACAGGATCTCATCTCTGTTGTTTGCAGATGATGTTGTCCTGTTGGCTTCATCCAGCAATGACCTACAGCTCTTGCTGGGACGGTTTGCCACTGAGTGTGAAGCAGCTGGGATGAGAATCAGCACCTCCAAGTCCGAGTCCATGGTCCTCAGCTGGAAAAAGGTGGATTGTCCTCTCTGGGTTGGGGACAGGCTCCTGCCCCAAGTGGAGGAGTTTAAGTGTCTTGGGGTCTTGTTCACGAGTGAGGGGAGAATGGAGCGAGAGATTGACAGACGGATTGGAGCAGCATCTGCAGTGATGCGGACGTTGTACTGGTCTGTTGTGGTGAAGAGGGTGCTTAGTTCTAAGGCAAAGTTGTCGATTTACCAGTCAATCTATGTTCCTACTTTCACCTATGGTCACAAGCTTTGGGTAATGACCGAAAGAACAAGATCACGGATACAAGCGGCTGAAATGAGCTTTCTCCGTAGGATTGCTGGACTCACCCTCAGAGATAGGGTGAGGAGCTCAGTCATCTGGGAGAGGCTCAGAGTAGAACCGCTGCTCCTCCACATTGAAAGGAGTCAGTTGAGGTGGTATGGGCATCTGATTAGGATGCCTCCTGGACGCCTCCCACTTGAGGTGTTTTTTGCCAGAAAACATCTAGATCAGTGATTCTCAACTGGTGGGTCGCGACCCAAAAGTGGGTCGCGGACCTGTTTTCAGTGGGTCGCAGGCCTTTGCCTGGGCAAATAAAATATCAAGAAATAAATCAACATAGTGTCATTCACACTCCTTAACAGTAGATGGCAGTAGGTGGTGGGCGACACCATATTTCGCACCATAGAAGAAGACTCGCACCGTTTGTTTGTATATGCTAATTGAGCATGGCAAAACGAACTGGATACGCCAGTGGTCCCCAAACTACGGCCCGCGCCGCCTCCACATTTGGCCCGGCCCCCTGAACAATATCAGACGCTTACCCCCTCCACCCCCTCCCGCACCTCGCTTCCAAGTCGGCCGAGCGCCGTCTCGTTCCCCTGCTGAGCGTGTGCTCAGCTATGCATTCTGTGCCATGGATTCTCTGTATCACTGTATAAAGAGCTACCTGTTCATGCCTCACTATCGCACTTAGAATTCGCCCTTAGACATCTGCTCAGAGCTCTCTCACAGAGCGCTGGCTGAGCCTCGTGATGGAGGAATAAAACACCTTTAATCTTCGGCTTGCTGTGTCCGCCTGCACTGATTTTTCCTCCTCACTGGTAAGCGTGATGATTTTTTTTTTTTTTTCAGTCTGGCCACGCGATCGAGACTAATACACGCATAGAATGTGACATTCTGTCTGTGCCCCTATCTGAACACCCCCCCCCCCCCTCAGAAAAAAAAAAAGTAAATCCTAGACTCACCCCTGTCAAATAAAATGGAATAATGGTGAAAAGGTTTGGTAAGAGAAAAATTGATTCAGAATGCAGGGTATTTAACCTGCAGTGGACAAACGATTATTTTTTTGTTCAATGCAAAGAAAAGGCTGTTCAGCAGCGGTGTCTACAAGCCTGCTGGAACCTACAAAAGGATTATAAGGAAGAAACACAAGAACTTTGAGAGACTGCTCATATGAGTCATTTAAGGAAGAGATTCTGCTCTGACAACTAAACTGAACTTTTACCTGTTCAGATTGTGCACGGCACAATACAAAGTTAATGTTCTATGGACTTTTTTCTGTGAAGAACCCAGAGAGGGTTATTTGGTTATTATTTATTTCATAAATAGTGTTATTATTTATTTTCTGACTTTTTTTCCTGTGAAGATCCCAGAAAGGGTTATTAATATTTGGTCATTTGTGGCTTTCTGGAAAACAATAAATGTTTACGTTTAGGCACCCCTGCGATCGTCACACTTTTTCTGTTACAAACTGACCCCGGCCCCCATCAGAGAAGGCAAAAATTATGTGGCCCTCACAGGAAAAAGTTTGGGGACCCCTGGGATACGCGATCCCTTTGGAATTGACATGGAAAGCGTTACGTTGCCAAGCAACAAAGAGAGTCAGCTGGTGGAGCTATCATGTGACCGCACGCTGAAAAAGAGGTTCACGGAGGTAAGCCTCTCGCAATTCTCGTGCAGCACTGTGATGAGCGAGTATCCTTCTCTTGCCATTCGAGCAGTAAAAACCCTCCTACCTTTCAGCACTACCTACCTCTGTGAGTGTGGCTTCTCAGCTCTGGTTCAGTTGAAGACAAAACAGAGAAACAGACTGGACATTGAGCATGACCTCAGAGTCGCTTTGTCTAATATAACTCCAGACATTGAGACTCTTGTCAAGAGCAAAAAACATCCCCAGTTCTCCCATTAATTCCTCCAGACTCAGGTCTATGATGTCACTGTTACAGGTTTTAGTGAGTGTTCCTTGATTTTCTTCAAAGCACATAACCTTATCAGTAGGTAAATACTGAAAAAACAATCAGAAGAAAAGTCAATTTTGAGACTTGAATTCTTTTGAATTGCACTTTTTGTTTAATTTTTAATTTAAAATGCAGCTAATTTAAAGGGAATTGTTCCCTCTGTTGTATTGCCACTTACTGGTCATTTTGGTTAATCATTAAATTTGTTTTGTGTTTGTATACTGTGATATTCTCTTCTTCTACCTCAGGTTCAAAATGCACAATCTTTACATTCAGTAAATTTGAGAATTTGAAAATCTTTGATTTGGGTCACAGCTTGTCATCGAGGGGTGATGGTGGGTCCCAAAGCCAGACCAGTTGAGAACCACTGATCTAGATGATCCTCAAGACTTTTGGGAAAATATTCTGGGGACTGATGAGACAAAAGTTGAACTTTTTGGAAGATGTGTGTCCTGTTTTATCTGGCATAAAACTAACACAGAATTTTATAAAAAAGAACATCGTATCAGGTGCGGCGCGGTGGAGGAGTGGTTAGCACTGCAGCAGCACAGCAACTCACCCTTGGCCGGGGGATCCTGGGTTCGATCCCAGCCCCCGACCAACAGTGATCTGTGTGGAGTTTGCATGTTCTCCCCGTGTCTGTGTGGGTTTACTCCAGAATTTCTCCGGTTTCCTCCCATATGCCAAAAACATGCATCCATCCATCCATCCATCCATCTTCTACCGCTTTTCCGGAGGTCCGGGTCACGGAGGCAGCAGTTCAAGCAGAGTTCAAGCATGTTTTTGAACAAAAACATGCAAGTTAGGTTAATTGGCATCAAAACTGGGGATTCTTAAATTGTCCTTAGGTATGACTGTGAGAGTGAATGGTTGTCCATCTCTCTGTGTTCGCCCTGCGATGGACTGGCGATCTGTCCAGGGTGTACCCTGCCTCTCGCCCAAAGATGCTGGGATAGGCTCCAGCCCCCCTGTGACCCGAAAAGGATTAAGCGGAAGAAGATGAATGAATGAACATCGTATCAACAGTCAAACATGGTGGTGGTAGTGTCATGGTCTGGGGCTGCTTTGCTGCTTCAGGAACCTGGACAACTTTCCCTAATTGACAGAACCATGAATTCTGCTCTCTACCAGAATATCCTGAAGGAGAATGTCTGGCCATCAGTTCATGAAGCCCTCCAATGTGACTGAATTTAAACAATTCTGCACAGAAGAGTGGGTCAGAATTCCTCAACAGCAATGTAAAAGACTCATTGCCAGTTGTTGGCACCAAGGGTGGCACAACCAGTTATTAGGTTTAGGGGGCATTTAGGGGCAATTACTTTTTCACATAGGGCCAGGTGGGTTTGGATAGCTTTTTTCCCTTAATAAATGAAACCATCATTTGAAAACTGCATTTTGTATTTACTGGGGTTATCTTTGTCTATCATTAAAAGTTGTTTGATGATCTGAAACATTTAGGTGTGACAAATATGCAAAAATATAAGAAATCATGGAGGGGGCAAATACTTTTTCAGAGCACTGTATGTGCAACTTACTGAATGTGTTTCTAACTTACAGCTACCATATAATGGCATATTGGCAGCATTGGTTCACAGGAGGAAACTGTCAAGACTCTATGGTGAGTAGATGTCCAAGTCAAACTGGTCTTGTTCTAGTCAGACAAAGTAAAGAGATGTTTCACACCTTGACATGTTTCAAACACTCGACATGCCACATCAGTTGTTTTATCCTTCCTGTAAGCGTGACCGACCTGACAGATTTGACAGATCTGCCAGGTTGGTCATCCCCCGTCCCCCGCTGTGCGATGGTCTTTGGAGGTTCAACCGAGATGATGGAGTCTTCATGCTCTCGCAAACTTAGGATTCATGGATTGGGAGGCGATGGCAGTTTGGCATAACTGCACTATGCGTAAGTTAGACCATCACTGGACATAAGTTGCAAACGCCGGCAGCACGCTAAGCATTCGTTGGTATAAGTTATTGAAATGCTGTCTAAAAGTTACTAATACGTTATGTATACGTCCAACTCGTTATGGATATGCGTTGCCAGCGTTTCAGAGAAATTTTGATACGTCGGCAAATGCTGCCTAAATTGTCAAGGTGTGACAGCGCCTTTACTTCATTTAAAATGTTAACAATGTTTAATGTGAACATAGGAAAAAAAAAGGGAAATGTTAATTGGTCCACAAACCACAAGAATGTACAGTATAAGACTATAAGACTGCATGGAAAATTATCACAACTGCCATGTCTATAGTGCTTCAAATGAACTACATATTTTACCATTGTTGAAAAATCAAAGATTTTGTATTTTGTAGATATATTTTGTACAGGCTTGACTCTAGAAGTTCAGCAGAAGCACTCCTGGTTTATCAGCGTGCAACATCTGATGTGTAGATGGATTATCTTGGCAAAGGAGAAGAGCAGAAATATTATTTTCATGGTGTCTGTCCGTGTACCTTGCTGGTTTGGTTGGGTTTGATACTTGGTCCTCTGACCATAAGAGGAACTCTGATGTCAAACTCGTAGAGCTGCCTCTTATCTAGCGGCAGAGAGAACTGACCTGAAAGACAATAAGACTATTTTTTTTCCACAAACCCAATACAAAAAAAAAAACAAAAAAACTTTCAATAAAGATGTCAAAAGCCTTGGGTGGTAGAAATCAGCATACATACCAGTGTGGTACCCATTATCAGAGGTGAAGAAGATGTATGTGTTCTCCAGCTCACCCCTGACCTCCAACCTCTTGACTATCTTCTCCACCAGGTCGTCTACTGACAGTAAAGTCCGCCACCTGCAAGCCAGGCCAAGAATGTGGAGAAATTAATTTGCTAACAGAGTTTTTGTTTGAAGCGGTATTAGCTGAGGAAGATATTAAACTAACCGTTTCCTGAAGACATCATCTAGAAACTGAACAGAAGAGTTGGTCATGGGAGTTTTAGCCTGTCTGATTAACCAGTGTTTATCCTGAGGAGAGAAAAAAAGTAGCATTTAAACTGAAGTTGACAACAATTTAATGACCTTATATACCATCATACTGTAGAAAAAGCTCGACCTTTCCATGGATGTTGAAGCTGGGGTCTCGTGGAGCCTTGGTGGTGTTGAAGCGATTCTGATGCTGAGGAGCTGCTGTCCATGGAGAGTGAGGGGCTGGTGTGGAAATCATCATGAAGAATGGCTGGAAGCTGGATTTATACTGGAGGAAGTCTAGAGACATGTTGGCCTGAAGAAGGAGAGAAGGCACAGTCAGCTGGATGTGACCACATACGGGGTCATGGAGATTACCATTATGGATAGGGGCTAAATTTGACTTCCCCTCTCCGAGTTCTTCCTTCCCATAGTCTTCAAGTGGTTGATCACAGGGGATCACATCGCTATTCGGTTCCCTCTCTGATATTTAGGTCCCTGGGCCAGAGCCCTATTGCAATTGCTAGGATTTATCTTTTACTTTTTTTTCCTGCCTGGAATCAATGCTTATTTGAGGTCCTAAAAGTGGATGAAAACTTACAAAAATTGGCACACACGTCACACCTGGCCAAAAATTTTATTTTATGGGGGGGGGACATAATGACTCACATGAAATGGCTGCACAATGCTCCATAACGACAGAAGTCAATGGAGTTCAACAAAATTTATTTTTACCAAGAAAGACTAAAATGGCCACGTGTATTATGTCTACATGCAAAAAAAAAAAAAAACCAAACAAAAAAACCCCAACCCTCTTTAGAAGTCATGCTCTATGCCCAAAAGAAAGTCTGTCACTCTGAATCAATCTTCTCCCCTCATATTTTAATGAACTCTGCAAGGAATTACACTAATCAATCTAATTTTCAGTGAGGAACATCTACACCTATGTGCCAACAAAATTTATCAAAAACTTTTCAGAAAGCTGAGTGGTGCCATGGAGAACTCTGGTGTCTTGCCAATTAAAGATTAAACTGTAAACATTGTTTTTGCCCCAGCAGAATGAAATTTTCTGAGCTCGATTACGATACATGTGTGATTCTACTGTACATATCAAAATATCTCACTCCTGGCACAACACAGTTGCTGTGGCAACACATTCTTCTCTGTTTAAAAGGAGATTTGTGTTTGATTGGTTAAGAATGATGTGACAATCAAGAAAATTGACAGATACAGAGAGCGTGAATTTGGATAAAATCCTTGTAATATTAGTTTCCATCCATCCATCTTCTACCGCTTAATCCTTTTCGGGTTGCTGGGGGAGGGGGGTTGTCCCAGCGTTTTTGGGTGAGAGGCAGGGTACACACTGAACAGATCACCAGTCCATCACAGGGCCAACACAGACAGACAGACAACCATTCACTCTCACACTGATACCTAAGGACAATTTAGAATCCCCAGTTGATGCCAATTAACCTAACCTGCATGTTTTTGGCCTGTGGGAGGAAACCGGAGTACCCGGAGTAAACTACCATGCAGACACGGGGGGAACGTGCAAACTCCACACAGGTCACCGAGGGTCAAGAGTGGGATCTATCCCGTGACCTTCTTGCCGTGCTGCCACACTGCTAACCACTGCTCACCAAGCTGCCTGTAATATTAGTTTTATTTAACTATTTAAAACTGTTCTTGTGCAACTTCTTTATTGCAAACACCTGAAAATTTTTACATTTTGCCATCCATTCATCCATCTATTTTCTACCACTTTTCCGGGTGTCAGGGTCGCGGAGGCAGCAGTTCAAGCAGAGAAGCCCAGACTTCCCTCTCCCCAGCCACCTGCTCCAGCTCTTCAGAGAGGATACCAAGACATTCCCAGGCCAGCTGGGAGACGCAGTCTCTCCAGCGTGTCCTGGGCCTCCTCCCAGTTGGACGTGCCCAAAACACCTCAGGTGGGAGGGGTCCAGGAGGCATCCTGATCAGATGCCCAAACCACCTCAACTGGCTCCTTTCAGTATGGAGGAGCAGGAGTTCTACTCTGAGCCTCTTCCAGATGACTGAGCTCCTCACCCCATCTCTAAGGGAGAGTCTAGCAATCCTATGGCGAAAGCTCATTTCAGCCGTTTGTATCCGCGATCTCATTCTTTCAGTCATTACCCAAAGCTCATGACCATAGGTGAGGGTAGGAATGTAGATTAACCAGTAAGCCGACAACTTTGCTTTAGAGCTCAGCCCCCTCTTCCCCAAAACAGACCGGTACAACCTCCGCATCACTGCAGAGGCTGCTCCAATCCATCTGTCAATCCCTCACTCCATTCTCCCCTCACTCGTGAATGAGACCCCGAGATACTTAAACTCCTCCATTTGAGGCAGAAGCTTGTCTCCAACCCGGAGAGGACAATCCACCTTCTTACAGCTGAGGACCATGGACTCAGACTTGGAGGTGCTGATTCTCATCCTAGCCGCTTCACACTCAGTAGCAAACCATTCCAGCAAGGCCTGTAGGTCATTGCTTGACGAAACCAACAGGACAACATCATCCGCAAACAGCAGAGATGAGATCCTGTGGTCACCGAGCATGACACCCTCCGATCCTTGGCTGTGCCTAGAAATCCTGTCCATAAAAATTATGAACAGGACCGGTGACAAAGGGCAGCTCTGGCGGAGACCAACTCTCACTGGAAACGAGTTTGACTGGGTGTTGGCAATATGAACCAAACTCTTGCAATGGACGTATAGGGACCGGATAGCTTGTAACAACAAGCTCGATACCCCATACTCCCGCAGCACCCCCGACAAGAAACCATGAGGGATTCGGTCAAATGCTTTCTCCAAGTCCATAAAACACATGTGGACTGGTTGGGCAAACTCCCACAAACTCTCGAGGATTGTCGAGAGGGTAAAAAGCTGGTCCAATGTGCCACAGCCAGGATGAAAACAACACTGCTCCTCTTGAATCCAAGGTTCAACCAGCGGTTGGACTCGCCTCTCCAGTACCCTGGCATAGATCTTCCCAGGGAGGCTGAGAAGTGTGATCCCCCTAAAGTTGGAACACACCCTCCGGTCCCCCTTTTTAAAAAGAGATACCACCACCCCGGTCTGTCATGCCAAAGGCATTGTCCCCGACTTCCACGCAACATTGCAGAGGCGTGTCAACCATGACAGTCCTACAACATCCAGGGCCTTGAGGTACTCAGGTTGAATCTCGTCCACCCCCGGGGCCTGGCCACCAAAGACTTTTTTAACCACTTTGGTGACCTCAATCTCTGTGATGACTGAGTTGTTCCCCTCATCCTCAAGCCCTGCTTCCTCTATGGAAGGCGTGTCAGTGGGATTGAGGAGATCCTCGAAGTATTCCTTCCACCGCTTGACGATCTCCCCAGTCGAAGTCATCAGTGCCCCATCCGCACCATACACAGTATGGACAGGGAGCTGCTTTCCCCTCCTGAGTCGCTGGACAGTTTTCCAGAATCTCTTCGAGGCCAGCCGAAAGTCTTGTTCCATGGCCTCACCAAACTCCTCCCACACCCGAGTTTTTGCTTCAGCAACCACCAAGCTGCACTCCACTTGGCCTGCAGTACACCTCAGCTGCTTCAGGAGTGAGTCCCACAAGGCATCCAAGCTTGACAGGACTCCTCCTTCAGCTTGATGGTCCCCCTCACCACTGATGACCACCACTTGGTTCAAGAGTTGCCACCATGAAATGCATCAACAACATTGCAGCCACAGCTCTGGGCAGCTGCTTCAACAATGGAGGTGGAGAACATGGCCCATTCAGACTTCAAGTCTCCAGACTCCCTCGGAATGTGGTTGAAGTTCTTCCAGAGGTGGGAGTTGAAGACCTCCTGGACAGGGGCCTCAGCCAGATGTTCCCAGCACACCCTCACTATATATTTAGGTCTACCGGGTCTGAGTGGTGTCTGCCCCTGCCAATGGATCCAACTCACCACCAGGTGGTGATCAGTTGACAGCTCTGCACCTCTTTTTACCTGAGTGTCCAAGACATGTGGTTGCAGCTCTGATCACATGATAACAAAATTGATCATCGACCTGCGACCTAGGGTGTCCTGGTGCCAGGTGCACATGTGGACACCCATATGCTTGAACATGGTGTTCATTATGGACAAACTGTGGTTGGCACAGAAGTCCAATAACTGAACACCACTTTGGTTCAGATCGGGGAAGCCGTTCCTCCCAATCATGCCCCTCCAGGTTTCACTATCATTGCTCATGTGTGCATTGAAGTTCCCCAGTAGGACAATGGAGTCTCCAAGAGGAGCACTCTCCAGCACCCCAGTCAGATACTAAGGGTGGGTACTCTGAACCATCATTTGGTAACAGGCACAAATAATGGTCAGGATCCGTTTCCCAACCCGAAAGCGCAGGGAAACTACCCTTTTGTCCACCAGGGAGAACTCCAATGTCGAGGCAGCAAGGCGGGGGGATATAAGAATACCCACCCCTGCCCGTCGCCTCTCACCCGGGACAACTCCAGAGAAGGCCAAGCTCCAGCCACTCCCCAGGAAACTGGTTCCAGAACCAGAGCTGTGCATTGAGGTGAGCCTAACTATATCTAGCCGGTACCGTATCAACCTCATACACTAGCTCCAGCTCCTTCCCCACCAGAGAGGTGACGTTAGACATCCTAAAAGCCAGTTTTGAAAGCCGGGGATCAGACCGCGAAGGTCTCTGCCTTCACCTGCCACCTGATCCGCATAGCACCGGACCCCCATGGTCCCTCCTGCAGGTGGTGAGCCCACTGGAGGGCGGACCCATGTAACTCCCTCAGGCTGAGCCTGGCGCTAGCCATCAAGCCCCTCCCCCAGACCTGGCTTCAGGGCGGGGCCCCAGTAATCCCATACTGGGCAAGGTACACTGAATCCTTCATTTTTTTATTCATCATGGGAGTCTACTGGATCACTCTTAGTCTGACCCTAAGCCTAAAATGCAATGGGGGTTGAATAATTTTGATTCCAACAGTATTTAAACAAAGAGGATCAAGCAATTTTCAGTTCCAGTACAGATGATGTCTCACCAGGACATCAGTCAGGTAGTCTTTGCTGTAGTCTGATCCATGTTTCCGAGGCTTCCCATTCACTGACAGAGTATAGTTGTAGTATTCAGAGTTCTTTTCCTGAAAATACAAAGAAAACATGAATACCATAAAACACTTATTTTAGCAATATTCTTTTGGACATGTTCAAAGATGCTGACCCATGTGATTGATGGATTTATTGCCTTGACATGCATGACTGTTTTTGTTTTGACAAACCATCATGTCATGAGACCACAGATCAAATCTGTGTTTGTTCACTATGTAACAGTGAAGATAAGCCAGTCTTAATACAACCTCTGTGTAATGACTTTGGTAAACCCTTAGAGGCCAACTGTAAATACAAGCAAATCTAATTTTAGCTTATTTGTTAGGCTGGCTCCTTCTGCAGAAAGCTCCCAGTCACATGATAACATACATTTCACACAGGTTTATGAAGAAGCTTCAGATAACTTCTAATCAAAAGGCACCACCAAGCAAGTGACAACAGGAAGGCTAAAGAGCGCTCCAATCAGGTCAGAGACACACACAGTGGGGAAAATAAGTATTGAACACCTCAACATTTTTCTCATGAAACATATTTCTGATGAAGCCATTGACTTGAGATTTTCACTAGATATCAGTAACAACCCAAGTAATCTATACATCCAAAGAACTGTGTTCACAAAACAAGTTATATTTAATAAAGTAGAATGACACAGGGAATAAGCATTGAACACATGGAGAAAAAGAGGTGCAAAAAGGCATAGAAAGCCAAAAAAACAGCTGAAATCCATCAGAATTTAGGAAGCTATCCCATCCCCCATCAGTGCAAATTAATTTCAGCTGGTTAAATCCTGATTGGTGGCCTTTAAAAAGGTCTGAATATCAGATTGTCACACCACAAATAAATGATGGGGAGAAGCAAAGAGCTCTCGAGACCAGGGACGGGCAACTTTGGTGGTAGAGAGGGCCACAAAATTTTTTCCCTACTTACCTTACTAACCTACTTACCGAGGGCCAGATTTTTTTTTTTTCCACAATATTTTTTATTGAACCTTTTTTACAAACATGGCACAAACAGTCAGACACTAACACTAAAGTAATTTAAAAATTAAAAAAACGGGACTTCCGGGAAGATGGCGGAGAGACATAACACTTAAAGAGCTCTCCCTAGCCGGATTAAAAATCATCGGTAAATGGCCAACTCGACATAAACGAATCAATAAACTAAGGGATGAAAACACGAAGGAACCAGGCACAAGGACAAAAACAGGGTAAAATTGAAGAATTCCTCTCCAACAACGCAGGAAAAACCGCTGTACGCAAAGCCCAAAAAAGCAAGATGTCTACAGCAGAGAAAATGGAGGACACCAGACTTGACAACATGAACGCTGGCATCGCCAGTTTGGGTGAAGAGTTAAGAGAATTCAAGCGACAGCTACAACAGGATTTAGCGGCTCTTAAGGAGGAACTGAAAAAAGAAATTAAGGAGGAAATCATGGACCTCCGAAGAGAAATGGAGCGTAAATTAACGGAAAACATGGAGGAGCTGCGCTCCCAGCGGGCGTGTATGACAGAAGCGCAGACCCGAATTTCGGAACTAGAAGATTGGAAAAGCGAGGCAAACAAACAACTACAGACCCTGACGACGCAAACGCAGAGGATGCAGGAGAAAATAAACGACTTGGAGAGCAGATCCCGACGAAGCAATATGCGCATCTTTGGAATTCCGGAGGGCATTGAAGGCAACTCGATGACAAAATTCATGGATCAGTTCTTAAAAAAAGAACTGGAAATACCCGGAGAAACGGATCTGCAGATTCAACGGGCGCACAGAACACCGGCACAGAACCCGAAAACAAACTCTCCACCCAGGTCAGTTGTGGTAAACTTTGTGAAATATGACATAAAGGAAAGAATCCTGACGCAAGCATGGAAAAAAAAGATACGAATCGGCGACAAACAGGTATTTTTTGACCATGACTACCCGACAGAAATCGTGCAGCAGCGGAAGAAATATGCCAATATTAAAAAAACGCTGAAAGAGAAAAAAATTAGATTCCAAACGCCGCTAACGAAAATGAGGATTCATTGGGAGGAAGGCACAAGAACCTACAACACGGCCGAAGAGGCAGCGCGGGATATGATGGAGCGGGGCCTTGAGGTGAGCGTGCCGAAGGAGATGGCTGGAGCAGCGGCGGCCCTGAACGCACCACGACAGACGGAGTGGAGACGAGTGAACGGCGGAAGAAGGGGGAGAGACGTAGAGCAGTGGGCCCAGGACAAGCTACAAGGCTTTCAACTGAAAGCCTAGATCATAACAAAGATTAAGAAAGGCACAGAAGAAATGAAGGCCAAGAAGACAAGGTAAAAGAGAAACAGACGGCTAGGAGAGGTTTAAGTGATATTTGTTGGACATTTCTAGACTTATGACTATTACTTTGATAGTAATTAGAAGTCTAGGGAGGGCCCTTCACTCTGTGAAGACAAACCCCCCACCCACCAACAGGGACCAGTGGGCAGAAGAAAGGCCCAAAGTACGGAGGTCGAGATTTTTTAATGTGTTTTTATATAAATATGTGTTATTTTTGTTGTTAAAGGGGCTAGGAGCACAAGTTAAAAAAATGGAAAAACATGAATATGGGTAAAAATCTTAAGATAATGACACTAAACGTGAATGGTCTGAACTCACCTGTTAAAAGGGAAAGAAGAATAAGAAAATTCAAGAAGGAAAAAGCTGAAATTATATTTATGCAAGAGACACATTTGAGCAAGACAGAACATGTGAAACTAAAGAGATTTGGCTATAAGAACTCCTACTACAGTTCATTTAAGGGAGGAGCAAAAAGGGGGGTTATGATACTAATCTCAAATAAAATACAATTTGAAAGTGAACAGGAAATCCAGGATAAAGAAGGCAGGTATGTAATAATAAAGGGAAGAATAGATGGTATGCAGATTACATTAGTGAACATCTATGCCCCACCAGAAAGTGACAAGGGTTTTTTTCAACATCTGTTTGATCTCATAGCAACACACAGTGAAGGAGTCCTAATTTGTGGAGGAGACTTAAATGCTGTCATGGATCATGAAGTTGACACAACAAGTGTTAAGAAGACAAAAAAACATGTAACAAAGTTCATAAGAACCTCACTGGCAGAAATGGGTATGGTAGACATATGGAGGGACCTACACCCACTCGAAAAAGACTATACACATTATTCAGCAGCCCATAAAGTACACTCTAGAATAGATTACTTCCTTATGAATGAAGGTGACAGACACAGGGTGAGAAATTGTTGGATTGGAGGGGCAGAAATATCAGATCATAATCCTATATACATGGAAATATATTTAAACAATAGAAAACGACAAACAACATGGAAACTTAACGTAGGACTGTTAAATGATGAGAAAATGAAAGAAAGAATAAAAATAAACATAAACGAATATATCCAAGAGAATGACAATGAAGAAGTGGACCCAACAATACTATGGGACGCACTAAAAGCCGTGTTAAGGGGTAAATTAATTGTTGAAACAGGAAAAGCAAATAAGACTAAACTGGAAGCGTATGAACAAAGATGTGAGAGACTGAGGGAATTAGAACGTAAACATCAAAGCACAAATGATCCAAAAATATATCAAGAAATTAAAGAAGAAAAAACAAAGATAAAAGAAACACAAATGGATGAAATTGAAAGGAAAAATAGATATCTAAAGCAAAAATATTATGAAACGGGGCCAAAAGCCACAAAACTGCTGGCAAAACGGTTAAGAAAACAACAAACAATGAATAATGTATACAAGATTAAAGACCCCACCACAAATAAAACCACAGTTAACCCAGAAAACATCGAAGAAATTTTCCATAATTTCTACCAAGAACTATACTCGCAACCTGAAGAAACAAATACTAAAGATATCAAAAAATTTCTAGACACATTGGACTTGCCATCAATAGGAAATCAACAAAATGAAAAACTAACAGCAGAAATAACAACACAAGAGATCAGAGATGTGATTTAGTCACTTAAAAACGGTAAATCACCAGGTAGTGATGGATACTCCTCTGAGTTTTATAAACTGTTTATAGAAGAACTCACGCCACAACTCCTAAAGTCATTTAATTGGACGCTGAACAACAACAAAATACCTCCATCATGGAACGAAGCAATCATTTCAGTTATTTTGAAACCAGGGAAAGATAAAGAACAATGCGGAAACTATAGACCAATCTCTTTATTAAATGTAGATTATAAAATATACACAACAATTATATGTAAACGAATAAAGACATTCTTGACGGAATTGATAGAAGATGATCAAACTGGATTCATAGAGGGACGCCAAACACATGACAATATCAGGAGAACAATACATATAATTAACCAAATACATAAAGAAAAGAAAAGCGCAGTAATAATGAGTTTAGACGCAGAAAAAGCATTTGACAGGGTTAACTGGAAATTCCTATATAGTGTACTGGAGCGCTTTGGATTTAACGAAAAATCAGTACAATGCATAAGGACGCTATATCAAGAACCTGTGGCAAGAATCAAGATAAACGGTAGCTTAACAGACAAAGTAAATATACAAAGATCAACTAGGCAGGGATGCTGCTTATCGCCTACCTTGTTTGCTCTGTTCATAGAACCATTGGCTCAAGTGATACGACAAAATAAGAAATTAAAAGGTGTAACAATAAAGGGGGCGGAACACAAGATTGGGCTATTTGCAGACGATATTATAGTTTACCTTGAACAACCAGATAAATCAATAATGGAAATGATGAACTTGATAGAAAATTTTGGAAAATTATCAGGATACAAGATAAACATAACAAAAACACAAATACTGACATTCCACTATAACCCTCTAAACCAGATAACTGATAAGATCAAACTAAACTGGAACCAAAAAGAAATAAAATACCTTGGAGTGAACATACCTAAAGACCTAAGCAAAATCTATAAAGCAAACTATGATAGGTTGGAACAAGAAATAAAAAAAGATATTGATAGATGGTCAATCTTAAATATGGATCTGAATTCAAAAATTGAGACAGTCAAAATCAGCATACAACCTAGATTACTTTACCTCTTCCAGGCTATACCAACAGAGATTCCAGATGCCCAATTCTCAAAGTGGGACAGGATGATATCGAGATTTGTTTGGGGAGGTAAAAAACCAAGAGTGAAATATAAAACCCTCCAATTACCAAAAGAGAAAGGAGGCATGGGCCTACCGAGTCTAAAGGAATATTACTACTCAGCACAAATAAGATATATCATATGTTGGTGCGACGAGGGATATGAGGCAAAATGGAAAGAAATGGAAAAGGAAATTGAGGGACTCCCAGTACAAAGCATAATAGGGGATAAAGATGCATATAAGCAAATCAAACAAATAGACCCAATCACTAAATTTACTTTAGAACTGTGGTATAAAATAGTACAAAAATATATAAGGGAAGACATAAAACTATTGAAATGGGTAGCATTTGACAGTCAGTTTGAACCGGCAAAACAAGATAGGGGATACAAAAATCTGGTGAACAAGGGAATCACAGCATGGGGCAATATCGGAAAAAAAGATCTCGGGAGCTTTGTAAATATCAGGAGAAAATTTAAATTAGAAAGATCGGAATTTTTCAGATATCTGCAGATGAGAGATTACTATATGAAGAAGATTAGGCATAACCTCCAAACAGATGTGAACGAGATTATACAACTTATTTTAAGCTCATATGCAGGAAATAAAATAAGAATTATTTCAAAACTATATCAGAAACTTATGACAAACAATCATACAAGTAACTATATAAAGGAGAAATGGGAGAAAGAGCTCAATTTAAACATAACAGAAGAAAGCTGGCAGGAAATATGGAAAACACAACACACATCAACAAATTCAAGGGCATGGAGGGAATTTGGATGGAAAAACCTGATTCGCTTTTTCATTACACCACAGATTCAAGGAAAATATACAAATACCCAATCTTTATGCTGGAGGGGATGTGGGGCTCAAAATGCAGACCACTCACATATGTTTTGGAAATGCTACAAAATATCATCATTTTGGAAATCTATGCATGTGACAATACAGAGGATATTAGGATATAATATACCAATGAACTGTAACCTGATGTACTTATGTGATCTTAAAAAAGACAATGTTATACAGGCTGAGGACAGATATCTAGTTAAAATCTTGTTGATTGCATGTAAAAAAACTATCACCAAAAAATGGCGATCAGAAGTTCTTCCTGACCAAGAACAATGGACTGACATTGTTGAGGACATACGTATGATGGAAAAACTAACATATCGACGAAGAATGCAAGAAGGAATATGGGAGAAAAAATGGTGGAAATGGACACACTACAAAGTGCAACAACGAGGCAGAAATTGAAAGAATAACCAAAGACACTGAAAAAACCAGAAGAATTAAGAGATGGAAACTAAAAACTTGATGCTCCAACATTTGTCCCCCCCCCCCCTTTTATTTATTTTTTTTTTTTTAATTTTTTTAATTTTTCCCTACCCTAACCCCTTTGTGTTTTAAATGTAGAATGTGATCTGAATGCATTATATATGATGAAAAATGAATAAAAATCTAAGTTACAAAAAAATTTAAAAAACACAACAACAACAAAAAAAATGTACTAAAAACAACAACAACCATTAACAAAAACAAGTCAACAACAATGCTTCTCTGTTTAGGTAATCTATTACATAAGAATACATAATATACATTCACCAGCTTGGAATTTGCAAGGTCCACACATATCATTCACCTTCTTCTTCAGAAGTTATGTTTAATTTCTTTACATAATCAATGAAAGGTCTCCATATATTCTCAAACACATTTTCCTTTAATTTCAGTATATATGTTATTTTTTCTAGTGGAAGGTTTGTTAACATCTGTCTTAACCACTGAGTCACATCTGGTCTATGAGTCTTTTTCCACAGTAGTGCAATACATTTTTTGGCATTAAGCAAACTGAGGTCTATGAATGCTCTTTCACTCTTATTAAAGTTATGTTTTTCTGGATACAGACCCAACAAAAACAGTTTAGGGTTCAATGTGATTTGTTTTGAAATTATTTTTTCAATTGTTACCCTCACCTCTTCCCAAAACATTCTGATTTTTCTACATTCCCATAAACAGTGAAATAGGGTTCCTTTACTTTCCATACATTTTGTGCATGTATCTGGTATGTTTTTGTTATATCTATTTAATTCCACTGGTGTAACATACATCCGCATTAACCATTTAAAATGTATCAGTTTAAGATGTACATTTATTGATTTGGTTTGAGCTCCTGCACAAGCCATTTCCCATTGTTCCTCTGAAATTTCAATTTGCAGGTCTTCTTTCCAATAATTCAGTCTTTTCTGTGAGTTTTCACTTGAGAATAGTGTCAATGAGTTATAAAACTCTGAAATAATACCCTTTTTCTTACTATCTTTCGTCAAAAAATTTTTCCAAAGATGAATAAGTAGGTCGAGTGAGAGCATTATTTTGATTTGATCGAATAAAATTTCTAAGCTGAAGATATTTTAAAAAAAATGTGTTCTATTAAGATTGAATTTAATCCTCAGTTCTTCAAAAGACATTATGTTATCTGAGTGTGACAAACCGAGGGCCAGATTTACATGTAAACCTACCGTTGTGGTGGTGGTGGGGTATTATTTCCTGCAAAGTTTAAAGTTTCACAATTAAAACTGAAAATGCAAATGAAAATAATAGCCACTCAGTGTTTCAACATATTAGAATTAAAATTACTGATGAAATTATATCTGTCCTACAATGGACTGGCAATCTGTCCAGCATGTACCCTGGGGTTCCTATGTACACGTGGCGATTTAAAACAAAACAAACCACAATAGTGGATGTGCAATATTTGTTAATGTTATCAATCTTTTCTTGGGGGGTTTGTGCACTGAAGTGTTTGACAGTTCTTCTATTAAATTCAGCCAAATGCCCTTTGTGATGTGCCAAGGTCCGTTATGACCACGATGTAGTATATTTCAAAAGGGAAACAAATGTTAATGCTGCTAACAGTGCACATTGAGTTTTATGCACTTTGAGATATGCATGAGTAAGATGTGACCAAAATGGTTATTTACAGAATTCCCCCCCAGTCTATTTAATTGTTGTTTAAGAGGAAAAAAATAGTTCTACTACTTCAAGTTCTGCTCAACCCCAGCACTGTTATTGTGTTTTTATGCTCTTTTAATGTCCTTTTGTCATGAGCCAAGTGCACATTTTAAACCAAGCCAATGAATGAAAAGTGCATATTTTTTGTTATATTGATCTGTGTTGGTTTGAAATTTGTCATATTCAACAGATCGCTGAACATGTGTTGCCCAGTTACATGTCTTAATGTCAAAATTGTGGTCCAGCTGATTTTGTAATTGAATAGCCCTGCAGTAGAAGATGGATGGATGGATGGATAAAATTACATCAGTTAAGTTTAGTTTATTAGCTAATTTGTCAGCAACCATGTACATAAAAAAACATTAAACACAGGGTAAAGATGCTCTGTACCAGATTATAGCATTGTCACTAATTTCCATCTGTAGTCCCTGAGGCAGGCAGGAAGATATTAAAAGAAAAACAGCACATATAGAAAGCAATTCAGGATGGGTTTCAGAAACCGTTGACCCTGAAACAAGCAGGGAGTAATTTTAAAAGGTAAAAAGATAAGAGAGACAGCACACATAAAAACAATTTAACCTGATGCACTCCTGTGTACCACGGACGGGCACGTCTCTGCGTCCTAGAGCGCACAAGGGCGCTCTCGTGCACTCTAGGACGCACGAGGGTGCTGCGCCAAGAGCGCACTGAAAAAAAAAGCTGCATTTCCGTTCTTCCACTACAGACACAGCCACGAACAGATCAGATATGATTGACCTCTCATTTGACTAATAAGAGCCTTGAATTGGGTTTCTGAAACCTTGAAGAACCAATGACTGAAAACATAGCAAGAAGGACCCGCCTACCAACGCTGCGAATGCAGCGAGCCAATTGAAGCACAGAAGTTCGAAAGCTGTTTTGTGTGAGGCTGGGTGAAGAGAGACTGACTGCTGCAGATGAAAAAAAGGACCCGCAGGAAGAACCGTCACAGACCCAGCAGCACGGAGACCACCCACAAGTGCGACCTGTGTGACAGGGACTGCCATTCGCGCATCAGCCTGTTCAGCCACAGGCGGTGCTTTTTTTTTTTTTTTTTTTTTTTATTCCAGCAGAATAGACGTAAGACCAGAACCACGAGTCCGTAACAAGCGGACCAGCATCGCGTTCGTCTGACAATGAGGAAGAGAAGTTCGCCAGGACACTGCTGCTGTGAAGAGGTAAGTGTTATAAGCTAAATTATTCTTTATCCCTGAAAATTGTAATCAAATATGACTTTTGACCGATCGGTAAATTACAACTGTGTGGCACACAAAGTCCGAAGTCCGTGCGCCGTGTCCGGACCGTGAAAACCCCACCCCCACCCCCGCTACTCTTCAATAGCGAGGGGGGGGGGGGAAGCCGCGGTGACTGCGCCGCGGTCGCCACATCGCCACATGACTATTCCGTCATGTAGCGATGGCCGTCCTCTGTAGCAAGGGGGGGGGACAACCCCCCCACACACACACACACACACAGCCCTGAGTGTCACCTTTCATTAGAGCCCAAGATGAAGCTTCTATATTGAATCATTCAAAAGTTACAGACGTTTTTCCAAACTGTGCCATTTGGCACAATTTGGCACAGTTCAAAAACACCTGAGAACAACCTGAGTATAAAGCTGTGTAATATATTCATTTTTTGTGGTATTGTTACAAAATTTTGACCTCAGCTGGATAACACTTGGCTCTACATTTCTGTTGCATTTTCCAGCCCGGATCTGAAGCTGTGTGTTATTTGCAAGCATTTGTATCCAAAAAAAAACACCCAGGCCAAATTTATTTTCTTCAAGTTCAGTATGTTTAGATGACTCTTACTCAGTGGTCGGAGCACTTAGAGAGATTATGACTGTTTTGCCAAAAAATTCAAAGTGTTTTCTTTTAAATGAGACCAACCCCATGAAGATGCTGCAAAGGGTTGAAGAACAGTTTTTGATTTACTTTGGGCACGTTATTTTTTGGCGTTTTTAGGGAAATTGACCGGAGTGCAAGGGGTTAAGAGTATGACCCAATTTTTAAAACTCTCTCCATCAAAATGATGAGCAAAGAGAAATTCCGGATGATAACATAAGAAGTCAAGAAGTAAAGGTAATATGACGAGACTTTGCTTGCTCATGGATTCATTGTGGGTGTGAATGAGCACAAAAATAGCTGTGTGGGCTTGGTAATGTATGGCTCCCCAAAATGGGGAATTTAAAAAAAAAAAAAGTTCAAGAGCCACTGGTATAAATGAACAACAATGACAAAAAAAAAAAAATTAAAAAAAAAAATCAGTCTCAACTTTTATTGATGACATGGGCTTCACCTGCCACACAAGACTCAGTGCTACAGCTCCTCAGCTGTACAATTTATTCTTGTTTAAAAGCAGCCAACTTTGTATATTTAGTGCTGTTTACAGGCTATTAATGCAGTCTTAGCATGCAAAACATACCTGACAACACTCCGGTGCACACTACTGCTCCCGCTAGTGGCTCCCTCTCTTGCTCCATCACTTGCAGAGAGCAGCACTAAGGTTTCAATTAGAGCTCCCTCTACTGGCGGACTCTATAATTGCATTTAAGAATGCGGCTCCAAACAAGATCTATCTATAAATGCATGAAATCTGTCTGTCTGTCTGTCTGCTCCACGCATAGCTCTTGAACCATTCCTCAGACTGACCCAACATTTTATACATGTTTTGCTGAGGTTACGAGGGTGTGCATCCCCGAGTATGGAGGTGTTCAGAAAAAATATGTAATTATTATCAATAAAGGTTTTCCCGTCTACCGCTGTTCTTATTAATCTGATGTAGTGCCGTCACCAGTCCCCACGGGGTCGTAGTAGTCATTCATTGAATGTTTTGTGCATACGTTAGGGATGGGCGATACCAGCATTTTTCCTTTTGATACGATACCATTAATTGATGAGACTTTTTCTTCGATACTCATACTTTTTGCCCAAAGTCACATGATTGCAGTTTCATTAACAATTTTATTGCAAGGGCAATATAAAATATGGGGTCATAGTAGTCATTCACTGAGTGTCTGGTGCGCAAGTTAGGGATGGGCAACACCAGCATTTTTCCTTTCAATATGATACCATTCATTTATGGGACTTTTTCTTCGATACCCATACTTTTTGCCCAAAATCACATGATTGCAGTTACATTAACAACTTTATTGCAAGGGCAATATAAAATATGAATAAAACTCATGAACATAAACACTTGAAAGAAATGCTTATAAAATAATAATGAAACCGATACCGATACTTTTTGCCCCAAATCACATGATTGCAGTTTCATTAGCAACATAATTAAGAAATTAATTCAATTTCTTAATTTGGTGATTGCCGTCCCTGACGCTGCTACCCGTACTTGCTCTGCATGGGAGTGAGTGCTTGGCTGTGCAATGAGTTTTTGGCTCTGACACCTGATAGGCTGCCATAATCATGCGACATGGAAGACCATCTCTAAAACATGCCTGGGCTGGTTTTTCCACTGGTTTTCACACATAAATTTAATGCCTAAAACTCTCAGAAGTGAAAACAAACTGCACATTTTGTATTAACACAGTGGTATCGCAATACTTTAAAAAAAATATCGACTCAAAAGTATCAACCACCTAGCATCAAAGTATTGATACGCCCATCCCTAGCGTACATAGTCATTGCTGTTTGTCAAGTGGCATGTGCTGTGTGTTATGTCGGTGATAGGAGCCAAGAATGAGACTAGGTGTTGAACTGGACACACGTTTATTTATGTACTCCACAGTACATCAGCGTACTTGCCAGGCAGAGAGGTGGCCAAGAGGCCGCCCCTCCCTCTCACTGCTTTCTTATACCCTGAGTGGAGGCGGAACCGGAAAGATGGAGCCACCACCTGTGTCACACAAATAAAGGACCTGAACTCCAACACAACATTCTACCCCCCCATCCTTCACAAAAGCCATAGGGCCACACACACAATTCAAACTCACCCCAATTTGGAACCCGAAACACACCCTAAAAAGTAATAATAATAATAACATAGTATAAGTGGCCTAACACAGACATACCAAAAGGGCTACACTAGGGGGAGATGGGTAGACTACCACCTCACCCCTACACGGCGAAGCGGATTATTCTGCCGCTTATATTCCACCATAAACAATTTAACACAAAATACCACTGTGTCTTAACCTAAACAGTACAGTAAATTAATCCCCACAAACACGAACAACTAGAATATAACCATTGTCCCCCTTCCTTTATTTTCTTTTTAACCTCTTGCACTCCGGTGTACCGCGGACGGGCACGTCTCTGCGTCCTAGAGCGCACGAGGGCGCACGAGAGCACCCTCGTGCGCTCTAGGATGCACGAGGGCACTGCGTCCAAGAGCGCACTGAAAAAAAAAGCTGCATTTCCATTCTTCCACTACAGACACAGCCGCGAACAGATCAGATATGATTGACCTCTCATTCGACTTTTAATAAGAGCCTTGAATTGGGTTTCTGAAACCTTGAAGAACCAATGACTGAAAACCTAGCAAGAAGGACCCGCCTACCAATGCTGCGAATGCAGCGAGCCAATTGAAGCACAGAAGTTCGAAAGCTGTTTTGTGTAAGGCTGGGTGGAGAGACTGACTGCTGCAGCAGATGAAAAAAGGACCTGCAGGAAGAACTGCCATAGACCCAGCAGCACGGAGACCACCCACAAGTGTGACCTGTGTGACAGGGACTGCCATTCGCGCATCGGCCTGTTCAGCCACAGGCGGTGCTTTTTTTTTTTTTTTATTCCAGCAGAATAGACGTTTAGGATTCTCTTCCATGGTCATCATAGACCGACGGAGGCCGACGACGAAGGCTGGGTGACACACACGCGTTCACCAGTCTTTCTGAATTACTACTGTTATTTGTTTTGAAAAATCGTTCACCAAAACCGCAATCATGGAAGCGCAAAACCGCAATAATGGAATTATGTTTTGACCGGGTCGCGAGACCAGAACCACGAGCCCGTAACAAGCGGACCAGCGTCGCGTTCGTCTGACAATGAGGAAGAGAAGTTCGCCAGCTGCTGCTGTGAAGAGGTAAGTGTTATAAGCTAAATTATTCTTTATCCCTGAAAATTGTAATCAAAAATGACTTTTGACCGATCGGTAAATTACAACTGTGCAGCGCACGAAGTCCGAAGTCCGTGCGCCGTGGTACACGGTTCATGCGCCGCGTCCGGACCGTGAATGCCCCCCCCCCCCCCCCCACTCTTCAGTAGCGAGGAAGGGGGGGAAGCCGCAGTGACTGCACCGCGGTCGCCACATCGCCACATGACTATTCCGTCATGTAGCGATGGCCGTCCTCTGTAGCGGGGGGTGGGAGTTGTTATCTTCTACATTACAAATATTTTAGAATAATTTTTAGTGCACTGTAGGTTATTTTTTCTTGTAAAAAAAAGCCACACCTTTTTTACGTGGCATGCTTCTTTGTGTGTGGGGGCTTGTTTGTTCATTCATGAATGAATGAATGAATAAACAACCCCCCCCACACACACACACACACAGCCCTGAGTGTCACCTTTCATTAGAGCCCAAGATTCAATTCAATTCAATTCAACTTTATTTATATAGCGCCATTTCACAACAACAGTCATCTCATAGCACTATCAACTGTAGGGGGGAACCCCCACAGTTGCAGAAAGACCCCAGCAATCAGGCGATCCTTTGTGAGCAAGCACTTGGCGACGGTGGAGAGGAAAAACTCCCTTTTAACAGGAAGAAACCTCCAGCAGAACCAGGCTCAGGGAGGGGCAGTCATCTGCTGCGACTGGCTGGGGGGTGAGGGGATAGAGAAGAAGAAAAGAACAGACATGTAGAGAGCAAACGGCACGATGGGGACTCAATCTATGGGAGAGAACAAACAAATGTTAATGACCAGCAAAAAAAATATTTCATAGAGAGTGAGGAAAGGAGAGAGGCCCAGTGCATTACTGGAGGTCCCCCGGCTGACTAAACCTATTAGCAGCATAACTAAGGGAGGGTTCAGAAACACATGATCTCTCCCTAATTGTAGGCTATATCAAAAAGGTAGGTTTTAGCCCTATTCTTAAAAACAGAGATCGAGTCTGACTCCCGAATCCAGATTGGCAGCTGATTCCACAGGAGAGGAGCTTGATAACTGAAGGCTCTGCCTCCCATTGTACTTTTGGAGATTCTAGGTATTACAAGTAATCCTGCATTTTGGGAGCGTAGTGCTCTGTTAGGATAATACGGTAGTATCAGATCTTTTAAATAAAAAGGAGCCTGATTGTTTAGAGCTTTGTAAGTAAGAAGAAGGATTTTAATCTTAATTCTAAACTCTATGGGAAGCCAATGAAGGGAGGCCAGAACCGGAGAGATATGATCTCTCTTTCTAGTACCTGTTAAAACTCTTGCTGCAGCATTTTGGATCAGCTGAAGACTTTTTAAAGATGTTTTAGGACAGCCTGATAATAAAGAATTACAATAA
This sequence comes from Pholidichthys leucotaenia, assembly GCA_020510985.1. Lineage (NCBI taxonomy): Eukaryota > Metazoa > Chordata > Actinopteri > Cichliformes > Pholidichthyidae > Pholidichthys > Pholidichthys leucotaenia. The sequence continues at coordinate 180,554,226 of CM035845.1, read as the reverse complement.
TCTAATCTCGAGCTAACAAAAGCATGGATCAGCTTCTCAGCATCACTCTGAGACAAGATGCTCCTAATCTTGGCAATATTACGCAAATGATAGAAGGCAGTCTTAGAAACAAATTTAATATGTGAATTGAAGGACAAATCCTGATCAAAAATAACTCCAAGGTTCCTCACAGAGCTATTAAGAGAAAGAGTAACTGCATCCAAACTGAAAGTTTGATTTGGAAAGGAATTTCTAAGGTTTTCTGGACCAACAAGAATGACTTCAGTCTTATCTGAATTTAATAGCAGGAAATTACAAGTCATCCAAGCTTTGATTTCCTTAAGACAGGCTTCTAACTTGGCTAATTGATTACTATCATCTGGCTTCATTGACAGGTATAATTGTGTGTCATCTGCATAACAATGAAAATGTATACAGTGCTTTCTAATAATGTTGCCTAACGGAAGCATATATAAACTAAAAAGAGTAGGGCCTAGCACAGATCCCTGTGGAACTCCATGACTAAGCTTTGAGCTGAAAGAAAACTCATTATTTACATGAACAAACTGGAACCTATCAGATAAATAAGATCTAAACCACTGCAACGAAGTTCCATTAAGTCCAACATAGTGTTCTAATCTATCAAGTAGAATATTATGATCAATAGTATCAAAAGCTGCACTAAGGTCTAAAAGGACAAGTACAGAAACTAATCCATTATCAGATGCAATGAGGAGGTCGTTAGTGACCTTTGCTAAGGCTGTTTCAGTACTATGATGGATTCTAAACCCAGATTGAAACTCTTCAAGTAAACCATTTCCCTGCAGGTGGTCAAATAATTGCGTAGCAACAACTCTAAGATTTTTGAAATGAAAGGGAGATTAGAGATTGGTCTATAGTTAGCTGAAGCTCCTGGATCTAGCGTTGGCTTTTTGAGTAAGGGTTTAATTACAGCCGTTTTAAAAGCCTGCGGTACATGGCCTAAAGTTAATGAAGAATTGATTATATGAAGAATAAAGCTACCAATAAGTGGGAAGACTTCTTTAAATAACCTGGTAGGAATAGGGTCTAAAAGACAAGTTGAAGGTTTGGATGAGGAAACTATTTTGTCTAACTCACAAAGGTCGATTGGAGTAAACTCATCAAGACAGACATCAATAGAAGGAGTTGTAGTAGTTACAGTTTTTAAGTTAACTGTGGGAAGAATCTGATTGATTTTATCTCTGATGGATGAAATTTTATTATTGAAAAAGTTCATAAAGTCCTGACTAGTAAGCTCTAAGGGAATGCTAGGATTGACAGAGTCCTGACTCTTTGTCAACCTGGCTACAGTACTGAAAAGAAACCTGGGATTATTCTTGTTCTCTTCTATTAATGCAGAGTAATAACTCGTTCTAGCTTTTCTAAGAGATTTTTTATAAATTAAAAGATGATTTCTCCAAGCTAAATAGATTTCATCTAAATTAGTAGAGCGCCATTTTCTTTCTAATTGACGAGTCTTCTGTTTTAAGCTACGAGTTTCTGTGTTGAACCAAGGAGTTAGAAATCTCTGATTAGACTTTTCTTTTTTAAGGGGGCCACCAAGTCTAGAGCCTGATGCAGAGAAGCTGAAACACTATCCACCATGTTATCAATTACAGAAGGAGCAAGCTGTCTATAGCTTATTTCTGTTGTGTTGACACATGGCATAGAGGAAACAATCTGCATAAATTTGGAAACAGCATCATCTGAGAGGCATCTACTGTGATAATATTTTTCTTTAGGAGCCAAATAGTCAGAAATAGTAAAATCAAAGGTTAACAGACAATGGTCTGACAGTACAGGGTTATGAGGAGACACTACAAGATTTTCTATTTCTATGCCATATGTCAGAACAAGGTCCAATGTATGGTGGAGGTAATGAGTAGAATTTCCTACTTTCTGAGAAAACCCAATCGAGTCTAATATTGAATTAAAAGCCACATTAAGGCAGTCACTATCTACATCCACATGTATATTAAAGTCCCCTACTATAATTATTCTATCAGATTTCAGCACTAAATCAGCTAAGAAATCAGCAAATTCGGATAAAAATTCTGAATAGGTTGATGGGGGACGATAAACTATGGCAAATAAAATTGGGTTTAACCTAAAATTGCTAAAGTGCCCAATACTGAGGACCAGGCCCTCAAAGGAATTATAACATGTTTTTTGCTTTACATTAACTAGTAATTTGGAATGGTAAATTGTTGCTACTCCTCCTCCACGACCAGAACTTCTGGGATTTTGACAGTTTAAATAACCAGAGGGAGTTGATTCATTTAAACCAACATAATCCTCTTGCCCTAACCAAGTCTCTGTAAGGGAAATTAAATCAATCTGATGATCAATTAACAGATCATGGACTAACAGAGACTTGGGAGTTAGAGACCTAATATTTAATAAACCACATTTAATTTTTAAATTATGAGGAGGAACAGAGGCCAAATCATTCAATTTAGAGGCTTTATGTTTAATTTGAGTTTTACCAATATTTTGCTTTATCACTTTGGGATGCTTATACATTATATTTTTATTTACTTTGGAGGGAGCAGACAACGATTCTCTGAAGGGGAAGACAGGGGCTAAGTTGAGGGGTGGCGGATGAAGAGAAGCTGCAGAGAGGCGTGTAAGACTGCAACTCTGCTTCCTGGTCCCAACTCTGAGTAGTCAGGGTTTTGGAAATTTGGATAAAAAAGATGCCAGATTGTTAGATAAATGAGAAGCACCATCCAAAGTGGGATGAATGCTGTCTCGTCTCATAAGACCAGGTTTTCCCCCAAAAAGAGCTCCAATTGTCAATGTAGCCCACGTCATTTTTTTTTTTTTTTTTTTTTTTGGAAGATGAAGCTTCTATATTGAATCATTCAAAAGTTACGGACGTTTTTCCAAACTATGCCATTTGGCACAATTTGGCACAGTTCAAAAACGCCTGGGAACTACCTGAAAACAAAGCTGTGTAATATATTCATTTTTTGTGGTATTGTTACAAAATTTTGACCTCAGTTGGATAACACTTGGTTCTACATTTCTGTTGCATTTTCCAGCCCGGATCTGAAGCTGTGTGTTATTTGCAAGCATTTGTATCCAAAAAAACACCCAGGCGAAATTTATTTTCTTCAAGTTCAGTATGTTTAGATGACTGCTACTCAGTGGCCGGAGCACTTAGAGAGATTATGACTGTTTTGCCAAAAAATTCAAAGTGTTTTCTTTTAAATGAGACCAACCCCATGAAGATGCTGCAAAGGGTTGAACAGCAGCTTTTGATTTACTTTGGGCACATTATTTTTTGGCGTTTTTAGGGAAATTGACCGGAGTGCAAGGGGTTAAACAAACTTTCCAACTATCAGTCTGCCCCAGGAGAAGAACCACCCCCCGGGTTACCGTTGGCTGATTCAACTCCGGTGCGCCTTCTCTTCACCACCACCGGGGACGTCCCTCATTCAGGCCCAAGCTCACCCATCTTCTCCGCAGCTCATTTGGGTGCCTCCATGAGCCATCTGACAGCTGAAGGTAGGCATCCCGCTGAACAGCCACCACCTGCAGCCGCCCCTGGAGTTCTTCCATCCAACTCTTTGCCTGAATCCTCCTCGACCTCCTCCCAGGCTCGGACCATGTCTGCAACCCCCAGAGGGGCCCTACTCAGCTTCCAGTGTTTCTGTTTGGCACGTCGTATCACCATGCCAGCCGGTCCTGCCCCGACCGCTTTTGTCTCCACTGCCGCCCTCGCCGTTGTGACTCCATGCTCTCTGGTCCCTTCCAGCCGAAATCCAGCAACAGATGGAGCCAGCCACTCGGCGCCACCCGCCATCACAGGCGTCCCACTGTGCCGCCCAGTTCCCTCATCTAGGGCTACTAGGGCTCTGGCACAGGAACCCTCCTGCGATGGCCCTGGGTGAGGTTGGTTCTGCTCACTCTCCAGGATGCCAGGCAAGTTCTCATCCCACACAGCTCTGTCCACCGTCCTTGGGACCGGACGGTCCCACAAACTGCAACCCGACCTCTCTTCTCCAGTGCCACTCATGATGGTGAAGCCCAGGCCATAAAACAAATCACATCCGATTATGCTCTCTCCATGAACAGTCATGGTGAACCTCAGGTTACACACCTCCAATGACTTGTACAGAGCTGTCAGTCTCACCGTTCCCACCGTGGCCAATCTTCCTCCACCATAACCACAAAGCGGCGTCAAATCACCTCCAATCCTATAATGCGGGAAAAAATTCCTCACGGTTGCCCAATTCAGCACGGAGCCCACTGCTCCCGTGTCAATCAGCAATGGCACTGTCACCCCGTCCAGTTCCACCATACAGTAGGAACACCCGTTGGTATTCGGGGACACAGTGTGAATAACCGTAGGAACGGGAGAGTCCTCTTTATGTCTTGGACTCCCTCGCTCAACCGTGTGGCATGCCCTGGCGAAATGATGCAAGAGTCCGCACTTGCCGCAGTGCTTCCCTCTCGCCGGACACTCCCTGGCCTTATAGCGGTGCTTCGTGGACCCACAACCCAAACACATGGGCGTTCCCGGGGCAGACCTCATTTTTACAGCATTAGCGTAACTTCCATCACCCTCCATGCTATCAGCACTGTCTGGGTCCACTGCTTGGGCCATCGACTGTGGTTCAAGCTGGCGATGTAACACTCCCACTGAGCTCCCATGATAGCTTGTCTGCCACCTCCAACTGTTGAGCTAAATCGATGGCCATGGATAGCATCAGTTTGCCTGAGAACATAAGAAGCTTCCACCTTGTAGCAGGGCAGATACTATGTTCCGTCAACTGGTCGCAAACCATCTCCTCCTCTAACAATCCAAACTGACAGTCCCTGGCCAGTTGACACGGGTCTGCTACAAACCATTGCACCGACTTGCCAGCCCGCTGGCGGCACTGTTGAAACTCAATCCTGTGGATGATGACATTTTCCGGGGCGGAAAAATGTCTCACCATTAGCTCCACCACTTCAAAGCTATCACACTTGCCCAAAGTACTCAAAATACGCTGTCCTTCCAGTCCCAAATTATGAACCAACAGTGCCCGTGCCCTCAACTTCTCCAGCCTCCCAAGGTCCAGCGCCATCAAGTATGTCTGAAACGCGGTAAACCATCTCACCCAAGGGATGGGCGGCTCACTGGGAAGCTCCAGAAATGGCCGAATAGATGTTACACATGCGTCCATACCTTTTATCCTCTTCACCAAATGTTATGTCAGGAGCGAAGGATGAGACTAGATATTGAACTGGACACATGTTTATTAATGGACACTCCACAGTACATCAGCGTACCCACCAGGCAGAGAGGTGGCCAAGAGACCACCCTTCCTTCTCACTGCTGTCTTATACCCTGGGTGGTGGCGGAACCGGAAAGGTGGAGCCACCACTCGTGTCACACAAATAAAGGTCCCGAACTCCAACACAACATTGTGCAAACTGAATGTTTTGTGGACAGTATCTCTGGAAGGTAAGTGCATTTAATGAGCTGTGATCATAACGGGCTGTGATCATCTTTTATCCATTCCAGTTAATGTTCTAGCCATTATGGTATTGTGATATTTTAAAAAGTATTTATCTGTCTGTCTGTTCCATGCATATCTCTTGAACTGTTCATCAGACTGGCCTAAGATTTTAAAAGTGCTTTGCTGAGGTTACGAGAGTGTACATCACTGAATATGGAGTCACTCAGTCAAAATATTTAATTTTTAATCAATAAAAGTTTAGCCACCACTCTGTCACTGCTGTCTCTTCATGCCCTTCAGTGCAATGTTGCCAGACGGGAAATGTTGAAGTATCGTACCAGCGGCTTAAAATTACCGTATTTTGAGGAGAATTATCGTACACACCCAGTTTTCATTCTGACGTGGCTCAGGACCATCTGCTTCACTAACTTATTATCACAATGTTATGTTGGTATATGGAACCAAGGACGAGGCCACGTGTCGAACTGAACACACGTTTATTAAAGAGGGCACACACGCAGCTGTAATCTCCCAGTTTGGGATCAATAAAGTACATCTGTCTGTCTGTCAGGCAGAGAGGTGGCAAAAAGACCACCCCTACTGCCCGCTGCCCTCTTATTGCCGCGGGTGGTGGCGGAACCAGAAGGTGGAACCGCCACCCGTACCTCGCAAATAAAAGCCTAAACTATAACAACATTCTCCCTCCCTTTCACAAAAGCCAAAAACACACACACACACAATTCGGACCCACCCCAATGTAGGACCCGAGTCACACACTAAAATTAATTAAACAATACAACACAAATGGCCCAACACAGTCACTCCATAATAAAACTAGGGGAGATGGGTAGACTGCCACCTCCCCCACACGGCAAAGCATGTTATTCTGCCACTTAAACTAAATGAGTCCATGTGAAACTAAAACAATGCCGTGTCTCCTAAATTAAAACACATAAATTAATCCCCAAAACTGTATATAGAAATAACAAAACAATCAGAACACCAACATGACCATCAACTTATAATATACACACAATAAAACATTCCAACTACACACGTGGACAAAATTGTTGGTACCCCTCTGTTAATCAAAGAAAAACCCACAATGGTCACAGAAATAACTTGAATCTGACAAAAGTGGTAATAAATAAAAATTCTATGAAAATTAACCAATGAAAATCAGACAATGCTTTTGAATTGTGGTTCAACAGAATTATTTTAAAAAACAAACTCATGAAACAGGCCTGGACAAAAATGATGGTACCCTTAACTTAATATTTTGTTGCACAATCTTTTGAGGAAATCACTGCAATCAAACGATTTCTGTAATGGTCAATGAGACTTCTGCACCTCTCAGCAGGTATTTTGGCCCACTCCTCATGAGCAAACTGCTCCAGTTGTCTCAGGTTTGAAGGGTGCCTTCTCCAGACGGCATGTTTCAGCTTCTTCCACAGATGTTCAATAGGATTTAGATCAGGGTTCATAGAAGGCCACTTTAGAATAGTCCAATGTTTCGCTCTTAGCCATTCTTGGGTGTTTTTAGCTGTGTGTTTTGGGTCATTATCCTGTTGCAAGACCCATGACCTGCGACTGAGACCAAGCTGTCTGACACTGGGCAGCACATTTCTCTGTAGAATACCTTGATAGTCTTTAGATTTCATTGTACCCTGCACAGATTCAAGACACCCTGTGCCAGATGCAGCAAAGCAGCCCCAGAACATAACAGAACCTCCTCCATGTTTCGCAGTAGGGACAGTGTTCTTTTCTTGGTATGCTTCATTTTTGCGTCTGTGAACATAGAGCAGATGTGCCTTGCCAAAAAGTTCCAGTTTTGTCTCGTCTGTCTATAGGACATTCTCCCAGAAGCTTTGTGGCTTGTCAACATACAGTTTGGCAAATTCCAGTCTGGCTTTTTTATGATTTGTTTCCAACAGTGGTGTCCTCCTTGGTCGTCTCCCATGAAGTCCACTTTGGCTCAAACAATGACGGATGGTGCAATCTGACACTGATGTACCTTGACCTTGGAGTTCACCATGAATGTGTTTAGAGGTTGTTCTGGGCTCTTTTGTTACCATTCGTATTATCCGTCTCTTCCATTTTTCATCAAGTTTCCTCCTGCAGCCACGTCCAGGGGGGTTGGCTACAGTCCCGTGGATCTTAAATTTCTGAATATGTGCAACTGTAGTCACAGGAACATCATGCTGCTTGGAGATGGTCTTATAGCCTTTACCTTTAACATGCTTGTCTATAATTTTCTTTCTAATCTCCTGAGACAACTCTCTCCTTTTCTTCCTCTGGTCCATGTTTAGTGTGGTACACACTAGGGCTGGGAACGATCCCTAATTTCCAGAATCGATTCGATTCCGATTCTTGAGATTCTGAATCGATTCGATTCCGATTCAATCCCGATTCGATCTGGGGAATTACCATTTTAATAGCCATTTTACTTCCCATGAAACAAAAATCTTCGAGACCTAATGCTGCAAATTGTACCAAGAATCTTCTAACTTTGTTAATTCATAAATTATCACATATAGAACTGACCCAAAATCAGTTACAATAATGCACTTTTTATTATTTAACTCATCATTTCATAAAGTGCTCACAGGTGCTTTCTTTAGTGCAAAGGGTGTGTCGTGTCAAGTTCACCATCCAGAGTAAGTAAACAAATTCAATGCATGAACCATGCATACATAATCTCACTGTATTTCAGTCCCTCCAGGATTTTGTCAGCTGTTTTTGTGATTGTTGTGGCCCAAAAAGCCTGGATTTGTGGGAGCTTTTCCAAAAAGTTATGGCACTTTTAGAGTTTTTTTGCACTCAAAGTTGTGTGAGGAAGTACAGATTTTAAAGCAGCTGCTTTTTCCATAGTTTAGTGATGCTGTTCTATGTAACACCACAAGAAAAGTACAGGATTGCCAAAAATTTCTTGTTAAACAGTGATTTATTTAGAATTAAATGCTCAGTAAAATTGTAAAAAAAAAAAAAAAAAAAGACCAATATTGTGTTCTTGCTGAAAACTTTAAAAAAAGAAATAAAAGAATTTGTCATTACAACAACTAAATTGCATTGAATGCATGTTAGTGTGGAGAAAGTGATGGCAGCACCTCCTTGAATCTTGAAGGTCTTCTTCTGTGCTGAAATCCACATGAAGCAGGGATGCTCCTCCACTGACGACCTCTGACCTTCAGAAGGTCTCATTGAGAATGAAGCTTCCAGTCTTCACACATCTGAAGGCAGATAAAAAGAATAGATTTCACTGTAAAATTAACATTCATATTTTTAGATCGCCACACCACAGTAGGGTTTAATAATTTACGTTTTTTTTAATATTTTAACTACAAATTAACTTTCAATGTTGGAAAAGGGTTTCAGTTCATTTCCTGAGAAGGTTTGTTCATTTCAATTTAGTTCTACTGAGTAAAAATAGCTTGTTGTACTGCAGCCTTTATTAATTTCATTGTGATTTATTCTCTTCACATCGCTTAAGTGGCAGAAGTCCATAATCTCATAAAATATACCTTAATTCTGCATTTATTCACAGCGCTTAACCAACAGTTCTCTGTGTCCATAGTTTGTAAAAGAAACCACCATCATGCCAGATAAATTATTAATTGACGACATAAACGTTAAAACAAACAAATATTATACTTACAGTCTCAGCAGCTCCAAGTCTCTGCTTCACGGGTTTCAGTCTCCGCATTTTCTCTTTATCAGTCGTCAACTTGATGTTCCAACACAGCGCTGCACGGAGTAAAAGTCCGTTTATCCCCGCTTTATGAAAAATATTCAGAAGCTGTTGAGGACAGTCTATACGGTGACTTGCTGCTAAATTAAGACGCACGTTATTAACTCCGCGTCATGTAAACACAAAAGACGTGTGCACGCGCCGCAGGGAACACAGAAGTTTTATTTATGAAAAATATTCAGAAGCTGTTGAGGACAATCTTTACGGTGACTTTTGTTGCTAAATTAAGAGACGCACGTTAATATCGCCGCTCATTTAAACACGAAAGAGCACGCGCGGCAGGAAACTCTTGCCGGATGAGAACCGTTTTAACACCACAGAAGAAGAACTAGCATATCCGTTAGCTTGCTAGCTCCGTTAGCGCGTCAGTTGTTTATGGTTCTCGGCCATTGTTCCTGGCTGACTGACCCGGTTTCGACCCGATTATACTCAGCAGACGTTCACAAACGTAAAAATATTATATTAAAACATATTAATATTAAAAGATCGATCCGCGGATTTTGTGGATCGATATCGGCTCAGTCAAACATGTATCGATACATATCGATATATTGATCTTTTGAACCCACCCCTAGTACACACCATGTCACCAAACAACACAGTGACTACTTGTCACCCTTTAAATAGGCCGACTGACTGATTATAAGTTTGTAGACACCTGTGATGTTAATTAGAGGACATATCTTGGTTGAACATGTCCCTATGGTCACATTATTTTCAATCTTTTCTAGGGGTACCATCATTTTTGTCCAGGCCTGTTTCATGAGTTTGTTTTTTAAAGTAATTCTGTTGAACCACAATTCAAAAGCATTGTCTGATTTTCACTGGTTAATTTTCATAGAATTTTTATTTATTATCACTTTTGTCAGATTCAAGTTATTTCTGTGACCATTGTGGGTTTTTCTTTCATTAACAGAGGGGTACCAACAATTTTGTCCATGTAATCAACCTATATACATACGGCTGGAGAAAACAAGTCCATGGGCCCCCCTGGACCGCCTTGCCATCAGTCCGCCCCTGGAGGCAGCTAGCCCCTGGGCCGCAGTAGGTCGCTTCAGCACCAGTGTGCCTCCTCTTCATCACCATTGGCCGCTCCGCTCATCTAGGTCCACGCCCCTCAGTTCCCCCCCCCCCCGGCATGCCACAGCTCGTTCAGGTGCCCCCACAAACCGTCTAGCAGCTGGAGATGAGCGTCCTCCTGTCTGGCCACGACGCATGACCGTCCCTGGTGCTCCTCCGACCGCTGACTGGCCCATACCTGCCGTGGTCGCCTCTCCTCCCGAATCCAGTCCTCGACTATAGAGGGGTCCCACTCGGGCTCCAGGGTCCCTACTTGGCACGTCGTTCTACCGTGCCTGACAGTCCAGCCCCAACCTCTTTTAACTTTGCCGCCGTCATCACTGTTATGGCCGCCTGTTCACTGGCCCACTTCAGCCAAGGTCCAGGAACAGATGGAACCAGCCCTTCAACTTCGCCCGTCGTCACAGGCATCCCACCGTGCCACCCAGTACCCTCGTCCAGGGCGACTTGAGCTCCAACACAGGGACCCTCATGTGATGACTCTGAGTGACATTGGTCGTGTTCACTCTCCAGGGTGCCAGGCAGTTCCTCATCCCACACTGCGCCATCTACCACTCTCAAGATCAGACGGCCCCACATCTCGGCCGATTTGTATCGAGCCGTCAGTTCCAACATTCCCACCATGGCCAGCCGTCCTCCTCCAGAACCACAAAGTGGCGCCAGGTCACTCCCAATCCTGAAGTGCAGGGAAAAACATCTCACAGTCGTCCAATCCAGCACGGAGCCCACCACTCCCATGTCAATCCATAAAGGCGCCTCCACCCCATCCAACTCCACCATACAGTACGTGTGTGTGTTGGTGCTTGGGGACACAGCATGGACAACCGTGGAGGCAAGAGAGTCCTCTTTGCGCCATGGACTTCCTCGCTTGGATCTGTAGCATACCCTGGTGACATGAAGCAAGTGACTACACTTGCCACAGCGCTTTGCTCCTGCTGAACAGTCTCTGGCCTTGAAACAGTGCTTCGTGGACCCACAACCCATACATTTGGGCTTTCCCGGGGCGGACCTCGCATTCCCAGCATTACTGGATTGTTCTCCACGCTTCCAACGCTGCATGCGCAATCGACAGTGATCCCAGATGTCGGTGTGACAAGCTCTCACTCAGCTCCCGTGACAATTTGTCCGCAGCTTCCAGCAGTTGAGCTAACTCGATGGCTGTGAGCAGCGTCAGTTCGCCCGTAAGCAGCCTCGACCTAATCGCAGCGCAATTGATATGCTCCGCCAACTGGTCGCGAATCATCTCCTCTTCCAACAGTCCGAGCTGGCACCCACTGACCAACAGCCCCAAGTCTGCCACAAACCTCTGAATAGACTCGCCCACCCATTGGCGGCGCTGTCGAAACTGAATCTTGTGAACCATGATGTTTTGCAGGGCGTGAAAATAGCGTGCCATTAGCTCAACCACTTCATCAAAACTATCACAGTCACCCAGCTTGCTCGGAACATGCTGTTCCTTCACTACAAGATTGTGCACTAACAACTCACGTGTTCTCAACTCCTCCAGACTCCCAAGGTTCAGCACCACCATGCAGATCCGGAAAGCAGTGCACCACCTCGGCCAGGGGACCAGTGGCTCGCCGGGGGGCTCCAGAAATGGCCAAATTTCAAACTCACACACTTCCATACCTTGCTTTAATCCACTTTTATCCTCGTTGCCAAATGTTTTGTCAGTATATGGAGCCAAGGACAAGGCCAGGTGTCAAACTGAACACACGTTTATTAAAGAGGTCACACACAGCACATGCACAGCCATCAGGCAGAGAGGTGGCAAAGAGACCGCCCCTCCTGCCCGCTGCCCTCTTATAGCCGTGGCTGGTGGTGGAACCAGAAGGTGAAGCCGTCACCCGTACCTCACAAATAAAAGCCTAACCTATAACACAACACAAGATCATGCATATTACAGCCTATAACGCAGTTTTACCTTTAAATAATCTAACAGATTGGCTGAAAAAAAAAAACACCTCCATCTGTTTAAAGTAAAGGACGAGCCTGTACTGAACAACCCAAAATATCAGTCGTACATATCTGTCTTCTATATGCCTTCCTTTGAATCATCATATATCAAGGTCTTGCCTCATAGGTATTTTGAGAAGTACTCTGTTTATACATTAGGAATAAACAATCAATCCACCTAAACTACTGCTAAAATGTCTCTGATAATTGAAGCAGAAACCAGTTTCAGTTTTATTGAGAATTACAATTCAGTGACATTTTTTGCAGACGTTTGCACGTTGCAGCAGTGACATTAAACTTTAGTACTAATGCCAACAACAGGTTTGAACCACCCAATAAAGCTGGGCTCTGCACCCCCCCCCCCCCCACACACACACACACACATTCGTTTCTCAACCTGCTTGTGATGTTGCTTACTTGTTGAATCTGCCGTGCCTACATTAGTGTCGTAATGTACACGAATGATTCAATCAAGTGTAATACATTTTATGGATGAATGTACTGCACTGAATCACTCACTGGAGCTGTACTGGAAGCCAGGGATCGGCAGCTGAATCACCACCTGAGCAGCAAATGAGCCCCACCTGCTTGGTTCATCCAACTCTCAGTTCAGTGGTAGACAGAGCTCCAGTACAGCACTGAGTGATTCGGTGTAATACTATTTATAATGGATCTTTTTAGCTTGACTAGGCACATTTCACTGAATTGTGGATCTCATCACTAACCTCCATACGAGGCTGCCTCTCTTCTACTGCAACATGAGTCTTTCGTCTTTTCCACACAGCCTGCGCACGTGAGACGATGCGTAAAAACAAATGTAGTTTGTATGCACAGGATCCGTATTCTGATTGTGTTTGCTAATGTGTTAAGGTAGCCATGTAATGAAGGGGTCAAATCATCTTACATTAGGGGAATTTTGAAATTACTGATCGTACAGAGGGCAAAATTATCATATGTCTGGCAACACTGCTTCAGTGTGTGCGGGGTGTCGGATTGACTCAGTGCTGATTGGATAATATGTGGCCATCACGGCCATGCTGATTGGATAATACACGACGTCCCGACCATGCTGATTGGATAATACGCGGCATGATGACCAGTCAGTCACCACAGCGTTTGGCAAACAAAAAGAAAGGAAATGAAAAGTGACAAATTTGACAAGAAAGAGAGAATAGTGAAGATGTAATGCTTAAAAAATTATAATGCAATGTTGCTGTGATTGCGTACGTCTAAAGGATAATTCGGAGAATGCCAGCGGGGACTCGGAGTTTGCCTTCTCCAACACAGCTGGCGAAATGCGGTCCTTCACATTGAAGCAAGCCCAGCCCGCCCAATCAGCAGTAGATGGGAGTCTCTTTGCAGGACCATGACTCGCCGTCGCCGATGGAGCTCCTCTCAGTGTGCTCACATGGCTATCTCAAAATTAAAAGTTAATAATTGTGGAGCAGAATGCCCAGATCAACTGCATATCATATGCGGCCACATGCACGGTTTGACTAAACGACGACACAAAAACGCTCAAATAACAAAATAAATAATTTTTATTTAAATATTTACTGACAAATGGGCAACACTGATGGGGACCGGGTCTGACAAATCAATACAGAACATGCAAAGATAAGCAGCGGCCAGACACAACCTGGCTCAAAGGCACGCCAACTGATGGCGATTAAAAAAAAAAAAAAGTTATTTTCAATAAAGTGAAAAAAAGATAATGCATGGAGTGTGCTTTTGCCCTGAGGCTGATTTATCATGGAAAACAACTGAGCTCTGTGGTTCAAGCGATCAGCTGATTGGATCCACCTCCTCCGGTGTTCTGACTGGTACAGACTGCAAAGATAAAAAAAAAAAATTAAAAAAAAAAAACATGGGGGGGGGGGGAAGGCCCTACAAGCTTTGCTCCACGAATGCGGGACGTATCAACCATGTTGGATAAATTTTCAGCATGGGGCACATATTTTTTCCAGTTTATAAAATTTTTCACCGGGTCTGAGGTGTGTGTGGGGAAAAAAAAAAAAAAAAGAAAAAAAAAAAAACGTTTTGGTTAACGTTTAGAGGATAAAAAATGCAATCATTTAGGTGGAATAATAATCATCATCATCATAATAAATAATCTTCTCGCATCAATAAAAACAAATGCTTACAATAGAGCCTGGCCGCTCACATTGTTAGTCTTTGCCAGTCACGCCCTCAAGGTTCAGATCATTATTTGGCCTCAGTATCGCCCCAGTGTGACGATATAAGCACCGCCTCAATCTTAGCATTAAAGTTTTAAAAAACCTTTTAATAACAAAATAGGCTCCAGCCTCCCCGCGACCCGAAAAGGATTAAGCAGAACAAGATGGATGGATGGATGGATATTGCTAAAATATAAAATGATGCACTACAATGGGTCTCAAATATTTGTAAACTTGTCCTGTAATAGCACTGCATGAGTTTATTGACAATATACAGAAGACATTCAATATTACACTGAACTCCATCAATGAACAGTGACATAAACTAAAATAATTATAATGGTGACTGAACAACTTCCATTCCCCAAAGTGCAAGAGACACTATTATCTTGAATATAAGTGATAAAAGATCAGACAATAAGTGATCTGACAAACAAATAAACAAGGGATCTGAAATGGTCTCCAATATTGGATGTCCCATTCATTTTCAATATTTAAGTATTCTGTAATTAATATTCACACAATCAAGTAAATCTTAGTGCTATCTACTCCCCTTTATATTTGTCAAAGTCTAACTTGTGATTGCCTACATATAGGCTACACCTCTTTGTATTCCACTTTCAAACACAGCCTACATTTGGGCCTGTAAAGCCTGATTGGGATACCAGTTTCTGACAGGAACACTTGCATTCTACGGGCAATGCACTAGTATAAATAATTGATTTTTGGAAATGAACTGGTGGGTTGCAGTTGATGAGGGGGCGGGCCGCCAGTAACCCACCCCTGCTCTAGACCTTCGCAACCTTATTACTGCAAAACATGATGGTATTGGTTATAAGCACATTTCTAAACTGCTGAATGTTCCAGTGAGCACTGTTGGAGCCATCATTCGGAAGTGGAAAGAAAATCATTCTACCATAAACCAGCCACAATCAGGAGCTCTTTGCAAGATTTCTGACAGAGGAGTCAAAAGAATTATCAGAAGAGTTATCAAAGAGCTAAAGACCACTCGTGGAGAGCTCCAGAAAGACCTGGAGTTAGCAGGTACTGCTGTTTCAAAGAAAACAGTAAGTAATGCACTCAATCGATATGGACTCTATGCCCGTTCATCACGCAAGACTCCATCGCTGAAGAAAAAGCATGTTGAAGATCGTTTAAAGTTTGCTGTACAACATTTGGGCAAGACAGTAAAATATTGGGAGAATACAGTCTGGTCACATGAAGCCAAAATTGAACTTTTTGGATGCCACAACACACAGCATGTTTGGAGGAGAAATGGCACTGCGCATCAGCCCCAAAACACCATACCAACAGTGAAGGTTGGAGGTGGGAGCATCATGGTATGGGGTGTTTTTCAGCACATGGTACAGGCAGATCTCATAATTGAAGGAAAGATGAATGGACAAACGTACAGAGACATCCTTGATAAGAACCTGTTGCCATCTGCTAAGATGCTGAAGATGAAACGAGGGTGGACATTTCCGCAAGGATCCCAAACACACAGCCAAGGAAACTCTCAACTGGCTCCAGAGAAGGAAAATAAAGCTGCTAGAATGGCCCAGTCAGTCACCTGACCCAAATCCAATTGAAAATCTAAAGATCAGAACTCTGAAGATCAGAGATCATAGAAGACACCCATTTTATTCCCTGTGTTATTCCACTTCATTAAACATAACTTGTTTTGTGAACACAGTGGCATTGATTTCTTTGCAAGTATGGATTACTTTGGTTGTTACTGATTCCTGGTGAAAATCTCAGGTCAGTCACTCCATCAGAAATATGTTTAATGAGAAAAATGTTGATGTGTTCAATTCTCTCCTGTTCAAATGCCAGGTTTAAGTATTAGTTTAAGGGTGTGCATATTTATGCAACCAGGTTATTGTAAGTTTATTTTTCCCCTTAAAAGATCACAGTAGGTCACATTAATGGTGGAAAAAGTTTTGAAATGATTTATCTTGGTTTCATTTTTTTTACATCACAAAAACCTGGCATTTGAACAGGGGTGTGTAGACTTTTTATATCCACTGTATGATAGACTGGTATGGAGGTTCACCTTCCAGCAGGACAATGACCCTAATCATACTGCTAAAGCAACACTTCATTGATTTAATGGAAAATGTTTAAATGTGTTGGAATGGCCTAGACAAAGTCCAGACCTCAATTTAGTTGGGAATCTGTGGCATGATTAAAAGACCGCTGTACACCAGTGGAACCCATCCCACTTGGAGCTGGAGCAGTTTTGCTTTGAAAAATGGGCAAAAATCCCAGTGGCTTGATGCACCAAGCTCATAGAGACATACCCTAAGAGATTTGCAGCTGTAACTGCTACAACAGGTGGCTCATGTACTGACTGTGGGGTCAAAGGTTATGCATGCTCAAGTTTTCTGGGGGGGGTTTGTATTATTTCTTGTTTGCTTCAAAATAAAAAAAATTTTGCATCGTCGAGGTTGTTCGCAAATCCATCCATCCATCCATCTTCTACCGCTTTTCCGGAGGTCCGGGTCACAGAGGCAGCAGTTCAAGCAGAGAAGCCCAGACTTCCCTCTCCCCAGCCACCTGCTCCAGCTCTTCAGAGAGGATACCAAGGCATTCCAAGACCAGCTGGGAGACATAGTCTTTCCACCGAGTCCTGGGTCTGCCCCGGGGTCTCCTCCCAGTGGGACGTGTCCGAAACACCTCAAGTGGGAGGCGTCCAGGAGGCATCCTAATCAGATGCCCATACCACCTCAACTGACTCCTTTCAATGTGGAGGAGCAGCGGTTCTACTCTGAGCCTCTCCCGGATGACTGAGCTCCTCACCCTATCTCTGAGGGTGAGTCCAGCAATCCTACGGAGAAAGCTCATTTCAGCCGCTTGTATCCGCGATCTTGTTCTTTCGGTCATTACCCAAAGCTCGTGACCATAGGTGAGAGTAGGAACATAGATTGAGTGGTAAATCGACAGCTTTGCCTTAGAACTAAGCTCCCTCTTCACCACAACAGACCGGTACAACGTCCGCATCACTGCAGATGCTGCTCCAATCCGTCTGTCAATCTCTCGCTCCATTTTCCCCTCACTCGTGAACAAGACCCCAAGATACTTAAACTCCTCCACTTGGGGCAGGAGCCTATCCCCAACCCAGAGAGGACAATCCCCCTCATGGATCGTCACCTTATCGTGGTGGGGGTGTTTGCGTGCCCCAGTGATCCCAGGAGCTATGTTGTCTGGGGCAATTTGCCTCTGATAGGGTCACCCAAGACAAACTGGTCCTGGGTGAAGGGCCAGACTAAGAACGATCCAACAGACTCTCATGATAAATTCTATATCAAGGATTCAGTGTACCCCGCCCGGTATGGGGTTACCGGGGCCCCACCCTGGAGCCAGGCCTGGGGGAGGGGCTCGAAGGCTAGCGTCTGGTGGCCGGGTTTCCACCCATGGGACCCGGCCGGGCTCAGCCCAAAGGAGTTACATGGGTCCGCCCTCCAGTGGGCTCACCACCTGCAGGAGGGATCATGGGGGTCCGGTGCTATGTGGATTAGGTGGCGGTCAAAAGCGGAGACCTTGGCGGACTGATCCCAAGCTTTCTAAACTGGCTTTTGGTACGTGGAATGTCACCCCTCTGGTGGGGAAGGAGCCTGAGCTGGTGTACGAGGTTGAGAGATACCGGCTAGATATAGTCGGCCTCACCTCAACACACAGCTCCGGTTCCGGAACCAGTCTCCTGGAGAGGGGCTGGAGCTTGGCCTTGTTCGCAAATCAACTGATATAAACCTCCAAATATTCATTTTAATTCCAGGTTGTAAGGCAACAAAATAGGAAAAATGCTAAAGAGGGTGAATATTTTTGCAGGCCACTGTACACTCTGTTGATGATAAAAATAGGTTGAATCATTTTCCCTCAAGATCACTTTCTTTATGTTTTACATGGAAATAATATCAAAATTTTAGCATCATATGAAAAATAAACAACCAAACATTGGTGAGTGGACATTGTCTATCAGCTCTTGCAGCTACCTGCCTTAAAATATTTCTAGGGAAAACTCTAACCCATAACAAGAGCACTCTGAAGCGAGTGCAATACCCCCTGCCTCCGTTTTCTTTGAAGATCCCAATATTTACTGACCAAGCACAGTTTTCAACTTTTCAATATAATTACTGCAGCAGAACCAAATTATGATAAACCCATCATTCATGAATATACAACAAAGCATACAACCCATAGTTGAAGGGCAGGGTCCCGAGGTGAACCTCTGTAGCAAGTTTGGTGACCCTAGAGAGATTTACATGTTCTATAGTAAGAGGAGTTCGGGAAAGAATACAGTATATTGAGCTAGCATGTTTAGTGCAGTAAGCCTTCTGTTGGCACCTTTTATTTGTATTTTTCCATCAGTGTTCAGATGACTCTTGGGTGAGTATGATTGACTCAGACTCGTCAAAGTAAATCATCCTGATTGGATCAGCTGTACCTAAAGCACATTCAGACAATATCAAAAGATCAATACACTGAGCTTTGTCACGAGATCACAGAGAGAATCTGCTAAATAAAGAACTCAAGACTTCAATCAGAAAAGCTGCTCAGTCTCAGCAGAGGAAAGATGGCAGCATTTCAATGTGGATGCCAAAAAAGTCCCTATTTATTTATTAATGAATCCCATGTGGGGATGTTTTACTTCTCTGGAGGTGGCCAGAGTTATTCTTCAGAGGTGAGCGCCTCCTTCTGATTGCATGTTTGAAAATCATACTGCAGGACGATAAAGAACCCAAACACATCTCATACTTAAGATTAAGACTAAACAGCATAGCCATGGATTTATTATTAGTATTTTTTTAAAAAGATAAAAACTGTTCAACCTTTATGTGTGTGGTCCAAAGTTACATTGTTAGCTCACCTGATTCGATTGCATGTCATACTTTGTACCTAAATTGCCTAATTTTATGTTAATTATCACACATTTTCATCCAGGATTTATTTTACACATGTTCAGAATCATGCAGATGGATGGAAGCAAAGTAACTGCTGATGACAGATTAAAGAAAAGAAAACATATGCTAACTGGTCTTATCACTGACAATTTAAAACTGAAATGAATTCACAGGGAGCTGACTTATTGGCCAAACTCTTGGATCAAAATAGACTTGTAATGTCAAAGAGTGTAAATGTGTGACTGGAAACTGGAAATGTAAAACGATAAAACGTACCAGTCCAACCCAGTAACTCCACCCTGGAGGAACGTGCTCCACTCCACCAGCCTCAGAGTGCCCATACTGAAAGACAGAAAGCAACCAGGTAGAAATAATTTAATGATATGTATGTGCAATATATCAGTGAGCACAGATTAGCTCAACTTTGGAATGGACCCAAATTAAGCTGAAAAGAAACAAACAAAAAAAGGATACAATTTGCTTACTTTCAAAAGTTGTGATGCCTTGGTGAAACTGAGAGGCATACAGTAATCAGTTAGTGTGTCTGTTTGTGGCTCTATGTATCTGTCTGTCCGCCTCCCTGTTTCAGCTCACCCAGTCAAAATTAAATGGAACTGTGGTGGAAATTTACTGCCTATACATTAATCTGATGAGTAACCAGGGATCATATGTGTGGGGCAGAGAGTTGACTTTTTTCCTGTTCTCCATTTCTCTAATTGCTGGCAGCAATAAAAGACTATTAACCCGCAGATCCGTCTGATTATTTACCCCAGGACCTTGAAAGTGTTTAGATAAAATTCGGTTACATCAGTGGTGTCAGAAGTGGGATAATTGATCACGATTTCCAGCGGCTGACGTGGATTGATCACCCGAACAGAGTTCGGCTCTTTCCGCCTTTTTTAGGCGACGTGAGCGCGTCACTTGATGGAATCATGACACATTATCCCGAAGAACTGTCTCAAGCCTCCAAATTACAGTAAGTAGACCTTAATTTTTATGTTTTATAAGATGGTTGATAGACTATCAGTCATGTAGTTCATCCTAACGAACCGATATCTGTGCATGTCCAGTGGGTTAAAGTCCCTAGGACAAACTCTGGGGTCCGGCGAGTTGATCTCGTGGCAGGACTAAATAAAAAAGACAGTGTACAGTATTTGTCACATACAAATTTGGGGACATAGTCTTAAAGTCACAGTGAGACGCGTTGGAAACGCCTGGGGACACCTGGGGTAACCAGCGGTCAAGAGAAAGACGCGTTAAGCATGCACTTAAGACGTTTTGTGGTGATTAACGGTTATATCGGTTAATAATGGGGTCTTGTAATTCAAAACCCAAATGGTGCCCCTCCGGTGTGATGGGACCAAAGGTAAAATACATGACTGATAAGTACGGTCCTGGAAGTGTTGAATTTCTGCAAAAATGGATCTGTGAGGATGGATTCCCTGGGGGGGGGGGGGGTGTCACTTTCTGTAGAAATTATTACTACTTTGAGGAATAAAATAAATGGTGAAATTCAGAGGGTACAAACAAGGAAAAAGCAGAGTAAAAAGGACAGAAAAGGACTTCCGGTTATGGCGGCCACATAGGAAGACGTGTTTCACACTGCTCTGCTCTTGAAAATTAAAAAAAATGACAAACTCTCTTAATTGGAACAAAAACCCATCCTAGCGTTTTGGCATGGATACGGTAAAGACTAAGGTTGGAAAATTAGGTGGAGGAAAAGGCAGCTCGACAAAACAACCCAAGCTAACAGACTTCCACGCTCGAGGCGAAACAGAGAAAACTCCAGAGGCAATGGCGGAGGAGGGAGCCAGCGGCGGAGCGGGAACAGTTGAAGAGGGGACAAACGTAGTGTTCACTGCCATTAACTCCATGAGAATAGAGTTTTCGTCTAAATTCGACGGGATTATAGCAGCGATAGAAGGTATGAGAAAAGAAATAAACGACTACATGGAGAGAGTGTCGCAGGCGGAGCGCCGAATTTCAAGCACTGAAGATGACGTCACCAGCCTGCAAACTAAACTGCAAACACTGGAATTAAAAAGCAAACGTCTGGAAGATAACGTCCTAGACTTGGAATCCCGCTCGCGACGGAATAATTTGAGGCTGGTGGGCCTCCCGGAGGAAACGGAGGGATGGGACCCGTGTTCCTTTTTGGAAAAGTGGATTCCAGAAGCGCTGAACAACGCGGATCTGCAGTCATTGGTCGTTTTAGAGAGAGCTCACCGAATCGGCCCACCGAGAGATAATAAGACACCACCGAGGACGCTGATTATGAAGTTCCTCAACTACAGAGACGAGATGACAGTCACCAATGGGGCGCGAGCTAAAGGGGAAATTAAATACCAGGACCAACAGGTGCGGTTCTACCCAGATTTGGCCACAGGAATACAACAATTGAGAAAACAGTTCGACCCCGCCCGCAAAAAGCTGCGCAACCTAGGGATTCATCACGGAGTAATTCATCCGGCAAGACTGCTGGTCACATATAAGGGGAGAATCCACACCTTCAAGAACCCTCAAGAGGCGCAGGAGCCATCAAGCAGATCCAAAAGGAGACTGGCGGGAGCTAAGCATGAACATGACAAAGGTAGAACATTTAAGCATATGTACAGACATCTGATTGATCTGAAACATAAACATGTCTACAAAATACAGACTGTATTAAAAAAAAAGTTATGATGTACAACGTTGCTATAAAACTTTGAAGTTATGTTGAAAAAAACTACAGAAGAGAGTTAATGTCATAAGAATAGTAGTAGTGTCAGGGTGATTGAGAGGAGAAAGAAAGAGTGGTTTGACTGATCCTCGCAGGTGTGGAACAGTCACTAGCTATAACGGGAGACGGAATTTTTTGATTTTGGGGGGGATTACCACGAATGTGGGGAAAGGGAATCTGTTTTTGTTTAGTTTGTAGGATGAATGTTCTATCAACCATGTTTTTGCTTCTCTGTAAGAGTATGTTCATATTGCAAGGTAATCTCAAACTCCTTATTGATCATAGATCAAAGCGTTAATCTTAATTTAACTTCATGGAATTGCAGAGGTCTACAAAATCTTAAAAAACTTAAACAAGTTATGAATAAAATAAAAGACAGATTCAAAAATTGTATTTTTACAAGAAACTCATCTATTAGAGGATGTAAAAAGAATTAGGAGAAGATGGCTAAGATTGCTCCGCACTGTGTGTGTTTATATACTTGCATATTTATTCCACCTAGCTGCAATGCTCCGTACTGTGTGTTCATATATTTATTCCATCCAGCTACAATGCTCTGCACTGTGTCTGTGTGTGTGTGTGTATATATATATATTTTATAGTAATATGTACATATGTATATTAGCTGCTCTTGCTTGCTTGTTTTTTTCTTGCCTTCTGATTGTTGCTCTGAGTGTTGCTATCCCTGTGCTGTTGCAATCCTGGAATTTCCCCGTTGTGGGACTAATAAAGGCTTATCTTATCTTATCTTATGGCAAGGTAACGTGTTCACCTCATCATTTTCATCCCGAGCTAGGGAAGTTATGATTCTCATACTTAAAACAGTCCCATTTCAAACGAAAAATGTAATTAGAGACAAATTTGGAAGATATCTAATTATCCAAGGATCTTTGTTATTAGAAAATATAAATCTGGTGAACTTATACGGCCCCAATATTGATGATCAAAACTTCTTTGTTAATTTATTCCTTACTTTATCATCACTTACAGGGCAACATATAATAGCAGGGGATTTTAATTGTACATTGAATCCCAGTATAGATAGATCAACAGGACTGGACTGTACGCACAATGGATGTAGGATGACCGTTAATCATTTTATGAAAGAATTGAGATTGCTAGATATATGGAGAGAAATGAAACCACAAGTCAAAGCCTATTCTTGTTATTCTAATACCTATAAGACATTCTCACGTATTGACTACTTTTTGATCTCTACAGAATTAAGGTCCAAGATTCAAAACTGTTTCTATGATAACATTGTGATCTCTGATCATGCACCCTGCTGTCTAGTATATGTAGATAAGAAATTGACAAAGGGCCCAGTTAGGTGGCATTTTCAACATAAATGGCTTCAGGATGAGGAATTTGTTAAGTACATAGAAAAACAGATGAGTTCTTTGATATCAATACTACACAAACAACGGCATGTATAAAGTGGGAGGCTTTCAAAGCTTTTATTAGGGGACATATTATTAGTTATACAGGTTCAACATCTAAGAAGACCCAAGAGGAGAGAGTCCAATTGGAATGTAAAATAAAAATTCTTCAAGAAAAGGTGTATGCAGGAAGTAACCCACAGTTAGAGAACGAATTACTGATTCTGAGAGCTGAATATGACAAAAAAAAAAAAATAAATAAAAAAATCAGCAAATAGAGCTGCCTCGAGTCTTCTAAGATTGAAGCAAACTTTTTATGAACAAGGTGAAAAATCAGGAAAATTATTGGCATGGCAGATTAAACAATTAGAATTTAAAACACCAATTACCAGTATTATAAGTAATGGACAGGTAGTTATAGATCCTTTAGAAATTAATAGTTCCTTTAGAGATTATTATGAAAAACTATATGATACAAAAAATGAAACTGACTTAACAAAACTAAATGTGTTTTTGGGTGGATTATCCATACCAGGTATTCCAAATGAAAACAGGGAGATACTGGAGTCTAAAATTAGTCAACAAGAAGTTGGGCAAGCCATTGATAATATGAAATCAGGAAAAAGAGCAGGACCAGATGGTCTTCCAGGCGACCTCTAGCAGCCTCATCAGCGTCACTGGACCTCAGCTCCTGACTGTTGCCCTGGGAAGAAATATCTGCTGGCAGATATTTTCCAGTATCATCAAAGAAAATCTCAGCTCCTGGATCCAGCTGAAGAAAACCCCAAGACAAAGGTCACGTGAGCAAGACTCCTTTGTTTCATCTGCTGAATAATGCAATGTCCATCACCTTACAGTATGCCATAATTTGTCTCAGGTTTAAAACTAGTTCATAACTCTGATCAGAGCTATAGAATTGAAGAGAAATAATATTCCTCTTTTTCATTTAATTCCATTTTTACTTTTTAGAGTAACCCAGAATTCCTTTCTCCATATAATCAGCTTTTAAAATTTCCTTCATATAATTGGCATCCAATTTTCTTCATATTTGGTTACATTTATTTCAGTCTCCATTTTCATCACAGTTGCAAATTCATACTAAGGTTTCCTTGGTTCCACAAATGTGATTACACTCTGTTGCTCAATAATCAGTTACAAGTTGAATGTGATACTCGATACATGATCATTTCACTTTACCACCAAATCCGTTGAATGTTATGTCATTTAATCTGAGTCTGATCATTAAAACTGTAAACGGTATATGGAAGTTTCTGTTGATTTCATGTTTGTTTATGAAGTCACCCAGTAGAATTCACAAATATTTGAGACTGATTGATTGAAGGTTCCAGAAGGTTCCTCTTCCTTCCTGCCCTTCAGAGAGAACGGTCGCTTTTTCTTCTGCTCCCTCTTTCACCCTCCTTCACCCTCCCTAACTGAGAATCCCAGCTTGCTGTCTTGTCTGCGTCGCTGTTCTTCTAGCTGAATCTTGATCCAAACGAAAAAAAATGGATTTGGTGAGTGGCTTTAATAAAATTAACAACTTTTTACATAAATTCGGGCCAGGGGGAGCCCCTATGGAGAGACCCATGGATTGGAACACAAGTGTCTGCATGATTTGACTGATGATGTGGAAACATCTATCTGGTTTGGCACGATCACAGGATTTTCTGCTGATTGGATCTGGAGTTTTCCTGGTGTATCGAAATTTAACTAGAAGAGCTAATCAAAGCGGTCCCGGCGTAGCTGCTTCTTCAACAATTCGACCAGACGGGGGAGAGCACTAACTAACGGCAAGACTAACATGGAAATTACCATCCGGCATGCACTGTAGAGGGATGGACTCTGCCGGACATGCTTCCCATGTTTAGAAGGGAAACATCTGGAGTCGTTTTGGTGCCCTCCAAGAATGGATTTAAAGCCTATGTATGGAAATGATGAACACAGGATTGCAAGAGCTGAAAATTCTATGCTCTGAGTGATCTGTGTTATCAGACCTTGAATTCGGTGCCCTGTTGACTATTTTCCTCCTGGATTAAGACAAAACAGAAGATTGTGCTTCTCTTCATAAACATTCTGGTGTGCTCATCTGAACTCTCAAGGACAGTGACTGGCTCAGGAAATTTCCATCTGCCATGCCTCAAGGACATGCTTCCGAGTTTCAGACACTAAGACATAACATCTCGGCTGGGAGAGATTTTGCTGCCTCCAGTAACTGATAAACACCCACCTGCATTCAACACACATGAACACACTGATTCACATATACTGAATTACACCCATCCATTCACTGATCCTCTCTGACTTTTGGTTTTGTTGTCTGCTAAATGTGCATTGAGGTTTTTTTTTCCTGCAATCAAAATTTCGCTCACTCACTGAGCGCTATTTTGATAAACATGTTTTTTTCTCTTGCCTACTTTGTCATCCCATATCTTTCTTTATCACCACTATGACTGGCGCCTAGCGGCTGCCCCGGCCTTGGATGCGCTCTGCAGAGCGTGCCCAAATGCCAAGTCACGTTTCGTTACCTTGTATTCATACATGTGTAATGACAATAAAGTTGAATCTCATCTCATCTCATTAGTTATTAATAAATTGTCCAGGTTTTGGACTGGTGCCCCAAAAACGAGTTTTTCCTCCCAGTGTGTGCATGAACCCGAAGCAAACCTTTGTTTATACATACACCTCTAGGTATAAATTAAATAATCTTTGTACCTTATAACCAATTGTTACTACAACAGGTAAGTGGTAAGTATTTTTTTTTTTTTTTTTTTTTGTTACTTATTTGTACCCGTAGGTAGACTTGGTTTGCAGTCTGGTGACAAGCCACCGGCTGCTGGTCGCTGCGTGCGCGAGCGCCCTAAACCTACATGTTTTTGGTATTTGGAGATATAGTTGTTTTTGTTTTCTTTCTCCATAGGTAAAAGCAGTAAACAAAATAAAACTAAGAAGATGCTTCTATTGGTGAGTTAAATTTTAATTTCTACAAGATTAAAATGAGAGGAGACAGAAAATCAAAGAAATATGATTTAACAATGTTAAATGCTCTTGTCTTAATCCTAATGATAGGTTATCTATTATGCACTCTGAGTTACAGTTTTTGTATGAAAAGAGCTATGCAAATATAGCTCTGACTGATTAACCGATACGATCTGATAATACATTTGCAAATCTGGTTAAGTTTGGAGTAAAGCCTGATTATCGGCTGAATGACTGTGTGTGTCAAGAGGAGTGACCTTAGCACACTACACTGAAGGTTGAAAAGATCAGGAGACTCATTGGGGAAACTGAATAACTAACCAATGTGCAGATCAATTTGTTATATATTGCATTGATGCACCATTTATTTAAAACTAAGAGAATAACAGCAGTTCTGTCTGCTACTGCTTTAATCAGTTTGAAAAATTATGATTGTAAGAAAAATAAAAACAAAACACCATTGGATTTTGCAAGCAAGACTTACATTCTTTTTTCCTTCCTCTCAGGCGGAGTGTGGAAGGAGACTGAGGCAGATAAGGACGGGCCCAGATTACCATCGTGGGGACATTGTGAAGATGCTGACGGCTTCATTTCAACGAGCAATAATTTGAGTGTGACTATACAACGGAAAGAGGATCATCTGCCTGAAACCACGCCACAAAGGTCCTGTCAATGGCCTTCACAGCTGTCAAGGTTGCAGAAAGATCCATAGCGGGAAATCAACCATTACAAAAAGGTCCCGAATCCAGGATTCATCAACAGTGCCCACTAACCACTAGTGAACTCTTTTGCTGGTCATCTGGCGAGGTGATTGAAGCAGTGGGACAACGAATTGTTAAAAACACGGTTTTAGACGTCATAACTTGTAACCACTTTTCTTTTATGATGCCTTTTTGGGCATCAAAAGTGGGGAATGATGGAAAAATTCTATGCTACGCTGAGCTATATGAATTTTGATGTATATGAATTTTTCATATTATATATATATATATACTGTATATATATATACACACACAGTGGGGCAAAAAAGTATTTAGTCAGCCACCAATTGTGCAAGTTCTCCCACTTAAAAGATGACAGAGGTCTCCAATTTTTGTCACAGGTATACCTCAACTATGAGAGACAAAATGAGAAAAAAAAAAATCCAGAAAAACACATTGAAGGATTTTTAATGAATTAATTGGTAAATTCCTCGGTAAAATAAGTATTTGGTCACCTACAAACAAGCAAGATTTCTGGCTCTCACAGACCTGTAACTTTTTCTTTAAGAGGCTCCTCTGTCCTCCACTTGTTACCTGTATTAATGGCACCCGTTTGAACTCGTTATCAGTATAAAAGACACCTGTCCACAACCTCAAACAGTCAGACTCCAAACTCCACTATGGCCAAGACCAAAGAGCTGTCAAAGGACACCAGAAACAAAATTGTAGACCTGCACCAGGCTGGGAAGACTGAATCTGCAATAGGTAAGCAGCTTGGTGTGAAGAAATCAACTGTGGGCGCAATTATTAGAAAATGGAAGACATACAAGACCACTGATAATCTCCCTCGATCTGGGGCTCCACGCAAGATCTCACCCCGTGGGGTCAAAATGATCACGAGAACGGTGAGCAAAAATCACAGAACCACACAGGTGGACCTAGTGAATGACCTGCAGAGAGCTGAGACCAAATTAACAAAGGCTACCATCAGTAACACACTACGCCGCCAGGGACTCAAATCTTGCAGTGCCAGACGTGTCCCCCTGCTTAAGCCAGTACATGTCCAGGCCCGTCTGAAGTTTGCTAGAGAGCATTTGGATGATCTAGAAGAGGATTGGGAGAATGTCATATGGTCAGATGAAACCAAAATAGAACTTTCTGGTAAAAACTCAACTTGTTGTGTTTGGAGGAGAAAGAATGCTGAGTTGCATCCAAAGAACACCATACCTACTGTGAAGCATGGGGATGGAAACATCATACTTTGGGGCTGTTTTTCTGCAAAGGGACCAGGATGACTGATCTGTGTAAAGGAAAGAATGAATGGGGCCATGTATCGTGAGATTTTGAGTGAAAACCTCCTTCCATCAGCAATGGCATTGAAGATGAAACATGGCTGGGTCTTTCAGCATGACAATGATCCCAAACACACGGCCCGGGCAACGAAGGAGTGGCTTCGTAAGAAGCATTTCAAGGTCCTGGAGTGGCCTAGCCAGTCTCCAGAGCTCAACCCCATAGAAAATCTTTGGAGGGAGTTGAAAGTCCCGTGTTGCCCAGCGACAGCCCCAAAACATCACTGCTCTAGAAGAGATCTGCATGGAGGAATGGGCCAAAATACCAGCAACAGTGTGTGAACACCTTGTGAAGACTTACAGAAAACGTTTGACCTCTGTAACTAAGTAACTTCTTCTAACAAAGTTAGAAAGCTAACTACTTTAAAGCTAACTACTTTAACTAAGTAACTTCTTCTAACAAAGTTAGAAAGCTAACTACTTCTAACAAAGTATTGAGATGAACTTTTGTTATTGACCAAATACTTATTTTCCACCATAATTTGCAAATAAATTCATTAAAAATCCGACAATATGATTTTCTTGATTTTTTTTTTCTCATTTTGTCTCACATAGTTGAGGTATACCTATGATGAAAATTGGAGACCTCTCTCATCTTTTAAGTGGGAGAACTTGCACAATTGGTGGCTGACTAAATACTTTTTTGCCCCACTGTATATATACAGTATATACTGTATATATAAAGCTTAATGTGTATACTGACTCAGGAAATCCTATTACCATATTTGGAGTTGTTGAGCAGTGGAAAAAACGGATTGAAGGATACCGATGTAACTTTGGTTATCAACTGGGAATATCCACTTCTATCACTGTGACTGCGTCCAGCCCTATCACTAATGTCAACTGGTTTCCTGCATGCAGCCAACAGATACAATCTGAGTCATGAATGAAATAATCAAGAGGCTCAGCAAACTTTATCAACTGAGTCATGAATATATATATATATATATATATATATATATATATATATATATATATAGCCAGAATCACTCTGTTAGTTAAAGTAGAACTGAACGGCATTGAATGGCACTGGGTGATAGTACATACAATTATAAAGATAATTTATCATTGGCACCCCCTCCACAAATCCCGGAATCTTGGAGAAAATCGCGATTTTGAATTTCCCGCCCTGAAAAATCAGACAAATCCGCTGAAGTGCAGCCGGAGTCCCGCGTGACGTCACGAGTGTGACCCAGTCCTCATGTTTACCATTGCGAGCACGTCGACACTGGTTGTTTTTGGTGCATTTTGTCGTGATAGTTGACTACAAAACGCTTCCAACACCTGGGAAGATCTGTTCAGTGGCCAAGGAAAGCTGTCATGGCGACGAAAGAAAAGAAAGGGGGAGGAAAAGCGACCGGGAAGCGATGTGTTTCTAGATATACAGTGATCCCTCACTTATCGCGTTTAATGGGGACCAGAACCGACCGCAAAAAGTGAAAAACCGCGAAGTAGCGTCCCCCCCCCCCCCAAGGGTGTCACAAGCACTATTTTGCACAAAAAGGCACAAGAGAACACCGAAAAGTGCCACTAAGCAACACGAGCGATAAAGAACAATGAATGCGGTCTTCCTTCGCTGGGTAAAACGTCTCGGCCAATCAGCTTGCGAGGTAGAACGTCTCGGCCAATCAGCTTGTGAGATTCCTGAGCGGTGAAGAGGTGGGTGGAGAGGAGTGGAGCGGTGGTCAGAGAGGTAGATTTTCAGTTGTGCGGGCTCTCCGTGTTGATACCTGATGTTCTAATGTAGTCTCCCTGCCTTCTCCCTGCCTTCTACATTAGAACATCAGGTATCAACACGGAGAGCCCGCACAACTGAAAATCTACCTCTCTGACCACCGCTCCACTCCTCTCCGCCCACCTCTTCACCACTCGGGAATCTCGCAAGCTGATTGGCCGAGACGTTTTACCTCGCAAGCTGATTGGCTGAGACGTTTTACCCAGCTTCGCTCCCTGCCGAGCGCCTATACCCAGCGAAGGAAGACCGCATTCATTGTTCTTTATCGCTCGTGTTGCTTAGTGGCACTTTTCGCTGTTCTCTTGTGCCTTTTTGTGCAAAATAGTGCTTGTGACGCCCTTGGGGGGGGGGGGGTGACGCTACTTCGCGGTTTTTCACTTTTCGCGGTCGGTTCTGGTCCCCATTAAACGCGATAAGTGAGGGATCACTGTAATAAGTTGGAAAAATGCTGATGGGTTTTTTTTTTCCCCCCCTTTCTTTTTTATTGTTAATTTTCCTTATCCTAACACCCCAAACATGCCACAGTAAAGACTCACCATTCTGTATTCAATAAGCGACTCTCCTCCCCATCACTGCTGCGGTCTGAGTCGGTGCCGGAATCCCCCGAAAATTCTGGCTCTAATCTGTACGGTTCGATGCCTCCCTCGCTCTCTTCCTGTTCACTTGACACTCCTGCATCCTCCTCCGTCTTGTCACCGATCCTGAATGCCTCTTCACTCTGAAAACTCTGGTGTTCTTGACTGCTGGAACTGCTATCATCTGCCATTGTTGTTTTGATAAGGGTCACACTCGTGACGTCACGCAGCGTCGTCTGCACTACTTCCGGTTTGTTTGGCACTGCCAGCCAGAGGCAAAAGTTTATCGGCTTATAGCTTGGCCATCGCACAGCCTAAAAATTTCTTTTATGTGTTGAAAAATACAATAGGTAATAAGGAATTAATCTGCTATTCTACTTTTTGGCAAAAAGGCGAGTTCAGTTCTACTTTAAGCCAATGCACTGCAGCAGTCTGTGAAAGCTGTACTCTCCATTGTCTTCTTCTGATCAGTGCATATTAAATTTGCTGAAACTTTGATCCTGCCTGATTTTTGATAAGGAATTTTTCCAACACTGACCCATCCGTGAAACCACTATTATGTATATTTTCCATAATCCTGGGGCCATTTTACTCAATTGTGTGTTCTGCACTCCGCACTCTTATGTACACAGTTCCATCCATGAAGTCACTACCATACCTGTGTATATACCTATGGGGTATTTTTATTTTTATTTCAGTCGTATGTTTAATCGTGTGTTCTGTAACTGTGTTTTATTCAAATTCTTCTCTCTTACTTTATTGCGCAGTAGCCTGGTGGAGCACCCACAATTTCGTTGTGCTGTACAATGACAATAAAGCCTATTCTATTCTATTCTAAAATTGGACTTTAATTCAAAACTAGCAGTAATCTCGATTGCGCCAGAGAGACTTTTAAAACTAAAAGAAGACAAAGAGGACTTTTACAGCAAAGTGAGATTTTTGTCCAGCGGGGTAGGCAGATGGATTTCATTTCCAAGTAAAGGTAAGACCGTGCGTGCATCGTTGATGTAAATACTTAAATTTGTAATAAATGAGTGTAAATAGTGGAGCTGCAACACACACACACACAGAGATGCAGCTCTCTGAGCCACTAATTTATGTTCTTCTTTGGCCAAGAACAAAGGATAATGATATAAAAGTATAATCCCCCCCTCAAAAAAAAAAAAAAAGCCAACTGCTTTGTAAAATAACTTAATACATTATACTTGTGTAACCAAGGGTCTTTGCACATTGTCTGTACTCAAGGAGAGTTACAAAATGAAAATATGGATTTTTATTACTTATTTTTATTATCTTTTCAGTGTATTCCATTAAGAGGTAATTCAATAAAATACCTTACACTTATTTGGTAAAATTATTTATTAAATCTTATTTTAAAAATGTGAGATTAGCAAATTACAAAACCATGCAAGCTTTCAACTGCATGTTGAATTTAAACTTAATCTACTGGGTTCATATAATTTGTAAATCTGACAGTGCCTCACCAGCCGTGAACCTCACCACATGCCACTGACTGCAACTGCAAATGAATGCAACTGAAGTCAGTGGACATGAGGTTTAAATGTTAAGCATGCTTTTTGGCACTGGGGGGGGGGGGGCACCATCAAAAAATACAACTGTACATATTGGTGACTGTTGCTTTTTTTGTGCCTCAGCGGCATCAATACACAAGTCATGATAGACAACCTGGTACAGGTGGATCATGGCAGCAAACTGTTCTTCGACTATCAACAACAACTGCAGTTTGTTTCTGTGCCCTCTTCTGTAGCAGCCTGTGTTTATGCTGATGCTAATCAGCATAAAATCACTTAGCATAAAATCATCATCTGGAATGTTGGAGGACTGCATGTTCGAGCCTCTGCTTAGTTTGCTTATCTTTATGTGTAGGCAAAACCTAAACAAACAGTTCTGGATGAAATAGAAGGTGGAGGCATCTGTGGCTGTTAAGAAGCTATCAAGGTGCACAGCAAATGTATAAAAGTGTACCGTACCGAACCGTACCGAACTGGTACTAGTGGAAAAGGGGCTAATATGTCAACAACACTGTCAACAAGGGGAAATTCAAGCCCCTTTGAAGTGCAATTATCAGCTATAAACATAAACAAATCATCAAGGGAAGTGACTTTTGAACTATTTTCTTCAAATAGCTGCAGTTTGGCACAATAACCAAGCCTTAAGGGCCATCCACACCAGGCAGGATAAAAATAATTTAAAAATTATAGTTTTATAAGTCATTCTAACTGAAATGAATGGCAGAGTCCACACTACAGCGATAACCATAACGAAAGTGGCAGACAATATCATTAAGATCACTTTCAGAGTGCTTGTATGAACAATAAAAACACTTTAAGTCAATCAGAAAACATCTGACCAACACCATTCATCTGTTTTGACAGCAGGGCTGAAATGAATGACAGAAGCTGTGAACGTTTAACTCCCTGCTTTCATCAGGATCTGAGGGTGCTGTAGGAGGAGGAGGGGGAGAAATAATTAAATGGTAAATGGCATTCACTTGCATAGCCCTTGTTCTCATCTCTAGATGACCAAAGTGCTTCACAGATCCTGCTCTCCAGCCATTCACACACTGATGGCGGCCGAGCCACCATGCACAATTAGAATAATTAGATGCATAAAGCGGCCCTCTAAAACGGTTCTATGCATCCAAGCAGAAATTGTTGTCATTATCATTATTATTATTATCCTATTATTAATTACTTGCAAGCCAATGTGATTCTGTTTTGCATTATGCACTCACTTCAATCTACCTGTGTGAGTCCCCAGAAACTCTGGAGCCGAGAGAAAAATCAGGCGAATAATTTCACACTCTTTTTTTCTTTTTTTTCCCCTTTGCCTAAGGTACAGGTCTAGTTTTAAAAAAAAATCCTTTAAGATTACTGATGCAGCAGCAGCATGAACTGCCTCATTCTGCAGCAGGAGTATGGGGTGGTGTGAAGCCAGTGTGGAGTGTGTAGCTCATGTTTGGCTCTGCTGTTAAAGCGATATCATTCATCAGTGTGGATGCTTACTTAAAATGATTTTTAAAACTATAATTTTGTAGTTATCATTATCGTGCTTGGTGTGGATGGCCCTTTACTCATACTTCTGCTCACCTGGTTCAGATATTTCCCAGCGAAGAAGGTCTGGTACCCGGCGTGGGCCTTCAGTAAGGCAGGGAATGTGTGGGCCTCTTCACTCTTCTGCCAGGCTTTGCTGCTGCAGTTTCCCTTCAGGGTGTTGTTGCTGACGTGATGATTGTGTGGATACTTTCCTGTCAGGATGCTGGCTCGGCTGGGACAGCATAGCGGGCTGGCAACAAACTGTAATGTGTATTTTAAAGAAACCTCTTTTTAGTTATTTGATGGTAACTGACAGCGAGAAGAGAGGTCATCGTGTTGGGGGATACTTACCGCATTCCTGAATGAAATCCCTGCATCACCGATTAGCTTTTTTGTCTTGCTTAGGGGCTTCTGAAAGAGAAACATAGTGTGGTGATTATGCATTTGATATACAGTATATGATTTGCTGCTGTGTGAACAGTAGTGAGAGAGATCAGAGGTGGCAGAATAGTCAGAAACTGTACTCAGGTAAAAGTAGGATTACCCTATTCAGAGGCTGCACTAGACTTTTTTGTTATCCGTCATTTTGTCAGACAGGCTTGTAAAAATTCTGTCATTATCTATTATCTGTCTTTTTAACTGACTTTAATTAGATCACCCTCAATGTAATCTTTCAAATGACAGTCAGCTCTTTGAGAATTTTTAGTTACTGATGAAAAAATTCTGTCAATGAAGAACAAAGTTCAGTTAACGCAATCCCTGACCCTATGACAGCGTTTTGTTTTTTTTTAACCAGGGTTCACTGGAATGTGCAGGGTTCCATGGGAAATTGTCTAATTTCATTTCTTAATTGGTCCAAAATATTGCAAATGATCTGTCATTGTTGCACATGGGTTTGGAATTTTTATTTTCAATTTTCTGGACCAACTGAGATGTGAAATTAGACAGTTTCCAATTTCCAGTTGAAAAACACTGCACAATGATATTAATCACTGAAGTATAACTAAGAATAGTCACCCAAATAAGTTACTTGAGTAAGAGTAAAAAATATATTGGCTAGTCCGCTGCTGGTCATGACACCCAGGTATTTGTAGTCCTCCACTACCTCCACATCCTCCCCTCTAATCCACAATGGCTGTGAAGGCATCCTCTTTTTCCTGAAGTCAATCACCATCTCTCTGGTCTTGCTGATGTTCAGCCTCAGGTGATTCTGTTCGGTCCACTCCACTAATCTGCCTACCAGTGCCCTGTACTCCCCCTCCTCTCCCCCTCTTATACATCCAACAACAGCCAAGCCATGAGAGAATTCCTGCAGGTGACATGACTTGGTGTTGTACTGAAAGTCGGTGATGTATAAGGCAAAGAGAAAAGGAGAAAGCACAGTCCCCTGTGGAGCTCCTGTATCACTAACCACCACGTCAGACAAGACACTGCCCAGCCGGACAAACTGTGGCCTGAATCTCAGGTAATCAGCAATCCAGATCACAGACCTGTCGACCCCCATCACCTGCAGCTTCTCACCCAGCAGCAATGGCTGGATGGTATTAAAGGCACTGGAGAAATCAAAGAATGTAATTCTCAGTGTCTCCTCTGCCATCCAGGTGCAAATGGGCTCGTTGCAGCTGGTAGATGACAGCGTCTTCAACTGCTAAATGGGGCTGATATGCAAACTGCATACTGCTACCGTTTTAGACAGTTGTGTGTTACAGTGGTAATTGGTGGTTTGGTTCTCAAATTTTGTATTTGAATATTCACTTTCCCCCCAAATTGCTCAATTCTGATAAAAGTTAATTACGGATTTACAGACGTGGACAAAATTGTTGGTACCCCTCTGTTAATGAAAGAAAAACCCACAATGGTCACAGAAATAACTTGAATCTTGGTAATAAATAAAAATTCTACGAAAATTAACCAATGAAAATCAGACAATGCTTTTCAATTGTGGTTCCACAGAATTATTAAAAAAAACAAAAAAAAAACCTCATGAAACAGGCCTGGACAATTTTTTTTTTTTTTTGATTTTGTATACTTTATTGATCCCCAGAGGGGAAATTGAGGTTATCCACCTGGATGGATGAAGCAGCCACGGTACGGTGCTATCCCTTAGCCATTCACACACACATTCACACCTAGGGCCACTTTAGAGTCTCCAATTAACCTAACCAATGGTACACCCTAGAAAAGATTGAAAATAATGTGACCATAGGGACATGTTCAACTAAGATGTGTCCTCTAATTAACACCACAGGTGTCTACAAACTTGTAATCAGTCAGTTGGCCTATTTAAAGGGTGACAAGTAGTCACTGTGCTGTTTGGTGACATGGTGTGTACCA
This sequence comes from Pholidichthys leucotaenia, assembly GCA_020510985.1. Classification (NCBI taxonomy): domain Eukaryota; kingdom Metazoa; phylum Chordata; class Actinopteri; order Cichliformes; family Pholidichthyidae; genus Pholidichthys; species Pholidichthys leucotaenia. Next base: position 180,518,090 of record CM035845.1, on the reverse strand, counting down.
CATTAAACATGGACCAGAGGAAGCAAAGGAGAGAGTTGTCTCAGGAGATTAGAAAGAAAATTATAGACAAGCATGTTAAAGGTAAAGGCTTAAGACCATCTCCAAGCAGCTTGATGTTCCTGTGACTACAGTTGCACATATTATTCAGAAATTTAAGATCCACGGGACTGTAGCCAACCTCCCTGGACGTGGCCGCAGGAGGAGACGGATAATACGAATGGTAACAAAAGAGCCCAGAACAACCTCTAAACACATTCATGGTGAACTCCAAGGTCAAGGTACATCAGTGTCAGATCGCACCATCCGTCATTGTTTGAGCCAAAGTGGACTTCATGGGAGAAGACCAAGGAGGACACCACTGTTGAAAACAAATCATAAAAAAGCCAGACTGGAATTTGCCAAACTGCATGTTGACAAGCCACAAAGCTTCTGGGAGAATGTCCTATGGACAGACGAGACAAAACTGGAACTTTTTGGCAAGGCACATCAGCTCTATGTTCACAGAAGCAAAAATGAAGCATATCAAGAAAAGAACACTGTCCCTACTGTGAAACATGGAGGAGGTTCTGTTATGTTCTGGGGCTGCTTTGCTGCATCTGGCACAGGGTGTCTTGGATCTGTGCAGGGTACAATGAACTTTCAAGAATATCAAGGTATTCTACAGAGAAATGTGCTGCCCAGTGTCAGACAGCTTGGTCTCAGTCGCAGGTCATGGGTCTTGCAACAGGATGATGACCCAAAACACACAGCTAAAAACACCCAAGAATGGTTAAGAGCGAAACATTGGACTATTCTAAAGTGGCCTTCTATGAGCCCTGATCTAAATCCTATTGAACATCTGTGGAAGGAGCTGAAACATGCCGTCTGGAGAAGGCACCCTTCAAACCTGAGACAACCGGAGCAGTTTGCTCATGATGAGTGGGCCAAACTACCTGCTGAGAGGTGCAGAAGTCTCACTGACAGTTACAGAAATCGTTTGATTGCAGTGATTGCCTCAAAAGGTTGTGCAACAAAATATTAAGTTAAGGGTACCATCATTTTTGTCCAGGCCTGTTTCATGAGTTTGTTTTTTAAAATAATTCTGTTGAACCACAATTCAAAAGCACTGTCTGATTTTCATTGGTTAATTTTCATTCATTCATTCACCTTCTTCCGCTTAATCCTTTCTGGGTCGCGGGGAAGCTGGAGCCTATCCCAGCATCTTTGGGCGAGAGGCAGGGTACACCCTGGACAGATCGCCAGTCCATTGCAGGGCCAACATAGAGAGACAGATAACCATTCACTCTCACAGTCATACCTAAGGACAATTTAGAATCCCCAGTTTGATGCCAATTAACCTAACTTGCATGTTTTTGGCATGTGGGAGGAAACCGGACAAATCCCGGAGTAAACCCACGCAGACACGGGGAGAACATGCAAACTCCACACAGATCACTGTTGGTCGGGGGCTGGGATCGAACCCAGGATCCCTCGGCCAAGGGTGAGTTGCTGTGCTTCCGCAGTGCTAACCACTGCTCCACCGCGCCGTCCCGGTTAATTTTCATAGAATTTTTATTTATTACCACTTTTGTCAGATTCAAGTTATTTCTGCGACCATTGTGGGTTTTTCTTTCATTAACAGAGGGGTACCAACAATTTTGCACACGTCTGTATGTTGGTGAAATTTACAGTGGGGTAAAAAAGTATTTAGTCAGCCACCAATTGTGCAAGTTCTCCCACTTAAAAGATGAGAGGTCTCCAATTTTCATCATAGGTATACCTCAACTGTGAGAGACAAAATGAGAAAAAAAAAAAATCCAGAAAATCACATTGAAAGATTTTTAAAGAATTTATTTGCAAATTATGGTGGAAAATAAGTATTTGGTCAATAACAAAAGTTCATCTCAATACTTTGTTATATATGCTTTGTTGGCAATGACAGAGGTCAAACGTTTTCTGTAAGTCTTCACAAGGTTTTCACACACTGTTGCTGGTATTTTGGCCAATTCCTCCATGCAGATCTCCTCTAGAGCAGTGATGTTTTGGGGCTGTTGCTAGGCAACACGGACTTTCAACTCCCTCCAAAGATTTTCTGTGGGGTTGAGATCTGGAGACTGGCTAGGCCACTCCAGGACCTTGAAATGCTTCTTACGAAGCCACTCCTTCAATGCCCGGGCGGTGTGTTTGGGATCATTGTCATGCTGAAAGACCCAGCCATGTTTCATCTTCAATGCCCTTGCTGATGGAAGGAGGTTTTCACTCAAAATCTCACGATACATGGCCCCATTCATTCTTTCCTTTACAAGGATCAGTCGTCCTGGTCCCTTTGCAGAAAAACAGCCCCAAAGCATGATGTTTCCACCCCCATGCTTCACAGTAGGTATGGTGTTCTTTGGATGCAACTCAGCATTCTTTCTCCTCCAAGCACGACAAGTTGAGTTTTTACCAAAAAGTTCTATTTTGGTTTCATCTGACCATATGACATTCTCCCAATCCTCTTCTGGATCATCCAAATGCTCTCTAGCAAACTTCAGATGGGCCTGGACATGTACTGGCTTAAGCAGGGGGACACGTCTGGTACTGCAGGATTTGAGTCCCTGGCGGCGTAGTGTGTTACTGATGGTAGCCTTTGTTACTTTGGTCCTAGCTCTCGCAGGTCATTCACTAGGTCCCCCTGTGTGATTCTGGGATTTTTGCTCACCATTCTCGTGGATCATTTTGACCCCACGGGGTGAGATCTTGCGTGGAGCCCCAGATCAAGGGAGATTATCAGTGGTCTTGTATGTCTTCCATTTTCTAATAATTGCTCCCACAGTTGATTTCTTCACACCAAGCTGCTTACCTATTGCAGATTCAGTCTTCCCAGCCTGGTGCAGGTCTACAATTTTGTTTCTGGTGTCCTTTGACAGCTCTTTGGTCTTGGCCATAGTGGAGTTTGGCGTCTGACTGTTTGAGGTTGTGGACAGGTGTCTTTTATACTGATAACGAGTTCAAACAGGTGCCATTAATACAGGTAACGAGTGGAGGACAGAGGAGCCTCTTAAAGAAGAAGTTACAGGTCTGTGAGAGCTAGAAATCTTGCTTGTTTGTAGGTGACCAAATACTTATTTTCCACCATAATTTGCAAATAAATTCTTTAAAAATCAGACAATGTGATTTTCTGGATTTTTTTTTTCTTATTTTGTCTCTCATAGTTGAGGTATACCTATGATGAAAACTGGAGACCTCTCTCATCTTTTAAGTGGGAGAACTTGCACAATTGGTGGCTGACTAAATACTTTTTTGCCCCACTGTACATAAACTGCAAATTTAGGAGAAAAATCTCACAAATCCACCAATTTTATGATAAAGTCACAGAATTTAATAAAAAAAAGTCAAAAATGTACACAAAATATTGCAAATTTATATGAAAATGAGTCAAGTTTACATGAAAAAAAGGTAAAATAGGGAATTAAATGGGGAAAAATGCATAGTAATATAGTAAATGTAGTAATGTCGTAAAATTACATAAACGGGTCTCAAATTAAAAAACTCAAATTTTATTAAAAAAAGTTTCAAACTTACAAGAAAAAGGTTCAAAAATTGTGAGAAAAGTCACATTTCTGAAAAACTTTGGTGCTGATGCAGTACACTGAGGAGGAGGAAAGACCATAACGAATATTTAGATATTCTCCCTGGATTACCCCTGAATATTCAAACAGTTGCTGGTATTTGGAAACCCCCCCCCCCAAAAAAAACAGTACATAATAATAAATCAAATATTCAGGGAAGAAAACGCCTGACTGAAATCGGTGTAATCAAAAGTAAATCAGAGTTACCCGAGTAAGAATTATTTTGCTTTCATCAGACAAATATATGCAGGCAATATCTTACCGTTTTATCCCGCAATAAAAGTAATCATGACGGTACAATCCTACAGAGGAAAGAAGGAATCTCCGTAGGATTGCTGGACTCACCCTCTGAGATAGGGTGAGGAGCTCAGTCGTCTGGGAGAGGCTCAGAGTAGAACCGCTGCTCCTCCACATTGAAAGGAGCCAGTTAAGGTGGTATGGGCATCTGATTAGGATGCCTCCCGAACGCCTCCCACTTGAGGTGTTTTGGGCACGTCCCACTGGGAGGAGACCCCAGGGCAGACCCAGGACTCGGTGGAGAGACCATGTCTCCCAGCTGGTATGGGAACGCCTTGGTATCCCCTCTGAAGAGCTGCAGCAGGTGGCTGGGGAGAGGGAAGTCTGGGCTTCTCTGCTTGAACTGCTGCCTCCGCGACCCGGACCTCCGGAAAAGCGGTAGAAGATGGATGGATGGACGACGGTACAATTTTGGAAAAAGAAATTTGTTGCATTTACCACTGGCCACTTCGATCTCGGCCCTGCTGCACATCTAGTAATCATTTCCTGACCACAACAGAGAGACGTACACAGATTTTCCACATCTGCCAGGCAGTGAACGTCTCACCGTTATAACTCCCAAACAACAACGTGTTTGTTGTATAAATGATAAGGCTGCTGACTCACCGGATTCCTAAATGACGGCTCAGATCCAGAATGAAAACAGCTAATTCAGACAGAAAAATAAAACAACGTCACGACCCTCAGGCCAGCTGAGCCTTACCAGACCCCCGATAGCGACGTCCAGGTCGTCGGTGAGGATGAGGACTATGTTGGGACTCTGGCTGACTGTGGTGGCGCCGCTCAGGTGGACCCATCCAGCCGCACAGATGAGGACACAACTCAGCCAGGTCAGCCTACAACTGCGACATGAGCCCATTTTTTATTTATTTAACTACAGAACACTGAATCCGTCAGTATCTACATTCAGTCCCGAGCTGTATCACAGCATGGAGGATTTTTTTTTTTTTTTTTTTTAATGTCCGCCCTGAAGAGGAAAACCCAGCTCGACCCCGTTCCTGACTACACTTCCCTGTTTAACGGTCAGATGCTGCTCCGCTACGGAAGCCCTGCCAGCTGATTTGAAGACGCGCAGGCACCCCGCCCCCTCATTAATAATGAATAAAGACTACAAAAAAAAAAAATCATAACAACAGGCTTTAATACACTTACTTATGTAATAAATAACACATCTTAATACTTTATGCATCACTTTTAAAATATGTAGGCTACCCTGAAATATTGGGCAGATTAACTTTTCTCTACATGACAGAATATTTACCATAAGGGCCAGGTGGAGTCAGATGCATTATACGTTTGTGGTTATTGGCAAACTTCTTCTTCTTCTTCTTTTAGATTTGATTGGCGGTTGGCAACCAGCTTACAGGTGCATTACCGCCACGTACTTCACTCTACGTATATCATCACTCTATATATCTTCTGGCCCTCAATTCAAAGTTGTCTTGTGTAGCTATTTTTTTTTTTTTTTGTCTTTTCTTTCTTGTAAACATGTACATGATTACACATAAATGTTGGCCATAGATTTTTGTTAATTCAAATGATTTTTTTAATTTTTTTTAAATCTATGGACATTTTTATTTATTTGCTGTGCTTATTTTTCAACTGAGATGGGACATACTGTAGCTCTGTACAGTCAGCTCATTGTATTTTTAATTTCTTTTTTAAATGTATACACCTTGTGGTTTTTACCCATTTAATTATGACTTTTCCATCTCAGTTTCTTTTCAGCAGAGATGCATATATCACATAATCAATACCATATGTTAAAATAGCAATAATAAAACGTTAGTATTGCTGCTCTAATTAGTTTTGTTATTGTTGTACACATACACTTGTTTAATTATCTATTTTTGTCTTTGTTACTTATTGCTATTATATTTATGTTTTTGCTTTGCATACCTATTTACTTATTGAATTTTTGTTATTATTTTAAGATGGTCTATTTGAAGAACTCAAAACCTATTCTTAAACAAAAATATAAAAATCCATTATTTCAATCGTGTTGGAGGACGTGGACGATCTGGCGTTTATTTTAAAGTGGACGCTGATTGGTTGTAAGACCTTAGTCTTCTCTCTGATTGGACAATACGGTCACCCCGCAGCTCAGTGCACCTGCCACACCTGTTGCGCGACCCTAAAAAAAGTTTGGCAGCGGTTGAGGAGTCCAGCAGTGTGGGCTGGACCATTGTGCCGTTACAGAGGGGAGGTTTGACTATTCCAGCCCTGAACAATCAGGCAGGAATGTGAAAACCGTCAGACGGGTTCCTACCTTTTTTAAGGTGAGTAATGGTGCGGTCCAGCAGGAACTCTATCCTCAAAACTCTTAAAGAAAACTTTTCAACACTGGCTGAAAGTTGTTCTTAAAAACTATGCAGCTAATACGTAGAAAAACATTTATCCGGTCAGGCATTTAATTTTGATTGTTTGATGTTCGTCAGATTATGGCGTCGAAGCTCAGTTCAAACGGGAATCAACTGTTGGAAGTTGACATATGCGACGGTGGCGTGTGCCCCGGTGAGGAGGCGAGGGGCGTTTGGCTGGACTCCGTTGCCTCCCTCAAGGATGACTTCTACGGCTCTCAGCGGTGGATCAGCCCTGCCGAGCCGCCGAATGACACATCATCGTCATCATCATCATCATCAGAGAAGGGGGATCCTCCCGAGACAGCCACCGCCACGCAAAGGAGCAACCCAGCTGGTGACAGCGACTCTGAACCCCTCGGCGATGGAGTTAAAGCCCCGAAGACCTCCATCGTGGACTGTCTGCTTGTGGAGCTTTACGACACGTATAGTGGGGGCAGCAGGAGGAGCGCGGACAGCTGGGACAGCTCCACCGAGGCCTCCGGGTCAGACGCTTTCCTGGGCAGAAGTAACTCTGGGTCCAGCTTCCTGCAGGAGCTGCAGGAGAGGCACACCAGGAGGCACCAGATGAACTACCTAGCTCAGAAGGGTGAGTGGCACAGGTTCTTCAGAGAGAGAGATAATTCAGAACTAATTGAAATATTGATTCATCTAGAACTTTATAAAGCAGTCATCAGAGGAGGTAGTAACTGTCAATCAGGCACTCAACTAGCTTTCACAAAATTGAGCTTTGCCGAGTCCTTTTTTTGTAGGATGGTTTTTTCTTTCACGAGTACATTTATGAAGAAGACATACTTTATTACTTTATTGTTGTTATTTCACTGATCTGAAAAATAATTGTTCATACAAGAATTGACTGCATCTTTTATCATTTTAGTAAATTTATTATACTAGTGCATACAAGTGCATGCCCGTAGAAACCAAGTATAAGCAAGTATTTCTGCATGCCCGTAGAAAGCAGGTGTAAGCAAGCACATCACCACTCATTCAGTAATGCCTGCCTTTTATCTTTGATGATGTCAAAGGGAGTCCTATGATCTTTGACGATGCCATAGTGAGTCTCATGATCTTTGATGATGTCATAGCGAGTCATATAATCGTTGATGTTATAGCAAGTCATATGATCTTTGATGATGTCATAGCGAGTCCTATGCGCCACACGTTAAGTGATGCCTGCCTTTGATCTTGGATGATGTTATAGCAAATCCTATGATCTTTTATGATGTTATAGCGAGTCCTATGCACCACACATTCAGTGATGTCTGCCTTTGATCTTTGATGATGTTATAGTGAGTTCTATGATCTTCGATGATGTCATAGCGAGTCCTGTGATCATGATTGATGCCTGCCTTTGATCTTTAATGATGTCATAGCGAGTCCTATGATCTTTTAGTGAGTCCTATGATCGTGACATAGCGAGTCCTATGATCATCAGTAGCAAGTCCTAAGATCTTAGATGATGTCATAGCGAGGCGAGTCCTATGATCGTGAGTGATGCCTGCCTTTGATCTTTGATGATGTCATAGCGAGTCCTATGATCATGAGTGATGCCTGCCTTTGATCTTTGATGTCCTATGATCGTGATGCCTGCCTTTGGTCACACACAGACACACACACAGTTCTTGAATCACTCTATACTAGTGCATACCTGTGCATGCCCGTGCATACCCGTCCATGCCCCTAGAAACCAAGTATAAGCAAGTATTTCTGCATGCCCGTAGAAAGCAGGTGTAAGCAAGCACGTCACCACTCGTTCAGTAATGCCTGCCTTTTATCTTTGATGATGTCATAGGGAGTCCTATGATCTTTGATGATGCCATAGCGAGTGCTATGATCTTTGAAGACGTCATAGCGAGTGCTATGATCGTGAGTGATGCCTGCCTTTGATCTTTGATGTCCTATGATCGTGATGCCTGCCTTTGGTCACACACAGACACACACACAGTTCTTGAATCACTCTATACTAGTGCATACCTGTGCATGCCCGTGCATACCCGTCCATGCCCCTAGAAACCAAGTATAAGCAAGTATTTCTGCATGCCCGTAGAAAGCAGGTGTAAGCAAGCACGTCACCACTCGTTCAGTAATGCCTGCCTTTTATCTTTGATGATGTCATAGGGAGTCCTATGATCTTTGAAGACGTCATAGCGAGTGCTATGATCGTGAGTGATGCCTGCCTTTGATCTTTGAAGATGTCATAGCGAGTCCTATGATCTTTGATGTCATCATATAGACACCATAGGCTGATGGCATAGTGAGTCCTATGATGCCTGCATTTGATCTTTGATGATGTCATAGCGAGTCCTATGATCGTGAGTGATATAGAGTGAAGAACGTGGTGGTAATGCACCTGTAAGCTGGTTGCCAACCGCCAATCAAATCTAAAAGAAGAAAAAGAATTATATAGAGTGATATAGTATAGAGTCTATATGGTGTCTATATGACATCATATAGACATCATGTAGAGATCATAGGCACATCATAGGTGATCCTATGATCTTTTAGCAAGTCCTATGGTCGTGACAGACAGACAGACACACACACACACAGATTTCTTGAATTATATAGGGCCTGAAAAGGATAAAGTGGAAGAAGATGGATGGATGGATTATATATACTGTAATTCAAGAAATCTCTGTGTGTGATGTCTGGCAGAGATTTTCCTATGATCCTGTCTGACAGATGTTCCTCTGATCTCTACATGATGTCTATATGACATCGTGTAGAGATCATAGGAACATCTGTCTACATGATGTCTATATGACATCATGTAGACACCATAGTATAGAGTGATTCAAGAAAATCTGTGTGTGTGTCTGTGTGTGATCAAAGGCAGGCATCACTCACCATCATATGACATCAAAGATCAAAGGCAGTCTTCACTCACACTCACTCACGATCATAGGACATCAAAGATCAAATGCAAGCATCACTCACAATCATAGGACTCGCTATGACATCATCAAAGATCACAGGACTCGCTATGAGATCATCAAAGATCAAATGCAGGCATCATAGGACTCACTATGCCATCAGCCTATGGTGTCTATATGATGACAGCATCAAAGATCATAGGACTCATTATGACATCTCCAGAGATCAGAGGCAGGCATCACTCATGATCATAGGACTCGCTATGACATCATCAAAGATCATAGGACTCCCGATGACATCATCAAAGCACAAAGGCAGGCATTACTGAACGAGTGGTGATGTGCTTGCTTACATCTGCTTTCTGTGGGCTTGCAGAAATACTTGCTTATACTTGGTTTCAACGGGCATGGACGTGTATGCACTAGTTGAAACCAAAGTTGAAATTGTTTTCTACTGGCATTAGATTTACTAGTGCATACCCATACACGCCCGTAGAAACCAAGTATAAGCAAGTATTTCTGTATGCCTGTAGAAAGCAAATGTAAGCAAGCATTTCTTCTTCTTCTTTTAGATTTGATTGGCGGTTCTTGTTCTTTTTCTTCTTCTAGATTTGATTGGTGTTTGGCAACCAGCTTACAGGTGCATTACTGCCACGTACTTCACTCCATACCATCATTGTCTATCTTTGTATCAGGAGTTCTTATAAGGTTGGCAACCTGGCCTGCATTTGATCTTTGATGATGTCATAGCCAGTCCTATGATCTTTGATGATGTCATAGCAAGTCCTATGATTCTGAGTGATGCCTGCCTTTGATCTTTGATGATGTCATAGAGAGTTCTATGATCTTTTACCAAGGCCTATGATCGTGACAGACAGACACACAGAGATTTCTTGAATTACACTACCGTTCAAAAGTTTGGGGTCACCCAGACAATTATTTTGTGTTTTCCATGAAAAGTCACACTTATTTACCACCAAGAGTTGTAAAATGAATAGAAAATATAGTCAAGACATTGACAAGGTTAGAAATAATGATTTGTATTTGAAATAATAATTTTTTCCTTCAAACTTTGCTTTCGTCAAAGAATCCTCCATTTGCAGCAATTACAGCATTGCAGACCTAACATGATTGCACAAGGGTTTTCTAATCATCCATTAGCCTTCTGACGCAATTAGCAAACACATTGTACCATTAGAACACTGGAGTGATAGTTGCTGGAAATGGGCCTCTATACACCTATGTAGATATTGCACTAAAAACCAGACATTTGCAGCTAGAATAGTCATTTACCACATTAGCAATGTATAGAGTGTATTTCTGATTAGTTTTAAGTTATCTTCATTGAAAAAAAGTGCTTTTCTTTCAAAAATAAGGAAATTTCTAAGTGACCCCAAACTTTTGAACGGTAGTGTATATATGAGTGATTTCATTTATTACTACCTGTTTCTCGTTTATGATACTAGTGCATTCCTGTGCATGCCCGTGTATACCCGTGTATGCCCATAGAAACCAAGTATAAGCAAGTATTTCTGCATGCCCATAGAAAGCAGGTGTAAGCAAGCATGTCGGCACTCGTTCAGTGATGCCCAGCTTTGATCTTTGATGGTATCATAGCGAGTCCTGTGATCATGAGTGATGACTGGCTTTGATCTTTGATGATATCATAGTGAGTCCTATGATTTTTGATGATGGCATAGCGAGTCCTATGATCTTTGATGATGTCATCGTGAGTCCTATGATCATGAGTGATGCCTGCATTTGATCTTTGATGATGTCATAGCGAGTCCTATGATTGTGAGTGATGCCTGCCTTTGATCTTTGATCAAGAATCAAGAACTTTATTTGCCATTTGTACTCAAACATACAGTTTAAGCACATAGGAATTAATTGTGCAAAGCCATAAGTCAATAAATAATTAAAAATGGAATACTCCAATAAAAACAATGCTATCCTAATTTTAAAACGCACTATAAGTACCCAATAAATTACTATAAAAAGAGGCCACTATAAACTGCAGTGCTTTCCTATTTGGATTGTGCTATTGACTGTTACAGTCCTTTACCTAATATTCGCCATCAGTCTCACTGCGGCAAGGAAAAAACTATTATAAAAACATGCTTTATGGGTAATAATACTGTCTGCTCTACTTTTTCTCAGGATATATACTGTCTCTCTGTGCCTGAGAAGAGTATGGGCTGGATGGTGTTTATCTGTAATGATTTTATGTGCTTTTTTTCCTGCAACATTGTGTGTATATAGTGTCTATTGATGGCAGTTCAGTCCTGATGATTCTCTCTGCTGTCCTTACCACTTTCTGGAGAGCTTTCCGCTCTACCTGAGTGGTGTTCCCATACCACGCAGTGATGCCCATTGCGAGGATGCTCTCCACCAAACCTCTATAGACTAGTGTGAGGGGATGACGACTCACCCCAGCCTTCCTGAGCAGTCGATGTCCTATGATCATGAGTGATGCCTGCCTTTGATCACACACAGACACACACACACACACACACACACACACACACAGATTTTCTTGAATCACTCTATACTATGGTGTCTATACAGTATGTCGCCATATAGACATCATGTAGACATCATAGGCACATCATAGGTGATCCTATGGTCTTTTAGCGAGTCCTATGGTCGTGACAGATTTCTTGAATTATACGTATATAGAGTGATGGTTTGGATTATTAAAGGGTATACCTGGATAGTTTATGTTTTATTTTCCTTTGACATTTTTAAGAGAAAAATGTCCCAAGTTGTTAGAGCAAAGTTGCAAATTTGCAAGAATAGTCACTGATTTATCCCAAAAAGTCACAAATTTATGAGCAAAAGCCATAAATTTACAAGGAAAAAAAACCTTAAATTTCTGCAAAAATACTCACAAATTTACAGTATGAGAATAAAGTCTACAATGTACAAGAAATACATCACAAATTTACAAGAAAAAAAAGCTGTAAATTATTGACGGGAAAAGGTGTCACAAATCTATGAGGGAAAAATACAGTCACAAATTATAATGAAAAACCTCACAAACAAACTGGTGAGAGTAAAGTTGTTATGAACTATTCGTGTAACTTTTTTAGTACTCCTTATACTTGAATATTTAATATTGTAAGGTTATGAGACTTATTCTTCATCTTATTTTTTCAGCTGTTCTCTTTAAGGGTCACCATAGCAGATCATCTGCCTCCATCTCACCTTGTCCCTTGCATCTTCCTCTGTAACACCAACCTTCTTCATGCCCTTCTTCACTACATCATGAATCATGTGGTCTTCCTCTTTTCCTCCTGCCTGACAGCTTCATCTTCAACATCCTTTGTCCAATATATCCACTATCCATCCACTGCACATGTCAAAACCATCTCAGCCTTGTCTGTCTTATTTTGTCCCCAAGCGCTTAACTTGAGCTGTCTCTCTGATACAGTATCTCACAAAAGTGAGTACACCCCTCACATTTTTGTAAATATTTTATTATATCTTTTCATGGGACAACACTGAAGATATGACACTTTGGTACAATGTAAAGTAGTCAGTGTACAGCTTGTATAACAGTGTAAATTTGCTGTCCCCTCAAAATAGCTCAACACACAGCCATTAATGTCCAAACCGCTAGCAACAAAAGTGAGTACACCCCTAGTGAAAATGTCCAAATTGTGTCCAAAGTGTCAATATTTTGTGTGGCTGTGGGAACCCCCACAACAGACTGGACAGGCACAGCAATGTGTGTATTAATGTCTACAGACAGCCCGCTTCTCCTGGCTTTTTCCGGCTCACTACTGTGATGTTAATGTGCCATTCATGCATTGTGTTCATGCTTCCTGTCCTTACTGTGTCTATACACTGATGACAATATGTAGATGTGCCTTGTAACCTCTTTTGTCCTGCAGTTCTGGAGCAGAGGTGAATCTTGGCTTGCAATCTCCTTATTGTTATGTGTGTCTCTCAAATGCAAATGCCCATACCTACTGCTGTGAATGCCTTTCATGTATTGTCTGTAGTTGGGTATATAAGCTGCATTATTCTGTAAATCTCCCTCTCATTCCTTCAACTGCTGCTGACACACACATCCTGTGTCTCTTTGCTGAGAGCCTGAGGACCCGCTCCAGTCTGCTCACACAAGGGCTGGAGCGGAGTTCCTGTGACGGCGGTATGATGATAAACCTATTTAAAACTCTCACTTCGCTGCTTATTTTATCAACCGCCGCATGGCCACCATTATTTTCCAGCACTGCCTTAACTCTCTTGGGCATGGAGTTCACTCGAGCTTCACAGGCTGCCACTGGAATCCTCCTCCACTCCTCCATGACGACAGCACGGAGCTGGTGGATGTTAGAGACCTTGCACTCCTCCACCTTCCGTTTGAGGATGCCCCACAGATGCTCAATAGGGTTTAGGTCTGGAGACATGCTTGGCCAGTCCATCACCTTTACCCTCAGTTTCTTTCGCAAGGCAGTGGTCATCTTGGAGGTGTGTCTGGTGGTTGTTATTATGCTGGAATATTGCCCTACAGCCCAGTTTCCGAAGAGAGGGGATCATGCTCTGTGTCAGTATGTCACAGTACATGTTGGCATTCATGGTTCCCTCAATGAACTGTAGCTCCCCAGTGCCGGCAACACTCATGCAGCCCCAAACCATGACACTCCCACCACCATGCTTGACTGTAGACAAGTCACACTTGTCTTTGTACTCCTCACCTGGTTGCCACCACACACGCTTGACACCATCTGAACCAATTAAGTTTATCTTGGTCTCATCAGACCACTGGACATGGTTCCAGTAATCCATGTCCTTAGTCTGCTTGTCTTCAGCAAACTGTTTGCAGGCTTTCTTGTGCATCATCTTTAAAAGGGGCTTCCTTCTGGGACAACGGCCATGCAGACCAATTTGATGCAGCGTGCAGCATTTGGTCTGAGCACTGACAGGCTGACCCCTTCCCACCCCTTCAACCTCTGCAGCAATACTGGCAGCACTCATACGTCTATTTTCAAAAGACAACCTCTGGATATGATGCTGAGCACGTGCACTCATCTTCTTTGGTCGACCATGGTAAGGCCTGTTCTGAGTGGAACCTGTCCTGTTAAACTGCTGTATGGTCTTGGCCACCGTGCTGCAGCTCAGTTTCAGGGCGTTGACAATCTTCTTATAGCCTAGGTCATCTTTATGTAGAGCAACAATTCTTTTTTTCAGATCCTCAGTTCTTTGCCATGAGGTGCCATGTTGAACTTCCAGTGACCAGTATGAGCGAGTTTGAGAGTGATAACACCAAATTTAACACATTTGCTCCCCATTCACACCTGAGACCTTGTAACACTAACGAGTCACATGACACTGAGGAGGGAAAATGGCTAATTGGGCACAGTTTGGACATTTTCACTTAGGGGTGTACTCACTTTTGTTGCTAGCAGTTTAGACATTAATGGCTGTGTGTTGAGTTATTTTGAGGGGTCAGCAAATTTACACTGTTATACAAGCTGTACACTGACTACATTGTATCAAAGTGTCATATCTTCAGTGTTGTCCCATAAAAAGATATAATAAAATATTTACAAAAATGTGAGGGGTGTACTCACTTTTGTGAGTTACTGTATACTCATTTCTAATCTTGTACCTCCTAGTCACTCCCAGTGAGAGTCTTAGCATCTTGAACTCTGCCACCTCCAGCTCTGCCTTCTGTCTTTTGTGTCAGTGTCACTATCTCCAAACCATACATCATAGCAGGTCCCACTACCATCTTGTAAATTTTCCCTTTCACTTTAGCTGCCATCCTAGTGTCACAAAGAACACTTGACATTCCTCTCCACCCACTCCACCCTGCCTGCACTCTCTTCTTCACCTCTCACGTGCATTTTCCATTGCTTTGGATGGTTGAACCCAGGTATTTAAACTCATCTACTTTCACTACCTGTGCTTCTTGCATCTTCACCGTTACACCTACTCAGTTCACCTCCCCTCTGGCATTTATATACAGTATGGTGTAACTTCTTCTCTTCTTCATAAATTAGCCAACTTGTCATCACATGAGGTCAGTACCTAATAAATGTTATAAGGTTTTATTTGATGGCATTGCAATTACAGTGGGGCAAAAAAGTATTTAGTCAGCCACCAATTGTGCAAGTTCTCCCACTTAAAAGATAAGAGAGGTCTCCAATTTTCATCATAGGCATACCTCAACTATGAGAGACAAAATGAGGGGGGAAAAAAAATCCAGAAAATCACAATGAAGGATTTTTAATGAATTAATTGGTAAATTCCTCAGTAAAATAAGTATTTGGTCACCTACAAACAAGCAAGATTTCTGGCTCTTACAGACCTGTAACTTCTTCAAGAGGCTCCTCTGTCCTCCACTTACCTGTATTAATGGCACCTGTTTGAACTCGTTATCAGTATAAAAGACACCTGTCCACAACCTCAAACAGTCAGACTCAAAACTCCACTATGGCCAAGACCAAAGAGCTGTCAAAGGACACCAGAAACAAAATTGTAGACCTGCACCAGGCTGGGAAGACTGAATCTGCAATAGGTATGCAGCTTGGTGTGAAGAAATCAACTGTGGGAGCAATTATTAGAAAATGGAAGACATACAAGACCACTGATAATCTCCCTCGATCTGGGGCTCCACACAAGATCTCACCCCGTGGGGTCAAAATTATCACGAGAACGGTGAGCAAAAATCCCAGAACCACATGGGGGGACCTAGTGAATGACCTGCAAAGAGCTGGGACCAAAGTAACAAAGGCTACATCAGAAACACACTACGCCGCCAGGGACTCAAATCCTGCAGTGCCAGACGTGTCCCCCTGCTTAAGCCAGTACATGTCCATGCTCGTCTGAAGTTTGCTAGAGAGCATTTGGATGATCCAGAAGAGGATTGGGAGAATGTCATATGGTCAGATGAAACCAAAATAGAACTTTTTGGTAAAAACTCAACTTGTCGTGTTTGGAGGAGAAAGAACACCATACCTACTGTGAAGCATGGGGGTGGAAACATCATATTTTGGGGCCATTTTTCTGCAAAGGGACCAGGACGACTGATCCGTGTAAAGGAAAGAATGAATGTGGCCATGTATCGTGAGATTTTGAGTGAAAACCTCCTTCCACCAGCAAGGCCATTGAAGATGATACGTGGCTGGGTCTTTCGGCATGACAATGATCCCAAACACACCGCCCGGGCAACGAAGGAGTGGCTTCGTAAGAAGCATTTCAAGGTCCTGGAGTGGCCTAGCCAGTCTCCAGATCTCAACCCCATAGAAAATCTTTGGAGGGAGTTGAAAGTCTGTGTTGCCCAGCGACAGCCCCAAAACATCACTGCTCTAGAGGAGATCTGTATGGAGGAATGGGCCAAAATACCAGCAACAGTGTGTGAAAACCTTGTGAAAACCTACAGAAAACGTTTGACCTCTGTCATTGCCAACAAAAGATATATAACAAAGTATTGAGATGAACTTTTGTTATTGACCAAATACTTATTTTACCGAGGAATTTACCCATTAATTCATTAAAAATCCTTCAATGTGGTTTTCTGGATTTTTTTTTCTTATTTTGTCTCTCATAGTTAAGGTATGCCTATGATGAAAATTGGAGACCTCTCTCATCTTTTAAGTGGGAGAACTTGCACAATTGGTGGCTGACTAAATACTTTTTTACCCCACTGTATCTCCCCTGCTTCTGTTGTCTAAGAAGAAGTAAAACTGTCTATCTTTAAGTGGGAATTTGTGACCTTATTAATCACACAAAGCATGTGGTTTTGCTGTATCACTAAAGAAGAAACAAAATTACATTATGCATTACAAGGTTATTTCATGTTAACCCTGTGGAAGATCTCTATGCGACTGTTAGATTGGTATGCTGTGCTACTAGTTTGGCCCTTATCAGTAACTCCTCCCTCATTCACCCTCGTGGGGAAAAGCCTTCAACGTCACGTTTGTGTGATAAATGTTCAAAATTTTATTATCATAGCAACTATTCTGAAGTATGATTTCCTGACTGGTCATTAGCTGTGGACATTCACTAAGGAAACACAAAAGGAGGAGTGGTATAAAAACAAAAAAATTGTGTATGATACCTAGTCAGTCATTGGTTCTAATAAAAATGTCATACTCCAAACTGTGGTTAACATTGTGGCTAGGAGAAACGTAATTTCGTTCTACTGCACATGATTGGCTGTATGGATTGAATAACAATAAAGATGGCTTCTTCTTCTAGTTAGCTGCATACTGCCACTTTACTCAAGCACCAACGCCAACAATATTAAAGATCTTTATTATTTACACTAAACAAACCATAGAAAAAACTATTAAGTCATGAATTGTCTTTTATTCGTGTTTACCAAGCCCTCAAATTGTGACTTAAGTCAATCAATCAATCAGCTTTTATTGTCATGATGCTATGCATACAACTGTAGTGCAAGCAAGATGAAATTGCGTTTCTCTAGGCATCCGTATTGTAAAAAGAACAAATTTAAAAACACACTCACACCCCCCACCCCGACAGCTATTCGCACATCCCTGAGACACATTTGGATATGAAACAAATGTCTGACATGAAACAGAATCTAACTTAGCTTAGTTGAAAATGTTTACAGAAGTAAACCAGTAACAGGACCAGTATTACTGATGGAGTCAGAGCTGGTCAGTCTGACTGACATGAGCCATTTATGATTGGCTGCTTTCCATCAAGATATAATTAATTATGATGGAAGTTTAGAGTAATTATTGTTGTAAGAGCTAAGTACCTCCTTGGCACCAGAAGCTACATTTCAGGCAATTATATAAGGATTTTTTTTCACATCATCTTGGATATGTGGATGTTTAATATCATCCTAAATAAGGGAAAGCAGAAGTCAGATCAGCTGATCACCAAGCTCTGTAAATGATATTTGCTCGAGTTTCAACTTTTTTTTTATTGGATTATCAAGGTGATGTTCCGTAAGCAAGGATCTAATGAAGAGTTTGGAGGGCAGCTGTCATCTTTTGGCCAAATTATGACAATAGTTCATTCAACCAGTTTGAAACTTGACACTAGTCTGACTCAAGTCCCCAGCGCTACAGCTGCCAAGTTTGAAGTAGAACAGGTAAATGGTGTGGCTGAGAAACAGACAGATGGTTCTACAGACATTTTTTTTTTCAAATTATTAAGGAAGTATGACATGAAATCAGATCATAAAATAAGCCAAATGTGCTGGGTGTAAAGTTGCAGTCTAAGGCTTCTGTACACATAAACACACTTCATGGCTGGATGTGTCGCCCACTCATTTCATTCTTTGTGTTTCCTTCTGTGTTTCCTTGGAGTCTTAAACGGCATGTTGCTGTCATTGTTTCCTGTGTGTTAGAGTGGAATCCTACGGTCAACATGGGCAGGCCTGGCAGATCAGGATCTGCCTCACACACACACACACACACACACACACACACACACACACACACACACACACACACACACACACACACACGGCTTGGCAAAAATAAAACAATGAGGAGGGCTGCCACTTTGGAGGAAGAGGAAACGTGTTTAGATAGTGTCTCAAAGAACAGCCAAAACTAATCAAAGCATGCAGCCCTTTCTAATGTGTTTGGTGAAGGATGGTCAGTGGTGGGGCTTACATCCAGTTTGGTTAACATTATAAAGAATGATTGAGTCAGAAGCTGTGGAGTTTTTAAAGTAACTGATCCAGTAAGCTAAAACTGCAGTATTGTTTTTAAAGAATGACTAGTGTCTCATTTTTAGTTTTCAGCATTTTGATACTGGGTTAGAATGGGTGTGGTTTTCAGTCTGTTATAAAATGTTCTCTTGTTCCGTTTCTTTCCCTTTTTCTATCCACCTTATTCCTGGGGGTGCCGCTGTAGGAACGATTATGGGCGGAGCTTCCGGTTTCGGCTGACCTAGTGTTAAATCAGTCAGTAAGAGCGGAGTAGCAAGGGCATTTACAATACCGTTTTTAAAAGTTTTTCAAATTAATTTTAATGTATAGTCCACATGTGTGTTTTGCACTCAAGTGGCAGCTAATTTCAGTTCTTCTAGTGTTTGTATTTTTTGAATGTTTTGGCGTAGTTCTGGTACTTGGTGGTGGTGTTCATGGTTGTGTCAGACTGGATAAATGGAGGCTTCTCACCACACGGTGACAGACGACATCCAAGCACGGTGTTGTGGCGTATGTCTGCTCTAAGGTAAATTTGAATATGTCCAGCATATTTTAACAAAATGCAGCCGACTTTATTGTGGTGGAGACATGCTGGTTGGAATGCCCACCGCACCATTATGAGTACAGGCAATGAGAAGTCATAAATCATGACTCTTTGTTTGGTAGGACAAGTCCCGGGAAAACCCCATGAGTGCCTGATATCATTGGAAAGCTTAGAAATCATACTTTCTAAAAATACCTATGTTTTTGCGGAAGATGTAACTTTCGACCTATCGAACACGAGTTTTCAACCTAACTAAAATATAAACGAATTGTCTTTTTCTGGGTCAGTTTTTGCATACTGCCTACAAATTAAATATCATTTTGAAGGTCTTTGAATACAAAATATGGAAATAACATTACATCAGTTTTGAAAATGTCCTCAAAGTGACTCATTTTGCCGGCACGGGTCATTTGTTTACACTGTTTGCATCTTAGCAGCAGCGCTAATTAACGGAGCTACTGTGTACGAGGCCACTTTATAAGGACATCTTTCTATCCCTCAATAGTCGTGGGAAGTGGTATGATTATATTACTGTTTTGAGGTGCAAGAGACCATGTTCCCGCATTTCTGATGCCAAAGTCATTGTTTTTTAACAAAGAAAAGTGTCCTATTTCAGTGACAACCATATGTTCTAAGCTAGTACTGGAAGTTGCTACCATAATCCACACAAGGCATCATGGGGCCTAGGAATAAGGTGGATAGAGGAGCGATGTGTAACTCCTGGCAGAGGGTGGAACTATTAAGAGCTGTTTGCAGCTGATTAGATGAAGATACTCCACTACTTAAGACATCAGATTGGTTTAATGTGAGATGCTCTGTAAGGTTAATGCATCTTTGCAGATGGTATAACATACAAAGCCAGTATGAGTACCACTATCACATAGTTTTAAAATTCAACAAAAAATAAGGTACCATAAGAAACATTTGGAACGATCTGTGGGGAATAGCCTCATTTCTCCTGGTGATTCTCAAATAGTTCTTCCCTTGAAATCTGACCTCTAATACACACACAGTCTGTCTTGTAGCAGTTTTCTAAGTCTGTTGCCACCTGCACTGTACAACATAGATCTTGTAAACTCTGCTGCAACGTCAAGCTTTAATTTGTGCACACTGTACAATGACATTTTGTACAAAAACTGGGAAAGATGCATACCTTCAGTTTCAACAATATCTTTTTTATATAGCAGAGCCCCAAAGACCCAGTCACCATAACAACTGCAGAAAATATTACACAGACAAGTTCCTGCTGCAGGAACTCCTTTAGATTGTTGTGGATTTTCTCCTTAATTAATAACTGTCCCTTGTGAAGCTGGTGAATGAATAAAGTGCAGAGCCTTTCTGTATTATTTATTCTTGATCAAAAGGTAGATTTCATGCAGCAGTCCAGCAGAAATGTTCAGTTAAAACAGTGCAGGCAGATTTTATACCTTGGAACAAAAAAGATAACCATGTTCTGTGGGAGCGTGGAGCCTAGCTGTCTCCCAGAACTGACCTTGACAGACTAGAGTCACAGTATTTAAGAAACAAACATGATTGCTTTGTCGAGGAACACAATAACAGGATCACACTGTAACATGAATTGATAAAATAAATATCTTCACAAGATTTGATTTCTAAAACCTGCAATGATTGCCTTTTTCCTTTCCCCTTCTCTGATTTTTACCACAATGAGCCAGCATTTCTTTAATCGGTGCCTTATATGTTCCTATTAGCAGTCACCTTGTTTGTTGATCATTTGTAATTCTAGTACCATTGTGTTTTTGTCCTGGGTTCTTTTTGGTCAAAAGATCATTAAATGGACGACTCTAAACAAAGGTTGCACTAGACTATTTTGTTATCTATCATTTTGATAGATGGGGTTGTAAAAATTCTGTCATGATCTATTATTACCTGTCATTTTAATTGATTTTAAATAGGTCATTCATTCGTTCATTCATTCATCTCCTTTTCGGGTTGTGTGTGTGTGGGGGGGGGGTGGAGCCTATCACAGCATCTTTGGGCGAGAGACAGGGTACACCCGGGACAGATCATCAGTCCATCGCAGGGCCAACACAGAGAGACAGACAACCATTCACTCTCACAGTCATACCTAAGGACAATTTAGAATCCCCACTTTGATGCCACTTAACCTAACTTGCATGTTTTTGGCATGTGGGAGGAAACTGGAGAAACCCTGGAGTAAACCCACGCAGACACAGGGAGAACATGCAAATTCCACACGGATCACTGTTGGTCGGGGGCTGGGATCAAACCCAGGATCCCCCGGCCAAGGGTGAGTTGCTGTGCTGCCGCAGTGCTAACCACTCCACCACCGCGCTGCCCTTAATTAGATCACCCACAGTGTAATCTGTCAAAATGGCAGACAGCTTTCAGATTTTTCTGTCACTGCTGAAAAAAATCTATCATTGAAGGACAATTTTCAATTAACGCAACCTCTGCTCTGAAACCCTGTCACTGTTCAAACTGCGACAATCTTTTTGTCCACACAGATATTACCATATTTTTTTTCCACATTTCTCATCAGCCTAAAATCTCTTTGTGTATCCCCAGCTTTTGGTCACCTCCCACCTTCTTTCTAAGATTGGCTGCCCTTCACAAACAGAAGTATGTGGCTGCTGTTTGAGGCTACCATAATATTTTCCTGTTGAGTCTGAGGAGCAGTCTGAGGCCTGAGCTCTTAAACGCCCTATTTGCACAGGAATACTATTACCTTGGGACCTGCGGTAATTTAGAAATTACACAACAATGTTTGTGTTTTGTGCAGCACATTTGCAGAGGATAAATGGAGTCCTTTTTTCACTAGAATTTATTGATATCAATCCCTGGATTTGTCGTCAACATCCACTGCTGCAATCATTTGATAAGGAGCAATGGCATCAAAAAGAAAAGCTGCCACTCGGGACAAGGGAAGACTTGCTTGAATTTACTACCAGAATGCCCTCAATCATTATATCCACTGCAGCTACCATAATTCCACAAGGAAAAGGGCAGAAAATGCAACCAAAGGAAACAAAAAAAGACCTCTGCCCCAAATAACCACAGGTCCCCAGATAAAACTAGAAAAGCACTCTGAGAGGGCAGACCTCCGCCAAGCGCCACAGTTCCCCCCCATACAGTGTTTGTGTGTACGTTTTCAGATTCCTTGACCATGAAAACATATGACTAGCAATTGGATTCACAATGATAGGATTAGTGGTTCAGTAGTAAAAGCATTACCTGCTTGGCGGAGGTAATAAACTGAAGTGTTGGTGTTGTGTCCATGTCCTCCATCTGCAAACTCCCAGGCTGCGGGCGTTGCAATTCATCGCACAACCGCGTACAACCCACAGGCCAATGGGTTATGCCAGCATTTTCATAGATCACTGAAAGCAGCACTCAGGACTTCACTGACGGATGCAAATTGGGTAGACAGGTTGCCTTGGGTTTTATATTGGGGTTGCGCTCCACGGCAAAAGAGGATTTGGAAGCTTCCCCGGCAGAGAGCTTGTTTTTGCGCAGCCCTATGGCTGGGTGGGGAATTTCTGCCAAATAATCCGGCGCCGAACAGCTGCCCGTCTCAGCTTTTGCAGCGTAGTGCAAACACAGGCACGCTGCCGGGCGTGGCCCACCACTGTTTTCCGCGTGCTTTTGTGCCTAAAACTTTGAAGAACACGGAGTTTGTGTTTGTCAGACATGACGACCAGCGCCCTCCATTGCGCCTGCACACATGTTGAAAATGGCCGTATCTCACAATGTTAAAGAATCCTTTAAAAAATTCCTGTATCCAGACGGTGATCCGGATCATCCCCAAAATTTAATCAGTTCTTCCTTGTACCATTTCCAACAAGGCCTGAAAGTTTCATCGAAATCCGTCCAAAACTTTTTGAGTTATCTTGCTAACCAACAGACAGACAAACAGACAAACAGACAAACGCTGGCAAAAACATAACCTCCTCCTGGCCTGCGGCCTGGCGGAGGTAATTAGTCATATACGAATAGAGCTTAAAACTGACCATGTTTAACAGTGGAATAATCCACTGTTTAAGAGTGGATGACACATATCCTTCCATCCATCCATCTTCTACCGCTTTTCCGGAGGCCCTGGTCATGGAGGCAGCAGCTAAAGCAGAGAAGCCCAGACTTCCCTCTCCCTGGCCACCTGCTTCAGCTCTTCAGAGAGGACACCAAGGCGTTCACAGGCCAGCTGGGAGATGGTCTCTCCAGCATGTCCTGGGTCTGCCCCGGGGTCTCCTTCCAGTGGGACATGCCCAAAACACCTCAAGTGGGAGTCATCCAGGGGGCATCCTAATCAGATGCCCAAACCACCTCAACTGGCTCGTGTGGAGGAACAGCAATTCTACTCTGAGCCCTTCCCGGATGACTGAGCTCCTCACCTTATCTCTAAAGGTGAGTTCAGCAATGTGGAGAATGCTCATTTCAGCCGCTTGTATCCGCAGTCTCAGTCTTTCTGTCATTACTCAAAGTTCGTGACCATAGGTGAGGGTAGGAACGTAGATTGAGTGGTAAATCAAAAGCTTTGGCCTAGAGCTCAGCTCCCTCTTCACCATAACAGACCGGTACAAAGTCGGCATCACTGCAGATGCAGATCCAATCCATCTGTCAATCTCTTCCTCCCTTTTCCTATCACTTGTGATTGAGACCCCGAGATACTTGAACTCCTCCACTTGGGGCAGGACCTTGTCCCCAACCCGGAGAGGACAATCCACCCTTTTCTGGCTGAGGACCATGAACTCGGACTTGGCGGGGCTGATTCTCATCCCAGCCGCTTCACATTCAGTACCAAACTGTCCCAATAAGGCCTGTAGGTCATTGCTCGATGAAGCCAACAGGACATCATCTGAAAACAGCAGAGATGAGATCCTGTGGTCACCAAACATGACACCCTCCGTTCCTTGGCTGCACTTAAAAATCCTGTCCATGAATGTTATGAACAGGATCGATGACAAAAGAGCAGCCCTGGTGGAGTCCAACGCTCACTGGAAACGAATTTGACTGATTGTTGGCAATACAAAGCAACAACTCTTGCAATGGTCATATAGAGGCCGGGTAGCTCATAGCAATGAGCCCGATACCCCATTCTCCCACAGGACCCCCACCCCCCAACAAGAAAACATGAGGGACGCAGTTGAAGGCTTTCTCCAAGTCCACAAAACACATGTAGACTGGTTGGGCAAATTCCCACAAACCCTTAAGGATTCTCAAGAGGGTAAAGAGCTGGTCTGATGTGCAAAGCCACATCGTTCCTCCTGAATCCGAGGTTCGATCAATGAGCTGACTGTCCTCTCCAGTACCCTGGCATAGACCTTCCCGGGGAGACTGAGGAGTGTGATCCCTCTGAAGTTGGAACACACCCTCCGGTCCCCCTTCTTGAAGAGAGGAACCAACACCCCAGTTTGCCATGTCAAAGGTACTGTCCCCAACCTCCACGTGATGTTGCAGAGGTTTGTCAACCGTGACAGCTCTAAAAGTCTTGCTGAAAGTCTTTCTCCATGGCCTCACCAAACTCCTCTCCACTTGACCCTCTGGTACAACTCAACTGCTTCAGGAGTCCCACAAGCCAACCAAGCTTGATAGGACTCCTTCCCCTCACCTCTGGTATCCATCATTTGGTTTGGGGGTTGCCACCATGAGAAGCACCAACAACCTTTTGGCCACAGCTCTGAGCAGCCGCTTCAGCAATGGAGATGGAGAACATGGCCCATTCACATTCCATGTCGCGAGTCTCCCTTGGAATGTGGTCGAAGCTCCTCTGGAGCCCTGGACAGGGACCTCAGCCAGATGTTCCCAGCACACCCTCACTATCCGTTTGGGTCTGCCAGGTCTGAATGGCATCCTCTCCTGCCATTGGATCTAACTCACCACCAGGTAGTGATCAGTTGATATCCCTGCACCTCTCTTAACCCGAGTGTTCAAGACATATGATCACAGGTCTGATGACATAATAACAAAATCAATCATCGACCTGTGACCTAGAGTGTCCTGGTGCCAAGTATACATATGGACATCCTTAGGCTTGTACAGGGTGTTCATTGTGGACAAACGGTGATTATCACAGAAGTCCAATAGCTGAACACCACTCGGGTTCAGATCGGGCAGGCAGTTCCTTCCAATCACACCCCTCCAGGTTTTACTGTCGTTGCCCACATGAGCATTGAAATCCCCCAGTAGAACAATGGAGTCTCCAAGAGGAGCACTTTGCAGCGCCCCAGTCAGAGACTCCAAAAAGGGTGGGTACTCTGAAACATTATTTGGTGCATAGGCACAAATGATGGTCGGGACCCATTTCCAAACCCGAAAGCACGGGGAAACTACCCTTTTGTCTACTGGGGAGAACTCCAACATAGAGGAGGCCAGACGCTGGGATACAAGGATACCCACTGCCTCACTGGCAGTGGGTATCCTTGTCCCCACTGCCTGACCTTCATTTCCACCCAAATAATAGTTTAATCAGATAAAATTGTGGTGGGCAGCAGTGAACATCTAATCAACTTGAACGTTTAATCCCGTCCCATTCCGCCTTCTGTGTTATTGTCTGCTCCCAGGAGGACAAGTTTTGTGTACTACCATATGTTCTTCTGCCCTAATCTGCTGCATCCACTTATTGGCCACAAGAGTCACTAAAAACAAGAGTTTCCTGCATGCACAAAGAGCAGCTTTAAAACATATACAAGTAGAACAGTGGTAGAAGACCATACAGCTTCTACAGCTGTGTGCTCATTCACTCACTTTTGAACATTTCCAACACCCATGCCTACTTGCTGCCTCTTGCCCGAGGCAACTCCAGAAAAGGCCAAGGTCCAGCCTCTCTCCAGGAGACTGGTTCCAGAACCCGAGCTGTGCGTCGAGGTGAGCCTAACTATATCTAGCTGGTATCTCTCAACCTCAAGCACCAGCTCAAGCTCTTTCCCCACCAGAGAGGTGACGTTCCACATTCCAAAAGTCAGTTTAGCAAGCCAGGGGTCAGACCGCCAAGGTCTCTGCCTTCAACTGCCATCTGATCCACATAGCATTTGACCCCCATAGTCCCTCCTACAGGTGGTGAACCCACTAGAGGGCGGATCCATGTGGCTCATTCGGGCTGAGCCTGTCCGGGTCCCATGGGCAGAAACCCAGCCACCAGGTTTCATTTTCATAAGTTTTGCATTTGCATTGTTAAAGTGTTGCTGTGAAGGGTTTAGTTTGATTACACCTGTGTGAACATCTATCCATCCATCCATCCATCTTCTAGCGCTTATCTGATGTTCCGGGTCACAGGGGCAATCAGTCCAGACAGAGTAGTCCAGACTTCTGCACGGTTCACATAGCACCATGACCCCATGATCCCTCCTGCAGGTGGTGAGTCCACTGGTGGGCAGACCCATGTGCCTCCTTTGGGTACACTGCATCCTTTGATGTTGCGTTTTTCCATGGAGATCCACTGGACCGCTCTTAGTCTGTCCCTTCACCCAGGACCAGTTTGCCTTGGAAGACCCTGCCAGTGGCAAGTTGCCCCCGACAACATAGCTCCTGGGATCATTTGGGTACTCAAACCCTTCCACCACGATAAGGTGGTGATCCACGGAGGAGCCTTTGTGAACAGTTGATTATATCCGAGGAAGCCTTTATTAAACTAAGAAAAGCACTCGGAGAGCGCAGACCTCCGCCAAGCGCCACAAGAATCCTTTAAAAAATTCCTGGATCCAGACGGTGATCCGGATCACCACCAAAATCTAATCATCTGTAGGATACCCCATTTCTGACAATCTCTGAAAATTTCATGAAAATCCGTCCATAACTTTTTGAGTTATCTTGCTAACAAACAAACAAACAGACAGACAGACAAACCAACGCTGATGAAAACATAACCTCCTTGGCGGAGGTAATAATTCTGCCATTGTCATATCACATATTTCAGGCCAGGATAGACTGATCTATTTAACACTATTATTCAGTCTGTTTAAGTTGGCCAAAATGATTTTTGATTAATTGTTTCTGTTTAAGTGTGATCCAATGATATTAAGCACATTATCATCTATAGTTGAAGAAAATATGTGTAAACATCAAATTTTTTTTTTTTTGTATTACCATTTAGTGTTTTCCTTTGGGAAGTGTAGATGTCTAAATAATTCTATACCACACATGTAATGTTTAGTTTGTCTAGTTGCTTGGAAAGTGTGCAGTGCTTATTTTTGAAGAAAATGAAATTCACATTTTTTATTTTACACAGAAAAAAGACAACAAAAAGAGAACAGTACAGACTACTAGTATATCTTTTCTCTTCAGGACTCGCATAAGAATCAATTTAAAGAGAAAATCAGATTTCTGAAGATTATGTTTCCATAAATAGATTGAATGTGAGTTTATGTAGAGCAGGTGTTCTGGTTTTGATTTTCTCTTTGCCCGGAGCTTGGAAAACAGACTGAGTGTCCTATTATTTTTTTTATTACTAGAATGCAGACATCATCCAAACTATGTCAGGTTTTTAGGTGCTTTGTTTGGAGTATGTCATATTTTTGAAAAGACCATAAAAAAGTTGTGGTTTATGCATCTGAAACAAATGGAGGACATAAAAATATACGGTATGTGAAGTTCAATAATGCAACAAAATAAATAAATAAATATTTAATATAAATAAAATAATCAAGTGATGGATGCATTTGTTTTAGAACTCTGTGTCAGTACTGTACTATATATAGATGGATAGATGTACTTTATATCCATCCATCCATCCATCCATCTTCTTCCACTTAATCCTTTTCGGGTCGCGGGGGGGCTGGAGCCTATCCCAGCATTTTTTTGGGCGAGAGGCAGGGTACACCCTGGACAGATCGCCAGTCCATCGCAGGGCCAACACAGAGAGACAGACAACCATTCACTCTCACAGTCATACCTAAGGACAATTTAGAATCCCCAGTGTGATGCCAATTAACCTAACTATATCTGTATATCTATATCTGTGCATTGGCTACTGCATGTTCGGTCTGAAAGTTTTGAAGGTTAACAGGACATGAAATCTGGATGGTAATGTCAAAGGGAAGCTTCTAGCACTAAAAAAATCTTTGTGTGTTTTATGACCTCAATGCAGGTCATTTTTTTGTATGAAAAGCCACAAGCATTGATTGATTGATTTTATTTATTTGAACCTCAAGACAAAAAAAAAAAAATAAAACAAGAAATCAACCCCCCTCCCCCCAAAAAAATAAACATTAAAAAAAAAGTCCTATTCAAAAGGAGTGGGAAGAAGCCAATGCTTATATAGTCCCACTCCTTCTTCATACCCAATAAATTATAATATCATTCTAGTCATTATCCATCCTATAATTACATTCATTATACAATACCATAATATATAATGCATCTTATAATTAAATTATGCAATAGAAATAATACAACAATGATCGTTTATAGTGACAATAATACCAGCATCTAATAATTGGATAAAAATGTATGCAAATCTAACATACTGTACTACTTCTACTCATTACCTCCACCATACATTGGACCTTGTTCTGACATATGGCATAGAAATAGAAAATCTTGTAGTGTCTCCTCATAACCCTGTACTGTCAGACCATTGTCTGTTAACCTTTGATTTTACTATTTCTGACTATTTGGCTCCTAAAGAAAAATATTATTACAGTAGATGCCTCTCAGATGATGCTGTTTCCAAATTTATGCAGATTGTTTCCTCTATGCCATGTGTCAACACAACGGAAATAAGCTATAGACAGCTTGCTCCTTCTGTAATTGATAACATGGTGGATAGTGTTTCAGCTTCTCTGCATCAGGCTCTAGACTTGGTGGCCCCCTTAAAAAAGAAAAGTCTAATCAGAGATTTCTAACTCCTTGGTTCAACACAGAAACTCGTAGCTTAAAACAGAAGACTCGTCAATTAGAAAGAAAATGGCGCTCTACTAATTTAGATGAAATCTATTTAGCTTGGAGAAATCATCTTTTAATTTATAAAAAATCTCTTAGAAAAGCTAGAACAAGTTATTACTCTGCATTAATAGAAGAGAACAAGAATAATCCTAGGTTTCTTTTCAGTACTGTAGCCAGGTTGACAAAGAGTCAGGACTCTGTCAATCCTAGCATTCCCTTAGAGCTTACTAGTCAGGACTTTATGAACTTTTTCAATAATAAAATTTCATCCATCAGAGATAAAATCAATCAGATTCTTCCCACAGTTAACTTAAATACTGTAACTACTACAACTCCTTCTTTTGATCTCTGTCTTGATGAGTTTACTCCAATCGACCTTTGTGAGTTAGACAAAATAGTTTCCTCATCCAAACCTTCAACTTGTCTTTTAGACCCTATTCCTACCAGGTTATTTAAAGAAGTCTTCCCACTTATTGGTAGCTTTATTCTTCATATAATCAATTCTTCATTAACTTTAGGCCATGTACCGCAGGCTTTTAAAACGGCTGTAATTAAACCCTTACTCAAAAAGCCAACGCTAGATCCAGGAGCTTCAGCTAACTATAGACCAATCTCTAATCTCCCTTTCATTTCAAAAATCTTAGAGTTGTTGCTACGCAATTATTTGACCACCTGCAGGGAAATGGTTTACTTGAAGAGTTTCAATCTGGGTTTAGAATCCATCATAGTACTGAAACAGCCTTAGCGAAGGTCACTAACGACCTCCTCATTGCATCTGATAATGGACTAGTTTCTGTACTTGTCCTTTTAGACCTTAGTGCAGCTTTTGATACTATTGATCATAATATTCTACTTGATAGATTAGAACACTATGTTGGACTTAATGGAACTTCCTTGCAGTGGTTTAGATCTTATTTATCTGATAGGTTCCAGTTTGTTCATGTAAATAATGAGTTTTCTTTCACCTCAAAGCTTAGTCATGGAGTTCCACAGGGATCTGTGCTAGGCCCTACTCTTTTTAGTTTATATATGCTTCCGTTAGGCAACATTATTAGAAAGCACTGTATACATTTTCATTGTTATGCAGATGACACACAATTATACCTGTCAATGAAGCCAGATGATAGTAATCAATTAGCCAAGTTAGAAGCCTGTCTTAAGGAAATCAAAGCTTGGATAACTTGTAATTTCCTGCTATTAAATTCAGATAAGACTGAAGTCATTCTTGTTGGTCCAAAAAACCTTAGAAATTCCTTTCCAAATCAAACTTTCAGTTTGGATGCAGTTACTCTTTCTCTTAATAGCTCTGTGAGGAACCTTGGAGTTATTTTTGATCAGGATTTGTCCTTCAATTCACATATTAAATTTGTTTCTAAGACTGCCTTCTATCATTTGCGTAATATAGATCTAGATATACATCTAGCTACAATGCTCCGCACTGTGTTTTTATATATCTACATATTATTCCATCTAGCTACATTGCTCCGCACTGTGTGTGTTTATATACTTGCATATTTATTCCACCTAGCTGCAATGCTCCGTACTGTGGGTGTTTATATATTTACATATTTATTCCATCTAGCTACAATGCTCTGCACTGTGTGTTCATATATTCATATATTTATTCCATCCAGCTACAATGCTCTGCACTGTGTGTCTGTGTGTGTGTGTGTATATATATATATTTTATAGTAATATGTACATATTACTATAAAATAATCTCTAATCTCTAATCTTTGCTATCTCTGCTGCTCGCAGAGATAGCAAAAAGACGTAACAAACTAATAGTTTTTTGAATGCAAAAGATGCAATAGACTTACACAATGGTCCCCTCCGGCATACAACTAGGAACATACCGGTCGCTATGGAGGGTGAGAATATGTATGGGCACATAATCATACCATGTAGGATAACTAAGTAGACGGTTATGCTGTTTCATTCCATCTAGCAACAATGCTCTGCACTGTGTGTGTTTATATATTTGCATATTTATTCCATCTAGCTACAATGCTCAGCACTGGGTGTGTTTATATATTTATATATCTACATATTATTCCATCTAGCTACATTGCTCCGCACTGTGTGTGTTTATATACTTGCATATTTATTCCACCTAGCTGCAATGCTCCGTACTGTGGGTGTTTATATATTTACATATTTATTCCATCTAGCTACAATGCTCTGCACTGTGTGTTCATATATTCATATATTTATTCCATCCAGCTACAATGCTCTGCACTGTGTGTCTGTGTGTGTGTGTATATATATATATTTTATAGTAATACGTACATATGTTTATTAGCTGCTCTTGCTTGCTTGTTTTTTTTCTTGCCTTCTGATTGTTGCTCTGAGTGTTGCTATCCCTGTGCTGTTGCAATCCTGGAATTTCCCCATTGTGGGACTAATAAAGGCTTATCTTATCTTATCTTATCTTATATGTATATTAGCTGCTCTTGCTTGCTTGTTTTTTGGGTTTTTTTCTTGCCTTCTGATTGTTGCTCTGAGTGTTGCTATCCCTGTGCTGTTGCAATCCTGGAATTTCCCCATTGTGGGACTAATAAAGGCTTATCTTATCTTATCTTATATTGTCAAGATTAGGAGCATCTTGTCTCAGAGTGATGCTGAGAAGCTGATCCACGCTTTTGTTAGCTCGAGATTAGATTATTGTAATTCTTTATTATCAGGCTGTCCTAAAACATCTTTAAAAAGTCTTCAGCTGATCCAAAATGCTGCAGCAAGAGTTTTAACAGGTACTAGAAAGAGAGATCATATCTCTCCGGTTCTGGCCTCCCTTCATTGGCTTCCCATAGAGTTTAGAATTAAGTTTA
The DNA here is from genome assembly GCA_020510985.1 of Pholidichthys leucotaenia. Lineage (NCBI taxonomy): Eukaryota > Metazoa > Chordata > Actinopteri > Cichliformes > Pholidichthyidae > Pholidichthys > Pholidichthys leucotaenia. Next base: position 180,486,091 of record CM035845.1, on the reverse strand, counting down.
AAATCCTTCTTCTTACTTACAAAGCTCTAAACAATCAGGCTCCTTTTTATTTAAAAGATCTGATACTACCGTATTATCCTAACAGAGCACTACGCTCCCAAAATGCAGGATTACTTGTAATACCTAGAATCTCCAAAAGTACAATGGGAGGCAGAGCCTTCAGTTATCAAGCTCCTCTCCTGTGGAATCAGCTGCCAATCTGGATTCGGGAGTCAGACTCGATCTCTGTTTTTAAGAATAGGGCTAAAACCTACCTTTTTGATATAGCCTACAATTAGGGAGGGATCATGTGTTTCTGAACCCTCCCTTAGTTATGCTGCTAATAGGTTTAGTCAGCCGGGGGACCTCCAGTAATGCACTGGGCCTCACTCCTTTCCTCACTCTCTATGAAATATTTTTTTTGCTTGTCATTAACATTTGTTTGTTCTCTCCCATAGATTGAGTCCCCATCGTGCTGTTTGCTCTCTACATGTCTGTTCTTTTCTTCTTCTCTATCCCCTCACCCCCCAGCCAGTCGCAGCAGATGACTGCCCCTCCCTGAGCCTGGTTCTGCTGGAGGTTTCTTCCTGTTAAAAGGGAGTTTTTCCTCTCCACCATCGCCAAGTGCTTGCTCACAGGGGATCGCCTGATTGCTGGGGTCTTTCTGCAACTTTCTGCAACTGTGGGGGTTCCCCCCTACAGTTGATAGTGCTATGAGATGACTGTTGTTGTGAAATGGCGCTATATAAATAAAGTTGAATTGAATTGAATAATGAAGATAACTTCATAACTTAGGACTTTCTTTTATGTTTGCCAGTTTGAACATTTGGATTTTGTTTACACTTCTTTGGACAAACAACTTAATTATAATTAATGACACTGCACTTTAGTCATACTTGCACTTTTTAAGTTTTGCACAACAAATACATTGCATATTTGCACGTTTTGTATTAGTATTTATTGACTTATTTATTGAATATTTAGTATTTAATGATTATAACTTGATTGTGCTATTTCTACCAGGTGGTTTTGATTGATCTGCTCCACCTAAAAGAGAAGTGCAAATGAGCTCAGTTAATTGATAGTTAAGAACAAACAAACCAGGCAATTATTTCTCTGAGCTCCAACATTTGTGGAACTATTACGGCTAGGTTTAGTGCATTAGTTTAGTTTATAATTTGAGTTGTTTGCAAAAGTACTTAACTGTCCTTTTGTATGGTCCAGGGTGCCCAGTCAAAAGATTCACCTGGCAACTAGTGATGTTGCGCTCAACACCGCCCACTTGACACTGATTCAAGCAATATAAAGTGGAAGTGTCACGAGCAGTGCATCGAGCACTGTTTCAGCACACCCACAGTTACATGACCGTAGCAAACGAGGCCTCTTTATGTCGGTCACATCACGTGACTTGAGGGTTCGCGGGAAGTTTCAGAGGGTTCTGTTGGAATTAGTTTTTTGTTTTTGTTTGCTTTGTATTGTTTGTTCCTGCCATCCAATTTTGAATAGACCTTGGATGGCCAACTGCTCAAAAAAAATGTATTGAGATTTTTTCAGGCCTTTCACTCAGATAAATTTCTGACACTCAGTCAGCAGATGGCACTCTTTATTAAATGTTTCATAACACTGTGTCGATCATGAAGTAATTGTCTCAAAGTTGTTCATTGTTTCATAAGGCGTCAGTTTCACCATCACTACTGGCAACACAGTTGCCCTAATAAAGGTTCTGGGAGAGACTAAACGGGTAGGATAGGAAGGGGGTGTTTGGTACAGAAATCTGAATGCAGTGTGTCCTCTGGCTTAAAGACCTTGGCGCAGTGGCAACATATTTTTCCGGGTGGGGGAGCGGCCGAAAACACATGACACTATTGTAACCCGGATATGTTAATTTTATACTATTTATTTAATTTTTTAAATTTTGCACAATAACTTTCCATATGGAACTTAACATTTAAAGTATTGTACAACCATGGCTTGAATGTTGGAATATTGGGCCAGTTGGAGTCCCACCGAGACGTCCTGTGTTTGGACTTTTTACTGGTGTCATCCTTCTCTCCTTCCTCTGCTCTCACCTCTCCTGGACCCTCTGCCTGAACACTTTCCTCTCCTTGGCTCCTCTCTTCTGTCTCATCTTGCCCTCTCTGAGCTCTGTCTAATTCAGGTTCTCTCTCTGTCTATGGTGGTATGCAAACAGGTTAGAAAATATCAAGTGTCTTGTTTTGTCCTGCAGGATTTTTTTGTCATGGTTTACATAAATGACAAAAATATATGTATTTTTTTTGTATTTTTATTCTAGCGTTTCTTTTTTTTTTCCATTGAGAGAATAGGGAAGGGGAAAAAACATTCATAATAGTAATTTACTCATGCATAGTTAAATTATATGAGCAGAGGTGGGTATAGTAGCCAGACATTCTACTCATGTAAAAGCAGTGCTTTGAAATTAATAATTAAAAGTAGACAACCGTTCATCAAGAAGATCAAAGAAGAAGAAGAGACTGGTGGGAGCTAAGCATGAACAAAATATAAGGTAGAATAATTAAGCATTTGCACAGGCATCTGACTGACTTGAAGTAAATAGTAAGTTTACAAAATATAGATTGTATTATATATTTAAAAAAAAAAAACAAAACAAAAACAAAACAAACAAAAAAAAACAAACTATGATGTACAAAGTTGTTAAAAATTTTGGAGTTAAGTTGGAAAACTACAGAGGAGAGTTAATGTTACGTCATTAAAAGCAGTAGAGTTAGGGTGATTGGGAGGATGAAGAAGGAGTGGCTTAGGCTGTTCCCCGTGGGTGTGGAACGGTCGATGGCTATATCGGGAGACAGAATTTTTCTTTTGATTTTGGGGGGTTTGCCACAAGTGTGGGAAGGGGAAATTTGTTTGTGTGTAGTTTGTAGGATGAATGTTCAACCACTCATGTTTTTGCTTCTCTGTATGAGCATGTTTACACTGCAAGGTAATCCCAAACTCTCTATTGATCATGGACCAAAGTGTTAATCTTAATTTAACTTCATGGAATTGCAGAGGTCTACAAAATTTAAAAAAACTTAAACAAGTTATGAATAAAATAAAGGACATGGGTTCAAGAATTGTGTTTTTACAAGAAACTCATCTGATAGAGGAGGATGTTAAAAGAATTAGGAGTAGATGGCAGGGAAGTGTATTCACCTCTTCATTTTCATCCCGAGCCAGGGGAGTTATGACTCTCATACATAAATCAGTTCCTTTTCAAGTGAAAAATGTAATTGGAGACAAATTTGGAAGATATGTAATCATTCAAGGTTCTTTGCTATTAGAAAATATAAATCTTGTGAACTTATATGGTCCCAATATAGATGATCAGAAGTTCTTTGCTAATTTATTTCTCATCTTATCATCACTTACAGGGCAACATATAATAGCAGGGGATTTTAATTGTACATTGAATCCAGGTGTGGATAGATCAACAGGACTGGATTGTACGCACATTGGATGTAGGATGACTATTAATCATTTTATGAAAGAATTGAGATTGTTAGATATATGGAGAGAAATGAAACCACAAGTTAAAGCCTATTCTTGTTATTCCAGTACCTACAAGACATTCTCACGTATTGATTATTTTTTGATTTCCACAGAATTAAGGTCCAAGATTCAAAACTGCTTTTATGATAACATCGTGATCTCTGATCATGCACCCTGTTGTCTAATATATGTAGATAAAAAATTGACAAAGGAATCAGGTAGATGGCAATTTCAGCATAAATGGCTTCAGGATGAGGAATTTGTCAAGTATATAGAAAAACAGATAGACGAGTTCTTTGACATCAATACTACACAAACATCAGCATGTGTAAAGTGGGAGGCTTTCAAAGCTTTTATTAGGGGGCATATTATTAGTTATACAGGATCAAAATCTAAGAAGACTCGAGAGGAGAGAGCTAAATTGGAACATAAAATAAAAAATCTTCAGGAAAAAGTGTATGCAGGAAGTGACCCAAGGTTGGAGAATGAATTACTGATTTTGAGAGCTGAATACGACAAAAAATCAGCGAATAGAGCTGCCTCGAGTCTTCTAAGATTGAAACAATCTTTTTATGAACAAGGTGAAAAATCAGGAAAATTATTAGCATGGCAGATTAAACAATTGGAAATTAAAACACCAATTACCAGTATTATAAGTAACGGACAGGTAGTTATAGATCCTTTAGAAATTAATAGAGCCTTTAGAGATTACTATGAAAAATTATATGATACCAAAAATGAACCTGATTTAACAAAACTAAATGGGTTTTTGAACGAACTATCTATACCGTGTATTCCAAATGAAAACAGGGAGATATTGGAGTCTAAAATTAGTCAAGAAGAAGTTGGGCTAGCCATTGATAATATGAAATCAGGAAAAAGTGCAGGACCAGATGGTCTTCCAGTTGACCTTTATAAAAAATTTAAGAATAAATTAATAAAACCTTTTTTGGAAATGGTTTTAGAAGCATTTCAAAATAATAATTTACCATCATACATAAATAATGCCTTAATTATACTGCTGCCAAAACCAGGTAAGCCCTCTAATAAATGTGAAAATATGAGACCAATAAGCCTATTAAACGCCGACCTTAAGATAATCTGTAAAATTTTAGCAAGACGAATACAAGAAATTTTACCAAATATTATTAATCGAGATCAGAATGGCTTTATAAAGGGTAGACAAGGCTTCCATAATGTAAGAAGACTATTTAATATTATCTATTTTAATAAAGAAGCACCGGATACAGCTCTCCTATCATTGGACGCCGAAAAGGCCTTTGATAGAGTTGAATGGCCCTTTCTTTTTGAAGTCCTACAAAGGTTTGGACTTGGAAATAATTTCATAAAATGGGTTCAAATAATATACAATAATGCTACAGCAGAAATCCTAACAAATAACAATATTTCAAAACCAATAAAAATCAATAGAGGATGTCGACAAGGCTGTCCACTCTCACCTTTACTGTTTACTATGGCAATTGAACCTTTAGCGATAGCGATACGTTTACATTCACAAATATATGGAATTAAAGTTGGACCAACAGAACATAAAATCTCCCTGTACGCCGATGATATAATTTTGTTTATGTCGAATCTAAAAAAATCAATTCCAACCTTGTTGAATTTAATAAAGAATTTTGGGGAAATATCAGGATATAAAATAAATAAAACTAAATCTTCAATATTAATGCTAAATGAGACCCAGAGAAATTACCCAGCCCCTGAGGTAAATCAATTCAATGTTGTAAATCAGTTTAAATATTTAGGAATCCAAATTATGCCTAAGCTAGAATCAGTCGCCAGTGTCAACTATGAAGCCTTAATGTCAGATATCAGTGAGTTAACTCAGAGATGGATGTCACTACCAATGTCGATGATCGGGAGAATCAATATACTTAAAAGTAATATTTTACCTAAAATACTTTATTTATTTCAATACATTCCCTTATCACCACCTTTAGATCTATTCTCAAGAATAAAAAAAAAGTTAGTGGAATTTATATGGAACAACAGGAGGGCTAGATTACGTCTGTCTTTATTATATTTACCATTTGATCGTGGAGGTCTGAAATGTCCAAATTTTATGTTGTATTATTGGTCGGCACAACTGAGGTCTATGACATATTATTTTTCATCAAATGATCTCCCTCACTGGACTGAAATGGAATCATACAATTTACCTTTACCTCTTCCCATATTCATATACTCAGATTCGGCAAAAAAATTACAAAAACAAGTTAAAAATCCATTTGTAAAGCATATGATCAAAATATGGTGTGAAGCTAAAAACTATTTAAAAGAACCACAGTTATTGTCACAATTTAGTCCAATATGGGGTAATCAATATTTTAAACCAGGGAGAGCGGACGCTGTATTTAAAGTATGGAATTTAAAAGGGATACAAAAGATTCAGGATTTATATTTGCCATGTGCAGACAACATAATGTCTTTTGAAGAGCTGAGGATCAAATTTAATCTCAATAGAACACATTTTTTTAAATATCTTCAACTTAGAAACTTTATTCGATCAAATCAAAATAAAGCTCTCACTCGACCTATTTATTCATCCTTGGAAAAAATGATGATGAAAGATAGTAAAAGAAAGGGTATTATTTCAGAGTTTTATAACTCATTGACACTATCTTCAAGTGAAAATTCACTGAAAAGATTAAACTACTGGAAAGAAGATCTGCAAATTGAAATTTCAGAGGAACAATGGGAATTGGCTTGTACAGAAGCTCAAACCAAATCAATAAATGCACGCCTTAAATTGATACATTTCAAATGGTTAATGCGGATGTATGTTACACCGGAGGAGTTAAATAGATATAACAAAAATATACCAGATACATGCACAAAATGCATGGAAAGTAAAGGAACCCTATTTCATTGTTTATGGGAATGTAGATTAATAAGAATGTTTTGGGAAGAGGTGAGGGTAACAATTGAAAAAATAATCTCAAAACAAATCATATTGAATCCTAAACTGGTTTTGTTGGGTCTGTACCCAGAAAAGCATAATTTCAATAAAAGTGAAAGAACATTCATAGACATCAGTTTGCTTAATGCCAAAAAATGTATTGCACTATTATGGAAAAAGACTCATAGACCAGATGTGACTCAGTGGTTAAGACAGATGTTAACAAACCTTCCATTAGAAAGAATAACATATATACTGAAATCAAAGGAAATTGTGTTTGAGAATATATGGAGACCTTTTATTGATTATGTAAAAAATTTAAACATAACTCTTGAAGAAGAAGGTGAATGATGTGTGTGGACCTTGTAAATTCCAAACTGGTGAACATAATATGTATACTTATGTATTGGATTGTCTAGACTAAACAGAGGAGCATTGTTGAAGACTTGATTTTGTTGGTGGTTGTTGGTGTTTTTAGTGCATTTTTTTTTTTTTTGTAGTACTTTAGTGTTAGTGTTTGATTGTTTGTATCATGTTTGTTAAAAAAAAAAAAAAAAAGGTTCAATAAAGATATTGTGGAAAAAAAAAGTAGACAACCAAAAATTTGTGGTTGAGTTAAGGGTACAAAGAGCACCGCTTAAAAACTTCAGTAATGACTTCAGTCTTGAAGGTTTGAGGTTTTTCTTCAAAATTTATAACCATTTTTTTTTAAGTTTTCTACTTTTCTGTGTAAATGTATTTAAATTTGAAACCATTTTCCTCAAATTTGTATGTTATTCTTGTAAAATTTACTTTTCTTGTACGTTTGAGACTTCTACTTCTTCTTCTTCTTCTTTTAGATTTGATTGGTGGTTGGCAACCAGTTTACAGGTGCATTACCGCCATGTACTTCACTCTAAATCGTCACTCTATATATCTTCCAGGAGCTGTTCTCACATTTGAGACTTTATTATAAGTTTGTGGATTATTTTATGGCTAATTTTTGTCTGTTTTTAAAATAAAATTGCCTTTTTTTTAAAAATAAATTTGAAACAGTTATTTTTATTTTTTTTTTACTTTTTCCTTATTACAATTTACATTTTTGACCATAATTTTGCAGTCAGGACAGAACAATAATTTAACTCTGATTTCAAAGAAAAAAAAAATTAATGAAATTGTATTTAATGAAATAAATTAACTTAAATGACCAAGGATGCAGTTATGACCTCCGCCAAGGAGGTAATGTTTTTACCGGGGTTCGTCTGTCTGTCTGTCTGTTACCAACATAACTCAAAAAGTTATGAACAGATTTTGATGAAATTTTCAGGAAAGGTGTGTAATGGAACGGGGAACAGATGATTAGATTTTGGTGATGATCTGAGAGTGCATACCTCCATCAAGGGCTTTATTTTTATTTGTGCAGCAGGATTACACAAAAACTACTGGATGGATTTGGATGAAATTTTCACCAGAGGTGGTTCTTGGGCTAAAGAGGAACCCATTATATTTTGGTGATGATCTGAGAATGCATACCTCAGCCAAGGCTCTTATCTTCTCACAGTGTGTTAGCAACAATACTCTAAAACTGATGGACAGACTTTGATGCCATTTTCACCACAAGTGGCTATAGGCCTACACACAAACCCATTACATTTTGGAGGTGATCCATGAGAAATGGAAGGAGCCTTGGCGGAGGTATGTGCTCTATGAGTGCTTTTCTAGTTTCTGTTATAATATTTCTCTATATTTATAGTTTTAATTTTTTTTTTGTAATCTCCTCACCACCCAGACAGCAGGAAAAACCTCCCTTATTTTGAAATCCAAATGTTGGCACATTTATTTTGTCTGAAGGCTGCTCACGGATTAAAGTCATTGACTTCGTGAATTTCAGTCATCCTAACTTGCCAGATACATAGTAATGAACATAACTTAGTTAATTAATATTAACTAAGGTAAAGGTAAAAACATCTCCTTTTTATTCTTGTCTGAAATAAGAAAAACAAACAAACTAATAATTAAAAAGAAGATAAAATGAACTTATTCAAGCTCCTAACTACACCTGTTAGCTAAGCGACTCTTCCATTATTGCTCCTGTTACCAGCGAGTTAAAGCCATGATAAATGCCTTCACTGCTTACATACCTCTTCTGATTTTTTTCCACGTTTAAAGTACTTTCATAAATTCATATTTCTCTCAGACAGTGATGCTAGTGAGACACACTTCCAACTGGCGTGGGTGGAGCGCTTCTGAACTCCGCGCGGATGACAGTCACACCCATTTTTGTGTGCGCGCTAGCAGACCATCATTCCTTCATATTTTTTTCTTAAATTTATACAGTTAGGCCCAAAAATATTTGGACAGTGACACAAGTTTTGGTATTTTAGCTGTTTACGAAAACATATTCAGGATACAATTATATAATCAATATGGGCTTAAAGTGCAGACTCTCAGCTGTAATTTGAGAGTATTCACATCCAAATTGGAGCAAGGGTTTAGGAATTACAGCTCTTTAATACGTAGCCACCTCTTTTTCAAGGGACCAAAAGTAATTGGACAATTGACTCAGAAGGCTGCAAAAAAAAATAAAAAAAAATAACAAGGCTGCATGGGCTCTTCCCTCATTAACCTGTCATCAATTAAGCAGTTAAAAGGTCTGGAGTTGATTCCAGGTGTGGTGTTTGCATTTGGAAGCTGTTGTTGTGAACACACAACATGCGGTCAAAGGAGCTCTCAATGGAGGTGAAACAGACCATCCTGAGGCTGAAAAAAAAGAAGAAATCCATCAGAGAGATAGCAGAAATGTTAGGAGTGGCCAAATCAACAGTTTGGTACATTCTGAGAAAAAAAGAGTGCACTGGTGAGCTTGGGAACTCAAAAAGGCCTGGACGTCCACGGAAGACAACAGTGGTGGATGATCACAGAATCCTTTCCATGGTGAAGAACAACCCCTTCACAACATCCACTCAAGTGAAGAACACTCTCCAGGAAGTAGGTGTATCAGTATCTAAGTCTACCATAAAGAGAAGACTTCATGAGAGTAAATACAAAGGATTCACCACAAGGTGCAAAACCATTAATCAGCCTCAGAAATAGAAAGGCCAGAATTGACTGCCAAAAAATACCTGAAGAAGCCAGCCCAGTTCTGGAACAGCATTCTTTGGACAGATGAGACTAAGATCAACCTGTACCAGAATGATGGGAAGAAGAAAGTTTGGAGAAGAATTGGAACAGCTCATGATCCAAAGCACACCACATCTTCTGTAAAACGTGGTGGAGGCAGTGTGATGGCATGGGCATGCATGGCTTCCAATGGCACTGGGTCACTTGTGTTTATTGATGATGTGACAAAAGACAGAAGCAGCCAGATGAATTCTGAAGTGTATAGGGATATACTTTCTGCTCAGATTCAGCCAAATGCAGCAAAGTTGATTGGATGGCGCTTCACAATACAGATGGACAATGATCCAAAACATACTGCAAAAGCAACCCAGGAGTTTTTTAAAGCAAAAAAGTGGAATATTCTGTAATGGCCGAGTCAATCACCAGATCTCAACCCAATCGAGCATGCATTTCACTTGCTCAAGACAAAACTTAAGGCAGAAAGACCCACAAACAAGTAACAACTGAAGACAGCTGCAGTAAAGGCCTGGCAAAGCATCACAAAGGAGGAAACCCAGCGTTTGGTGATGTCCATGGGTTCCAGACTTCAGGCAGTCATTGCCTGCAAAGGATTCTCAACAAAATATTGAAAAGTAACATTTTACTTAGGGTTATGCTTATTTGTCCGATTACTTTTGAGCCCCTGAAATGAGGAGCGTTTGTATAAAAATAGCTACAATTCCTACATGTTTAATCATATATTTTTGTTCAACCCCTTGAATTAAACCTTAAAGTCTGCACTTCAGTTCCATTGTAGTTGTTTCATTTCAAATCCAATGTGGTGGCATGCAGAGCCCAAATCATGAAGATTGTGTCACTGTCCAAATAGTTCTGGGCCTAACTGTATTTCCTCATAGAGTGGTGGGATAAATTCAAGCATGGCTGGCCGCCACCCGGAAATGTTACCAGAGGAAACCCTGGAATGTGTATATTTTGTACATATTAATATTGGGTTTCTTGTTTTGGGTTTTGTAGTAAGCAGTAGTGATAAATATCATTACGTGTATATTTAGGTTGCGATTATCATTTATTTTTATTTTACTTTAGTATAGCAATTTGAATTACCCCATATATGGTTTTGTCCAGAGATAAGCCTGGTGACACAGTATGAAAGGCGCCATTTCACATTTGTCTGTGATGCTGGTCAGACCTCTGGTGTGCACTCCATCAGTGCAATGGCTACTTCAGCTACTTGATGATATAAATGAAAAGTCAAAATACTGTTGATCCGTTGTCTGCCTCCTGATTATTGTGCTACTGTGCCTCCTGCCGCAATAGGCCAACTATTACACATGCATACAATAGGAAAGTAATGCACAGCATGGAAACATGTAGCACTTCTGCACATTATTTTTTAACACAGTGATGTTTTAACCTCTTCTGTTCATGTTGTTTAAGTGAAAACACATGCTGACAAAGTGATGCTGGATGTCAGTTTCACATGATTATGAGTTTGGCCAGTTTCCACAATTTTAACATCAGAAGTTGAACCATTTTCTATGAGGCAAAGGGTGAACATGTCTTTTGGAGTACACAGGCTTGTTCTTCCTCTCTGTGGCTGAGTAACCAACTTTTCCTTCCCTCATTCTGTTTATGCTGATCATCAAGCTAGAAGGCCAGAAGTACCATTTTTTTTAAAAAGGTAGAATATGCAATATTTTCTACTTTCAAATATTTCAGGAATACCTAAAAATATAATTGGAGTGTAATGAAACATCTATTTTGCTGTCATGCAAACTATGATAATTTATGATATTGTAGAGCTATGAATTCATTCATATGTTTGCCAGGCTGATAAAGTGATAAATACCACGTTACACCAGCAGGGTGAGTATAAGCAAGTTTTCAGCTCAGTCAAAAATCCTGTGTTGTAACTTCATTATGTTAATTTCTAGAGTAGGGCAGAGTATGTAATGATTCCAGTTAAGTGCCCATTGACTTTGAGTAGACAGACTTGAAGAAGTCATCATGGGTCATCAGTAAAGTTAAAAAAAAAAAAACTTTTGTCAAATTCACTTGGGACTAGTGGATGATGGTTCATTACTGCCATTTGGTGTTGCCAGTAATTGTAGTTTCTACACAGTCCACCTTTAATATGGTCTTTGGTATGACCCGGTTGGGCCATGAACCCACAACCTCTTGGTTGGCAGATGCTAGTAGTTTGGTGCTTGATGGGATGGGATGTTGGCAGATTACGGTGCCACCAGGTAAACTGAAAAGTGTTTTAGCGATAACCATGTTTCAGAGTATTTTATTGTAGTTTTTTTTTTTTCCACAGGAAATTGCTCCTGGTGGGTCAGGCCAGGGCCTGTGTGCATGGCGGCAGTGTGGGAATGTGTGTGTGAATGGGTGGACAGCAGGATCTGTAAAGCGCTTTGGTCACCCAGAGATAAGTAAAAAAGCGCTATATAAGTGAACGCCATTTACCATTTTACTAGTTCTACTACTAGCATGTACCATTACTAGTAGTAATGCTACTAGTATTACGACTAGTAGTTCTAACTCCTCTAAAATCAAAGACTCAGGCAAACAAATAAAAAATAGAATGTAGACGAGATAACAGTGTATTAGAATATTGGGATTTATTGCATCTGCTGGACATCAGTATTGGCTGATGTCTACAAAAGTGTAAAAGAATGACAGATGTTTATGTCTGTGTTTGTAAACTCCTACATCATTTTTGTGCAGGTTAAAGTTCATAAGTTCTTAATTGTGTTTGAAAAGGTCAAAATTTTGTGCCAACAAATTTAAACTTGGATCTAAGGATGGAACAAATGACCTTTAATCTTTTTCTTTGATTTAAAAAAAAAAAAACTTTGTTTTTTCCCCCTCAGCCCCAGAGGAGCTCCGTTCGATCATCCAGGAGGTGAGGTATCGTACAGGACTGCAGTCGGCCAAGCTGATCCGGCAGCTGAAGAGGCGAGACGGACTTTATCACAAATTGCAGAAGAACTATGACATCGTCACAGCATGTCTACAGGCTGTCTCACAGAAACGACGTAAGAATGTCTGCTTCTTTTTTTAAAAAATGTATTTATTCTTCTGAACAAACCTTGTTCAGAGGCATTTAACAAAGAACGTATTTTGTTTTCCAGCATCTGTTAAAGGCAACACCACCAATATTTGTCATGGTTCCCAAGTCAATAAACGTATTTAAAGACCGTTTCACCCTGCTGTGATGTGAAAATGTTGTGTGGCATTCCAGAATTTTTTTCATGTCATTATTCACACCAGTCCAGTAAGAAATTATACAGTTAATTTTTCTTTCACTTAGACGCTCCAGGTAATATTGTCAAATTTTGGAGCAGTTCAAAGGCCTTGTGAGCAATTTAGTCTATTAGCTCATTTGTTTCAAGAATGATGGCCCACCAAGCTCCCTCTGAACATCAGATATGATACTTATTCTAGCTGTTGTGTCTAAAGTAAGTTCCTTTTTTTTTCTAAAATATAATGCTTGTCAGTGTCTTGCTCAAGGATACTTCAACTTGCAGACTGCAGAGAGAGCAGGAATCAAGCTACTGTACTGCTGATCAGAGTTCAACCACACTCTACATCTGCAAAACAGTCACCCCAAAATGAGGTCAATACTGAATAAACTTTGTAAGGTTTTATTTGATGGAATTATCCCCCACTTCTGTTGTCTAAGAAGAAATCTATTAAAACTATACAGTATATCTTCAGTAAAGAACAAACAAAATCATGTCATGCATCACAAGGCCATCTCATGCTAACTCTTTGGAAGATCTCTATGCAGCTGTTAAATTGCCTCTTTTAAATGTTTTGTATGCTGTGCTACTAGTTTGGCTCTTATCAGTAACTTCTCCCTCATTTACCCTCATTAGCATGATGTCATTAAAAATTAATAATAGCAAATCAATCGTGTTATTTAAAAAAAATGATTAATTACAATACTTCCAAGTGTCATGTTTGTGTAATAAATGTTCAGAATTTTATCAACATAACGAACATTCTAAAGTATGATTTTCTGACTGGTTGCCAGCTGTGGACATTCAGTGATGAAACATAAAAGGAGGAGTTTGTATGAAAACTAGCTAATTTACGTTTCATGAATGATGGCCCACCAAGCTCCTCTGAACGTCAGATCTGATACTTCTGCTAGCTGTTGTGTCTAAAGTGAGTTCCTTTCTTTGCCTAAAATGTTTGTATGTTTACAAATTATATATGCAAATCACAGCTAAACAATGTGATCCACCAAGGGCCGGGCCATATCTCAGTACTTTAAAACATATCAATATATTTTCAACTGTAACTTGGGATGACCCAGTATAATTTACTTATATTGATACTGTCTGGTTTCCCTTTTCCATCTGCCCCACAACTTCACCCTGCTCCACCTCCACCTCTTCTCCCTCACTCCAAACACACAACAACATCTTCCTCACTTTCTTATTCCCGACCCGTGCCTAGCTAGTGGACGGGTGCCAAAAAAAAAAACCAAAACAAAACACTTTATAGAGCAGTGGTTCCCTTTTTTTTTTTTTTTTTTTTTTTTTTTTTTTTGGTTCATGGACTGGTAAAAAATTTAAAAAAAAAATTCATGTGGGGGGTAAAAAGAAATGGATTAAACCCATGAACAGACCAAATATACCCACACGATTTACCCCAGCCTGCCGGCGCTCCAAAGGGGAATGATGAGGGAGGCCATGTCTGGGGCACAGTCACCGCTTATGTTCCCGCCCAAGAACGTACGCCTCTGTTCTCCAGATAGGCTGTTTTCCCAAAGACCACACAGGGGAATATATAGCTACAAGACTGCATGACGTGTCAACCAAGTGCTCCCCCCCCCCACACACACACACTGAGTATCTATTTTCTGTTCATTTTGAGATGAGATGAGATTCAACTTTATTGTCATTACACATGTATGAATACAAGGTAACGAAACGTGACTTGGCATTTGGGCACGCTCTGCAGAGCGCATCCAAGGCCGGGGCAGCCGCTAGGCGCCAGTCATAAAGAAGAAAGGGGGAAAAAAAAGAAAAGAAAGGATATGACACAATAGGCGGGAGAAAAAAACATGTTTTATCAAACTGACGCTTAATGAGTAAGCGAAATTTTGATTGCAGGCAAAAAAAACCCTCAATGCATATTTAGCAGACATTTAGTAGACAAATCACACGCAGAAGGAGAGCAGTGTGTGTATATCGTATGCATGTAGTGTTGTATGCATTGTGTAGTGTAAATGTAACAGTTGTTAGTGAGCAGCAGAGGGCGCCTCCTGGCAGTGGATAGATGTTATAATCATGTGACTTATAAACAAGTCCAGAGTCCAGAGTCTATCTCTCTCTCTCTCTCTTGCTTGCAGAAGGCACATGGGCATTGTCCTTGAAGGTCCAATCCGCTGACGACAAACAACTGATTGTTGATTGTTTGGGGAGACATGAGCCGATCGTTCCGCTTATCTCAGTCAGGAGGAATGTAAACACGGGGCAAACAAGGTCAAATCAAATCAAATCAAATCAGCACAGTGCACTCAGAGAATAGAATTTGTCCTCATCCGTGTAGTTCTGTGCTTCCATTATATATGCAGGCTTAAACTGTTTTTCCATAGAGAGCACAGGGCTTCAGATGTATTCCTTCACTGAATCACTGTCATTCAGTTCACCGTTTGCCGCTACTCGTGCCCTCCCCAACTGGTCGAATTTGATGAAGGAGCTTGCCGGGTCCGCTTGATCAGCTCTCTCACTTTCCTTCAATTTCTGATGCATCAGGGAACTCCACAGCCAAAAATAGAAGTCCTGAGATCATAACCAATAATGTTTCCATAGACGCATGAATTCCAATGTCCATGAGTCTCCTCGTAGGTTCCAATTCTTGGGCTCCCCCTTGGCCCAATTCTTGTTGGAAAAATAGTGACAATAGCACATTTAAGCTGCTTCCAAATCCATAATTTCCGTTTAGATTAAGATTCAGCAGAAGAAGAGCGACTAAACACAGACAAAAACGCAACATTGCAAAAGCTGGGAATAGATCAGGAAGGCAGGGGAGGAGGGAAGAAAAATGCGACTGCTCTCTCTCAAGGCAAGATGGAAAATGTGCATTTTCTATGTACTCCAGGGTTTAATCCACTCCGCGCAAAAACGGTCTCAGCAGTGAGCATTTTTTGTCACTGAGCTCACGGCACTGAAAGTTGAAAAAAGTTTTACTTTTGGAATGCTGCAGTGCTCTGTTAGATATTCCTATATTAACAACAGGCAGCACAGACGTGAAGGCGCAGCCACGGATGGCGTCATCACGCCGTGCCTATATTAGGGGACTGATGGCGGGAGACGGCCTCTTTGGCACTCCGCCTCTACTCGACACCAGCCTGTACTTAGCCCTCGTTAGCATAATGGCTATTTTGCATGTACCACGTGCTACTAGTTATTTTGTTTAATAAAGCTACTGTTCAGCACAGCCACCACCTCCACTGTCCTAATTCTCAGAATTAACAATGGCGACGAGGAGAGAAATTGATCTTCTGGAGGAAAATTCAACATTTTCCCTGAAGAGGGAAGCATGTCTGTTACCCCGGCCAGTGAGTGAGGTGGCTAGACGAATCAAGCTCCGCCAACGCTGATAGGGAGTGGGAGAAGCAACCCAGCAGTACGCTGTCGACCTCCGCTGTCTGGTGAGCACGTGTAGGTTTGGCCATTTAGAGGACGAGGGGGTGCGGGACCAGCTAGCGGAGCACACCAACAACCCGGGGCTGCGGGCAAAGCTAATCATGGTGCCTGATGACCTACTGCTGGAGAAGGCGGTGGAGTTGGCGTTCCAGCTGGAGGCCGCAGACAAGCTAACATCACAACTAGATGAGCCACAACAATGAGCCCCGTTAGCGCACGCAGTTACTCCAGAGTACACCCTGGACAGATCGCAAGTCCATCACAGGGCCAACACAGAGAGACAGACAACCATTCACTCTCACATTCATACATAAGGACAATTTAGAATCCCCAGCTTTGAGACCAATTAACCTAACTTGCATGTTTTTGGCATGTGGGAGGAAACCGCAGAAATCCCGGAGTAAACCCACGCAAACACGGGGAGAACATGCAAACTCCACACAGATCACTGTTGGTCGGGGGCTGGGATCGAACCCACGATCCCACGATCCCCACAATCCCCCGGCCAAGGGTAAACTGTGCTGCCGCAGTGCTAACCACTGCGCCACCGTTTAAAATACTGTTATGAGTTTTAATGGTTTAAAAAAAGTTCATAATGTTTTTTGGCTTTCCCAAGGGCGAGGTGAATGTTAGATATTCACATATTAACAATAGGCACCACGGACATGAAAGCACAGGTATGGATGCTGTCATCACGCCGTGCCTATATTGGGGGACTAATGGCAGGAGACTGCTTCTTTGGCACTCAGCCTCTACTCAACACCAGCCTGTACTTACCACTCATTAGCATAACATCTATTCTGCATGTAATATGTGCTACTAGTTATTCTGTTTAATAAAGCTACTGTCCAGCACAGCCACCACCTGCACTGTCCTAATTCTCAGACCTAACACGCTCATCAGCAGCACACCTCTGTAACCAACCAATGAGACTAAAAGGACACCGTGATCTAGGGCTGCCGCGGTAGAGGAATTTCCCCTGTGGTGACAGTGGATAGCTCTGCGATATGCGGTATTATTGCAAATGTTTTTAGGACCCTGTGGTCTCGTAATTTAAACAGGGTTCATAACTTATGGGGCAAACGATGGAAGCTGTGAGAAACTTGCTGCAGCTCCGCTCTCAACTTTGTGTGTGTGTGACAATTGTGTGGCGCTCCGGTCTTTCTAGGCATGAACTGCTGATTCTGTTAAAAAAAAAACAAACAATCATTTTCATAAAGCAGTGATGGCAACTCCAATATTTCAACTAAGGGGTGTGTGGACTGGAGAGTGCAGCAACATTCAGCTTTTTTAACAGGACAGCCTCCGTACAGAACCCTGCATGCCTCGTTTCTCCGTGATTTTTGGATTTTTGCCACTGTTCGAAAAATCACGCTCAAACAAGCAATTCATTATGTAGTAGTTGTTTCACTCTCGGAGCTCAATTGTCAGGATCATAAACACTCTGCTCATAAGGAAATAACACGCTTTGTGCCCTTTCAGTGCTCACTGTCACGGCTGTGTTTAGCAAGTCGTCCAAACGCTTCTGCCACTAACTGCCTGCTGGAGTCCATCTGGCGAGAGAGTGCCCCACATGGTGCTGCCACCAGCACCCGCGTTGTGGAAGTGTCTACAATACCAGGTGCAAACATGCTGTTGGCAGTAAAAATACACTTAACATTTGACAATTTATTTAATAATCAATAAGGGCACATACTGTCATATTGGCTGGACAAGCGACCTGAGTGCAGCGTGCAATCACCAAGCGAACACACAAAAAACATTTGACCTTTTATTAAAATGTTCAAACACAGCAATCTTGAGGAGAAAACGTCAATCACTCACTAGATAAGCAGGAGCCCTGTGGAGGACAGACGAGGCTGATTAGGGAGGAATGGAGATTAATTGGGAAAACAGATTATGCCACTCACGTGGGAGATGGGAGACCAGCACAGAACCCAGCGAAGGAGAGGAACCAGCAGGCGGAACTGCTGGACAGGTTGGGTGGATGGGTCTGACCGGGCGAAGAAGGAAGGCTGCTTCGAGGAGGAGCAATAGGCTGGCGAGCGCACCAAGTCCCCGCAGACGCACTGCTCCGTTGGCAGCAACCTGGAAAAGGTGGAAGAGATAAGGTTATTAGGTGATGTCGTAATTGCTTACAATGGAGCCGTCAGTTGAGCAGTATACCCAAATGAGCCAGCGTTGAATCACTGAAGACTGCTTCCTTATAAACACTGGCAGGCAGGAATCAGCAGGTGCGTCTGATGAGAGAGCAGGAAGGAGGGGGCAAGCGCTCGCCACTTATGACACATACAGTCGTGAAAAAATTAGGACACCCTGTATAAGCCTGTGCTTTTTTTAATATATTTGGACATATGGATATTTAATATCAGTGTTAAAAATACTGGGAGAGTCACGTAATACAACTAAACAATTAAAAATGAATTAAAGACTTTTTCTCAAATTTTCTATGTAATTCTAAAAAATTGTGAGGAATAAATTAGGACATCCCCCATCTTTTTTGGACACCCCCACATTCATTCCCATTTAAAATGGCTAAAATAAAATGTTAAAAATGCAAATAAAAACAAAAACAAGGTTAGACATGTGATATGTGAACATTTTTAATAAAGAACTGAATATTTAATGGGGTGTCCTAATTTTTTCACATGACTAAGTGAACAATGAGATATAGCCACACGCATGAAAAAGTGAACACCATGGTTGTTGCGGTTGCTTGTTATCCTCCACGGTAGGCTTGTCCATAGCGTGGTACTACATAATTGCGGTTATCGCAACAGCCCTACCGTGATCAGTGTTTTTGAAGAGTGCCTGTGAAGCACCCACAAAAAACGGGTCTAGAGTAAGAATAAGCGGATGGATGCAATGTTTTCAGCCAAAGACTTCATCTCTCTATTGGTGAGTTGAGTGCAGTTTTAAATGAATTGATATGAAATGTGCACGCACACACATACACTTTCGGCTGCTCCCTGTTCAGGGTTGCCACAGTGGATCATGGGTCTACATATTTGATTTGGCAAGGATTTTCATGCCAGATGCCCTTCCTGATGCAACCCTCCCCAGCTTGGGACCAGCACAAGGAGTACACTGGTTTTGTGCTTCCCCTGTGGCAAATGAATAAGAAATGAAAAATATCAATGCATAATGTAAAACTTAGTTTTCAGTAAGAATAACTTACAGGGCCAATATCCTAATACTGTTCAGAAGATGAAACATCTAGAAATGTGTAGACCACTGCTGAAAGTTACGTGTAAGTTATTTCCATAAACTATCAGGCAAACTCGTGTGGGAGAAAACATGTTGTGCTGCAATCATGTAAACAAGCATGACAACAGGACCAGAGATCATTTCTACCTGACATAAGATTGCAAAGAATGTATTAGCAGAACCACAAGTGGTGTAGTAGTTATTGTTGCTTGCCATTGTGTGCTATAACTCCCTGTATGCTCTCAGTGCTCTCCTCAGCTTGGCAACCTGCGTGACTCTGTAATCAGAAGAGGAAAGGAGGGGACAAACCTCTCCACTGTTTTGAATTTGGACTGCAGGACCATTTTAAGATGCTACTTGTCACGATTATATAATGCTCCTTTAAGTCAACTTAAAGAATACTTGAAACAATTATGACAGGGGAAATTGTCAATTATCTTCTTTTTTTTGTGCTACAAGTCCACATGTCTGCATGTTACAGTAGCCTGCATAAGGATGCATTAGAGCTCTTAAAAAACGAGATGAGACATTTTGGCTTATGGAGCATCAACACCATCATGAAAGCTTACATTTATTTTTATTACCAAGGTTGTTTGAGGATGATGGTCCAAAACATCATTAAAACTAAATGTTTTCCCCTCAGGAAGCACTTAGTGCACCTGTTGGGGATGAATCGTAAAGTCATGACTCATTGATTTATTGTGCATTACTTCTTTGATTGCTTTTTATGTTTCACAAGGCAGATGTCCAGAATATTTGCTCAGTTTCAGGTGTAGTAGTTTAAGTAAGAAAGTGCAGTATATACTCTGTAGGATTTCTGGTTATTCTTAATATTATAGTTTATTCATTTCATAACTTACGATAAACCAAGTGTGTTGTACAATCACAGCCCATGTGAAACGGAATACCTTTTGTCTTAAATTTAAATGGTGTTTAAGGTGTAATCTGGTGGCAGTTAATCTAAAATGTAAAACTGCTAGGGTTCCACACTTTTCATGACATTTTCAGGGTAATTTTTACTTTTTTTTTTAAACCAGGTATTTATTTTATTTTCCCTGTCTAAAGGGGCCTTTCAGAGGTGCCTACTTACTGCACAAGCAGTGATCACATGTACCATGACTCACATGAATCTGTCAGCATATTAACTGAAAAAGCAAGGAATGAAACACATTTGAGGATTGGATTTTTTTTTGGTTTTTTTGGCGCTATTCATTTCCAATACTTTGGAGGGTTTAGGAATGTCCCTCTAACTGCTGGAATCTTCTTAAACTAGACACTTTTTTTTAAAAAAAAAATCTTCAGTTCACTATCTAATAGCAGAGATCAAGCCTCGAATATAACCTATGAAAGAGTGTTCATTTTTTTAAAGCCAAAATGATACAGTATATCATGGTGTTTTTAATGTGTGAAATAAAATCCTCGGGGTTTCGCCTTGGTCTTAGCCTGTCCTACAGACGGCCAGGTGAACCCTTGCTCAGCAGCTCATTTCCTCTGTAAACCAGCAGCAATTGTGTTACACAAGTGGTCAAAGTGGAGCAATCGGATTTTTTTTTTCAAGGCATATTTTTTATATAGATATGATTTGGTTGATGATTAAGGAAATAAAAAACCCATCCCTGTGTCTTCTCCGTGCTCTCGCCCCCTTTTAAACCATTACCTCATCCTGTATTGACTCGCCTCCTCCCACATATCTCCCCATCCTGCTGCATCCCTCCTCCGTCCTTGCGCCTCCTCCTGGTGACGCCAGACCGGAGGAGGCTGCCGATGAGCAGGTTTGCGGCATCAGCAGCTCCCAAGCGCTTTTCGATCGGCTTTTTTTCTTTAATTATTATTATTATTATTATTAATAAGACGTTTCTAATATCCGAGGCGTTATCTGGAGCCTTTGAGCATGGCGAGCTGAGCTCCATGA
The DNA here is from genome assembly GCA_020510985.1 of Pholidichthys leucotaenia. NCBI lineage: Eukaryota > Metazoa > Chordata > Actinopteri > Cichliformes > Pholidichthyidae > Pholidichthys > Pholidichthys leucotaenia. The sequence continues at coordinate 180,464,799 of CM035845.1, read as the reverse complement.
ACCACAAAGAAGGATCAGAGGATGACATGTCGTTTCTCCGGGTTAAAAACCAATAAATCATCACCGGAAGACGCCTGGAAACATCTGGTTCGGTCGACTAATTTTTGGGGAGAGTATCTGGAAGATCATCTGCGTCTCTGATCGTCAGGATGTTTTCCTGCTCCACTTTGGAGGGACAGTCTTAACTGCGATGAGGTGTCTAAACGAGTCCGGCAGAGGGTCTCTATTTCTGGGATGAGGCAGGAGCGGCTCCCCGCCGGCGGCAGGAGGCCGAGAGCGGGGGTGAAGCAGCGGCAGCAAGGATCGGGAGGGGTCGGTAACATCATCAGCAACGTCCTGAAGAAACGGAACGGGATATCCAGGAGGGCACCCCGGCTGCTCTGCACCCTAGAACCAGGTGATCTCCTCTGCAGCAGAGACCTCAGACAGGCTGCAAGGACGGCAGAGCCAGGGGAGCATGACTGAGATTAACGCCAGTGTGTTCAGCCAAGTGTAAACTTATGGTTTAATTAGGAGCTAGTTTTTAGAGCAGAAATCAGTGTAATTGCCATATTTTAGATGTTAAATAAGCTTTAGATTGCCTGCTGTCCTCAGTATGAACAATATATAAACGGATATACCCCATTAACTAACGTGTTGGTACAGCTAGGTGTGTTTATTATAAAAACGTAATTTAGGTATTGCTTAATAATTTCACTAAAGTGCACAAATTATAATTTCTTTAGAATCCAATAATTGCTTTTGCAGCAGCTTCAAATTGGAGTTTGCTTTTGTCCATACCATCGTTTGTGATTTTTTTTTAAACAATTCTTTGTTTTTGAAATTTGTGGTTGTGTACTAGACGCAAGCACAGGCATTCTTATGTTAACATTTTTTTTAGATTTCAGATATTAAATATATAGTTTGGATTATTTTGAAGGGGCAAGTACAAGGAAAACAACAATGCAGAGGCAGTGATGGCATACTGTGTTCATATATTGACCTTCACTTGGCCACTAATGGGCAATTAAATGAATTCATTGAGACTAAATATGACAATGCTTTAAAATGAAGCCCTGCAATGTCGAAGTGTTTTCTGATTCATTTCAGGTGTACTGTGAGTTTTTAAATGGAGGTAGTAAATGATGAAGACACTTTAAATGGGGTAATAAAGTGATCTAAACTTAGTCTTTTGACAATTACAGTGATGATAATATTGTGGTGACCTCATTACAATTTAAATAGGCACGTTGTACCTGGTTTAATATGATGCTGATATGTGAGACCAAGTTAAATAAGGAATGCTGCTGCTCTGCACCTGTCATATATACTGTATGTCATGTGTTATTTGTTTAATGTGAGATAAAGCAACACGGATGGTGAATTTGCAAAATCAGAAAAGCTGACTTTGTCAGTCATGACAAATTACGTATGTCATTACCAAGAATTCAGTTTTACTACTGTATATGGTTTGCAGTGATTTCAGTTAATGTCATAATGTAATATATACTACCACAAATGCTTCATTGGGAGTCATAACATGGCACTTTATATATATGTATATATAATATACATACAGTATCTCACAAAAGTGAGTACACCCCTCACATTTTTGTAAATATTTTATTATATTTTTTCTTGGGACAACGCTGAAGATATGACACTTTGATACAATGTAAAGTAGTCAGTGTACATCTTGTATAACAGTGTAAATTTGCTGTCCCCTCAAAATAACTCAACACACAGCCATTAATGTCTAAATCGCTGGCAACAAAAGTGAGTACACCCCTAAGTGACAATGTCCAAATTGTGCCCAAAGTGTTAATATTTTCTGTGGTCACCATTATTTTCCAGCACTGCCTTTACTCTATTGGGCATGGAGTTCACTAGAGCTTTACAGGCTGCCACTGGAACCTTCTTCCACTCCTCCATGACGACATCACAGAGCTGGTGGATGTTAGAGACCTTGCGCTCCTCCACCTTCCATTTGAGGATGCTCCACAGATGCTCAATAGGGTTTAGGTCTGGAGACATACTCGGCCAGTCCATCACCTTTACCCTCAGTTTCTTTAGCAAGGCAGTGGTCGTCTTGGAGGTATGTTTGTGGCGGTTATCATGTTGGAATACTACCCTGTGACCCAGTTTCTGAAGGGAGGGGATCATGCTCTGTGTCAGTATGTCACAGTACATGTTGGCATTCATAGTTCCCTCAATGAACTGTAGCTCCCCAGTGCTGGCAGCACTTATGCAGCCCCAAACCATGACACTCCCACCACCATGCTTGACTGTAGACAAGTCACACTTGTCTTTGTACTCCTCACCTGGTTGCCGCCACACACGCTTGACACCATCTGAATCAAATAAGTTTATCTTGGTCTCATCAGACCACAGGACATGGTTCCAGTAATCCATGTCCTTAGTCTGCTTGTCTTCAGCAAACTGTTTGCAGGCTTTCTTGTGCATCATCTTTAAAAGAGGCTTCCTCTTTCGCACGGTTTGAGGCAAATACACCTCGCCCGGACACACAGGTGTTATTGAATGCCAGCTCTGGTGTGCTTATCCTGCAGGATCATGAGGTGAGACAGACACTGAGAGCAGTTCACCCGAGAAAGGCTACTGGTCCCGATGGAGTGCCAGGAAAGGTGCTCAGAGCATGTGCAGATCAGCTATGCTCTGTTTTGACTGACATTTTTAACTTGTCTCTCAAGGCAGGCGTTGTTCCACAGTGTTTAAAATCTGCAGTCATTATTCCTATACCAAAAAAACATACTATTAGCAGTCTGAATGACTATCAACCAGTAGCATTAACACCCATTGTTATGAAGTGCTTTGAGAAAATGGTATTGAAACATCTTTTGCCTAGTCTCCCCCCAGACTTTGATCGGTACCAGTTTGCCTACAGGCGGGGCAGATCCACTGAAGATGCTATTGTTATAGCTCTCCACTTGGCATTCAGCCATTTAGAAGACAAGGGGAGCTATGTAAGAATGTTGTTTGTTGACTATAGCTCGGCATTTAATACAATTATTCCCAACATTCTCATCACCAAATTGCTTCAGCTTGGTCTGCCTACTCACACTTGCAGCTGGATTAAGGACTTCCTAACAAACAGAACACAGACTGTTAGACTCGGACCCCATTCCTCTTCTACAGTCATGCTTAACACAGGCTTGCCACAGGGCTGTGTGTTGAGCCCCACTTTGTATTCATTGTACACATATGACTGCATACCTGTTCATCCCACAAACATTATAGTGAAGTCTGCAGATGACACAACAGTAGTGGGGCTCATATCAGGAAGAGATGAGTCCGCATACAGAGATGAGATCCAGAAACTGGTGAGATGGTGCTCAGATAATAATCTGCTATTGAATACAAAAAAATCCAAAAGAACTCATTATTGATTTTAGGAAGCATAGCAGTGAACCACCTCCTCTATATATAGGCAAGGAGCGTGTGGAGAGGGTGGAGGCTTTTAAGTTTTTGGGTGTTCATATTTCTCACAACCTTACCTGGGCAGTTAACACCATAGCGACGATAAAAAAGGCTCAACAACATCTACACTTTCTGAGGCTCCTCAAGAAGAATGGCCTGAATGCACAGTTGCTGGTTTTATTTTATCGCTCTGCTATTGAGAGCATTCTGTCATATGGCATCACGGTTTGGTATGAGGGCTGTTCAGCCGCAGACCGCAAAGCCTTCCAGAGAGTGATCAAGACTGCAAAAAAATCACTGGCTGTTCTCTCCCTTCTCTGGAAGAGATTTCCAGGTCTCAGTACCTCAACAGAGCTACTGCCATCATTAAAGACTGTGCTCATCCAGGCCATGACTTCTTTCACTTGCTCCTCTCGGGAAAGCGGTACAGATCCCATAAAACCCGGACTACCAGGTTTAATCATAGTTTTTTCCCAGCAGCAGTAAGTATTTTGAACAGATTTATGTAACACGCACAGACGGCTGATATTTTTTGTTATTTTAGGTTATTTTGTAGCAACAACCCTGTGTGCATAAGCTGGTCTTTTGTATTTATCGCTCAGTATGTTTTTCATTATAGCTATGTACATATTGTATTCAACTTTTAGGTAATTTTGTTTCAAGCATTATTTATTGTTGTAATTATAAGAATGTTAAATGCATGAGTGAACTGTGAGTGTGATAATTTGTTTATAGTTTGTTTTTAGGGAGCAGCATCTCAATTTCGTTGCATTGTTCATTAACAATGGAATGACAATAAAGGCACTTTGACTTTGACTTTGACTTCTGGGACGACAGCCATGCAGACCAATTTGATGCAGTGTGCGGTGTATGGTCTGAGCACTGACAGGCTGACCCCCCACCCCCACCCCTTCAACCTCTGCAGCAATGCTGGCAGCACTCATACGTCTATTTTCAAAAGACAACCTCTGGATATGACGCTGAGCATGTGCAGTCAACTTCTTTGGCCGACCATGGTAAGGCCTGTTGTGAGAGGAACCTGTCCTGTTAAACCGCTGTATGGTCTTGGTCACCATGCTGCAGCTCAGTTTCAGAGCGTTGACAATCTTCTTATAGCCTAGGTCATCTTTATGTAGAGCAACAATTCTTTTTTTTTTTCAGATCCTCAGAGTTCTTTGCCATGAGGTGCCATGTTGAACTTCCAGTGACCAGTATGAGCGAGTGTGAGAGCGATAACACCAAATTTAACACACCTGCTCCCCATTCACACCTGAGACCTTGTAACACTAACGAGTCACATGACACTGGGGAGAGAAAATGGCTAATTGGGCACAATTTGGACATTTTCACTAGGGGTGTACTCGCTTTTGTTGCCAGTGGTTTAGACATTGATGGCTGTGTGTCGAGTTATTTTGAGGGGACAGCAAATTTACACTGTTATACAAGTTGTGTACACTGACTACTTTACATTGTCTCAAAGTGTTATATCTTCAGTGTTGTCCCATGAAAAAATATCATGAAATACAGTGGTGTGAAAAACTGTTGGTCTCCTTCCTGATTTCTCATTTTTTTGTATGTTTGTCACACTTAAATGTTTCAGATCATCAAACAAATTTAAATATTAGACAAAGACAACACATGTAAACACAAAATGCAGTTTTTAAATGAAGGTGTTTATTATTAAGGGAAAAAAATCCAAATCTACATGGCTCTGTGTGAAAAAGTGATTGTCCCTTAAACCTAATAACTGATTGAGCCACCCTTAGCAGCAACAAGCATTTGCGATAACTGGCAATGAGTCTTTTACAGTGCTGTGGCTGAATTTTGGCCCACTCATCTTTTGCAGAATTGTTGTAATTCAGCCACATTGGAGTGTTTTCGAGCATGAACCGCATTTTTAAGGTCATGTCACAGCATCTCAGTCGATTCAGGTCAGGACTTTGACTAGGTGACTCCAAAATCTTCATTTTGTTTTTCTTAAGCCATTCAGAGGTGGACTTGCTGGTATGTTTTGGATCATTGTCCTGCTGCAGAACCCAAGTGCGCTTCATCTTGAGGTCACGAACAGATGGCCGGACATTCTTCTTCATGATTTTTTGGTAGACAGCAAAATTCATGGTTCCATTTACCACAGCAAGCCTTCCAGGTCCTGAAGCAGCAGAACAGCTCCAGACCATCACGCTACCACCACCATACAGTATTTTACTGTTGGTATGATGTTCCTTTTCTGAAATACTGTGTTACTTTTACGCTAGATGTAATGAGACACATACCTTTCAAAAAAGTTCAACTTTTGTCTCGTCAGTCCACAGAGTATTTTCCCAAAAGTCTTGGGGATCATCAAGATGTTTTCTGGCAAAACTGAGACGAGCCTTTATGTTCTTTTTGCTAAGCAATGGTTTTCGTCTTGGAACTCTGCCATGCAGGCCATTTTTACCCAGTCTCTTTCTTATGGTGGTGTCATGAACACTGACCTTAACTGAGGCAAGTGAGGCCTGCAGTTCTTTGGATGTTGTTGTGGGGTCTTTTGTGACCTCTTGGATGAGTCGTCGCTGCACTCTTGGGGTAATTTTGGTCGGCCGGCGACTACTGGGAAGGTTCACCACTGTTCCATGTTTTCACCATTTGTGGATAATGACTCTCACTGTGGTTTGCTGGAGTCCCAAAGTTTTAGAAATGGCTTTATAACCTTTTCCAGACTGATAGATTTCAATTACTTTGTTTCTCATTTGTTCCTGAATTTTTTTTTGGGATCGCAGCATGATGTCTAGCTTTTGAGGATCTTTTGATTTACTTCACTTTGTCAGGCAGGTCCTATTTAAGTGATTTCTTGATTGAGAACAGGTGTGGTAGTAATCAGGCCTTGGTGTGGCTAGAGAAATTGAACTCAGCTTTCCAAAGATGTGATAAACCACAATTAATTTATGTTTTCACAGGGGGGGCAATCACTTTTTCACACAGTGCCATGTAGGTTTGGATTTTTTTTTTTTTACCCTTAATAATAAACACCTTCATTTAACAACTGCATTTTGTGTTTACTTGTGTCATCTTTGTGTAATATTTAAATTTGTTTGATGATCTGAAACATTTAAGTGTGACAAGCATTCAAAAAAATGAGAAATCAGGAAGGAGGCAAACACTTTTTCACACCACTGTATTTCATGATATATTTCTCTGCAGCCTTAATCTAAGTAAAGTGTGGTCTTTGGACTTTTTTCTGTTGCTGATGTGCTGTAAGTTGCGGTACATCCCAGTTTACTGTCGGGTGTGTGGGACTAAATCCGAGACAGGGAAGTAGGAGGGGTTTACCATTTTAATCCACCCAGGAGCTGTGAAGGCAAACCGCTGCATAAAGCCGAGGAATGGCTCAAGATAAAACGACAGAGACGGACCGAGCAGGTTAAAAATATTATTACTTTTGTTTAGGGGATTTTGGTATTTTATCTGAGAAGAAATCGTAGTTTCAGTCGGCGCAGCATCCTTTGCTTCGTGCGGACAGGAGGAGAAATGGCCGCTGTGGGAATTGTTGGCACCGAGCTGAGGGAGTCGTATCAGGACCTCCTCTTAGCTTCACGTCAGAAATTAATTTCCGTTTGATTTCCTGGGGTTTAGTCTTCTGTACTAACATTAATCATACTCTGAAGAAGTTTATGTGTTCGTGGAAAGGTTTTTTTTTTCTTTCTACATCACTTCCCGCCAGTTAAAGCGCTGCTCGAAGGCGATTTCAGCACCACCCGGAAGTGGACAGCGACTCTTCCTCAACCGCCAAATATAAATGAAAAAATACAAAATTATTTCCTCATCACCTGTTTTTCTTTAACTAACGACGAAACATGTTAATTATGTAGTGGATTGGACTATAAGTCACCGACAAGGCAGAAAATCTCAGGTGAATGAAAAAATAAGCTGTTTTTTTATTTTTGATTTTAAATCGTTATGTCCTGATAGCGTTGCAATTTTATTTACTAACTTGAAACCATACGGCTCTTACAAGTATTTTAAGGTGGAAATGTGTTTTATCATATTTCCTCAATTTTTGTCCTACAGTTTATGTAAATATTGTTTTCTTCAGCGCTTCTATTAACAAGTGTCACTATATTATATAACAGTTTGTATATTTATGTGTTTGTTTATAGGAGTTGACACAAGACTGAAGTTTACCATTGAGCCATCGCTGGGAAAGAATGGATTCCAGCAGGTGAGATTTGAAAATCTGCTATACCAGTGTTTTTCAACCAGGGTGCCCTGGGACATAAAGGTTTCTGTGGGAAATCATCTAATTTGACTTTGTACTTGGTCCAAAAAATGCAAATAATTTGACATTGTTGTGCATGGGTGCCTACAGAACCTATGGAGAAAAATGGCAAAATATTTAAATTTTTTTCTTGGCAAGTGGTCCTAAAGATGACCAGGGACCACTGCTGTAACCCAGATGTAAAGTTTAAAGTGTTTCTACTGAAAAAATGTATGTGTGGTTAGCCTTCCACTGTATATGAACGTAGCTAGGAACTTCACCTGTTGGTGTGTGGCGAAGCCTAAAGTTTTATTGATTGATGTGACCTAACTTGTCATAAATTGCCCATTGGGGCAGAGAGGAGAGACCCACACGCTGAACTGCAGTTTGTGATATTTATTCAAGGAAAACATAAAGTACTAAGTGCACAACAAAACAATAAGCCACAGAGAGAATAACACAGGAACTGAGCGAGAAAACTAGAGAATGTCAAACTTACGTTTGTAAGTCATAGACAGTAGTCAAGACTGCAGCGAGGAATGCAAGGAGCAGTGGTCTTAAATAAGGCATAATACAATAGAACATAGGTGTGGATACCAGAGCGGGCAGGAGGAAACAATGATGAATAATTTGGACCAGCTGGGAGCAATGAAAGGGGAGAGACCGGGGCTGACAGCTGACAGGGACACCGCCCATACGGAGCAAAAACCCGGAAGTGCCAGTGACAGCTGTCAATCCAGAGGGAGAACACACCAGAAGGGATATAAAGAATAAAATATCAACAGACTGAGAAAGAAATACAAACTAATACAAAATAAGAGTGTAACAAAACTATGACATAAACAAGAAACTAGAAAACAGTATGAGAAATACAGAAACCAAAAGGCACAAAATACAACAAATATATAAATATAGAGAAAAGCCATGAGACTGAGCATGGCAGAAACCTCCAGTGCTCAGCTCATGACATAACTGTTGTTTAACATTGTAGATGTGAGCAGTCCTAATAGTTGGTAATTAGTAGTCTTGTACCCATAATCTTAGTTGCAAAATTTTCTAAAACTAAAGGAAGTTAGAATGTAAAAACTTGGATTAGAAATTTAAAACTAAACCTACAAAACTTGTAAAAGTCTACCCTCCTCCTTTTCTAAGGTCCAGAGTTATAAATACTGTAGTAAAATTAAATTAAGGGCTAGTCTCTTTTTCATGCTAAATGAGTTATTGAGCATGTTTAAAATTGTTTTTAATTTTGCAGTAACAGTTTATTTTATCATCTAATATTTAAACGTGCCTCTCTAAATGTTATCTGGCATCTTCAGCAGAGATACAGATTTATTCTTCAATTGATATAAAGACAGAAGGAGCTCTCTTAGTTTAAAACAGGGGTCCGCAGTCATTAGGCGGCACTTAGGCGACAGTGGGAAGGAATACATTACTTATCGGAAGAAACCTCCAGCAAAACCAGACTCGGAAGAAGAAAAGAAAAGTAGACAAACTATGTAAAATTATGTCTGGTTTATTTCTCAGATTTTTCTGGGCAATGGGCACAGAATGGGGCAGCGCGGTGGCAGAGTGGTTAGCACTGCGGCAGCACAGCAACTCACCCTTGGCCGGGGGATTCTGGGTTCGATCCCAGCCCCCGACCAACAGTGGTCTGTGTGGAGTTTGCATGTTCTCCCCGTGTCTGTGTGGGTTTACTCCGGGATTTCTCCGGTTTCCTCCCACATGCCAAAAACATGTAAGTTAGGTTAATTGGCATCAAACTGGGGATTCTAAATTGTCCTTAGGTATGAATGTGAGAGTGAATGGTTGTCTGTCTCTCTGTGTTGGCCCTGCAATGGACTGGCAATCTGTCCAGGGTGTACCCTGCCTCTCGCCCAAAGATGCTGGGATAGGCTCCAGCCCCCCCGCAACCCGAAAAGGATTAAACGGAAGAAGATGGATGGGCACAGAATGTATACAAACAACTGATGTGATACATCTCTTAACCCCACCCCAGCCATTCCTGTCACCAGCAGCACTTAACATGATGGTTTAGAAAGGCTTTCAGCGTGATCCTAAAGTAGACAGTGTCTGCCTCATGGACCCAGGCTGGTAACTGGTTCCATAAGAAAGCTGCCTGGCAATTGAAAACTATACCCCCTTGGTAATTTTGGAGGCTCTAGGACAGGGGTGTCCAACCAGGTGCCATGGAGAGCCAAGACCCTGCAGGTTTTCTCTTCTACCCAGTCTCTTCAGCAGGTGTTTTCACTTATCAGCAATCAGTGGGAAGAAGTTCACAGAAATCTGCTGTTGAAGACACTGGTTGGAGGTAAAACCTGCAGGGTCTTGGCTCTCCATGGCACATGGTTGGACACCCCTGCTCTAGGACTTACTAAGTGTCCTGTGTTCAAAAAGCATAACGTTCAGTTGGGATGATATGGTTCAGTAAGGTCTTTGAGACAACATATAGACAAACTATGTGGACAAATTTGTCACAGATTTGAAAAAAATGCCAGTTAATGCCCAAACTAGTGATAAAAATTATTGAGTTTGTGATAAAACTTGCTAATTACCTACAATATCAATGAGGTAAATGCATGAAACACAGTTTGTGTGTGATTAGCTCACAGACATAACCTGAGAAGTGTTTGGTCAATTAAAAAGGGAAATAAACCTTCTTTTTTCCCCAACAGTGGTATGATGCACTGAAAGCAGTGGCAAGGCTACCTACTGGAATACCAAAGGAATGGAGGAAAAGGGTACGTGACCTATATTTGCACTGATGTGATTTGCTGCTTCTATTTTCATTGGAGTAGTTTGCTCTATTCAGTGAGAAGCCTTTTTAAAAAGAAGAGCTTTAAGCAGCATACACTATTTGTGAATGCACTGACTGTATTGACCCACCGGAGGAAGTGGTGGAAAGGAAGTGATGGTTTAGTTGTGGAGATGTTCTTGTGTTTCAAATAACTAGGACAGCAGCAGCCATTAAAACAGACTCCAGTAATCTGACACTGGTTATACAGTATATAACGCAAGAAACCTGGTTATACATATCTCTGTGTACATGGTCATTAGTAGGGATGAGCCGATACCAGTTTTTCAAGTCCGATACCGATACTGTGACTTTTGAGTATTGGCCCATACTGATCCAAACCCAGCACTGTCTCGCTTATTTAAAACAATAAAAGTACAGAACATACTTTGGTATTGACTGGTTGCATTTTGCACACATATAAACACATAAATCTACAAGTCAAAGAATATATTACAAACTTGACTCAGTTCAGCAACACTGCTGCTTTATTTATTTTAAATTTTGTAACACTGGCAGCATTTCATTGGTCAGCATTATGTAAACATGCATTCTGAAGTTTTAAGTGCAAGTTTATACAAAACTTTAAAGCAGTGTTTAAGTAAACATTCAGACATTCAGCCCTGGATGACTGCAGAGGTGCGCTCGCTGCTCACAGCCAGAGATGCAGCCTTCAGAGCGAAGGACAGGATTGCCTTCCACTCAGCCAGGTCTGCGCTCTCAAAGGGAATTAAGACGGCGAAGCGCACCTATGCGGAGAAAATCCAGGGACACCTCTGTGACACTAGGAACACCAAGCAGATGTGGCAGGGAGTTCAGACACTGACAGGCTATAAGTCTAGGCAGGGGGTCGATGATAACGACGCTTTACTTCCAGACAGGCTCAACGACTTCTTTGCACGTTTTGAAGCATCAAACCCGACAATCAGAGTGAGGGCTGGCCCATCCCCACCATCGGTTGGGCCAGCTATCATCATCAACACAGCGGACACAGGGAGGACCCTAATTAGGGTCAACCCACTTAAAGCTGCAGGTCCGGACAACATCCCAGGACGTGTGCTCCGAGACTGTGTGAGCGAGTTGGCGGATGTGCTGACTGACATTTATAACATCTCCCTCAGTCAGGCCATAGTGCCCAGATGCTTTAAGACCTCTACCATAGTACCAGTGGCAAAGAAACCAGTTGTGTCCTGTCTGAATGACTATCGTCCTGTTGCACTGACACCAATTGTGATGAAGTGTTTTGAATGGCTTGTCAAACCACACATCACAGCCTGCCTCCCTGCATCACATGACCCACTCCAGTTTGCATATCGTTCAAACCACTCCACGGAGGATGCTATAGTCACCACCCTGCACTCTGTCATCACCCACCTGGATCAGAAAGACACCTACGCCAGACTCCTGTACATTGATTTCAGTTCAGCATTCAACACCATTATTCCCCAGAGACTGATGGAGAAATTACTCCTTCTTGGTCTGAACACCGCCACATGTCTCTAGATCCTGGATTTCCTGACTGAGAGACCTCAGTCTGTCCGGGTTGGAAATAACATCTCCAACTCTATCACGCTGAGCACCGGATCCCCTCAAGGCTGCGTACTCAGTCCACTGTTGTTTACACTTCTAACACATGACTGTGTATCCAGACACGAGGGGAACCAGATTATTAAGTTTGCAGATGACACCACGGTGGTGGGACTTATTCAGAGGGATGAGGAATCAATGTACAGGGAAGAAGTGAGAGACCTGGAGGGCTGGTGCAGGGAGAACAATCTGGTGCTCAACGTGGACAAAACGAAGGAGATGATTATCGACTTCCAGCGGTCACAGCCTGTACATGTCCCTCTCAGCATTGGCGGCCGTTTAGTGGAGAGAGTGGAGAACATCAAGTTCCTCGGAGTGCAGATCTCACAGGACCTGACCTGGAGCAAGAATTCCTTGGGGCTCAGGAAGCAGGCCCAGCAGAGACTGCACTTCTTGAGGAAACTCAAACAGGCCTCTCTCCCCATCTGCATCCTCAGGACCTTCTACAGAGGTGTGGTGGAGAGTGTTCTGACGTACTGCACTGCTACATGGTACTCCAGCTGCAGTGTGTCAGACAAAAAAGTCCTGCAGAGGATAGTTAAGGGAGCGGAGAGGGTAATTGGAGTCTCCCTCCCCTCTGTCCAAGAACTTTTTCAGAACCGTTGTAGGAGCAGGGCACTGAACATTGTCAAGTACCGTTCTCACCCTCTGAATAAACGCTTTGAACTTCTGCCATCTGGCAAACGATTTCGGAGCATCAGAGGCAGAACCACCAGACTGATTAACAGCTTCCTTCCACAAGCTGTTCGGATGCTGAACAGCTGATCCGGAATCTCTCATACATACTACTGCACTTACGGACATTATGTATATTATTTGTAAATTATAGTTCTGGTTAGTTTTCAAATATGTCTCAGGGAAGTGTGAATGGCTGTGGTGGGGTGGGGGGTGAGGGTATGTGTGAGTGTGTCTTAAATCATGTCCTTTTACTTAAATGGATGCCGAGAGAAACGCAATTTCATCTTGCCTGCACTACAGTTGTATGTACAGCAACATGACAATAAAGGTTGATTTGATTTGATTTTGATTTGAGATGAAATTCAAAGTGACATTTTATGCATGAGGTAAAAAATGCTGTAGATCTGAAAATAAAGGAACTAACCCTTTAAGTTATATTTTCATCATCCATTATTATTATTATCAAAAGTATTATTTTGAAGTCATTCCTGTTCAATTTCATGTAGCCTTGCTCTAGTCCTGCTTTCCAGTTCACTGTTATGATTTACTATTTATGTTTCTGTCACCTACCTCTCATAAGCTGTAACTCTCCGCCGAAAGGTAAACCCATGTTATGTCTTTGTTGCTGTTTTCCAGCTCCTATCTGGTTGTTTACTTTCAGTTTTGTTCTTTTAGTTTTACGTTTAGCATCTTCCAGCCTCCGAACTGAAAAAGCAGCAGCTGCTGATGCGTGACACACTTCCTTCTGCTCAGTTCTTGACAGAATTCAGCATACTCCTTTACCGTGATACTTTTGTAAGTGTTTTATCAAGTTGGTGGTGTTTAAATTGTAAACACTGGTACCACACAGCAAACCGAGGTGAGTCTCACAGACGGGCTCCAGTGACACTTGTTGCTTCTGTTTGCAGAAGCCGCACGCAGCGGGGCTGAGAACATGATCATGCCTTCATTTCAATACTGTATTATTAATGTGTCGGATCATAAAATTACTTTTATTCATTACCAATTCCGATCCAGCCATTTTGCCTGGATCACCCGATACCAATACAGTGGATTGGATCGGCTCATCCCTAGTCATTGGTGTATCCATATTTCTGGCCAGGTGTCTACAATTGAGTTTAAGCAGTAGAGTTGGAACATTCGCCCAAGCCCTATGGGTAGCGCAATTGCGCTAACATGCCAGTTTGTTCACCAGCTATAAACACGAGAGCAACACACATTTTTTTGTAGCAATAACAATGACATTGTTCCAAGGAAAAGGAGGAATTACCATTTTCCAGTGCTCTTCTCCGCTCACTGCTGCTGCTGCAAAAAGATTCATGTATGTTTATTCTCATCTTCCGCATCCTCATTGTCTTCCTCGTCTACTTTGTCTTTGTATGCTGTGTTGGTAGCGCCACCTCGTGAATGGGACGTTCAGTCTTGGGCACGGTAATGCCTCCTTTTCCTTGAAACAATGCAATTGTTATTGCTACAAAAAATGTGTGTCGCTCTCGTGTTTATAGCTGGTGAACAAACTGGCGTGTTAGCGCATTTGCGCTACCCATAGGGCTGGGGTGAAACTACAAATAACAGTTGTGCACATGCGTCAACCGCTTGGCCTGGTAGATGAAAAAAAGTGAGCATGTACAACACTGCGTGCGTGCGGAGCTTGTCCAAAGTGCCCGCGGACCAAAGCGGACTAGAGGGGAAATGCAGCATGAATAAGGCTTAAGTCATGCCCCCTCTACTTCTGCATATGGGACCTTAAATCAGAAAAGTTCTCCATTAAAAGGAATGGCAAGAGCTAAATTATCTTTTGATCCTGATCAAATTTTGCCATGAGTAACCCATATGATGTTTGTCATTTTAGTATATGATAACAGTAATAATTAGTTTTTGTTTAAATGATTAGTGGGCAACAACTCCCATCATCCCATGATCATGGCAAGAGATTACTAAAACCTCACCTCCTGTTATCCCAACCAATGAAAGAAGCACCCAAAGAGGAGAAAAACAACACAAAGGTATTGTTTTGTGTTTTGAAAGCTGCAGCTGATCCAGAGGACTGTAGTTTCTTCACCCTGGGTGCACACTGACATATTTTCATAACTTTATACCTTAACAGTCCCTCCAGGATTTTGAGGGATGTTGTTGCGGCCCAAAAAGCCTGAATTTGTAGGAGCTTTTTAAAAAAGTTGCAATAAATGTTGTGATGTTTTTAGAGTGTTTTTTGCTCTAAAAGTTGTGGGGAAAAATTACAAATTTTAAAGCAGATGTTTTTTCCAGTTTACTGCAGTGATATTCTGTATAACAATACAAGTACAGGATTGTCAAAAATGTCCTATTATAGTGATATGTAAATTAAGCAGAAACTTCTGCTATACAAAAAAAAAAAAAACTCTTGTGCAACAGCAAATACAAACATTAACACATTATCCAATACAACAGGTAAATTGCATTGAATGCATGTTAAAGAGTATAGATTTGGAAATTATTAGCAGCGCCTTATTTGAAAACTCCCTATGGTCCCCAACCACTCTGTACCGAGTGGAGAGGAAAAAAGAAATAATTTATTCTGTTGCTCTGTATTGTCTATAGGAGTCTGTGTTTTTCTGAAAAAAAATTACAGAGAATATTCTTTCTCTTTCAGTGTATAACTCTGTCTGTCTGCTGCACATCAGTCTTGAGACACACACACTTGTCTCTTCAGACACGCATCCTTCATTTACGGGGGGTGGGGGGGGGGCGTTTGTCCATCCAGACCAGAGATCCACAGCTTTAAAGTTCATTGACCAGATGTAGTAATGATTTTACCTCTAAAGATGTGTAAAATGTTAACACTTGCTGTAGTGTTAATAGTTTTATGGCGTCTCTCCTCACGTGTGCTGCTGTGACGGGGTGCTTTTGGGGCAGGCAGACGCTTTTCAACACAAACCCAGTGCTTCATACACACGGTCAGGATGGAGATGTGGAGAGACGTCCACCAGCAGGCTGGGGGAGACAGAGGAAGGGACAGTGTTGGAAATCTTGTGGGTGTCTGTTTTTTTTTAACTCACACACTCTGTTTGCTGTATTCCGTTAATACTCACTGTGCACGCGGTGCAGCAATGCATTTGGTTGATTAGACTGAGCGTTTAAGCGCCAGTGAGAGACAAATTTGATTGGTGAAATTGGCGGAAGTTGACAAGGATTGGCCAAAATTGCGGGAAAGTTGCGGTGATTGGACGAAGTTGCAAGGTCACACAATATTTGCGCTGATTGGCTGATTTCGCGTGAATTGACACAATCACAACATCGTGAAATCCTGGAGGGACTGCCTTAACAGTTAGACAATAGCCTAAACCGTTATTTACATGGAAAATTATCTTTTAAATTGACAAACATTATATATGTAACTCATGGGAAAATTTGATTGGCAAGAGAGAAATCATCTTTTGATCCCATTCATTTCAATGGTGAATTTTTCAATTCAAGGTTCCATATGTGGAAGTAGAGGAAGCGTGACTGTTGCTTATGCAGAATGCATATGTATTTTCCTTTAGAGTTTATAAAATTCAGTTATTCAATACTGACTGTGTTTACAGTCAATTCACTGCAAACAAAAACAATTCTATATATCTATACTGTTATCAAGCAGCCTCTCTTTTACACAGAGTGGTAGGTTGCCTGTTAGGCTTTTTGGGGGGGGCTTGTTTCCATAGAGCTGGTTGCTTGTTTCTCTTGCGAAATCTGGCAGGACTGCCTGGCTGGGCTCAAGTAGAGAGACCCCTTACTCGGCTGGGCTGGTGCCATTCCCTGTGCTGACTCGGAAACAGAGAGCTGTCTGAGCTAACTGGAAGTCCATCCTGCATTGTTAAGACTGGTGTGCATCACATTATTGTGAGTTTGCATTGCGTCATGTTTGGAATGCCTTGGTTTTCACTCTGAGCTGTATATTTTGGTTGTAGTTACCTCCGCCAGGCCGAAAAGGCCAGGAGGAGGTTATGTTTTTGCCAGGGTTTGTTTGTCTGTCTGTTTGTCTGTTGGTTAGCAAGATAACTCAAAAACTTTTGGACGGATTTCCATGAAACTTTCAGGCGTTGTTGGAAATGGTACAAGGAAGAACTGATTAAATTTTGGGGATGATCCGCATCACCGTCTGGATACAGGAATTTTTTAAAGCATTTTTTAACACTGTGACATACGGCCATTTTCAACATGTGCGCAGGCTCAATGGAGGGCGCTGGTCGTCGTGTCTGACCAACACAAACTCCGCGTTCTTCAACGTTTTAGGCACAAAAGCACGCGGAAAACACTGGTGGCCTGGGCCCACCAGTGTGTCTGTGTTTGCGCGCAGCTGCAAAACCTGACACGGGCAGCTGTCCGCCGCCGGATTATTTGGCAGAAATTCCCCGGCCAGCCATAGGCGCTGCGCATTTGGCAGAAATTCACCGGTCAGCCATAGGCGCTGCGCAAAAACGATCTCTCTGCCGGGGAAGCTTCTAAATTCTGTTTTGCCACGGAGTGCAACCCCAATAATATAATATAAAACCCACGGCAACCTGTCTACCCAATCAGCATCCGTCAGTGGAGGACATGGACACAACAGCAACACTTCAGTTTATTACCTCCGCCAAGGAAGCAATGCATATATTACTGAACCACTAATCCTATCACTATCAGATTGATCGTCATTGATTAATTCTCTGTTTATTGCACTGTCCCTGTCAAATAAACAAATAATCATTGTGAATCCAATTGCTAGTCATATGTTTTCATGCTCAAGGAATCTGAAAACGTACACACAAACACTGTATGGGGGGAACTGTGGCGCTTGGCGGAGGTCTGCGCTCTCCAAGTGCTTTTCTAGTTGTTTTTTTTCCACAATATCTTTATTGAACCTTTTTTTAACAAACATGACACAAACAATCAAACACTAACACTAAAGTACTACAAAAAAAAATGCACTAAAAACACCAACAACCACCAACAAAAGCAAATCAACAACAATGCTCCTCTGTTTAGTCTAGGCAATCCATTACATAAGTATACATATTATACATTCACCAGTTTGGAATTTACAAGGTCCACACACATCATTCACCTTCTTCTTCAAAAGTTATGTTTAAATTCTTTACATAATCAATGAAAGGTCTCCATATATTCTCAAACACAATTTCCTTTGATTTCAATATGTATTTTATTCTTTCTAGTGGAAAGTTTGTTAACATCTGTCTTAACCACTGAGTCACATCTGGTCTATGAGACTTTTTCCACAGTAGTGCAATACATTTTTTGGCATTAAGCAAACTGAGGTCTATGAATGCTCTTTCACTTTTATTAAAGTTATGCTTTTCTGGGTACAGACCCAACAAAAACAATTTAGGATTCAGTATGATTTGTTTTGAAATTATTTTTTCAATTGTTACCCTCACCTCTTCCCAAAACATTCTAATTTTTCTACATTCCCATACACAATGAAATAGGGTTCCTTTACTTTCCATGCATTTTGTGCACGTATCTGGTATGTTTTTGTTATATCTATTTAACTCCACCGGTGTAACATACATCTGCATTAACCATTTGAAATGTATCAATTTAAGACGTACATTTATTGATTTGGTTTGAGCTTCTGTACAAGCCAATTCCCATTGTTCCTCTGAAATTTCAGTTTGCAGGTCTTCTTTCCAGTAGTTCAATCTTTTCTGTGAGTTTTCACTTGAGGATAGTGTCAATGAGTTATAAAACTCTGAAATAATACCCTTTCTCTTACTATCTTTCGTCAAAATTTTTTCCAAGGATGAATAAATAGGTCGAGTGAGAGCATTATTTTGATTTGATCAAATAAAGTTCCTAAGCTGAAGATATTTAAAAAAATGTGTTCCATTAAGATTAAATTTGATCCTCAACTCTTCAAAAGACATTATGTTATCTGAACATGACAGATATAAATCTTGAATCTTTTGAATCCCTTTTAAATTCCATACTTTAAATACAGCATCCGCTCTCCCTGGTTTAAAATGTTGATTACTCCATATTGGGCTAAATTGTGACAATAAGTGTGGTTCTTTTGAATAGTTTTTAGTTTCACACCATATTTTGATCATATGCTTTACAAATGGATTTTTAACTTGTTTCTGTAATTTTTTTGCCGAATCTGAGTATATGAATATTGGAAGAGGTAAAGGTAAATTGTATGATTCCATTTCAGTCCACTGAGGGAGATCATTTGATGAAAAATAATATGTCATAGACCTCAGTTGTGCCGACCAATAATACAACATAAAGTTTGGACATTTCAGACCTCCACGATCAAATGGTAAATATAGTAAGGACAGACGTAATCTAGCCCTCCTGTTGTTCCATATAAATTCCACTAACTTTTTTTAATTCTTGAGAATAGATCTGAAGGTGGTGGTAAAGGAATGTATTGAAATAAATAAAGTATTTTAGGTAAGATATTACTTTTAAGTATATTAATTCTCCCTATCATCGACATTGGTAGTGGCATCCATCTCTGAAGTAACTCATTAATGTCTGTCATTAAGGCTTCATAGTTGGCACTGGCGACTAATTCTAGCTTAGGCACAATTTGAATTCCTAAATATTTAAACTGATTTACAACATTGAATTGATTTACCTCAGGAGCTGGGTGATTTCTCTGGGTCTCATTTAGCATTAATATTGAAGATTTAGTTTTATTTATTTTATATCCTGATATTTCCCCTAATTCTTTATTAAATTCAACAAGATTGGAATTGATTTTTTAAGATTCGACATAAACAAAATTATGTCATCGGCATACAGGGAGATTTTATGTTCTGTTGGTCCAACTTCAATTCCATATATTTGTGAATGTAAACGTACTGCCATCGCTAAAGGTTCAATTGCCATAGTAAACAGTAAAGGTGAAAGTGGACAGCCTTGTCGACATCCTCTATTGATTTTATTGATTTTGAGATATTGTTATTTGTTAGGATTTCTGCTGTAGCATTATTACATATTATCTGAACCCATTTTATGAAATTATTTCCAAGTCCAAACCTTTGTAAGACTTCAAAAAGAAAGGGCCATTCGACCCTATCAAAGGCCTTTTCGGCGTTCAATGATAGGAGAGCTGTATCCGGTGCTTCTTTATTAGAATAAATAATATTAAATAGTCTTCTTACATTATGGAAGCCTTGTCTTCCCTTTATAAAGCCATTCTGATCTCGGTTAATAATATTTGGTAAAATTTCTTGTATTCGTCTTGCTAAAATTTTACAGATTATCTTAAGGTCAGCATTTAATAGGCTTATTGGTCTCATATTTTCACATTTATTAGAGGGTTTACCTGGTTTTGGCAACAGTATAATTAAGGCATTATTCATGTATGATGGTAAATTACTATTTTGAAATGCTTCTAAAACCATTTCCAAAAAAGGTTTTATTAATTTATTCTTAAATTTTTTATAAAAGTCAACTGGAAGACCATCTGGTCCTGCACTTTTTCCTGATTTCATATTATCAATGGCTAGCCCAACTTCTTCTTGACTAATTTTAGACTCCAGTATCTCCCTGTTTTCATTTGGAATACACGGTATAGATAGTCCGTCCAAAAACCCATTTAGTTTTGTTAAGTCAGATTCCTTTTTTTGTATCATATAATTTTTCATAGTAATCTCTAAAGGCTCTATTAATTTCTAAAGGATCTATAACTACCTGTCCCTTACTTATAATACTGGTAATTGGTGTTTTAAATTCTAATTGTTTAATCTGCCATGCCAATAATTTTCCTGATTTTTCACGTTGTTCATAAAAAGATTGTTTCAATCTTAGAAGACTCGAGGCAGCTCTATTCGCTGATTTTTTTGTCATATTCAGCTCTCAAAATCAGTAATT
Organism: Pholidichthys leucotaenia; assembly: GCA_020510985.1. Lineage (NCBI taxonomy): Eukaryota > Metazoa > Chordata > Actinopteri > Cichliformes > Pholidichthyidae > Pholidichthys > Pholidichthys leucotaenia. The sequence goes on along the minus strand of CM035845.1, from coordinate 180,444,250 downwards.
CGTTCTCTAACTTTGGATCACTTCCTGCATACACTTTTTCTTGAAGAATTTTTAGTTTATGTTCCAATTGGACTCTCTCCTCTCGAGTCTTCTTAGATTTTGAACCTGTATAACTAATAATATGTCCCCTAATAAAAGCTTTGAAAGCCTCCCACTTTATACATGCTGATGTTTGTGTAGTATTGATATCAAAGAACTCATCTATCTGTTTTTCTATGTACTTAACAAATTCCTCATCCTGAAGCCATTTATGCTGAAATTGCCACCTACCTGGTTCCTTTGTCAATTTCTTATCTACATATATTAGACAGCAGGGTGCATGATCAGAGATCACAATGTTATCATAAAAGCAGTTTTGAATCTTGGACCTTAATTCTGTAGAGATCAAAAAATAGTCAATACGTGAGAATGTCTTTTAAGTATTAGAATAACAAGAGTAGGCTTTAACTTGTGGTTTCATTTCTCTCCATATATCTAGCAGTCTCAATTCTTTCATAAAATGATTAATGATCATCCTACATCCATTATGCGTACAGTCCAGTCCTGTTGATCTATCTATACCGGGATTCAATGTACAATTAAAATCCCCTGCTATTATATGTTGCCCTGTAAGTGATGATAAGATAAGAAATAAATTAGCAAAGAACTTTTGATCATCTATATTGGGACCGTATAAGTTCACCAGATTTATATTTTCTAATAGCAAAGATCCTTGAATGATTATATATCTTCCAAATTTGTCTCCAATTACATTTTTCACTTGAAATGGGACTGATTTATGTATGAGAGTCATAACTCCCCTGGCTCGGGATGAAAATGATGAGGTGAATACACTTCCTTGCCATCTACTCCTAATTCTTTTTACATCCTCCTCTATTAGATGAGTTTCTTGTAAAAACACAATTTTTGAACCCATGTCTTTTATTTTATTCATAACTTGTTTAAGTTTTTTTAAATTTTGTAGACCTCTGCAATTCCATGAAGTTAAATTAAGATTAACGCTTTGGTTTATGATCAATAGGGAGTTTGGGATTACCTCGCAGTGTAAACATTCTCATACAGAGAAGCAAAAACATGAGTGGTTGAACATTCATCCTACAAACTACACACAAACAAATTCCCCCTTCCCACATTTGTGGTAATTCCCCCAAAATCAAAAGAAAAATTCCGTCTCCCGATATAGCCATCGACCGCTCCACACCCACGAGGAACAGCCAAAGCCACTCCTTCTTCATCCTCCCAATCACCCTAACTCTACTGCTTTTAATGACGTAACATTAACTCTCTTCTGTAGTTTTCCAACTTAACTCCAAAATTTTTAGCAACTTTGTACATCATAGGTTTTTTTTTTAAATATATAATACAATCTATATTTTGTAAACTTGCTATTTGCTTCAGATCAATTAGATGCCTGTGCAAATGCTTAAATATTCTACCTTATATTTTGTTCATGTTTAGCTCCCACCAGTCTCTCCTTGGATCTTCTTGATGAACTCCTGCGCCTCCTCAGGGGTCTTGAAGATGTGTGTTCTGCCCCCATACGTGGTCAACAGTCTTGCAGGGTGAATCACTCCATGACGGATCCCAAGGTTGCGCAGCTCTTTACGTACGGGGTCAAACTGTTTCCTTAATTGTTGGATTCCTGTGGCCAAATCTGGGTAGAACCGCACCTGCTGGTCCTGGTGTTTAATCTCTCCTTTGGCTCGCGCAGCGTTGGAGATCTTCATCCTGTTTCTGTAGCTGAGGAACTTCATAATTAACGTCCTCGGTGGTCCCTTATTTCTCGGTGGGCCAATTCGGTGTGCGCTTTCTAGAACGACTGATGATTGCAGCTCCGCGTTGTTCAGTGCTTCTGGAATCCACTTTTCCAAAAAGGAACATGAGTCCTGACCCTCGGTTCTCTCCGGTAGACCCACCAGCCTCAAGTTGTTCCGTCTCGACCGGGACTCCAAGTCCAGGACATTATCTTCCAGACATTTATTTTTTTTTTCCAAAGTGCGCACCTTTAATTGAAGGCCGGCGACATCATCCTCAGCACTGGATACTCGAAGCTCCACCTGCGCCATTCGTTCCACACAATCACCCAATTCCTTTTTCATTCCCTCTATCGCTGCTATAATCCCATCAAATTTAGCGGAAAAATCTGCTCTCATTGAGCTAATGGCAGCGAGCACTGCACCTGTGCCATCGTCAGCAGTCACCGCACCACCGTTAGCTTCCTCCGCCGCCATATCTGGAACTTTTTCTGCTGCGCCACAGGCGTGAAAGTCCCTTAGTTTGGACTGTTTCGGCGGTTCAATTTTTCCTCCACCTGATTTCCCAGCCTTAAGCTTCACCGGCATATCTTCGTCCAAACGCTGGGATAGGTTCTCTTCCAAATAAGAGAGTTATATGCCGATTTTTTTATCTCTAGGAGCAGAGCAGAGTGAGACCTGTCCTCTCATGTAGCCGCCATGACCGGAAGTCGCTTTTGTAGTTGTTAGTTAAATTACTAATTAATCCTTAATTAGTCATTGCTACAGTGGCTTGTCGAATGTACAGTATTCTCAGCTCTGGTTGACCATTTAGTTGTTTATTGCAGTGTTTTATGTGGATTTAGCATTATATAGTGTAACTAGGTTATGTGGAGGCATTGTTGTAATTATATTCACTATGTAAAGGTGGTTAATTGTTGAGTTTAACCGCTGAGTGACTGTGATTAGTGTTGCTTTCATTGCTTGTGTTGGAGTGTCCCCCAGTGGCAACATTGGGAATTGTTTAGAATGTATTTCAGTGTTGCCACGTTTCACGAGAGAAACAAGCAACCAGGTCTATGGAAACAAGCCCAAAAAAAGCCCAACAGGCAACCTATTACATTGCGTGAAAGAGAGGCTGCTTGATATAGAGGCTGCTCTGTATCGATCTAGAGCTTTATTTTTGTTTGCAGTGAACTGACTGTAAACACAATCAGCATTAAATAATGGAATTTTATAAACTCTAATTAAAGGAAAATACATATGCATTGTGCATAGGCAACAATAAATTTATAGTAAACACAGTCAACATAAAAACTTTGAATAAGTTAAATTTTTAAACTCTGATCAAAAGAAAAGACATGAAGATTCTGCATAAGTAACGGCACTAAACACGATTACAGTTTAGTGATGTGGGATGATGGGAGTTGTTGTCCACTAGTCATTTAAACAAAAACTAAATATTACTGTTATTATACGACAGCCGACAACTTTAATTACGTGGAAAATTATCTTTTAAATTGACAAACATCATATGTGAAACTCGTGGCAAAATTTGATTGGGATCAATAGATAATTTTGCTCTTGCCATTCCTTTCAATGGAGATTTTTTTTTTTGATTTAAGGTCTCATATGCACTGATCTGTATAAAAAAAACCTGGATAGCTCATGCCCCATTAGCGAGTACAGAGCTGAGTGGAATCGGGCAGGCCACTGATCTCTGCCAGAAGTGAAGCCCCTTGCCAGCCACTTTTACCTCAATAACTTCCCCAAAAATTAACAGATTTTGAACTTCTTGGTATGGAGACACAGCTTATAATCTTGCACAACCTGTGAACTATAGAAATCGAGTTGACATTATGTTTAGTGGCCGTCGATTTGGATGTACTAATGTTTTGGGAGTACTAACATGGTGGCCGGGTGGCTTCACTTCTGGCTTATTGAGTTAGTCAGTGGGGCAGGCGTTGGTAGCCAGGAAACGGGGGTGTGGATGGGTCCTGTAAACAAACTAACTATTGCACTCGTGTTTTGTGGGGATCTGGGAGAGCTGTCACACTAGAGTGCGTAGTAACAATTGATTATAAGTGTGATAAGGTACAAGGATTATTTAATTTATATTTAGAGTTGTGTGTGTGGAGACGGAGGGTCACTTTGTGACCACCAACACTCGCAAAACAAGAGAGAAACACTCGTAAAAGGGGCACCAGTCCAACTTGGACAATTTATTAATAAATAATCCTTGAACCTTTCATTAACCAGTCTCAATATTTGTGAATTCTTCTGCTGTGACCCAGAAAAGCACACACACAAACAAAATCAAGCAGAAACTTCGACTTCCGGTTATGGCTGCCACGTAGGACGGACGTGTCTCGCTCTGCTCTGCTCCTGGAGAAAAAAATCGGCAAATAACTCTCTCATTTGGGACAGAACGTATCCCAGCATTTGAGCGAGGATATGTCGGCGAAGCCTAAGGCTGGAAAACCAGGAAAAGGAAAAAGCGAGCCGCCGAAACAGTCCAAATTAACGGACTTTCAGGTCTGTGACGCAGCAAACAAGGCTCCATATATGGCGGAGGAGGCTGGCGGCGGTGCGATTTCTGCGGGGAATGGCGCAGATGCGCTGATGGCTGCCATGAGTTCAATGAGAGCGGACTTTTCCTCTAGATTTGATGGGATTATGACAGCGTTGGAAGGAATAAGAAAGGAATTGGGTGACTGTGTAGAACGAACGGCGCAGTTGGAGCTCCGTCTCGCTAGTGCTGAAGATGACGTCACCCGTCTTCAATTAAAGGTGCGCACTTTGGAAAAAAAAAATAAATCTCTGGAAGATAATATTTTGGATTTGGAATCTCGGTCGAGACAGAATAATTTGAGGCTGGTGGGTCTTCCAGAGGAATCAGAAGGTCGGGACGTATGTTCCTTTCTGGAAAAGTGGATTCCGGAGGTGCTGGGCAGCGAGGAGTTGCAATCAGCAGTGGTTCTGGAGAGAGCACATCGTATTGGCCCACGGAGAGATAAGGGACCGCCGAGGACCTTAATTATGAAGTTTCTTAGCAACAGAGACAGGATGAAGATCTTCAACGCTGCACGTGCTAAAGGAGAGATTAAACACCAGGACCAGCAGGTGCGGTTCTACCCAGATTTGGCCACAGGAATCCAGCAATTGAGGAAGCAGTTTGATCCCGTACGTAAGGAGCTGCGCAACCTTGGGATTCGTCATGGTGTAATCTATCCTGCGAGACTGCTGACCACGTATGAGGGCAGAACCCACATCTTCAAGACCCCAGAGGAGGCGCAGGAGTTCATCAAGAAGATCAAAGAAGAAGAAGAGACTGGTGGGAGCTAAGCATGAACAAAATATAAGGTAGAATAATTAAGCATTTGCACAGGCATCTGACTGACTTGAAGTAAATAGTAAGTTTACAAAATATAGATTGTATTATATATTAAAAAAACAAAACAAAAACAAAACAAACAAACAAAAAAAAACTATGATGTACAAAGTTGTTAAAAATTTTGGAGTTAAGTTGGAAAACTACAGAGGAGAGTTAATGTTACGTCATTAAAAGCAGTAGAGTTAGGGTGATTGGGAGGATGAAGAAGGAGTGGCTTAGGCTGTTCCCCGTGGGTGTGGAACGGTCGATGGCTATATCGGGAGACAGAATTTTTCTTTTGATTTTGGGGGGTTTGCCACAAGTGTGGGAAGGGGGAATTTGTTTGTGTGTAGTTTGTAGGATGAATGTTTAACCACTCATGTTTTTGCTTCTCTGTATGAGCATGTTTACACTGCAAGGTAATCCTAAACTCTCTATTGATCATGGACCAAAGTGTTAATCTTAATTTAACTTCATGGAATTGCAGAGGTCTACAAAATTTAAAAAAACTTAAACAAGTTATGAATAAAATAAAGGACATGGGTTCAAGAATTGTGTTTTTACAAGAAACTCATCTGATAGAGGAGGATGTTAAAAGAATTAGGAGTAGATGGCAGGGAAGTGTATTCACCTCTTCATTTTCATCCCGAGCCAGGGGAGTTATGACTCTCATACATAAATCAGTTCCTTTTCAGGTGAAAAATGTAATTGGAGACAAATTTGGAAGATATGTAATCATTCAAGGTTCTTTGCTATTAGAAAATATAAATCTTGTGAACTTATATGGTCCCAATATAGATGATCAGAAGTTCTTTGCTAATTTATTTCTCATCTTATCATCACTTACAGGGCAACATATAATAGCAGGGGATTTTAATTGTACATTGAATCCAGGTGTGGATAGATCAACAGGACTGGATTGTACGCACATTGGATGTAGGATGACTATTAATCATTTTATGAAAGAATTGAGATTGTTAGATATATGGAGAGAAATGAAACCACAAGTTAAAGCCTATTCTTGTTATTCCAGTACCTACAAGACATTCTCACGTATTGATTATTTTTTGATTTCCACAGAATTAAGGTCCAAGATTCAAAACTGCTTTTATGATAACATCGTGATCTCTGATCATGCACCCTGTTGTCTAATATATGTAGATAAAAAATTGACAAAGGAATCAGGTAGATGGCAATTTCAGCATAAATGGCTTCAGGATGAGGAATTTGTCAAGTATATAGAAAAACAGATAGACGAGTTCTTTGACATCAATACTACACAAACATCAGCATGTGTAAAGTGGGAGGCTTTCAAAGCTTTTATTAGGGGACATATTATTAGTTATACAGGATCAAAATCTAAGAAGACTCGAGAGGAGAGAGCTAAATTGGAACATAAAATAAAAAATCTTCAGGAAAAAGTGTATGCAGGAAGTGACCCAAGGTTGGAGAATGAATTACTGATTTTGAGAGCTGAATACGACAAAAAATCAGCGAATAGAGCTGCCTCGAGTCTTCTAAGATTGAAACAATCTTTTTATGAACAAGGTGAAAAATCAGGAAAATTATTAGCATGGCAGATTAAACAATTGGAAATTAAAACACCAATTACCAGTATTATAAGTAATGGACAGGTAGTTATAGATCCTTTAGAAATTAATAGAGCCTTTAGAGATTACTATGAAAAATTATATGATACCAAAAATGAACCTGATTTAACAAAACTAAATGGGTTTTTGAACGAACTATCTATACCGTGTATTCCAAATGAAAACAGGGAGATATTGGAGTCTAAAATTAGTCAAGAAGAAGTTGGGCTAGCCATTGATAATATGAAATCAGGAAAAAGTGCAGGACCAGATGGTCTTCCAGTTGACCTTTATAAAAAATTTAAGAATAAATTAATAAAACCTTTTTTGGAAATGGTTTTAGAAGCATTTCAAAATAATAATTTACCATCATACATAAATAATGCCTTAATTATACTGCTGCCAAAACCAGGTAAGCCCTCTAATAAATGTGAAAATATGAGACCAATAAGCCTATTAAACGCCGACCTTAAGATAATCTGTAAAATTTTAGCAAGACGAATACAAGAAATTTTACCAAATATTATTAATCGAGATCAGAATGGCTTTATAAAGGGTAGACAAGGCTTCCATAATGTAAGAAGACTATTTAATATTATTTATTTTAATAAAGAAGCACCGGATACAGCTCTCCTATCATTGGACGCCGAAAAGGCTTTTGATAGAGTTGAATGGCCCTTTCTTTTTGAAGTCCTACAAAGGTTTGGACTTGGAAATAATTTCATAAAATGGGTTCAAATAATATACAATAATGCTACAGCAGAAATCCTAACAAATAACAATATTTCAAAACCAATAAAAATCAATAGAGGATGTCGACAAGGCTGTCCACTTTCACCTTTACTGTTTACTATGGCAATTGAACCTTTAGCGATAGCGATACGTTTACATTCACAAATATATGGAATTAAAGTTGGACCAACAGAACATAAAATCTCCCTGTACGCCGATGATATAATTTTGTTTATGTCGAATCTAAAAAAATCAATTCCAACCTTGTTGAATTTAATAAAGAATTTTGGGGAAATATCAGGATATAAAATAAATAAAACTAAATCTTCAATATTAATGCTAAATGAGACCCAGAGAAATTACCCAGACCCTGAGGTAAATCAATTCAATGTTGTAAATCAGTTTAAATATTTAGGAATCCAAATTATGCCTAAGCTAGAATCAGTCGCCAGTGTCAACTATGAAGCCTTAATGTCAGATATCAGTGAGTTAACTCAGAGATGGATGTCACTACCAATGTCGATGATCGGGAGAATCAATATACTTAAAAGTAATATTTTACCTAAAATACTTTATTTATTTCAATACATTCCCTTATCACCACCTTTAGATCTATTCTCAAGAATAAAAAAAAAGTTAGTGGAATTTATATGGAACAACAGGAGGGCTAGATTACGTTTGTCTTTATTATATTTACCATTTGATCGTGGAGGTCTGAAATGTCCAAATTTTATGTTGTATTATTGGTCGGCACAACTGAGGTCTATGACATATTATTTTTCATCAAATGATCTCCCTCACTGGACTGAAATGGAATCATACAATTTACCTTTACCTCTTCCCATATTCATATACTCAGATTCGGCAAAAAAATTACAAAAACAAGTTAAAAATCCATTTGTAAAGCATATGATCAAAATATGGTGTGAAGCTAAAAACTATTTAAAAGAACCACAGTTATTGTCACAATTTAGTCCAATATGGGGTAATCAATATTTTAAACCAGGGAGAGCGGACGCTGTATTTAAAGTATGGAATTTAAAAGGGATACAAAAGATTCAGGATTTATATTTGCCAGGTGCAGACAACATAATGTCTTTTGAAGAGCTGAGGATCAAATTTAATCTCAATAGAACACATTTTTTTAAATATCTTCAACTTAGAAACTTTATTCGATCAAATCAAAATAAAGCTCTCACTCGACCTATTTATTCATCCTTGGAAAAAATGATGATGAAAGATAGTAAAAGAAAGGGTATTATTTCAGAGTTTTATAACTCATTGACACTATCTTCAAGTGAAAATTCACTGAAAAGATTAAACTACTGGAAAGAAGATCTGCAAATTGAAATTTCAGAGGAACAATGGGAATTGGCTTGTACAGAAGCTCAAACCAAATCAATAAATGCACGCCTTAAATTGATACATTTCAAATGGTTAATGCGGATGTATGTTACACCGGAGGAGTTAAATAGATATAACAAAAATATACCAGATACATGCACAAAATGCATGGAAAGTAAAGGAACCCTATTTCATTGTTTATGGGAATGTAGATTAATAAGAATGTTTTGGGAAGAGGTGAGGGTAACAATTGAAAAAATAATCTCAAAACAAATCATATTGAATCCTAAACTGGTTTTGTTGGGTCTGTACCCAGAAAAGCATAATTTTAATAAAAGTGAAAGAACATTCATAGACCTCAGTTTGCTTAATGCCAAAAAATGTATTGCACTATTATGGAAAAAGACTCATAGACCAGATGTGACTCAGTGGTTAAGACAGATGTTAACAAACCTTCCATTAGAAAGAATAACATATATACTAAAATCAAAGGAAATTGTGTTTGAGAATATATGGAGACCTTTTATTGATTATGTAAAAAATTTAAACATAACTCTTGAAGAAGAAGGTGAATGATGTGTGTGGACCTTGTAAATTCCAAACTGGTGAACATAATATGTATACTTATGTATTGGATTGTCTAGACTAAACAGAGGAGCATTGTTGAAGACTTGATTTTGTTGGTGGTTGTTGGTGTTTTTAGTGCATTTTTTTTTTTTTGTAGTACTTTAGTGTTAGTGTTTGATTGTTTGTATCATGTTTGTTAAAAAAAAAAAAAAAAAGGTTCAATAAAGATATTGTGGAAAAAAAAAGCAGAAACTTCTCTATACCGTTAACAGTTTTAATAATGAAACTCAGGTTAAATGACATTACATTCAATTGATTTGTAAGCAGGTAAAATGATCAACAAGTATCAAATGTATTAACTGGTAACGGTTTCCTGAGCATAAATTCTATAGTTAAACCTTTGTGGAAACAAGAGAAACCAGATTTTGAATTTGTAAACTGTAATGCAATGGGAGACTATGGAATAACTGTAACAAAAATATGCATAAAATTGGACGCAATTTTATGGGAAAATGATAAAAGCTGATTATATGAAAAAGAAAATTCTGAGTTATTCTACAAAAAAACGGAGGTTATTGAAAAGAGGAATATTAATTTTTCTTCAGCTTATAGCTCCTATCGTAGCTTATGGACTAAATTTAACATGAAAAATTGGTCATATTCAATTAGAATTAGACATCACATTTGCCCAGCAGATAGGAAGTGGAAGTCTGGCTTGCGAACAGCTGTGTCTTCAGAGTCCAGTGGTGATCTTGAATGCCAGCAGATGGCAAAAAGAAGGAAAGACTGCCCGCAGTCCTTTCCAGTTGTTATAGCTTTTACAGACAGCAGCAGGGCGACCGTAGAGTGTAGCCGGCAGGAGAGTGGACGGCTGGCCCCGGGGCAGGTGTGACATCTTTCTTGGGCAACAGATCCTTTCCTGGCCCGCAAATTTATAATGTCCACCAGCTGATAAGAAAACCACAGGTTGAAGGAAAATGGATGTAAACGGTTCCATCCATGAAATCCTAGTTCTCCTGACGTCGTGGTACGTGGGTGAGGCAGGGAAAAAGTCCAAAAATCACTATCAGTCCAGTTCAACCCTTTAACTGCCCAGATTAAATGGACAGGTCGCGCGCCCCCAGTGGCACAGCGTAGCAACTGCACCGGTCAACTTATTGATGTCCCCCGGCTATACTGAGAATTTGTACTAATCTGTATTGTACAGTTTAGAAGAAAACCTCATTATTATTATTCTTTTTTCCGCTTTGAGCTCACAGCACCAATGTGGATGCCTTCACGATCAGTCATTGTGGCAGCGATGATGACTGAAACTGTATGAAACGGGGAAAATAGCCGCGCAATACAAACAAAATTCATATGGGATAATCATAAGAGTTTGTATATGTGGAAGCGGGTGTAAATTACTAAGTAAACGCGATACATTGACCACGATGGATGAAAAACTGAGCTACCAGTACCAAGATGGCGGTGCCCACGATCGTCTCACAGGAGAACTGGATTTTACAGGAAAAATAGCCACGTAATGCAAACGAAATTCACATGGGGTAATCATAAGGGTTTGTAGACGTGTAAGCGGGTGTAAATTACTAAGTAAATGCAAAAAATCGGCAACGATGGACGAAAATAGACTGGTCACGTGGGTGAGCGAGCCCCCCCCGCCCGGCAACAGGTAAGAGAAATATATGTTTTTTTGACATTTTATTGATTTTCTGGTTCATATACTTTGAAGATTAGATAAAAACATACCCCTGTAGACAAATCGATGTAAAAAAACCCACCATTTTTTGTGTAAATGTGTCCACAGTCCACTTTTGACTGAGTTATGTAATTTATATAGCTGCTGTGACATTATGCAAATTAGATACGTAAATTTATTCCTATCTGAACCTTTAGGTCATATTCTACATCTTTCTAATTGATAGTTAGCCATTATCTCTTGCAACTTTCAAGTTATAGCCTTGGAAATCTCAACTATTTTATTGACAAAATTTTTTTTTTACCACTTTTGACCACTGGGGGAGGGGCCTTGACCACCCTTTAAGCATTCCTGTCACCATACGGCGCCTGGGGCATCTAAAGAGTTAACGGCGAGTTAAAGAAAATCAATAGGAAAAGTTCAGCAGAATAAACATGGCTTCTGAGGAGAGGGAAAAAGGCGTTTTGGAGTTTCACTCCAAGTAAGAAGGTTTGAGCTCAACAAGAAAGGATGATCTCTTCTCAGATGCCAGAAAAACAGAAAAAGACTTAACAAAAGACAACTTTAAGAACTTTAGAAAACTCAACAAAGGCTAAAACAAAAACTGAACTGAACTGAAACAAAACTTAACTGAACTGCTAGGGCATTTTCTCTATTTAACAGAGCGTGTTCCTTGGATCATAAAATATGACTGGCAGCAGGAAGAACCAATTATTGGCTATGGGAAGATTCAAATGGGCTATTGGTCCAATAAGAAAGCAGTCCTTTGTCTGTAACCGATCAATAGAATGAAAGGGGCGTCGTCCAACAGAGATGGTCTGGTGATTGGCTGGTACCAGTCAGATAACTGGCATAAGTTTCAGAAGGCATATATAAATTTTAACTGTGAAATTCATTATATACTTAATATGAAATCTAAGCTAACTTCAGTGATTCATGACTAACTTTCAGTGAGCATGCACTTTTATAAACTTGTCCTTCTATAATTAACATGCATTAGAATAAGGTTCATTTAAGCATTTTCAAACATGCAACACATTTAAAATCAATGATTAATGAAACATTTCAAACCCATCATTGTCCAACACAGAGGCGGTCATCTTCAACAGTGTTCTGAACAGTATTTCCTGGAAAAATAAAGTCTTGACGAGAAAGGATTATTTCAGCAGATAAAACCCCAAATTCCAATGTTGATGAATTCACCATGCAGAGTTATGATACATTAAGGCATAGGATGGTGTGGTTTCTGCTAAAAGGGAACAGAAAAAGCATAAAACATAAATAAAGAATTAAGGTAAACTTAACTGGCCTCAAATGGCCACATCACAGGCTTATTTAAGGTTTTACATTATCCATAGATGTACTGCATACATCATAGTTGCCAAGTCCGCTTATTAGAAGTGACTTTGGGCTTGTTTTTCTCTAAAGTTGCTTACAAATCTCGTCAGTCGCAGGTTGTGGGTTTTTGGGCTTGGTTTTTTTAATGTGTCGTTGCTTATTTGGAATTGCTTTGCTGTCTGTGTTGTAGCATCAAACCATGTGGCTCCAATCTAGAAAATCACTCTTCACCTTAAAGAAATTGTTTCACCCAAAAGTCTGGTCAAGAATTGTTTCCTTCATCTAAGAACCACAGTTGGAAAACACATTCCATGGTAAAAGAGCCAATAAGGATCCCATTTCATGCCAGGAACTTTCTTTTACAAGTCATAAATCCCGACGCTTCCTCCCCAACCAGGCAGTTTTTTGTTTAAAGTACTCTGTGAGATATCCCAGATCCCTTGACTACATTCCACAGCTGCTAGGAATTATTCACAGCTCAACATTGCCCCCTTCTGTCAACTCAGGTACATGTTGGATTTAAACTGCATCAGTCATCGCTTAATCTCTGGGTGTAAGATTCTCCTTCTGACAGAGGATTATTACAGATCACAATCCACCAGTAAAAGACGTACACCATTCTGTACAATTATTATTATAATCCAGCATAATAATAATAATAATCCGTTACATCTGTTTACCATGTTTAAACACACAGCAGAATCCAAGCCGCCTTGCCCGGCTGCTGATCTGTACAGCAGCCTCCCTCACGTTGTCAGTACATGACCGTATACTGTGGAGCAGAGACCGACACACTGGCTGATTCGTACGGCAGTTGTCTCTCTCACGTTCTCATGAGTTCAGTCAATGAGCGTACTGAAGAGCAATGAAGGCGTGAGCCCCGCTCACTCAGTTCATCTGTGTTTTTGAGTTCAATGAGTGGCAGGCAGTTAGAGCTCCACTACAGCACTGAGTGATTCAGTATACAAATCTTTAGAGCAGATTTTTTTAGTGAACGAACCGAAGTGATTCAGTACATTTTAGTGAACTGTGGATCCCATCACTTTAAGCAACAAAGAATGTTCTGAAGCCAGTATAAGGTGTTTGTGTAGGAATTTCATAACCAAGGTACCTAAAAACCCCAGTCATGTCCAGGAAACTGATGGGTGTGTAAATGCACACACTGTATAGTGTAGATAGTGAATAGAAGAGCTAGAGTTGATGACCCAGGAGGAGAAGGTCTCAACCTCTTAGAGCTCTTTTATGCTCCATTTATGGGCAAAAATACAGTAGATATGTGCATTTTTAAGGTGATAATCAGTGTTTCCCCTAGGTTTACTGCTTTTATTTTTTTGGGGGTGGGGGGCAACTCTATTAATGGCTAGGTCTGGTTTCTGCTCACAACTGCCTGTTTATGATGTCTAGATCTTCGACAGAATATTCTAATGCTGGGCGATATAGGTCAAAAATCATATCTTGTTATAATTATTTAGTATCTTGATACTCGATATACATTACTTACAAAAAGTTAGATATTTGGCTTTCGGGTGAAATTTCAGGATGCACCTAAGATGCACTATAACCTTTACAGGTGAAGTTAATTTGACCTTTCCTAACCTTTTAAATGCACATTTCCAACTGTTCAATGTTTCAGTACTTTTTGTGTAACTTGCTGTTCTGTAAAGGTGGATTCACACTACAACAACTTTTACTGGCCAACTTTTACTGGCGTTTTGGCAGTAAAAGACTGACTTTTACTGACATTTTGGCAAACATCTGGGTCTGCTGGCAAAAGTTAATGATTGCTGGTGTTTGCTGGCAAAAGTTGTGTACTTTGAAAATTTTCAGCCTGCTGAAAATTTGCCAGCGTTTGGGAATACAAGTTGGTGAAATCTGTGCTCAGTTTGTAAGAGTTCCTGAGCGCTGAGCTAAGTTATTACCTAAGTCAGGCTAAGTTAAAGCTGGGTTCACTCTACAGCATTTGGACCGACGTTTACAGACGTTTTGAAAAATCAGAGAAATACTGAGCGCAGCTCAGCTGACATCAGCGTCAGGTGACGCTCATATAAAGATCAGTGTTTGTGGAGGCTTCCTGCCGTCCTGCTTCTGGAGTGAACACATCTCCCTTGGGCATACATTTCAGTATTTATTTTCATTTGATATTCCTATGTAGTTACTTCTGCATACCCTTTTCCCCAGTTCATTCATTTATCTAAAAAATAATAAATTAATGCATAGACTCCAACACTAAGTCCGCAATAAAATGTGAATGGAATAAAAAACTATTTAGTGAATCATGATATAAATAAAATGACGGGTGATTATGTTTTGACTGTTATACCTCTCTCTGTTAAAATAACATAAAATTCTGTTAAATGTCATTTACTTTTTGACACCACATCAGCACTGTTTGATTCCCACACTGGAAGTGAACCAATCCTGGAGAACGATTACTCACGGAGCAGAAAATTAAGAACAGTAAATTTCTCAATGAGATTTTTTTTCTTTTGAGCTGTCACATTTTTTGGGAGATTACATGCAGCCTAAGTGTTCACCAAATGCGTTTTTTGTCGCCTGACCACCCTGAACATCTTTTTTTTTCTTTTTTCAGTGCTTAAGCGCTGCGCTCTGGAAGAAAGAAGTCTCTGCTCTGTATCCCAGCAACAGCTTGTCAGTCACAGCTCAGCACTTCCGCTTTTCCTATGGTCAGACTTTCTATTTATTTTTAATAGCAGTCTCTAAATAACAATGGACAGGAAATGAATTCTAGCATTGGTAGCAGCTCTGGATGCCAAATATAATGACACGGAAAACAGGAGTCTGAGTACAGACTGTTCCGACATCCTATGTCCCGCCCTTGCTTAATTCTGATTGGCTGCTTAGAAAGGTCTGACATTGGCTATGTTTACATGGACACAAGTAACCAGATTAAAAGCCTGATCGGAATAAAAATGCTTCATGTAAACATGGCAATCTGAATATTCTAACCCGATCACGCACATTCGGATCAAAATTTCATCCCGATTGAGAGGGGTGGGTTATGCCGATTGTTAATCGGAATAGTGCGCATGAAAACACTTATTCCGAATGTAGGGCAGAAAATATGTTTACTATGCATGTCTGTACACCAGCCGCACGTCGACGTGACGTATTTCCGCCTTAGCAGCAGCTAGCGGAAAACATAGCAGGAGTAAAACAAAACTGGTCTGTATCGTCCTGCTGTCTCCCTCTGTTCATCATCTGCAGAAGTATGCACTTGTAGCTTCATTACGGAGACCAGCAGAAGCAAAAGTACAGTCTGAATAACACAATACAGGTCAATTTCGACACGAAGCGGGGCTTGCTAACACCGGAAGTTGCTTCTTCTTCTACTATTTTCGGAATGTCGAAATGTTGACATGCGCATGTCAAAATGATTTATTCTGTTCAAACATGTGACACATGGAAACGCACGTCCTAATCAGATCAGCTTTTTCGGGATCCATGTAAACAGTAAAATTCTGATCTGAATTGTAATCAGATTGAAGAAATTTTGCCCATGTAACCATGGCTATTGACAGCTTAGCTGCAGTCTGAAAAGTTGAACTTTTTTCAACTCTGAGTGCCCTGAGCGCTGCAACAAAAAGCGGCCACCGCCGAAAGCATGCAAAAAAAATCCCACAAACCCATTAACAATTCAAAAATAATCAAATGTCCCTAAAAAAAAAAAAAAAAAAAAAAAAAAAAATATATATACACTACCGTTCAAAAGTTTGGGGTCACCCAGACAATTATTTTGTGTTTTCCATGAAAAGTCACACTTATTTACCACCAAGAGTTGTAAAATGAATAGAAAATATAGTCAAGACATTGACAAGGTTAGAAATAATGATTTGTATTTGAAATAATAATTTTTTCCTTCAAACTTTGCTTTCGTCAAAGAATCCTCCATTTGCAGCAATTACAGCATTGCAGACCTAACATGATTGCACAAGGGTTTTCTAATCATCCATTAGCCTTCTGAAGCAATGAGCAAACACACTGTACCATTAGAACACTGGAGTGATAGTTGCTGGAAATGGGCCTCTATACACCTATGTAGATATTGCACCAAAAACCAGACATTTGCAGCTAGAATAGTCATTTACCACATTAGCAATGTACAGAGTGTATTTCTGATTAGTTTTAAGTTATCTTCATTGAAAAAAAGTGCTTTTCTTTCAAAAATAAGGAAATTTCTAAGTGACCCCAAACTTTTGAACGGTAGTGTATATATATATATATATATATATATATAGTGGGGGAAAAAAGTATTTAGTCAGCCACCAACTGTGCAAGTTCTCCCACTTAAAAGATGAGAGAGGTCTCCAAGTTTCATCATAGATATACCTCAACTGTGAGAGACAAAATGAAAAAAAAAATCCAGAAAATCACATTGAAGGATTTTTAATGAATTAATTGGTAAATTCCTTGGTAAAATAAGTATTTGGTCACCTACAAACAAGCAAGATTTCTGGCTCTCACAGACCTGTAACTTCTTCTTTAAGAGGCTCCTCTGTCCTCCATTCATTACCTGTATTAATGGCACCTGTTTGAACTCATTATCAGTATAAAAGACACCTGTCCACAACCTCAAACAGTCAGACTCCAAACTCCACTATGGCCAAGACCAAAAAGCTGTCAAAGGACACCAGAAACAAAATTGTAGACCTGCACCAGGCTGGGAAGACTGAATCTGCAATAGGTAAGCAGCTTGGTGTGAAGAAATCAACTGTGGGAGCAATTATTAGAAAATGAAAGACATACAAGACCACTGATAATCTCCCTCGATCTGGAGCTTCACGCAAGATCTCACCCCGTGAGGTCAAAATGATCATGAGAACGGTGAGCAAAAATCCCAGAACCACACGGTGGGACCTAGTGAATGACCTGCAGAGAGCTGGGACCAAAGTAACAAAGGCTACATCAGTAACACACTACGCCGCCAGGGACTCAAATCCTGCAGTGCCAGACGTGTCCCCCTGCTTAAGCCAGTACATGTCCAGGCCCGTCTGAAGTTTGCTAGAGAGCATTTGGATGATCCAGAAGAGGACTGGGAGAATGTCATATGGTCAGATAAAACCAAAATAGAACTTTTTGGTAAAAACACAACTTGTCGTGTTTGGAGGAGAAAGAACACCATACCTACTGTGAAGCATGGGGGTGGAAACATCATACTTTGGGGCTGTTTTTCTGCAAAGGGACCAGGACGACTGATCTGTGTAAAGGAAAGAATGAATGGGGCCATGTATCGTGAGATTTTGAGTGAAAACCTCCTTCCATCAGCAAGGGCATTGAAGATGAAACGTGGCTGGGTCTTTCAGCATGACAATGATCCCAAACACACTGCCCGGGCAACGAAGGAGTGGCTTCGTAAGAAGCATTTCAAGGTCCTGGAGTGGCCTAGCCATTCTCCAGATCTCAACCCCATAGAAAATCTTTGGAGGGAGTAGAAAGTCCGTGTTGTCCAGCGACAGCCCCAAAACATCACTGCTCTAGAGGAGATTTGCATGGAGGAATGGGCCAAAATACCAGCAACAGTGTGTGAAAACCTTGTGAAGACTTACAGAAAACGTTTGACCTCTGTCATTGCCAACAAAGGGTATATAACAAAGTATTGAGATGAACTTTTGTTACTGACCAAATACTTATTTTACCGAGGAATTTACCAATTAATTCATTAAAAATCCTTCAATGTGATTTTCTGGATTTTTTTTTTCTTATTTTGTCTCTCATAGTTGAGGTATACCTATGATGAAAATTGGAGACCTCTCTCATCTTTTAAGTGGGAGAACTTGCACAATTGGTGGCTGACTAAATACTTTTTTCCCCACTGTATATATATATAATATATATATTCCATAGATTAAAAAAGAATTAAAAAACATGTCATACACACCATGTTATCACCAAACAAATACTGGACATTGTCCTCTTACATATACATTTTTTTAAATTACCCCTTCTCTCTATTTCTCTTTCATTCCTGCATGTTTGAACTGAGTTTTGATCTAAAAACATCTTTTTTCACCAGCATTTCAGTCAACGTTTGCCAAAGGAGTTTAACCCCTTGCACTCCGGTCAATTTTCCTAAAAACGCCCCAAAAAAAATGTGCCCAAAGTAAATCGAAAGCTGTTCTTCAACCCTTTGCAGCATCTTCATGGGGTTGGTCTCATTTAAAAGAAAACACTTTGAATTTTTTGGCAAACAAAACATGATCTCTCTAAGTGCTCCGGCCACTGAGTAACAGTCATCTAAACATAGTGAACTTGAAGAAAATAAATTTGGCCTGGGTGTTTTTTTGGATACAAATGCTTGCAAATAACACACAGCTTCAGATCCGGGCTGGAAAAGGCAACAGAAATGTAGAACCAAGTGTTATCCAGCTGAGGTCAAAATTTTGTAACAATACCACAAAAAATTAATATTTTACACAGCTTTGTTCTCAGGCTGTTCCCAGGCATTTTGGAACTGTGCCAAATTGTGCCAAATGGCACAGTTCGGAAAAACATCTGTAACTTTTGAATAATTCAATGTAGAATCTTCATTTTGGGCTCTAATGAAAGGTCACACTCAGGGCTGTCTGTGTGTGTGGGGGGGGGTTGTCCCCCCCCCCCCGCTCGCTACAGAGGATGGACTTTGGCCATCGCTACACAACAGATTAGCCTCATGTGGTGATGTGGGACAGCAGCGCAATCACTGCGGCTCCCCCCCCCCTCGCTGCAGAAGAATAGCGGGGGGGGTGGCATTCACAGTCTGTACGCGGCGAACAACCCCTTGTACAGCGGCGCACGAACTGCGCTGCGAAGCACAGTTGTAATTTACCGATCGGTCAAAAGTCATTTTGGATTACAATTTTCAGGGATAAAAAATAATTTGGCTTATAACACCTTACCTCTTCACAGCCACATTGTCCTGGCCAACTTCTCTTCCTCACTGTCAGACGAACCGACGCTGGTCCGCTCTGGTTCTGGTCTCGCGACCCGGTCAAAACATAATTCCATGATTGCGGTTTTGGCGAATGATTTACGACCTTCGTCGTTGGCCTCCATCGGTCTATGATGACCATATAAGAGAATCCTAAACACTCTGCTGGAATTAAAAAAAATAAATAAATAAACCACTGCCTGTGGCTGCTGAAGCAGTCTCTCTTCACCCAGCTTTAGACAAAACAGCTCAGCGAACTTTTGTGCTTCAATTGGCTCGCAGCCGTTGGGAGGCGGGTCCTTCTGGCTAGATTTTCATTCATTGGTTCTTCAAGGTTTCAGAAACCCAATTCAAAGCTCTTATTAGTCGAATGAGAGGTCAATCAGATGAACTAATCTGTTCGCGGCTGTGTCTGCAGCTTTTATGTTCAGTGCGCGCTTGGACGCCATACACCACCTACATCAAAATCTCCATGATGCATCCTAGAGCGCACGAGAGCGCCCTCGTGCGCTCTCGTGCGCTGTAGGATGCAGAGACTTGCCTGTCCGCGGTACAACGGAGCGCAAGAGGTTAACTTAGGCTTACTTAAGCAAACTCTTCATAACTCAGAGGAACTTTTACAAACTGAGTACAACTTTCACCAACGTTTATTTCCAAACGTTGGCAAATTTTCAGCATGCTGAAAATTCTCAACGAATACAGCTTTCGCCGACAAACACCAACTATCATTAACTGTTATCAACTTTTGCCAGCAGAGCCAGACGTTTGCCAAAATGTCAGTAAAAGTTGGCCCAAACATTGTAGTGTGAATCCACCCAAAAAAGCAGGTGTAGGATGGCAGGAAGCCTCCACAAACACTGATCTTTATATCCGCGTCACCTGACACTGATGTTAGCTGGACTGCGCTGAGTATTCGGTTGCTTAAGTTAACCCAAGTTGGCAACTGCTACACATACGCTAGCCTAAGTTGGCAAAAGTTTGACAATGCTGAATGCAACACTAGGAAATGCTAGCAAAAATTCATAAAAGTTTGTAAAAGTTGGTGTGTGTTCACAAACGTAATTTCACCAATTTTGGTTTGGACTGATTTCTCTGATTTTTCAAAAACGTCAGTAAAAGTCAGTCCAAACGCTATAGTGTGAACCCAGCTTAACAAGGTGCTTAACGGCAAAATTCACAACAGGTGTTTGATCCATGAATCGACCAATAAATTTTCTGGTTCAATTAAAATTGGTATTTAAACAGTCCTCTTCATCATGCTGTTCACATTTTGACATCATGACACCAAGATGACACCTAACAATTGATCAACGGTACCTCCCCATTGCAAGGCTTCAAACAGGATGTTCTCAGAGGGAAGTGGCCGCTGAGCTTAGTGTCAGAGTATCATCAGCAGGTTGCAACAGAGATACAGAGAGACTGGAAGAGGGACAGAAAGGCATAGAAGTGGATGTCCTTTGGCCGCATCCCACGCTGAGCACTGCTTCATTGTGAACAGTGCCCTGCGGAACCGGATGATGAATGTCATTCAACTCCAGGCATTTAAGGGAGGTGAGACACCCAAGTGTCACATTAGACCATTCAAAACCATTTACATCAGCGTGGTCTGTGTGCTAGACGACCTGCAAGGGTACGTGACCACACCGCCAGGCACAGGCATCATTGTCTTGCATGGGCCAGGGAGCATTTACGCTGGACGAGGGACCAGTGGGCCTCAGTGCTGTTCTCTGACGAAAGTCAATTCACGTTGAGCAAAAATGATGGCCGCCAACAATGTTGGAGACATCAAGGAGAGTGCTATGCATCAGCCACTGTTGTCACCAGATGAGCCTTTGGTGGTGGTGGTGTTACAGTTTGGGCAGGTGTGTCTAGTCAATATAGAACTGCCCTGCACCTTGTGAATGGTACAGTGACAAGCCGATTCTACCTAAATAGCATCATTAATCCAGTCATTGTGTCCCTGCATGAACAACACAGGCCTAATTTCATCTTCATGGACAGCAATGCTCTAGCTCATCGAGGTTGCATCATTAGGGAACAACTGCTGGAGGCTGGGGTACCTCAAATGGAGTGGCCTACACTTTCTCCAGACCTGAATCCCATGGAAAACCTATGGGGTCAGTTGAGTCACCATGTAGGGGCTCGTAACCCCGCACTCCACAATCTCAATGACCTGAGGGCCGCCCTTCAGGAAGAGTGGAATGTCATGCCTCAGCAGACAATAAGTCGACTTGTGAACAGCATGAGATGTTGTTGTCAAGCTGTAATTGATGCTCAAGGGTACATAATGAGTTATTGAGACACTGACATTTTTGACGTCTCTGGTGAACTCTGGTCTATTTGTGTCCACTCGCAGGTTTATTTTGTAAATTTTTTCCCTGATTTTTTTTTTTTTTTTTTTAAACTTGTTACCGGTCCATGAAGCAGAAAAAGTCTGGGGACCGCTCCTAAGTGAATTTTTATGGCAGCCATCCTTTGGACGCATGTCGAAAGAGAGCAGGTGGGGGAGGTGACTGTCTCTGGCTGCTGTGGAGCAGACACCAGCCTGTCCTGCCGGGCAGTCTCCCTGTTCAACTCCAATCTGTGTTCCTTTGTGCATCTCGGTCCTGCATTAACTTTCACCCTGTGATGCTCTGCTCTTCTTTTCCGTGACAGCCCCCTCTGAAAAAGAAAAAAAAAAAACTATCCCACTTTGTATGGGGCTGGACACGAAACGCCACATTTGGACCCGGAGCAGAAGAGCAGCTCCGGCTGCTATTCATAGGAGAGCGAGTTTTGCCGTCTTCACCACCCTGGGAGCATTTAAAAAACACATTTTTTGGCTGCTTTTCATATGATTGAGGTGACATTTTTTCCAACACATGCTCTCTGTCTGCTGGTGGGAGTGTGTGTGTGCACATGTCTGTCTGTGTGTGCACATATCTGTGTGTGTGTCTGTGTGCATCGGGGATGGAACTCTGGCTTGTGCAATACAGAGAGCAAAGGAGAATTTACATGTTGTCATGTAAATAAGATAAATAACATGAAGCTATTAAGTTTAATAAAAGAACAAGGTATAGAACTGTTCTGCAGAAAAGGTAAATTACTTAAATTACTAATGTTGTGATCTGGTGCTATATAGAATATAAAATTAGAAGGGTGGGGGTTGCAGTTAGCTCCCCCCTCCCCATTATGAGGGTAAGGTAAACACTGTACTGTCACTGCCCTCATACTCCCATGCAAACTTTATAATGGCTTGTGTGTTAAGCAATACATCCACTAGAAGGTATGAAACGTTATCCCAAATAAGAAAAAAAAAGAGCCAAAAGTTTCTGGTGGTCGGGAAAGAAGCAGTATTGGTGTCGGAGTCATACACATCGGTAGTCTGTGAGACAGTTAATTACATCAAGATGTGGACAACAAAATTCCTTTCCCTGAGAAAAAATGACAAAAATATGCACCATTTTTGTAAGTATTTTTAGTGTTTTACAGGTTTTGCTTGAATTTTTGGCTACGCTGCTCGACACTGCCCCCATCATTTCTGATGGTAATGCTACATTTGACTCATAGCTGCAAGTTTTCAGAAAACTTAAGGAAGAAATACAGATTGAAGGCTCCATCTGTGTTTCTTTAGCTAATGTACAGCATAAAAGATCCTTTATGTTTCTGCCTCATGGCTAAGATCGCCTGGAAAGTAGAAAAAATTAGTGGATGGAAAGAATAAATAAAAATACATTGGTTAAAATACAAAATAAAAAAGTGATTTAAAAAAAAAAAGCAACAGAGAGAAAATGGAGGAAGAAAAACATACAGGTTAGGGATACGGGGCGCTTGCACACGCAGCGACCGGCAGCTGGTGGCTTGTCACCAGACTGCAAAACAAATCTACCTACGGGTACAAAATAAGTAATTAAAAAAAAAAAAATACAGTACTATACGTCACAGTTGTGACTTAAACAAGTGTTTTCTGTGTTATTATCCTGCTGCAAAGTTGAGCAGTCTTCAGAGAGACAGGATTGTCTAAAAGAACAAAATGTAGAGGCTCTACCGGAGTGGTGGCTCAGTTGGTAGAGCATCCGCCCCACACCCGGGAGGCAGGGGTCCAAATCCCGGCCTGGTCATGCCAAAGACCATATAAAAGTGGAACTTCCTGCTGTCCAGCTTGGTGCTCAGCAATAAATGGAATGGAGGAGGGAACTCTGTGGCGGCGCCTTGCATGGCAGCGGCCCTCTGATTCTGCACTTGGGGTGTGTGTGATTTACACTGTAGATAAGTAAAGCACAGTCTCGTTCTGCTGTACATGATTGGTTGTACGGTTGAATGACAATAAGGGTGTTTTTTTTTTCCACAATATCTTTATTGAACCTTTTTTTTTTTAACAAACATGATACAAACAATCAAACACTAACACTAAAGTACTACAAAAAAAAAAATGCACTAAAAACACCAACAACCACCAACAAAATCAAGTCTTCAACAATGCTCCTCTGTTTAGTCTAGACAATCCAATACATAAGTATACATATTATGTTCACCAGTTTGGAATTTACAAGGTCCACACACATCATTCACCTTCTTCTTCAAGAGTTATGTTTAAATTTTTTACATAATCAATAAAAGGTCTCCATATATTCTCAAACACAATTTCCTTTGATTTCAGTATATATGTTATTCTTTCTAATGGAAGGTTTGTTAACATCTGTCTTAACCACTGAGTCACATCTGGTCTATGAGTCTTTTTCCATAATAGTGCAATACATTTTTTGGCATTAAGCAAACTGAGGTCTATGAATGTTCTTTCACTTTTATTAAAATTATGCTTTTCTGGGTACAGACCCAACAAAAACAGTTTAGGATTCAATATGATTTGTTTTGAGATTATTTTTTCAATTGTTACCCTCACCTCTTCCCAAAACATTCTTATTAATCTACATTCCCATAAACAATGAAATAGGGTTCCTTTACTTTCCATGCATTTTGTGCATGTATCTGGTATATTTTTGTTATATCTATTTAACTCCTCCGGTGTAACATACATCCGCATTAACCATTTGAAATGTATCAATTTAAGGCGTGCATTTATTGATTTGGTTTGAGCTTCTGTACAAGCCAATTCCCATTGTTCCTCTGAAATTTCAGTTTGCAGATCTTCTTTCCAGTAGTTTAATCTTTTCAGTGAATTTTCACTTGAAGATAGTGTCAATGAGTTATAAAACTCTGAAATAATACCCTTTCTTTTACTATCTTTCATCATCCTTTTTTCCAAGGATGAATAAATAGGTCGAGTGAGAGCTTTATTTTGATTTGATCGAATAAAGTTTCTAAGTTGAAGATATTTAAAAAAAAATGTGTTCTATTGAGATTAAATTTGATCCTCAGCTCTTCAAAAGACATTATGTTATCTGCACATGGCAAATATAAATCCTGAATCTTTTGTATCCCTTTTAAATTCCATACTTTAAATACAGCGTCCGCTCTCCCTGGTTTAAAATATTGATTACCCCATATTGGACTAAATTGTGACAATAACTGTGGTTCTTTTAAATAGTTTTTAGCTTCACACCATATTTTGATCATATGCTTTACAAATGGATTTTTAACTTGTTTTTGTAATTTTTTTGCCGAATCTGAGTATATGAATATGGGAAGAGGTAAAGGTAAATTGTATGATTCCATTTCAGTCCAGTGAGGGAGATCATTTGATGAAAAATAATATGTCATAGACCTCAGTTGTGCCGACCAATAATACAACATAAAATTTGGACATTTCAGACCTCCACGATCAAATGGTAAATATAATAAAGACAAACGTAATCTAGCCCTCCTGTTGTTCCATATAAATTCCACTAACTTTTTTTTTATTCTTGAGAATAGATCTAAAGGTGGTGATAAGGGAATGTATTGAAATAAATAAAGTATTTTAGGTAAAATATTACTTTTAAGTATATTGATTCTCCCGATCATCGACATTGGTAGTGACATCCATCTCTGAGTTAACTCATTGATATCTGACATTAAGGCTTCATAGTTGACACTGGCGACTGATTCTAGCTTAGGCACAATTTGGATTCCTAAATATTTAAACTGATTTACAACATTGAATTGATTTACCTCAGGGGCTGGGTAATTTCTCTGGGTCTCATTTAGCATTAATATTGAAGATTTAGTTTTATTTATTTTATATCCTGATATTTCCCCCAAATTCTTTATTAAATTCAACAAGGTTGGAATTGATTTTTTTAGATCCGACATAAACAAAATTATGTCATCGGCGTACAGGGAGATTTTATGTTCTGTTGGTCCAACTTTAATTCCATATATTTGTGAATGTAAACGTATCGCTATCGCTAAAGGTTCAATTGCCATAGTAAACAGTAAAGGTGAAAGTGGACAGCCTTGTCGACATCCTCTATTGATTTTTATTGGTTTTGAAATATTGTTATTTGTTAGGATTTCTGCTGTAGCATTATTGTATATTATTTGAACCCATTTTATGAAATTATTTCCAAGTCCAAACCTTTGTAGGACTTCAAAAAGAAAGGGCCATTCAACTCTATCAAAGGCCTTTTCGGCGTCCAGTGATAGGAGAGCTGTATCCGGTGCTTCTTTATTAAAATAAATAATATTAAATAGTCTTCTTACATTATGGAAGCCTTGTCTACCCTTTATAAAGCCATTCTGATCTCGATTAATAATATTTGGTAAAATTTCTTGTATTCGTCTTGCTAAAATTTTACAGATTATCTTAAGGTCGGCGTTTAATAGGCTTATTGGTCTCATATTTTCACATTTATTAGAGGGCTTTCCTGGTTTTGGCAGCAGTATAATTAAGGCATTATTTATGTATGATGGTAAATTATTATTTTGAAATGCTTCTAAAACCATTTCCAAAAAAGGTTTTATTAATTTATTCTTAAATTTTTTATAAAGGTCAACTGGAAGACCATCTGGTCCTGCACTTTTTCCTGATTTCATATTATCAATGGCTAGCCCAACTTCTTCTTGACTAATTTTAGACTCCAATATCTCCCTGTTTTCATTTGGAATACACGGTATAGATAATCCATCCAAAAACCCATTTAGTTTTGTTAAATCAGGTTCATTTTTGGTATCATATAATTTTTCATAGTAATCTCTAAAGGCTCTATTAATTTCTAAAGGATCTATAACTACCTGTCCGTTACTTATAATACTGGTAATTGGTGTTTTAATTTCTAATTGTTTAATCTGCCATGCTAATAATTTTCCTGATTTTTCACCTTGTTCATAAAAAGATTGTTTCAATCTTAGAAGACTCGAGGCAGCTCTATTCGCTGATTTTTTGTCGTGTTCAGCTCTCAAAATCAGTAATTCATTCTCCAACCTTGGGTCACTTCCTGCATACACTTTTTCCTGAAGACTTTTTATTTTATGTTCCAATTTAGCTCTCTCCTCTCGAGTCTTCTTAGATTTTGATCCTGTATAACTAATAATATGTCCCCTAATAAAAGCTTTGAAAGCCTCCCACTTTACACATGCTGATGTTTGTGTAGTATTGATGTCAAAGAACTCGTCTATCTGTTTTTCTATATACTTGACAAATTCCTCATCCTGAAGCCATTTATGCTGAAATTGCCATCTACCTGATTCCTTTGTCAATTTTTTATCTACATATATTAGACAACAGGGTGCATGATCAGAGATCACGATGTTATCATAAAAGCAGTTTTGAATCTTGGACCTTAATTCTGTGGAAATCAAAAAATAATCAATACGTGAGAATGTCTTGTAGGTACTGGAATAACAAGAATAGGCTTTAACTTGTGGTTTCATTTCTCTCCATATATCTAACAATCTCAATTCTTTCATAAAATGATTAATAGTCGTCCTACATCCAATGTGCGTACAATCCAGTCCTGTTGATCTATCTATACCTGGATTCAATGTACAATTAAAATCCCCTGCTATTATATGTTGCCCTGTAAGTGATGATAAGATAAGAAATAAATTAGCAAAGAACTTCTGATCATCTATATTGGGACCATATAAGTTCACAAGATTTATATTTTCTCATAGCAAAGAACCTTGAATGATTACATATCTTCCAAATTTGTCTCCAATTACATTTTTCACTTGAAAAGGAACTGATTTATGTATGAGAGTCATAACTCCCCTGGCTCGGGATGAAAATGAAGAGGTGAATACACTTCCTTGCCATCTACTCCTAATTCTTTTAACATCCTCCTCTATTAGATGAGTTTCTTGTAAAAACACAATTTTTGAACCCATGTCTTTTATTTTATTCATAATTTGTTTAAGTTTTTTTAAATTTTGTAGACCTCTGCAATTCCATGAAGTTAAATTAAGATTAACACTTTGGTTTATGATCAATAGAGAGTTTGGGATTACCTTGCAGTGTAAACATGCTCATACAGAGAAGCAAAAACATGAGTGGTTGAACATTCATCCTACAAACTACACACAAACAAATTTCCCCTTCCCACACTTGTGGCAAACCCCCCAAAATCAAAAGAAAAATTCTGTCTCCCGATATAGCCATCGACCGTTCCACACCCACGGGGAACAGCCTAAGCCACTCCTTCTTCATCCTCCCAATCACCCTAACTCTACTGCTTTTAATGACGTAACATTAACTCTCCTCTGTAGTTTTCTAACTTAACTCCAAAATTTTTAACAACTTTGTACATCATAGTTTTTTTTGTTTGTTTTGTTTTTGTTTTGTTTTTTTAATAATACAATCTATATTTTGTAAACTTACTATTTACTTCAAGTCAGTCAGATGCCTGAGCAAATGCTTAATTATTCTACCTTATATTTTGTTCATGCTTAGCTCCCACCAGTCTCTTCTTCTTCTTTGATCTTCTTGATGAACTCTTGCGCCTCCTCTGGGGTCTTGAAGATGTGGGTTCTGCCCTCATACGTGGTCAGCAGTCTCGCAGGATAGATTACACCATGACGAATCCCAAGGTTGCGCAGCTCCTTACGTATGGGATCAAACTGCTTCCTCAATTGCTGGATTCCTGTGGCCAAATCTGGGTAGAACCGCACCTGCTGGTCCTGGTGTTTAATCTCTCCTTTAGCTCGTGCAGCGTTGAAGATCTTCATCCTGTCTCTGTTGCTAAGAAACTTCATAATTAAGGTCCTTGGCGGTCCCTTATCTCTCCGTGGGCCAATACGATGTGCATTTTCCAGAACCACTGCTGATTGCAACTCCTCGCTGCCCAGCACCTCCGGAATCCACTTTTCCAGAAAGGAACATACGTCCCGACCTTCTGATTCCTCTGGAAGACCCACCAGCCTCAAGTTATTCTGTCTCGACCGAGATTCCAAATCCAAAATATTATTTTCCAGAGATTTATTTTTTTTTTCCAAAGTGCGCACCTTTAATTGAAGACGGGTGACGTCATCTTCAGCACTAGCGAGACGGAGCTCCATCTGCGCCGTTCGTTCTACACAGTCACCCAATTCCTTTCTTATTCCTTCCAACGCTGTCATAATCCCATCAAATCTAGAGGAAAAGTCCGCTCTCATTGAACTCATGGCAGCCATCAGCGCATCTGCGCCTCCCCCCGCAGACATCGCACCGTTGCCAGCCTCCTCCGCCATATATGGAGTTTTATTTGCTGCGTCACAGACCTGAAAGTCCGTTAATTTGGACTGTTTCGGCGGCTCGCTTTTTCCTTTACCTGGTTTTCCAGCCTTAGGCTTCGCCGACATATCCTCGCCCAAACGCTGGGATACGTTCTGTCCCAAATGAGAGAGTTATTTGCCGATTTTTTTTTTTTCCAGGAGCAGAGCAGAGCGAGACACGTCCGTCCTACGTGGCAGCCATAACCGGAAGTCAATAAGGGTGATTTAATTTAATTTAAGAACAAAATGTAGAGGCTCTTTGTCTATGGCGCTCCATTCACCTCACATCACAGCTTTATTGCTCAAGAAGAAAAAGTGAGGAAATTGAAGTGATTTGTGGTTTCTCTTCAAAGGACAGGAACAAATTAAATCTTGTTTGTTGCGTGAACATGGAAAGCTAGATGAGTCACTGAGATCAGTGAGCTGAAGTGCTGGGGGAAAGACAGTTTAAATGTTTGCTGAAATCACTCTGTATGGAGGCTAAAATAAAATCTGGATTTGTTATCTTTGTTGATGTTGGAGGAATGTACGGCTGTTGACTTCCTGCAGGTTTGGCTGACGTTAGCAGACCAGTACCTCCACAGTATCTCCATCGACTGGGAGAAGACACTCCGCTTTGCTTTTAATGAGCGCAGCAACCCAGACGATGACTCCCTCGGCATCCAGATTGTTAAGGTAACCTGGTTTTGTTTATGTTTGGGGCTTGGAATGAAATAAATGCTTATGTCAGCATGCGTATCTTGTGTGTGTTTTTCCTCAGTCAGCAGTGCAGAGACCATTTTTGGTCCAAACTTTCTAACTTTTCAGTTTGATCTGGACCAAAATTATTGATGTGAAACTTGCCCTGGGCCAAACAGATAAAATTTGATCTGGCAAAAAGAGATCAAAACTGAACCTTGTCTTGTTTAGTGTGTGAAAGCAATTTTCAAAAGTTAGGACCAAACATGAAGTTACTGCAGGCAATCTGATCTGGCAAAAGGAAAACAAAATGAGCAGAGGGTAGTACTTGGAGAGGAAGAAATATTCTGTTTTTTCCAAGGTGTCCCCTGCCTCTCACCCAAAGGGATAGGCTGCAGCCCCCTGCAACCCGAAAAGGATTAAGTAAACTTCATTTATTTTTTAAATTTTATTTATTTAAACTTTAAACTTTATTTATTTATATAGCACTTTTCATACAACAAAGTGCAGCTCAAAGTACTTTACAGTTAAGTGGTCAAAGATGGATGGATGGATAATATTAGTTTGTTCTTAGTCAGATAGCTAAAAAGAGTTACTGATTTTATTTTCCTGTGGATTATCCGAGGTGATGAAAACTCCAGCAACACATTTGTAACTGAGTTTTTAAAAATGGTAAATGGTATTCATTTATATAACGCTTTTATTCTCATCTCTTGATGACCAAAGCGCTTTACAGATCCTGCTATCCACCCATTCACACACACATTCACACACTGATGGCGGCATGCTACCTAACATGGTGCTTCCAAACCCACCAGGAGCAATTGGGGTGAAGTGTCTTGCCCAGGGACACAACGACAGGATACCCGGGGAGAGCGGGATTCGAACTGCCAACCATGTGGTTATTGGACGGCCTGCTCTACCTCCTGTGCCACTGCTGCCCCTGAACTGAAATATGGTTAGTGTGATTTAAAAGTTAGTGTGATTAAAAAGTCAGCCACCAGAGTGGTGGCCTAGAGGTGGAGCGTCCACCCCACAACCGGGAGATTGGGATTTAAGTCCCGGCCGGGTCATGCCAAAGACCATATAAAATGGAACTTCCTGCTGTCAAGCTTGGTGCTCAGCAAAAATGGAACGGAGGAGGGAAATGTGGGCGGCAGTCGCTCAGGAGGTAGAGCAGGTCGTCCAGTAACCAGAGGGTTGGCGGTTCGAATCCTTGCTCTCCCCAGCCATCCTGCTGTTGTGTCCCTGGGTAAGACACTTTACCCACCTTGCCTTCAGTGTCCATGACACTGGGTATGAATGTGTATAAAATTTTCAGTAGTGGTCGGCGAGGCCATTGGCGTGGATTGGCAGTCATGTTTCCATCAGTCTGCCCCAGGGCAGCTGTGGCTACAGCAGTAGCTTACCACTACCATTGTCTGTCTGTGGAGTGAATGAATAATGGACTCATTGTAAAGCGCTTTGGGTTTCTTGAAAGGCGCTATATAAATGCAATCCATTATAACTACAAAAAAAAATCATAAAAATGCAAGAACATAAAAAATCTTTCACCCAGCTAGTTTATTTCTTACAGTGGTCTTCCTTGGCTTCATCCTACGATAGTCATTGATGTACCCAGAAATGTAGAAAACACCTCAGGTGAATAACATGTTTGCTAAGGGCCCCTTTACACAGCACTGAGATTGTTGAGGGACTGGGTCAATTTTTGATCTTTGGGATTGTTTGGGAGATCCTTGTGTGTTTTGGACTGAGACAGAACTTTGAGAAGACCGTAGCAACTGTAGAGATCACTGATGTTCATTGATGGATCAAAAATTGGCCGGCTCTCTCAATGATCTCCACCCCTGTGTAAAGCAGGTATAACTATTGTGGTCTGTGACGACCACACATTGTCATGACAACAGGACATACTTACATATAGTTGCAATCAAAATTATTCAACCCCCATTGCATTTTATGTTCTTTGGCAAAATTTATTTTTTTCAGGTGTTTGCAATAAACAAATTACACAAGAACAGTTTAGCAAAATAAAATTGATATTATAAGGATTTTATCCAAATTCAATATTAAATTCTACTTTCAATGACTAGTGCAGTCTCAAAATTATTCAACCCCCTGAATAGAATTCCTCATAAGAGCACATATTTGCAAATCAGGTGTGGTCTCAAGCACACCTGATGCAACCAGTCAAGGGCTTCATTAGTTGCATCAGGTGTTCTTGAGGTGGGACACCTCAAGTACCTGAACTGTTGAAGGTAACTTTTGATTGCATGTTGGAAATATAGCTGAGTCAAGAGAATTGTCCAGAAAGTTCAGAGAAGAGATCATTGCCTTGCACAAACAAGGAAAAGGATACAAAAAGATAGCAAAGTCACTGAATGTTCCGAAAGATACAGTTGGAAGCATACGTAGTTCACAAGTTTAAAGTTAAAGGTACAGTTGCTACACTACCTGGACGTGGCAGAAAGAGGAGCTATCATTGGCTGCCACCAGAGTCCTGAAGAGGCAGGTGGTCAAAAATCCTCGACTGACTGCAAAAGACCTGCCGCAAGACTTGGTGGCAGCAGGCACTGAGATGTCAGTTTCCACAGTAAGGTGCATACTAAATGCTGAAGGGCTTCATGCCCGAACTCCAAGATGTATACCACTACTGACCCAAAAGCACAAGAAAAGTCAGCTCCAATTTGCTCAGAACTATATAAATAAGCCATAGAGGTTTTGGGATTCTGTTCTGTGGAGCGATGAAACAAAACTGGAACTTTTTGTGCCTATGGATCATTGTCATGC
This sequence comes from Pholidichthys leucotaenia, assembly GCA_020510985.1. NCBI lineage: Eukaryota > Metazoa > Chordata > Actinopteri > Cichliformes > Pholidichthyidae > Pholidichthys > Pholidichthys leucotaenia. The sequence goes on along the minus strand of CM035845.1, from coordinate 180,411,873 downwards.
TGTCTGTGAAGAAGCTGAAGCTTGGATGTCATTGGACCTTCCAACAGGACAACATACATCAACGACTTCAGAAGAAGTCCTGGAAGATACTAGAGTGACCATCACAGTCACCTGACTTGAACCCCATTGAAAATCTGTAGTGGGATTTGAAAAAGGCGGCTGCAGCATGCAAACCCAAAAATACTAGAGAACTGGAGGTCTTTGCCCACAAGGAATGGGATAAGATTCCTTAGAACGCTGCCAGAAGCTGGTATCTGGCTATGCATCATGCTTGCAGCAGGCCATAAGGGCATAAAGATATAATTTCTCTGTATCGCGATATGCGATGCATATCGTGGCATGTATTTTGTGTACTAAATATCCTTTAAAATTTGGTTTTACATTTCAGTAGAAATTTTACACACACATGCAAACACACACACTACTCACAAAAAATTAGGGATATTCGGCTTCCGGGTGAAATTTTAGGATGAACTTAAAATGCACTATAACCTTTACAGGTGAACTTAATTTGACCTTCTCTAACCTTTTGAATGTACATGTCCAACTGTTCAATGTTTCAGTACTTTTTGCATAACTTGCTGTTCTCAAACAAGGTGCTTAACGGCAAAATTCACAACAGGTTTTTGATCCATGACTTGACCAATAAATTTTTTGGTGGCGGAGTGGTTAGCACTGCGGCAGCACAGCAACTCACTCTTGGCCGGGGGATCCCGGGTTCGATCCCAGCCTCTGACCAACAGTGATCTGTGTGGAGTTTGCATGTTCTCCCCGTGTCTGCTTGGGTTTACTCTGGGATTTCTCCGGTTTCCTCCCACATGCCAAAAACATGCAAGTTAGGTTAATTGGCATCAAAACTGGGGATTCTAAATTGTCCTTAGGTATGACTGTGAGAGTGAATGGTTGTCTGTCTCTCTGTGTTGGCCCTGCGATGGACTGGTGATCTGTCCAGGGTGTACCCTGCCTCTCGCCCAAAGATGCTGGGATAGGCTCCAGCCCCCCCGTGACCCGAAAAGGATTAAGCGGAAGAAGATGGATGGATAGAATTGGTATTTAAACAATCCTCTTCGTCATGCTGTTCACATTTTGACATCATGAGACCAAGACAACACCTAACAATTGATCAACAGTACCTCACCATTGCGAGGCTTCAAACATGATGTTCTCAGAGGGAAGTGGCCACTGAGCTTAGAGTGTCACAGAGTGTCATCAGCAGGTTGCAGCAGAGATACAGAGAGACTGGAAGAGTCACAGAAAGCCATAGAAGTGGACGTCCTTTGGCCACATCTCACGCTGATGACTGCTTCATTGTGAACAGTGCCCTTTGGAACTGGATGATGAATGCCACCCAACTCGTGGCACATTTAAGGGAGGTGGGAGGCACCCAAGTGTCACATCAGACCACTCGAAACCATTTACATCACTGTGGTCTGCGTGCTAGATGACCTGCAAGGGTACTGACCACACCATCAGGCACAGGCATCATCATCTTGCATGGGCCAGGGAGCATTTATGCTGGACAAGGTACCAGTGGGCCTCAGTGATGTTCTCTGATGAAAGTCGATTCACGTTGAGCAGAAATGATGGCCACCAATGATGTTGGGGATGTCAAGGAGAGCGCTATGCATCAGCCACTGTTGTCACCAGACATGCCTTTGGTGGTGGTGGTGGTGGTGTTACATTCTGGGCAGGTGTGTCTAGTCAATACAGAACTGCCCTACACCTTGTGAACGGTACAGTGACAAGCCGATACTACCTGAATAACATCATTAATCCAGTCATTGTGCCCCTACATGAACAGCACAGGCCTAATTTCATCTTCATGGCCAACAATGCTTCAGCTCATCGAGGTCGCATCATTAGGGAGCGGCTGCTGGAGGCTGGGGTACCTCAGATAGAGTGGCTTGCACTTTCTCTAGACCTGAATCCCATAAAAAACCTATGGGATCAGCTGAGTTGCCGTGTAGAGGCTTGTAACCCTGCATCCCACAACCTCAATGACCTGAGAGCCACCCTTCAAGAAGAGTGGAATGCCATGCCTCAGAAGACAATAAGTCGACTTGTGAACAGCATGACACTTCATTGTCAAGTTGTAATTGATGCCGAAGGGCACATGACAAGTTATTGAGACATTGACATGTTTTGTTGTGGTGTACCCACCACTGTTGTTGGCTTTTGTTTCAGTAAATTGTTTGAGATGAGGAAATCACCATTGCATGCTTCTACTTAAATGCCCTACTTTCATGATATAATATCTCTGTAGTGTGAACTTTTTACATTTTCCATAAATTTCACCCAAAAGCCAAATATCCCTAACTTTTTGGGAGTAGTGTCTGTGTGTCTGTGTGTCTATCTATCTATCTATCTATCTATCTATCTATCTATCTATCTATCTATCTATCTATCTATCTATTTCACTTATGAAAAAGCTGAATAATAAAATGAAAACTTTGAGAAAATTCTTCACAATATGTAACTGAGCAAAGTGTCTTTTTTTCCTTTGCTTAACAGAATTCACATTACACAGGGTTACAAAAATAATTTTTTTGTAAGTTGTCTGTGTTTTTGCAATTGATTTAAGACAATTTTGCACTGCTGAATCCAAAAATGACATCCGTTTCTCTCGATCAGGTGCTAAGTAAAAACCTGTACTTACTTAGTACTGTGCATGTACTTACCTTTATATAAAGGCAAGTACATGTAAATTTAATGTTACATCATCATTTTTCAGAATTCAGAGAATTTCAAGACATTAAAAAGAATTTTGCATCATATAAAGCGAAAATACCCGTACATGTGAACAAAAACGTATAAAACAACATGTGGCCATAATTCAAAAAGTTGACCAGATTGAGCAAAACCAATGTGATTTTTGGATTCCGCACATCAAAATTGTCCCAACTCAGCTAAAAAAAACTTAGACAATAAATCTAGTGTTGACCAGTCAATCAAGTAATTACAATCAAGTAATCAAGTTTATCCACATGGGTAGAAATGTTTCAGTTTACCACACAAAATTAATAATTGGCGGGCTAATAAGTGACAGAAGTATAATTTGTTGCTTTTTTTTTTAATGTGTCTGCCTTCCATCAGTTCTTTATTTGGTGAGCCACTCGCTCTTATTTTGAAGGGTTGCAAGACCAGATAGGAGCTCTTATTTTGAAAGTTTGCCCACTAAGTGAGCATGATTTTACACCTGCACAGTTCAGACTGGAAATGTTTATCTTCTCCTGGGTCACCCCCTCCTCTCCCATTTCATGTGCTTAAGGTGTGCCGACTTTTATTCTGTTATCTTCCTCTTTATCTCTGCTTGCTGCAGTGTACATTTCTCTATGAGCATGCTGGGTGGGGGGGGCAGCTGTGCTGAGCCGCTGCTCAGGCTTCAGCAGTGGCAGCTCATATTTGATTTTTTTTTTTATTCGATTTTGTATACTTTGACCCCCAGAGGGGAAATTGCGGGCATCCACCTGGATGGATGAAGCAGCCACAGTACGGCGCTATCCCTTTACCATTCACACCTAGGGCCACTTTAGAGTCTCCAATTAACCTAACTTGCATGTTTTTGGCCTGTGGGAGGAAACCGGAGAAATCCCGGAGTAAACCCACGCAGACACGGGGAGAACATGCAAACTCCACACAGATCACTGTTGGTCAGGGGCTGGGATCGAACCAGGGATCCCATGGCCAAGGGTGAGTTGTTGTGCTGCCGCAGTGCTAACCACTGCGCCACCGCACCAGTGTGACAAATACTCAAATATGCACAATACAGTCATTTTATGTATCGAGGATGGCCAAATGTACTGATACAGTGAATATATTTGGTATATCGCCCAGCCCTACATGAATGGGTTGAATAATTTTAAGATTGCAGTTGTCATTAAAAGTGGTATTTTGTGTTCAGTTTGGAAAAAAACACTTGTAAAATTAGTTGTGTTGAGCTATTTAAATTGTTCTTGTTTGATTTGTTTATTGCAAACAGCTGCCAGTTTGTACATTTTTGCCAATAAACCTAATTTGTAGTGGGGGCTGAATAATTTTGATTGCAACTCTATGTCTTGCAGTGCTGTTTGTTATATTTGGATAAGGAGCAAAGTAACAGCACAAAAACTTTAGTATGGACTTTCAGGTATGAAAGCTCCTGTAGAGATTATCAACTGTTTTTGTCAACAGTTCAATACCCAGTCATCCTGTCTTGTGTTCATCTCTCATTTCTTACTCTCAGGATCTGCACAGGACAGGCTGCAGTTCCTATTGTGGCCAGGAGGGGGAGCAGGACAGGGTGGTGCTAAAGAGGGTGTTGCTGGCCTATGCTCGCTGGAACAAAGCTGTGGGCTACTGCCAAGGGTTCAATGTGCTGGCTGCACTAATACTCGAGGTTACAGAAGGCAGTGAGAGTGATGCACTGAAGGTAAATCACAATTAGATACAACAGTCAGCAAAAGGTACATAACAGCCACAATACCCCACAGCTGTTCGTGTAAAATGACACGTAACTAAGACAACACTCCACAAAACAACATGCACGACATAAAATGACATGCACAGTTGCCTTGCACAATAAACTACCACAGCAACAAAAATGCAGTGCAAGATGCAACAAACAAGTTACATATTAATATAAGGTTACAGCAGTACACACAGCTACCGCCATGACAACAGCACACTAAAACAGCTAATTCACAAAAATAAACAGCCACACACAATGATACACACAACAAACTGTACCGAAACAACACAAACTATGCCAACACAACACACATACAAAAATGACAACAAATAACACAACAACCATATAAGTGAGAAGAAACAGAACAAGCACTACACAACATTGAAACATGGCATACTATACAATATACAGCAGTGATTCTCAACTGGTGGGTCGCGACCCAAAAGTGGGTCGCGGACCTGTTTTCAGTGGGTCGCAGGCCTTTGCCTGGGCAAATAAAATATCAAGAAATAAATCAACATAGTGTCATTCACACTCCTTAACAGTAGATGGCAGTAGGTGGTGGGCGACACCATATTTCGCACCATAGAAGAAGACTCGCACCGTTTGTTTGTATATACTAATTGAGCATGGCAAAACGAACTGGATACGCCAGTGGTCCCCAAACTACGGCCCGCGCCGCCTCCACATTTGGCCCGGCCCCCTGAACAATATCAGACGCTTACCCCCTCCACCCCCTCCCGCACCTCGCTTCCAAGTCGGCCGAGCGCCGTCTCGTTCCCCTGCTGAGCGTGTGCTCAGCTATGCATTCTGTGCCATGGATTCTCTGTATCACTGTATAAAGAGCTACCTGTTCATGCCTCACTATCGCACTTAGAATTCGCCCTTAGACATCTGCTCAGAGCTCTCTCACAGAGCGCTGGCTGAGCCTCGTGATGGAGGAATAAAACACCTTTAATCTTCGGCTTGCTGTGTCCGCCTGCACTGATTTTTCCTCCTCACTGGTAAGCGTGATGATTTTTTTTTTTTTTTCAGTCTGGCCACGCGATCGAGACTAATACACGCATAGAATGTGACATTCTGTCTGTGCCCCTATCTGAACACCCCCCCCCCCCTCAGAAAAAAAAAAAGTAAATCCTAGACTCACCCCTGTCAAATAAAATGGAATAATGGTGAAAAGGTTTGGTAAGAGAAAAATTGACTCAGAATGCAGGGTATTTAACCTGCAGTGGACAAACGATTATTTTTTTGTTCAATGCAAAGAAAAGGCTGTTCAGCAGCGGTGTCTACAAGCCTGCTGGAACCTACAAAAGGATTATAAGGAAGAAACACAAGAACTTTGAGAGACTGCTCATATGAGTCATTTAAGGAAGAGATTCTGCTCTGACAACTAAACTGAACTTTTACCTGTTCAGATTGTGCACGGCACAATACAAAGTTAATGTTCTATGGACTTTTTTCTGTGAAGAACCCAGAGAGGGTTATTTGGTTATTATTTATTTCATAAATAGTGTTATTATTTATTTTCTGACTTTTTTTCCTGTGAAGATCCCAGAAAGGGTTATTAATATTTGGTCATTTGTGGCTTTCTGGAAAACAATAAATGTTTACGTTTAGGCACCCCTGTGATCGTCACACTTTTTCTGTTACAAACTGACCCCGGCCCCCATCAGAGAAGGCAAAAATTATGTGGCCCTCACAGGAAAAAGTTTGGGGACCCCTGGGATACGCGATCCCTTTGGAATTGACATGGAAAGCGTTACGTTGCCAAGCAACAAAGAGAGTCAGCTGGTGGAGCTATCATGTGACCGCACGCTGAAAAAGAGGTTCACGGAGGTAAGCCTCTCGCAATTCTCGTGCAGCACTGTGATGAGCGAGTATCCTTCTCTTGCCATTCGAGCAGTAAAAACCCTCCTACCTTTCAGCACTACCTACCTCTGTGAGTGTGGCTTCTCAGCTCTGGTTCAGTTGAAGACAAAACAGAGAAACAGACTGGACATTGAGCATGACCTCAGAGTCGCTTTGTCTAATATAACTCCAGACATTGAGACTCTTGTCAAGAGCAAAAAACATCCCCAGTTCTCCCATTAATTCCTCCAGACTCAGGTCTATGATGTCACTGTTACAGGTTTTAGTGAGTGTTCCTTGATTTTCTTCAAAGCACATAACCTTATCAGTAGGTAAATACTGAAAAAACAATCGGAAGAAAAGTCAATTTTGAGACTTGAATTCTTTTGAATTGCACTTTTTGTTTAATTTTTAATTTAAAATGCAGCTAATTTAAAGGGAATTGTTCCCTCTGTTGTATTGCCACTTACTGGTCATTTTGGTTAATCATTAAATTTGTTTTGTGTTTGTATACTGTGATATTCTCTTCTTCTACCTCAGGTTCAAAATGCACAATCTTTACATTCAGTAAATTTGAGAATTTGAAAATCTTTGATTTGGGTCACAGCTTGTCATCGAGGGGTGATGGTGGGTCCCAAAGCCAGACCAGTTGAGAACCACTGATATACAGCACACTGACACGCCCAACAACAATACAAACAAAAGTGTACAGTCTGCCTTTAGGACTTCCGCTGAGTTTTTAATATTTACCCTCTGTTACTGGTTTTATTTCTTCACCCACAACTTATGTATGTGTATTTTTTTTTATTTTTTTTTTGTCTGTAGCAATGTAAAAAAAAAAAATGTAATTTTTTAAAATCTTATTTACTCCATGTAATCCTTATCATCTCTTCTTTATATCCAGGTGATGATTTATCTGATTGACAAAGTACTACCTGACAGTTATTTTGCCAACAATCTCCGTGCATTGTCAGGTAAATGACATTTCTCCTCCTTGTCCTTCCTCCCTCTTCCAACACACCCAGCTTCTTAAAGCTCATGCCTCCACTCATCTTCTGAACTGCTGTGAGATCTCAAATGTTAAACATACAGTAGATGAAGTTGATGTTACACACGGAGAGTGCAGGGAATGTAACATTACTGTAATGTTGCTGTAATGTGGACCCTCTACAGTGTGCATATCAGCCCCATTTAGGAGGTGAAGACACTGTCATCTACCTGCTGCAACAAGCCCATCTGCACCTGGATGGCGGAGGAGACACTGTGAGAATCACATTGTTTGATTTCTCCAGTGCCTTTAACACCATCCAGCCACTGCTGCTGGGTGAGAAGCTGCGGGTGATGGGGGTCGACAGTTCTATGATCTCCTGGATTACTGACTACCTGACAGGCAGGCCACAGTTTGTTCGGCTGGGCAGTGTCTTGTCTAATGTGGTGGTTAGTGATACAGAAGCTCCACAGGGGACTGTGCTCGCTCCTTTTCTCTTCACCTTATACACCACTGACTTTCAGTACAACACCGAGTCATGCCACCTGCAGAAATTCTCTGATGACTCAGCTGTTGTTGGGTGTATAAGAGGGGGAGAGGAGGGGGAGTACAGGGCACTAGTAGACAGATTTGTGGAGTGGACAGAGCAGAATCACCTGAGGCTGAACGTCAGCAAGACCAGAGAGATGGTGATTGACTTCAGGAAGAAGAAGATGCCTTCACAGCCATTGCAGATTAGGGGGCAGGATGTAGAGGTAGTTGAGGACTACAAATACCTGGGTGTCATGATCAGCAATGGACTGGACTGGAGGTCCAACACCGATGCTGCGCACAGGAAGGGGATGAGCAGACTCTACTTCCTGAGGAAGCTGAGGTTCTTCAACATGTGCAACAGGATGCTGGAGCTTTTCTACCAGGCTGTTGTCACCAGCGCCATCTTCTTTGCTGCTGTCTGTTGGGGTAGCAGTAACAGAGCCAGCGACACAAACAGACTTGACAAGATTATCAAGAGGGCTGACTCTGTAATTGGTTTCAGCTTGGAAACTTTTGAGACTGTGGTGGAGAGGAGGACACTAAATAAACTGCGATCCATCATGGACAATCCTGATCACCCCCTCCACCACACACTGGACAGATAGCAGAGCACTTTCTCCAGCAGACTGCTACAGCTTCGCTGCTCAACGGTTAGGTACAGGAAATCTTTCTTGCCACATGCAATTTTACTGTACAGTAACCAGTATTGGGCAAGTTACTAAAAAATAGTAACTAGTTACTAATTACAGTTACTAGCTACTTCTTTTCAAAAGTAACTGAGTTACTTTTGAGTTACTGCATGATTAAAGTAACTAGTTACTTGGAAAAGTAACTTTCACACTACTTTTAAATGCATACTTAAATCATCTTGCACACAGCAAGATCAAGGGCCCCTTGTTCTCATCAGAAAAAAGAAAAACTGATGAGGGAAAAAAGTCTCAACTTACAGAGAAAAAAATCTCAGATTTACACAAACTATTGTAATCAGTAGAAAGTCAGAAATTTATGAGGAATAAAGCTATGAATTCACATAGTATTATAGTATTATAGTATTATATATCATAGTTCACATAAACAGCTCGTGGGCTGTTTTTGGCCCACGAGCTATATGTTTGACACCCCTGAACCAGCCCATTAAAAATGCATATTTAGAGGATTTACTTCCATGAAATGGTTGCATATCACAACAGCATGTAAATGAATGCGATAAAATAAAATAGAAAGCACGGATAAATGTTCACCGCTGAGAAGAAGCTGTTCTTTACTGCAACAAATCAGTCACTGTTTCTCTGTGTGTAAGAAAACTTTAAATGTATTTAATGCGGACATTAAATGCGAGCTTCTTGCTCAAAAAATACTCATGTTTAACCACAGAGGTAGGAGCTGTTAGGGGCTACTTACCGCTCGAACAACAGGTGATCAGGGCGCGATATGAGAAGTCGCCACCGCCATGGCATTTCTTCCCACAGGGTTGTGATGTGAACTGGGGCAGGACAGGAAACGGACCTGTGGAGGAGACTGTGTGACGGCTGCGTCAGTTACGGTAGGGTCAGTTTATATTTATTTGTTTATTTATTTGCTTGCCTTTGCCTTTGGCATGACAACCTCCAGTGGCTTGAGGCTCACTGGTGGCGCTGGAGATGGCAGTTGTCCCTCCCATAGCCACCGAAACTGTGTATTCATCCCCAGTTGGCAGCTGATGAGGAGGGTGTCTAGCAACTGCAAGTTGTGTGATCGTCTGTTTGCACTAAAATATCTATCCATATTAATAAAACAAGTAACGCGAGTAACGCATCTGATCAAATTTCAGTAACTGTAACGCATTACTGAATTTTTAAACAGTAATTTCGTTACACGTTACTGCAAAAGTAGTGGCATTACAGTAACACGTTACAAAGTAACGCGTTACTCCCAACACTGACAATAACTCACTCTGATGTTGAATTCTGGTCATAACTATGCTGCCATACTGCACCTTACAGTCAAATTGGTGCCTCACATTTCACTCTGCACCTGATAGTCCTGGTTTGTACAGCGGGTATGATTCATGTATGTATCTATACGGTCATCATCTATTCATCTATGATGTATATGTTTGTTTTGTTCTTTTTAGCAGTTTTACTTTCCATGGGTAATCCCTTTGTCTGTTATGCTGTGTGTGTTTCTGTCATTTGGTCGTCTACTGTCATGCTGCTGTTACACTGTAATTTCCCATTTTGGGATCAATAAAGTACATCTATCTATCCATCTATCTTATACCTGGACCCCTAATAATGGCTTGAATGTTCAGCAAAAATAACTACAATTGTCTTTTGATAAACAACCTTATTGTAATCACATACTGATCTAGCAGGAGGGAGTGTGCATCTTTTACTTTGCATGTATTGCTCTCTTATTGCGTAACCTCTCCTGTCATCAGTGGACATGGCGGTGTTTAGAGACCTGCTGCGTCTAAAACTACCAAGACTTTCCCAGCACCTCCACCACCTTCAGAAAGCAGCCAACCGGAAAGCTGGAGGTACATCTGCTACCAAAATATTTGGTACCAAAGGCATGCAAAGCTAATGGTTGCTGCATTAGCTGTTTTTATCCTGGTGTGGCTGTATGCATGGAGACAAAAGAACATAATCATGAGTGTACATTTATAAATCGCTTGCTTAGTTTTTAAAATACTGTGTCTCTTTCAGGAAGCTATGAACCCCCGCTCACCAATGTATTCACTATGCAGTGGTTTCTGACCATGTTCGCCACCTGTCTGCCAGCTCCCACCGTGCTGAAGATCTGGGATTCAGTTTTCTTTGAGGGATCAGAGGTGCTATTCCGGGTTGCCCTGGCCATCTGGGAGCGACTGGGAGAGTGAGTGGAGGGAGAGCTGGTCCTGGTGCATGAGACACCATATGCCAGATGCTGTTAAATTGTTTTGGCAATAAATGTTCTAGCCACCATACAGAGGAAATGAATATATGTCACACCCCATCACCTACTAATACTACACACCCTGGCCCCGATAATGCCTTATGTGGGCTTTTGCATTGTTACATTTAGCCAGTTTGAAAATATTTAGCTTGGACTGGCTCCAAAAGCCAACGCTAATGTTTGCTAGGAATCAACCATTAATCTTAGCAGTGATGAAAGAAAGGATCAGAAATCAGAAATCAGAATCAGAAAAAGATTTATTGCCAAGTACATTAACAGATCACTGATAACATACGAGAGAATTTGACTTGACACAGTAATGAACCTGCATTTCCGTGCCGCGGCGCATCTGCAACGCGCCTATCAGCAGGAGGGTACAGGTCGCATAAAGATGATACAATAGGAAGGAGCAAAAAAATCATTGATTCAAAATACTGGTTACATACTTAATCAATATTAAGAGTTCAAGGGAAAAAAAAGCTCATGCACATATATTCGCTACACACAGAATTCACAGGACACAAGAGAGCAGTGTTGTCTTTATTCAGTTCATGGATCAATGTGTGTGCGGTGTTGAGCAGTGTTGATGATAATAAGAGAGACCCAAGGACCCTTGGCAGAAGATGTTTTGTCTGTCTGGCGCCAGTCTTATCTGGCGCTGCAGCTGGCTGTCCAAGGCCTTGTGCTCATGATTTTGAAAAAACACAGTCTGCAGACAGCCAGGAGGAATTTTCATGGGGAATAATAATGCCAAATAGGACTGATCACAGAGAAGACTTGTATTTCTTCTGTAGATTCAGTACATTAATCCTTCATTGCGCAGCTTTGAATTCGTCGTGGAAAGACCTGAGCGAACCCATGATGTAATCCACCTTACGAGACAATTCTCCAGTAGTCGCTATCAGGGTCTTCTCCAGTTTTTCAATTTGTTGGATGCACCTCGCCTGGCCGGCATTTTGATAGGTTGAATCCATCTTCAGCAATTTGCGGTAAACCAAGACAATTCCCGTCCCAATCAGAATGATCCCAATCACCAAGATTACGAAGATAAACAAATCTTCAATATCTTCGATAGAGAGATTAGAGAGACACAGCATTTTCCAATTACCTGTGTCACGTAAATAGCCCACTGGAGCCGTTCCAGCGGGGCAGACAGCTTCCCCCGGAGCACTTTTCCTTGTTGAAAAAATAGTGTCAATTGTGTTCAAAGCCCAGCTTATTAACTCCATAATTTCTTTTCGGCGGTCGCAGTTGGACGCAGACAGACAACAGCAAGCTGGGATCCAGTAGTTAGGAGGGGAGGAAAAAGTCAGAGCAGGAGAGAAGAAAAAAGCGTCTACTCTCTTGGGAGGGCGGAAGTGAAGAGGATGGGATGAAATGTGTCTCCTTAGCATTTAAAGCAGCATGTACTGAAATGGGTCATTCTGAGTAAAGGTGCCTTCACACCAAAAGCGAATGGGCGAATTTTTCACGCAGCACGAATATACAGTATTATAACTTAATGTAAACACACAACATGAATTCACCGTCTGAGTGCAATGCAGACAGGCGAAGTTGCCTTTATAACTTCTGTGTTCAGCCTGCTGTGGAAATCCCCAAAATAACAAGGTTTACATTATCCGACGGGGGGCTCACCTGAAAAAGTTGTCCCTACCTCCAAAACTTCACAAGATGGGTATTTCCGTTGCTAGCTTGCTAGCCTTGTTAGCACGTCCATAGCAGGAATCTGTGGGTAAATAACTCTGACATCCCGATTAAGCTGAAGAGCTCCAGGTCTTTCTGTCTCCAGGTGAGTGAGTCTCATTTTCAAACTAGTCTACTCTCCACTGTTGATACTTTTACTCCGGTGATGGCAGAATCTCAAATCTAGTGTGGATGTGGACACGCAATTTCACATGTGCTCACCTCTTTCCATTGATATTGTATGGATTCGCGCCGCCCATTCGCGTTTGGTGTGAAGCACCTTAAGGCTACTTAAGCTGGGTGGAAAATGGTGCTCCAATAACTAAACCATGGGGTGTTGGACCAAAGCATGTCACTGACATTTCATTAAGATCTCTGGGAACTGTGTCAATGTGGAAAAATGCATCATATGTCCCCTTTAATGTGTTGTCTTAATCTAATTATCACTTATGAAGACAATTATAATGTGGCAAGTATGATTATCCCTAGTATCTGGATATTTTGTTATATTCCTCCATCTCTATGTTTTCAGTCTTTAGGCTGTCTTTTTCCTTCTTGATTTGCCTTCTAATCATTCATTTCCTTTCATCTCTGTCCAGGAGGATTGAGTACTGTCAGACAGCAGATGAGTTTTACAGTACTATGGGTTGTCTCACTCAGGAAATGCTGGAGGACAACCTCATCGATCCCTCTGAGCTCATGCAGGTAGTGGATATCACTATATTATTTACATGTCTGTGACTTCTCAGTTTGTAAATGTTGTCATTGTGTCTTTTCTCACCTCTCCTCTCACTCTTTCAGGAGGTTTACTCCATGGCCGTGTTTCCCTTCCCCCAGCTAGCTGAACTAAGAGAGAAATACACTTACAACATCACACCGTTCCCTACCTCAGTGAAGTCCAATGGAAGGTTTGTTCTATACTTAAATGTTCAATACTGTTGTGTAAAACACCCCACACACTCTGGTTCTTTATCTCACTGCCCAGAGAGATGCACTGTTGTATTTTTAACTGCCTATATTGCTGTGGAGTTATTAGATAGATAGATAGATAGTTTATTTCGAACACAAAAAATATAACAAAAAACAAGCAAATAGCAAATGCAATAAAGTAACAGTATACACTGTTCGAAAGGGAGAAGGAAGAAGTGAACACTTATTAATTCCAACTCCTCTTTTCCATCGATACACCCATGTGAATTTTATACAAATTACCACCTTTAAGACCCCAAGTAAACAATTTACTGTATTTTTTACAGATCAACATTAACACCCGTCCATTCTAACATACAATGAAGTCCATATATCAAAACCAGTCTCAAACGACACAGATACACACAGTGCTGTCCCACCCACCATTCCATAGTGTCCCATAATGTCCCAGAGTGAACATAATGAGTCGTACATATAAATTCTACCCTTCTAACATATATCCTTTCAACAAATGGTGCTTATACCTCTTTTTAAATTGATTTCTGTTTGTACATAGTTTCAGTTCCGGCTCCAGACTGTTCCACAAATCCACCCCACAGACAGATATGCACATACTTTTCTTGGTTGTACATATCTTGGGTTTTGTAAAGTTTAAGTCTCCTCTCAAATTATGATCGTTGTCTCTTTTTTAAAATATTTTTTGTACATTAGTTGGGAGTTGATTGTTAATCGCCCTGTACATTACTTGTGCTGTCTTAAATTTAACTAAATCGATGAACTTTATGACATGTGACTTCAAGAACAACGAATTGGTATGGTCTCTATATCCTGCATTGTTAATTATCCTTATAGCTCTTTTTTGTGATGTGCATATTGCTTGTAGGTTGGTCTTGTAGGTGTTTCCCCAGACTTCTACACAGTAGTTAAGATAAGGTAAAAACAGTGAATTGTACAATAAGACCAATGATTTATAGTCCAAGATGTGTCTTGTCTTCCCCAGTATGCCTATACATTTTGCTAATTTAGCCCGGATGTGACTGATGTGAGGTTTCCAGCAGATTTTACTGTCTAGCGTCACCCCCAGAAGCTTATTTTCCTGTACTGTTTGTATTCTGGTATCATCTATCGTTACCATTATTTCATGATTTATTTTATAATTTCCAAACACCATAATCTTTGTTTTTTTTAGATTTAGAGATAATTTATTTTTGTTGAACCACTGCGTTAATTTTTCCATTTCAGTTGTGATCATCTCTAAAACCTGCTGCAAATTCTCACCAGTGCAAAGGATATTTGTGTCATCCGCAAACAAAATAAATTTCAGAATTTTTGATACTTGGCATATGTCATTTATATACAAGATAAGGAGTTTGGGTCCCAAAACTGACCCCTGGGGCACACCACAAGTGATGTCCATGCAGGGTGATTTGTGCTCTCCAATTTGTACAAATTGTTGTGTGTTACTTAAATAACTTTCCACCCAACTCAGTCCTACCCCTCTTATCCCATACCTATAATACATATAGGTATGTATATCCCATACATATTAACATTGTGTTGTGAATAAGAATAGAATTAAATCAGTAAAGACTGCCTTTGATTAAAACAGAGGGAGCTAATATATGTGATTTCATGGATTCATGGATGATATCTCTAAAACTGGACTACTTGTACAGTATTGAGATAAATGGTACCAAAGACCAGACAACAATTGCAGATTGAGGTTTTAACTGTCCCTATTGTCCACAATGTGATTTTAAAAAAATTCATTCAGAGTTCCTTTTCTTGAATCAAATTTGGGGCTTTCCCTGAAAGTACTTCTGGGCCTTGAAGTCAGTTTTTTTGAAAGACCGACTTGAAGCCTGAACTTGAAGACAAGGGGCTGTATTACAACAACAGGGTCGGTTGATCAGTTGTCAGTGAAGCAGAACGCGTTTATGGGCGTTTCCAAGTTTATTTCCTTATCACAACGGCGTAAAAACAAACTTTCCACTGACGCACAATGCAAAGACGCCAGTCTAATCATTCAGAGGTGTGTTTTGGATAATCCAATCCAAAGCACTCCTTCCCATCCCTTTAATGCAAAGAGGTGCATTATCTAAAGTGAACTGTGATCATGATGGTTTAAGATGGGTTTTGCACTGACCAAAGCTCGTGTGAGCCAAAAATGTACGTGACAGTAATGCTGCTTGGTAATAAGGAAGACATTAATCACAGTTGATGCCCAGTTAGTTAAGATAAGATAAGATGAGCCTTTATTAGTCCCACAATGGGGAAATTCCAGGATTGCAGCAGCACAGGGATAGCAACACTCAGAGCAAGTTATGTTAGAAAGAACAAACAGTGAAGAATGGGCTGAAAAAAATCTGCTGAATGGTTTAATGTAGTGCGCACAGATGCAGCACAAACATAAATGGGTTTGAAACTCAAGGAAAAGAGGATGATGCCTCTGCAAACTTTCATAAACTTTCATTAACGATGATGTGGAAGTCACTCCTGGCTGTGGGCAGATGGGGTGCTCCCTCTCCTGTTGCTTTTGCCGACCGAGGGACTCCCCCTATCCATCCTGGGTAGGAGGGAAGGAAGCAATATGGCACCTTGTTCATTCATTTATTCCCTTAACCCCTTGCACTCTGGTCAATTTCCCTAAAAACGCCTAAAAATAACATACCCAAAGTAAATCAAAAGCTGTTCTTCAACCCTTTGCAGCATCTTCATGGGATTGGTCTCATTTAAAAGAAAACACTTTGAATTTTTTGGCAAAACAGTCATAATCTCTCTAAGTGCTCCTGCCACTGAGTAACAGTCATCTAAACATACTGAACTTGAAGAAAATAAAGTTTGCCTGGGTGTTTTTTTAGATACAAATGCTTGCAAATAACACACAGCTGTCAGATACTGGCTGGAAAATGCAACAGAAATGTAGAACCAAGTGTTATCAAGCTGAGGTAAAAATTTTGTAACAATACCACAAAAAATGAATATATTACACAGCTTTTTTCTCAGGTTGTTCCCAGGCGTTTTTGAACTGTGCCAAATTGTGCCAAATGGCACAGTTTGGAAAAACGTCTATAACTTTTGAATGCTTCAACATAGAAGCTTGATCTTGGGCTCTAATGAAAGGTGACACTCAGGGCTCTGTGTGTGTGTGTGTGTGTTGTTTATTCATGAATGAATGAATGAACAAACAAGCCACCCACACACAAAGAAGCATGCCACGTAAAAAATGTGTGGCCTTTTTTTACAAGAAAAAATAACCTACAGTGCACTAAAAATTATACTAAAATATCTGCAATGTAGAGGATAACAACTCCCCCCCCCCCCGCTACAGAGGAGCTCAGCGCACAAAAAACAGTCCGTCAACAGTCTGTCATGTGATGATGACGCACCATTGTAATTACCGATCGGTCAAAAGTAATTTTTATTACTATTTTCAGTGATAAAGAATAATTTAGCTTATAACACTTACCTGTCCACAACAGCAGTGTTGTTGGCAAACATCTGTTCCTCATTGTCAGACGAACATGAAGCTGGTCCGCTTGTTACGACTCGTGGTTCTGGTTACGCGACCCGGTCAAACCATGATTCCATGAGTGCGGTTTTGCGCTTCCATGATTGCGGTTTTGGCAAACGATTTTTCAAAACAAATAAGAACAGTAGTAATAAAAAAAGACTGGCGAACGCTACCGTTACACACAGCGGCTTACACAAAACAGATTTTACGCACGGGGACGCACGCGTTTCAATCGTTGAACTTCTCTGCTTCAATTGGCTCGTTGTATTTGCAGTCGTTGGTAGGCAGGTCCTTCTTGCTAGGTTTTCAGTCATTGGTTCTTCAAGGTTTCAGAAACCCAATTCAAGGCTCTTATTAGTTGAATGAGAGGTCAATCAAATCTAAACCAATCAAAACACTCCTTTGGCTTTCTGTTCGCGGCTGTGTCTGTACTGGAAGAACGGAAATGCAGCTTTTTTTTTCAGTGCGCACTGAGACGCATTAGGACACAGAGACGTGACCGCCTGCGGTATCCCGGAGTGCAAGAGGTTAAAAATAAACACATTAATGCCTAATAAGTCCGTGATGAAAATGAAAATATCCCCCCTGTGCGCCATGCATCACATTGGAACACACTGGCACACATGCTCCCTGTTCATTCATTCATTCCTCTAAAAAAATCCTACATCAGTGTGTAATCTATAGACTCCAACGGTAAGTCCGCAATTAAAATGAGGGTGTGGATGGAATAAAAAAAATAGTGTGTGATCATCATATAATCAAAGCACCGCAGGTGCTGATGCCTTGGTGCTTGTAGCATGGTAGCATGGGTATTGTGTCATGCCTTCCATGCACGGGTTTGAAATGCTTGGTATTTGTTTATGCAGGTATGACTGTGATATCACTGTCACAATACACAAGAGGTGTATGTCATCCCAGGGCTGTACGCTGGCATTTTTGTCCAGGAGCGCATAAAAGAAAAAATATAGAAGCACAAGAATAAAATGAGGAGCAGATAGAAAAATGCCGGATTAACAGATTTTATTAATTTGATACATGTACACTACCGTTCAAAAGTTTGGGGTCACTTAGAAATTTCCTTATTTTTGAAAGAAAAGCACTGTTTTTTTGATGAAGATAACTTTAAACTAATCAGAAATACACTCTAATATCTAATATACATTGCTAATGTGGTAAATGACTATTCTAGCTGCAAATGTCTGGTTTTTGGTGCAATATCTTCATAGGTGTATAGAGGCCCATTTCCAGCAACTATCACTCCAGTGTTCTAATGGTACAATGTGTTTGCTCATTGTGTCAGAAGGCTGATGGATGATTAGAAAACCCTTGTGCAATCATGTTAGCACAGCTGAAAACAGTTTAGCTGGTTAGAGAAGCTATAAAACTGACCTTCCTTTGAGCAGGTTGAGTATCTGGAAAAAAATATCATTTCAAATACAAATCATTATTTCTAACCTTGTCAATGTCTTGACTATATTTTCTATTCATTTTACAACTCATGGTGGTAAATAAGTGTGACTTTTCATGGAAAACATAAAATAATTGTCTGGGTGACCCCAAACTTTTGAACGGTAGTGTATATTTACACTACGGCATGCAATAGCAGGTAAAAATATCAAAACTTCAAAAACTATCACCATAATCATCAACATTAAATCAGAATGTATTGAAATGTTTCACTCTGTGTGTAATGAGTATTGAGAGAGGTTCTTGAATTATCTTGCAAAAAAAAATTGAAACGCAGTTTTTCTATAATTTCTATAAATGCAGTTTTTCTATAATGTGATTATTATTACAGATGTGACAGAACATTTTTACAGTCAGCTTCAGCAAATAAATTCTATTACAGATGTCATGTTCCTATTCAACTTAAGACACTGTTTGGTTTTCTGTAAAAGTAACCTCAAGTGGTTATACATCACGTTTTATCAATCTTAGAAGAGGAATGATAGATTTAGCACTGAAATCTTTATTGTACAGGTTTATGACCAGACATCTTAACCATATCAGTCTCCAGATGCCAAGTCCTCAGAGTCATTTGGCAGTCAGGGGGCGTTCCATCGTCACATGCTCAAATATGAACAATTAGTTACTCTGCACCAAAATAGACCTTGTACCCCAAAAAGCACCACAAAGTTTCCAGTTCCAAGGTCAGTCTCTCTGTCAGGTTTGGTGACCGTAGCTTGATTTGTGTTTGGGTAATGGCACAGACGTTGGTCAGCAACTGTATGTGATATAATCTTTTTTGGTTTGTGTTTTGATTATATTTCTCCTTTAGTGGTGGTCTGGACAGCTGGGAAAGTGATGACGATGCCGACATGGATGATGAAGATTCTGTAGTAACAGCGCTTGGCTGTTTGGGCCCCCTGGGTGGCTTGCTGGCTCCAGAGCTGCAGAGATACCAGAAGCACCTCAAAGGTCAGCACAGGCACACAGAATGCCACACAGGATTTATATGGAAACCCTCAGCCTGCATACAGCGAAGATCCAAAAAGCACCAGACTAACTGCCCCAAATCCTCATGTTCTGGCCTTAATTTAACTCCAGTTACCAGACGGCTTCTTATCAGTTTCCTCCAGACAAATCTCCTATTTCCTCCTCCTTCAACAACTTGCACAAACATGAAAAACTGCACACACACTGAGGGCTTTATTTATGAATGCTGGTTAAGCTTTGAAGCTGCAGTTGGTCACACTCAGTTCTGAGGACCTTGGTATGAAGAATCTGATCAAAAAAGAGGACCTGTTTCCAAGGCCTATGCCAAAAATAAACAAGCTAGATCAGCTCAGTGTAACAGTACAGTGGATATCAAAAATCTACACACCCCTGTTCAAATGCCAGGTTTTGTGATGTAAAAAAAGGAGCTTAAGATAAATAATTTCAAAATTTTTTCACCATTAATGTGACCTATAACCTGTACAACCCAATTGGCAAACAAACTGAAATCTTTTAAGGGGAAAAATAAACAAAAAACTTACAATAACCTGGTTGCATAAATATGCACACCCTGTTATAACTGGGGATGTGGCTGTGTTCAGAATTAACCAGTCACATTCAAACTCATGTTAAATGGGAGTCAGCACACACCTGCCACCATTTAAAGGGTCTCCGATTAACCTCAAATGAAGTTCAACTGTTCTAGTAGGCTTTTCCTAATATTTTTGTAGTCACATCTTGCAGCACAAGCCATGGTCTGCAGAGAGCTTCCAAAACATTAGAGGTATCTCACTGTTCAAAGGTATTAGTCAGGAGAAGGGTACAAAAGAATTCCCAAGGCATTAAATATACCATGGAACACAGTGGACAGTCATCATCAAGTGGAGAAAATATTGCACAACAGTGACATTACCAAGAACTGGACATCCCTCCAAAAAGACGAGAACAAAACTGATCAGGGAGGCTGCCAAGAGACCGACAGCAACATTGAAGTAGCTGTAGGAATTTCTGGCAACTACGGGCTGTTTAGTACATGTGACAGCAATCTCCCATCTTCTTCATATGTCTGGGCTATGGGGTAGGGTGGCAAAATGGAAGCTTTATCTCGTGAAGAAAAACATCCAAGCCTGGCTACATTTTGCAAAAACACATTTGAAATCTCTCAGACGCATGTGGGAAAATGTGCTACAGTATGGTCCGATGGAACCAAGGTTGAACATTTTGGCCATAATTCTAAAAGGTATATTTGGCGCAAACACAACACTGCTCATCACCAAAAGAACACTATACCTACAGTGAAGCATGGTTGTGGCACCATCATGCTTTTGGCTGTTTTTCTTCAGCTGGAACTTAGGGCCTTAGTCAAGGTGGAGGGAATTATGAACAGTTCCAAATACCAGTCAGTGTTGGCACAAAACCTTCAGGCGTCTGCTAGAAAACTGAAGATGAAGAGGAACTTCATCTTTCAGCACGACAATGACCCAAAGCACACATCCAAATCAACAAAAGAATGGCTTCACCAGAAGAAGATTAAGGTTTTGGAATGGCCCAGCCAGAGTCCAGACCTGAATCCGATCGAACACCTGTGGGGTGATCTGAAGAGGGTTGTGCACAGGAGATACCCTCACAATCTGACAGATTTGGAGCGTTTTTGCAAAGAAGAGTGGGCAAATATTGCCACATCAAGATGTGCCACGCTGATAGACTCCTACCCAAAAAGATCGAGTGCTGTAAGAAAAGTCAAAGATGCTGCAACAAAGTATTAGTTTAAGGGTGTGCATATTTATGCAACCAGTTTATTTTGTTTTTTATTTTTATTTTTCCCTTGAAAATATTTCAGTTTATTTTTCAGTTGGGTTGTACTAGTTCTGTGTGATATGACCAAAATTTCATATCAAGATATAAGTAATCTTATTTGATGATAACGATATATATCATGATATTGTGGAGTGTGTAAATGAAGAGGCAGATTCATGACAGACGATTTATTACACACTCACATCCCACAAGCACAGAATGGACTGCATGGTTACAGCAAGCTGTCCTCTCTATATCACAAGTCACACTTCACAAGTTTCATGGCACTTCACCTCACACAGCATGATATTTACACTACACTGCATTCAACCCCTTCTGTCCTTCCTGGGCATTGTTCTCCCATGCTTATTCCCTGTCTCTGTCTGAGGTGCTAAATAACCTGACTTCCCCAAGGTCCCAAACGGCCCCCCCAGCATCTAAGACAGAACATCAGTTCACACTCGCTTTTGGCTTCAGTCTCCTCCCATATCTGCTGTAACTGGGGTTTACCGCCTCCGTGGCGCTGCTGTGCCGGTGGGGGACTGCTGGGAGCGTGTCTGACTGTGGGTGAGCCGTGGTGGTGGTGGTGGGGGACTTCGTTCTGCCTGTGTGGCTGCTCTGGTGAATCGTTTCCCTGGGGAGTTCTCCGTGGGGGTCTTCCACGCCGAGGGGCCCTAGCCAACATCACTTGCTCATCCGCCACTACAAAGGCAGGTTTGAGTCTGTCTATGCCAATTTTCTCTCGTCTACCCCCCAAGTCTAGCACAAAATTCTTATCCCCTGTTTCCAACACTCTATCATAGGGTGGGCGCAATGGAGGGCGGTGGGCGTCTTGTCTGACGAACATGAACAGCCCCTATGGCCACGTCTGAAGCGTCGGTGTTGAGTGCTATTCGGGCCGTCGGGTCTGGATGCGCCAGCAGTGCGGCGTTTGCCAGGGCTGCTTTAACCTCCGAGAACGCCCGCTCTCGCTCTGGGGTCCATTCGACTCCATCCGTGGGTTTCTGTCTCTTGAGCGCGGCGTACAATGGTTGCATGAGCCGTGCCGCGTGGGGAAGGAAACGGTTATAAAAGTTCACCATCCCCAAAAATTCCTGCAGTGCCCTGACCGTCTGAGGCCGGGGAAAATCTGCCACGGCGCGAACTTTGTCGGGCAACGGGATCGCTCCTTCTGGAGAGACGCGGTGCCCCAAAAAATCAATCTCCGTCACGCCGAACTGGCATTTCGCCGGGTTGATTATCAACCCGTGCTCCTCCAACCTCCGGAAAACCGTCCTGTGGTGGGTTTCGTGTTCGTCTTCGGACGTACTGGCTACCATGATATCGTCCAGGTAGACGAACACGAACGGGAGACCACGCAGCACTGCATCCATCATGCGCTGGAACGTCTGTGCTGCGCCTTTTAACCCGAATGGCATGCGCAGGAACTCGAATAAACCGAATGGAGTTATTACCGCTGTTTTGGGTACGTCCTCCGCGCGCACTGGGACTTGGTGGTAACCGCGGACCAGGTCTATTTTGGAAAAAATGCGTGCTCCGGCAAGGTGAACGGAAAAATCCTGTATGTGGGGAATCGGGTAGCGGTCGTGCGCAGTGGCATTGTTCAATCTGCGGAAATCACCGCACAGTCGCCACGATCCCTCAGCCTTAGGGACCATGTGTAGAGGGGATGCCCATGGGCTGTTCGAACGCCTGATGATGGCCAACCTTTCCAGTTTGGCGAACTCCTCGTGCGCTATGGCCAGTTTAGCTGCGTCCAAGCGCCGAGGTCTTGCAAAAACGGGTGGCCCGGTGGTGGTGATAAAGTGCTCCACCCCGTGTTTAGCGATGGCTGCCGAAAACGTCGGGACCGTGAGTGCTGGGAACTGAGTGAGCAGTGTGTGGAACTTACCGCCTGGAGCTGTGACGTTGGCTTGTGCTGTTGGCCGGGTCACTCGAGCTATACAGGGGAGAGAGTCAAAGGACAGTGCATTAACCAGGCGCCTGATCAGCCCCCAGGATATGGTAATTCAGTGCTGCTACGACAAAAGTCCACTTGTATGTACGGCCGTGTAGAGATAAGATCAGTGTCCTCTCACCAAAGGTCTTAATTTCCGAGCCGTTTGCTGCCAACATCCCAGGGCTGCTAGGTCCTGCCAGCCGGTCAGCGTAGGTCGGCAGGATGATGCTCCTCTGGGCTCCGGTGTCCACGAGGAAACGCCTCCCCGAGCACGCGTCCATCATATGGAGCAGCTTGTTCTCTTCACCGAGGGTCGCAGCTGCTGCCGACTGCCGGCCTTGGCGTTTTCCCGAGCGCTTGAATTGGCACAGTGGCGCACATCTGTGTGCGTTCTCTCTGAAGCGGCGGTTGTAGAAACAGAGCGTGTCTCTCTGGCGCTCCTTGGCCCCCGCTGCTGCTACCGTTGGTGGCTCCTCGCCTCCTCAGGTCGTCTCGCTGGGCTCTGCCTCCACCGCGTTGACTGTGATCGCCCTGGTGGTGAGGATGATCCTGTCTGCCTCCTGGGCTAGCGCACGGTAGTCACGCGCGGCCAGCAACAGCGAATTGGCCAGAACCGCTCTGGAAGGTTCCGGAGGAAAAGGTGGGCAAACAGAAAGTGCCCGTCGTCCGTGCCCATTAACACCAGCATCTTCTCCATCAGGTCGACGGCCGAACCATCTCCTAACTCGGTCCGCGCCAGGAGTCTCTCCGCTCTCTCACATTCCAAGAGCGTGTAACGCCGGGTGAGCGCAGCCTTGAGCGCCTCGTATTTGTTGTGGGCTGGTGGCTGATCAAGCAGGCTCGCTACTTGCTGGGCTGTGCAGGAGTCCAGCGCTGCTACCACATGGTAGAACTTGGTGTCGTCTGCCGTTACTCCCCGGAGGGCGAACTGGGCCTCGGTGTGGTGGAACCAAGAGCGTGGGTTGTGCTGCCAGAAATCTGGTAGCTTGACTGAAACCGCACACGCGTTGCTGGGGGTTCCAGTCCGGGCTGTCTGTGGAATGGCTGCTGCGTTGCTGGGGCTTCCCGACTGGGCCGGCTCCGGGGTTCTTGCCTCGTGTTCCATAATACGTCTTGGGTCACCAGTGTGGGGTGTGTAAATGAAGAGGCAGATTCATGACAGACGATTTATTACACACTCACATCTCACAAGCACAGAATGGACTGAATGGTTACAGCAAGCTCTCCTCTCTATATCACAAGTCACACTTCACAAGTTTCATGGCACTTCACCTCACACAGCATGATATTTACACTACACTGCATTCAACCCCCTCTGTCCTTCCTGGGCATTGTTCTCCCATGCTTATTCCCTGTCTCTGTCTGAGGTGCTAAATAACCTGACTTCCCCAAGGTCCCAAAATACACATTTTCTGTAAATTCTATCCACCTTATTCCTAGGCCCCATGATGCCTTGCGTGAATTATGGTAATCAACTTCCGGTACTAGTTTAGAACATATGGTTGTCACTGAAACAGGACACTTTTTCTTTTTAAAAAACAATGACTTCGGGATCAGAAATGCAGGAACACGGTCTTTTGCACCTCAAAAACAGTAATATAATCATACCACTTCCCACGACTGTCTAGGGATAGGAATATGACCTTAAAATTGGCCTGGCAGACTGTAGCTCCATTTGTTAGCGCCGCTGCTAATATGCTAACGCTGTAAACAAATAAAAGCTCTAATATCAATGTCTCCACCACAATAAAGTCGGCTGCATTTTGTTAAAATATGTTGGACATAATCAGATTTACCTCAGAGCAGACATAGAGTGTAGTCAGAGCCACAAAGAACCACAACACCGTGCTTTCATTCATTCATTCATCTTCTTCCGCTTAATCCTTTTCGGGTCACGGGGGGGCTGGACCCTATCCCAGCATCTTTGGGCGAGAGGCAGGGTACACCCTGGACAGATCGCCAGTCCATCGCAGGGCCAACACAGAGAGACACAGACAACCATTCACTCTCACAGTCATACCTAAGGACAATTTAGAATCCCCAGTTTTGATGCCAGTTAACCTAACTTGCATGTTTTTGGCATGTGGGAGGAAACCGAAGAAATCCCGGAGTAAACCCACGCAGACACGGGGAGAACATGCAAACTCCACACAGATCACTGTTGGTCGGGGGCTGGGATCGAACCCAGGATCCCCCGGCCAAGGATGAGTTGCTGTGCTGCTGCAGTGCTAACCACTCCGCCACCGCGCCGCCCACACCGTGCTTTGGTGTTTTAAATTTGGGGTAAAATGTCAGATCTGTGACATTCATACTGTAGAGGCTGGGTTAATCATCTCAGACTGGATGCAGAGGATAAACAGAGAAGGACAATAGGTATGGAGATGAAAGAGATTATGGTGAGGTAGCAGGAAGAAGTAGTTGAGGGAGAAAGGATGAATGTATTGTGATGCAAGATGTCATGAAGATGTGAGATGTGCGGTTGATATAAAAGGAAAGACTCTGGTATATTGAGGTATGCTTTTTCTGTGTATGACTGATGTGAGAGTGAATAAAGTCGTCTGCTGCATAAATCTGCCTCCGTTATTTACACTCTCCACAATACAAGTGAAAACATACCTGGCGCTGCTGTGTCTGTACCACCAATCACTCGAACAATCCTTTAGTTTTCAGTGCATGATCTACTCATTGCTGTTGAAGCCACAGATTTAGCTGTGCTTATCTGTGAGGAGCCTCACACCACAAACAACGGCAAGTACCAGAACTACGCAAAAACATTAAAAAATACAAAAACTACAAGTGCTGAAGTTGGCTTGAGTTGCACTTGAGTGCAAAACACGTATGCGGACTATACATTAAAATGACTTTGAAAAACTTTTGAAAATGCTATTTTAAATGCCCCTGCTACTCCATTCTTACTGACTGATTTAACACTAGGTCAGCCGAAACCGGAAGCTCCACCCATAATCGTTCCTACAGCGGCACCCCCAGGAATAAGGTGGATGGTTTATATATGATAACCAATAAAGAGGACCATTGTGGAGAAAGGAGGCAGGCAAGCCAACGAGCTGGACGACACAGAAACTTTATTCTTTCTCCAACATAACTTACAGCAAAAAGGAATCCCGGGTCTCTGTGCATTCCTCTTTTGTATCTTTATTTCCATGCATCAAGACCCGGAACTTCCGACCATAATATATTGTTGTTTGAACAAAGAAATGTGTGGCACATTAACATGACATAACGCCGGCGCCGCTATCATACCCTTCTTCTCTCAGCGGCTCCGGCAGCTCTTACTCTCCTCGGGGGGCGCCTAGACCCAACAGTCCCGTCTGATACCCCCCGGTGACACCTCCTCCTTCGGTCCATTGTTCTCCCCTTCCCCCTGCCTTCTCTGGGTGGAGAAACCCCCACACCATCTCTTTTTCTACATTTTAAATTACATACTGAAAAAAAATCAATTGTACAAATTCATCTGTCATTGATTTTATGCTTTTTTTCCCTCTTAATTTTGCAGTGTTGTTATAAAATTGTTTTTTTTAATGTGCATTTGAGATGACTTTATTCATTATTACTACTTGCCTAATTAAAAATTATTAGAAATCAAGATACATTAAGAGCCAGTTTGTTCCTCCAACACGTATTAATTAATTTATTATTTATTTAGTGTGTATGCAGCCACTGTCATGCACTTTTGCAGCTTTAGTAATTTTTTTCAGACAAAATTAAGAAACTCAACAGTGATTTAAACCAGAACAATGGTCTGATACGCTATGTTTCCTATTATAGTGACAAGTTAGCATCGTCATTTAGAATTTGCTGTTTTATAATTAGATAGAGATGGTGTTAATCAGTCCCTCCAGGATTTCGCGATGTCGCAATCGCATCAATTCACGCAAAATCAGCCAATCAGTGCAACTATTGTGCAATCTTGCAACTTTGTCCAATCACCACAATTTTCCCGCAATTTTGGCCAATCCTCGTCAACTTCTGCCAATTACACCAATCAAATTTGTATCTGAGTGGCGCTGAAACGCTCAGTCTAATCAGTCAAATGCAACGCAGCACCGCGTTCACAGCGTGTTGTAATGGAACAAATCAGCAAACAGAGTGTGTGATTTAAAAAAAAAACCCACAAACACTCACCCGCGAGGTTTCCAACACCATCCCTTCCTCCGTCTCCCCCAGCCTGCCGGTGGACGTCTCACCATGTCTCTGTCCTGACCGCATGTACAAAACGCTGGGTTTGTGTTGAAAACGTCCACCTGCCCCAAAAGCACCTCGTCGCAGGAGGAGAAGCATCGTAAAACCACAAACACAGTGAGCAAATCTAACACTACAGCCAGTGTTTGAACATTTAATACATCTTTAGAGGTAAAATCATTACTACATCTGGTCAATGCACTTTAAAGCTGTAGATCTCCAGTCTGGACGGACAAACGCACCCTCCCCCAGCTACCCCCCTCCCCCTGTCCCGCTGTAAATGACAGATGTGTATCAAATCATTCATTCATCTTCTTCCGCTTAATCCTTTTTGGGTCGCGGGGAGGCTGGAGCCTATCCCAGCATCTTTGGGCAAGAGGCAAATCAAATCAACCTTTATTGTCATATTGCTGTACATACAACTGTAGTGCAGGCAAGATGAAATTGTGTTTCTCTCGGCATCCATATAAGTAAAAAGAACGTAATTTAAGACACACTCACACACACCCTCACCCCCCACCCCAACACAGCCATTCACACATTCCTGAGACATACTTGAAAACTAGCCAGAACTATATTATACAAATAATATACATAATGTCCACAAGTGCAGTAGTATGTATGAGAGATTCCGGATCAACTGTTCAGCATCCTAACAGCTTGTGGAAGGAAGCTGTTAATCAGTCTGGTGGTTCTGCCTCTGATGCTCCGGAATCGTTTGCCAGATGGCAGAAGTTCAAAATGTTTATGCAGAGGGTGAGAGTGGTCCTTGACAATGTTCAGTGCCCTGCTCCTACAACGGTTCTGAAAAAGTTCTTGGACAGAGGGGAGGGAAACTCCAATTACCCTCTCAGCTCCCTTAACTATCCTCTGCAGGACTTTTTTGTCTGACATACTGCAGCTGGAGTACCATGTTGCAATGCAGTACATCAGAACACTCTCCACCACACCTCTGTAGAAGGTCCTGAGGATGCAGATGGGGAGAGAGGACTGTTTGAGTTTCCTCAAGAAGTGCAGTCTCTGCTGGGCCCGCTTCCTGATCCCTAAGGAATTCTTGCTCCAGCTCAGGTCCTGCGAGATCTGCACTCCTAGGAACTTGATGTTCTCCATTCTCTCCACTAAATGGCCGCCGATGCTGAGAGGGACGTGTTCATGCTGTGACCGCCGGAAGTCGATAATCATCTCCTTTGTTTTGTCCACGTTGAGCACCAGATTGTTCTCCCTGCACCAGCCCTCCAGGTCTCTAACTTCTTCCCTGTACATTGATTCCTCATCCCTGTGAATAAATCCCACCTCTGTGGTGTCGTCTGCAAACTTAATAATCTGGTTCCCCTTGTGTCTGGATACACAGTCATGTGTTAGAAGTGTAAACAACAGTGGACTGAGTACGCAGCCTTGAGGGGATCCGGTGCTCAGCGTGATAGAGCTGGAGATGTTATTTCCAACACGGACAGACTGAGGTCTCTCAGTCAGGAAATCCAGGATCCAGAGACATGTGGCGGTGTTCAGACCGAGAAGGAGTAATTTCTCCATCAGTCTCTGGGGAATAATGGTGTTGAATGCTGAAATGAAATCAATGTACAGGAGTCTGGCATAGGTGTCTTTCTGATCCAGGTGGGTGATGACAGAGTGCAGGGTGGTGACTATAGCATCTTCCGTGGAGCGGTTTGAACGATATGCAAACTGGAGCGAGTCATGTGATGCAGGGAGGCAAGCTGTGATGTGTGGTTTGATAAGCCATTCAAAACACTTCATCACAATTGGTGTCAGTGCAACAGGACGATAGTCATTCAGACAGGACACAACTGGTTTCTTTGCCACCGGTACTATGGCGTATGTGTCAAGACTGACGTGCAGCAGATAGACAGGTAGGAGTTAGGCACGGAAAGAGAGAGAATATTGTCTGTATTTTTTTTTTTTTAGAAAAACAGACTCCTATAGACAATACAGAGCAACAGAATAAATTATTTATTTTTTTCCTCTCCTTTCGGTGCTGAGTGGTCGGGGACTGTAGGGAGTTTTCAAATAAAGGTGTTGCTAATAATTTCCAAATCTATACTCTTTAACATGCATTCAGTGGAATTTAGCATGTTGTAATGGATACTGTGTTAAAGCCTGTATTTGCTGTTGCACAAAAGGGTTTTTCTGTATAGCAGAAGTTTCTGCTTAATTTACAAATCACTGTAATAGGAAATTTTTGACAATCCTGTGCGTTTCTTGTATTGTTATATAGAATATCACAGCAGTAAACTGGAAAACCCCATCTGCTTTAAAATTTGTAATTCTTCCCATAACTTTTAGTGCAAAAAACACTCTAAAAACATCGCAACGTTTATCGCAACTTTAAAAAAAAAAAAAAAAAACTCCCGCGAATTCAGGCTTTTTGAATAAAAACATCCGTTGAAATCCTGGAGGGACTGGTTAATGTGACTTACTCCAATTAAAACGAGGTTAGAAGACTATCCTCTCTGATGCAGCACAGTGGGGAAAAAGTCCCACGTCCCTCACACAGAAATAGCGGCTCCACAGAAGTAGCGGCAAAACATTAGCTTGCTGTTAGCTGCTGTGGCACACCTGGCGCATCGCTGCGGGAGAGGCAGGGCAGTGACAAGTAGAAATGGGCATGTGTCTTTTAAATCCCAATATAAACGATACAATTTCATATGAAACGGTAGATACTTTTTATCACCTCACCGATATATATCATCATATCCCACAGCCCTTGGTTGCACAAGTTATAGGTCACATTAATGGTGGAAAAAGTTTTGAGATGATTTATCTAGGCCTCATTTTTTTTACATCACAAAAACCTGGCATTTAAACAGGGGTGTGTAGACTTTTTATATCCACTGTATGTGCTGCTCGATTCATGAAGAACAAATGATGGGGAAACCAAACATTAACACGCTTGAAGCCATTGTAGGCTGAAATGTGAAAAACTGACTCTTGACAAAGTGTGTTACTGTGCCAAACTCCGAGAACAATCTAGTCTACCTTCAGAGTAAATACAACACAGACTCCTCAGATTTTGTTATCCCTCCTCAGACTGTACCAAGCAGCTTTTTCCATCCCTGTACTGAGTTTAATGTCTTGAGTGTCTTCAGCTGATTAACCCAAAACTGGGTGAGCAAATAAAGAAGAAAAGAAGCTTAAGAAGACTCAGAATAAAGCTCATGTGATTTGATTTTTGTGTGTTATGCAGGAATGTTTTTGAACCAGAGGCTTTCACTTTAATCACACCAAAAACCTGTTATAGAAAATGTACACTAAAATAAATGGGGAATAAATAGGACTAAGTTAACATTTACTCCTACAGTGCAGTTTCTGGCTGCTGGAATCTATGACTTCTGGGAGTAATTTTTAAATGGTCGTTGGGCAGTTTTCTTTCTGTGTTGAGTTTGTATGTTTTCCTTTTACATCCCAGAGACGTGCATTATAGGTTAATTAGTGAGTCTAAACCACATGGCTGTTTCAGCTTGGATACAACTGTAACAATGATCTGATTGTTCGTAATTTTTCTGTGATTGTTCCGGAGCTCTGCCACTGCAGGATCTTTTATTTTTTAATTCAGCCACATGCTTTCGATTTAGAGCTTATTCAGGAGATTTCAATAGCCATATTTACATGCACAAAATTATTTCAATCTGATTACAGTTCAGATCAGAACTTTACTGTTAACATGGACCCTGAAAAAGTTGATCTGATTGGGACATGCGTTTACACGCGTCACACGTTTGAACTGACTAAATCATTTTGACATGCGCAGAATTGTCTGACATTCTGGAAGTAGTAGAAGAAGAAGCAACGTCCGATGTAAACAAACCCGCTTCCTGTCTTTCTCTTTTTGAAATGGACCTGTACTGTTATTCAGACTGTACTTTTGCTTCTGCTGGTCTCCATAATGAAGCTACAAGTCCAGCAGTACATACTTCTGCACAAGACAAACCATGTCTTCCGCTAGCTGGTGTAAAGGTAGAAATATGTTATGTTGACGTGTGGCTGACGTACAGACATACGCAGTACACATATTTTCTACCCAGACTTTGGAATAAGTGTTTATATGCACACCAATCGGATTAACCATTGGCATAACCCACCCGTCTCAATCGGAAGGAAATTTTGATCTGAAGGAGTGGGTCAGGAGTGGGTCAGAATCTCCAGATTGATGCGTTTACATGAAGTATTTTTATACCCATCAAGCTGTGAATCCGGTTACTTGTGTGCATGTAAACATGGCTAATGTCCCTGCCACTTTTTTCACATTCTCGGTTTCTGCACTTAAAATTCACCATTTTCATAACCAGAGTTGTTTTTCATTTTCTTACCAACAGACCAGAGAGTACACCAGGGGAACATTGCAGAGCTGAGCCCCGGAGCGGTGGGAGCTGGAGGAGGAAGCGCAAGGGCGGAGCATCAAGCGACCATCAACAGCATGATGATGGAGAGGATGAGCACTGACATCTACGCCCTGAAGAAGCAATATACCCGCATCAAGAGGCGGCAGCAGCAACAGGCTATGCAACTATATATACGCACAGGTGAGGGGAGGTTAATAATAACTCTGTAGCAGGTTTACAACAGTGAAAGCACCCTTGTTCCTTTTATTTTATTCCAATTTTTACCATGGCCGTATTAAATTTGTTAGACATCTCACTGAAGATAAAATCTTGATCAGATTTTATTTAGCAGCTAATGCTAACAAAACTAATTTGATTTACCATCATGTCTGACAGAGTGAGACTAACACCAGAATGACTGTACTAGCATTAATACTAAGTCTTTTTAGCAAAGTATAACAAAGTAGTGCTGCAACAATTAGTCAATTAATCAGCCAAAAATTAAATGCCAACTAATTTGATAGTTGACTAATTACCTATGCACCCTTTTCCATCCATTTCTGATGTGAGAAAAAACATTGAGGGGGAAAAAAGCACAAATTATGGAGAAAAAGTTGCAAATTTACAAGAAAAAAATGTTGCACACTTGTGAGAAAAATATAACAAATTTCCTTTAAAAAAAGTGCATTTAAAAAAAAAATCAGACTTGCATGAAAACAAGTCAAAAACTTTCATTGGGAATTTTTTTAAATCACAAATGTCAGTAGAAGAAAAATGAAATATCTCAAGAAAACATTCACAAATTTGAGACAAGTAGTTCATTTACAAGGAAAAAATTTCTTCTTTAAAAAGATGGCAAATTTAAGAAAAGTGTTCACAATAACAAAATTTGCAAATTTCCCATGGGAGGAAAAATCCCAAATTTCTTAACAAAAGTCAAAAAATTTTTGGTAAAAACATCGCAAGTCCCCACATAAAATAGTCACAAACTGACCAGGGGAATAAAAAAAATCACAAATTTCTGAGGGGAAAAACGCCACCTCGTTAGTTGCAGCCCTATAACAAAGTCATGAGCACATATGGGCATGACTTATTCACCAACAACTTTAAGCTGTGGTGGGCATAAATCTGAGAAACCAGGAAAAAAAAACCTGCCTGACTCCTGTAACTCCCACTCCCTTTCCTTCTCCCAGCCGCCTGAAGGCACGTGCGTGTGGCACATCAGTTTATGTAGAGCAGCTAATGGTAAAGCCTTCACCTGACAAGCTTGAGTATGTTTGTTTTGTCTTCTTTTTAATTATTAGCCTTTTGTTTTCTTATTAAAGACAAGGATAGAAAGGAGATGTTTTTACCTTTAAATGTTTCGACTGTCCACTGCAGTCTTCATCAGAAGTGCTGATTGCTGTGAAGTGTCATTTATCAGCTGGCTTTCCTAAGTGGGGCCAGCCCAGCAGAACTGTCAGGTCTGGCCCGGCCTTTCGCTGTCCAGTGGTTCACCTGAAAAGATATGTGATTGTACATCAAAGACGCCATGGATGCTAAACCTCCTGCAGAATGAATATAATTTTTATTTGACTCTAGCTAGCAAACAGGTCATAGTTGCAGAATGTTGAAAGGCACACATACAGTATATGGTGTGATTCACCACAGCAAAGGAGGCTGGTGGTAGGCCTATCATGATAACGGCTAAAACTAAGAAAAAACAACCATGATAACTTTTCTGACCACGATAAGTCGCTGTTTTTTTTTTTGTTGTTGTTTTAAACTGTGCTGTCTCTCTGCACGCTCCCTGTACAAGGTAGAGCACACACAACCGGAAAAAGAGGCGGCGAGCTGGGGTCTGCTCACAATAGAGAGCATAAGTCACGCCCCCTCTAGTTCCACATATGGGACCTTAAATCGGAAAAAATCTCAACATATAAGTGAGTGGCAAGAGTGAAATGATCTTTTGTCTCAATCAAATTTTGCTACAAGTTACACATATGATGTATATCAATTTAAAAAATAATTTTCCACGTAATTAAAGTTGTAGGTTGTCATATGTTAAAAGAGTAATATTTAGTTTTTGTGGAAACGCTGAGCAGACTACATTTCCTCATCTTGGACTATACACATCAAACACAATTATGGTGGTTCCCCTCTCAAAGCTCACCTCCTGTTTCCTGACCAATGAAAGAAGGATCCAAAGAGGAGAAAAACAACACAAATGTATTTTGAGAGCTGCAGCTGATCCGGAGGACTGTTGGTTACTTCCCCCTGGGCGTGCTTTGAAAACGATGGCGTAATTACGCGAGTCTGTGTTTGTAGTCTTTTCATTTACATACAGTGCATCCAGAAAGTATTCACAGCACTTCACTTTTTCCACATTTTGTTATGTTACAGCCTTATTCCGAAATGGATTAAATTAATTTTTTTCCTCAAAATTCTACACACAATACCCCATGATGACAATGTGAAAAAAAACCTTTTTTTTAGATTTTTGCAAATTTATTAAAAATAAAAAAAACTAAGAAATCACATGTACATAAGTATTCACAGCCTTTGCGGTGAAGCTTAAAGTTCAGCTCAGGTGCATCCTGTTTCCACTGATCATCCTTGAGATGTTTCTACAGCTTAATTGGAGTCCACCTGTGGTAGATTCAGTTGATTGGACATGATTTGGAAAAGCACACACCTGTCTATATAAGGTCCCACAGTTGACAGTGCATGTCAGAGCACAAACCAAGCATGAAGTCAAAGGAATTGTCTGTAGACCTCTGAGACAGGATTGTCTCGAGGCACAAATCTGGGGAAGGGTACAGAAAAAATTCTGCTGCTTTGAAGGTCCAAATGAGCACAGTAGTCTCCAACATCCATAAATGGAAAAAGTTTGGAACCACCAGGACTCTTCCTAGAGCTGGCCGGCCGTTTAAAGTGAGCAATGGGGGGAGAAGGGCCTTTGTCAGGGAAGTGACCAAGAACCCGATGGTCACTCTGTCAGAACTCCACCATTTCTCTGTGGACAAAGGAGAACCTTCCAGAAGGACAACCATCTCCGCAGCAATCCACCAATCAGGCTTGTATGGTGGAGTGGCCAGATGGAAGCCACTCCTTAGTAAAAGGCAGATGGCTACCCATCTGGAGTTTGCCAAAAGGCACCTAAAGGACTCGCAGACCATGAGAAACAAAATTCTCTGGTCTGATGAGACAAAGATTGAACTCTTGGCGTGAATGCCAGGCATCATGTTTGGAGAAAATCAGGGAGTGCTTATCACCAGGCCAATACCACCCCTACAGTGAAGCATGGTGGTGGCAGCATCATGCTGTGGGGAAGTTTTTCAGCGGCAGGAACTGGGAGACTAGTCAGGATAGAGGGAAAGATGAATGCAGCAATGTACAGAGACATCCTGGATGAAAACCTGCTCCAGAGCACTCTTGACCTCAGACTGGAGCAACAGTTC
Source organism: Pholidichthys leucotaenia (assembly GCA_020510985.1). Taxonomy (NCBI): domain Eukaryota; kingdom Metazoa; phylum Chordata; class Actinopteri; order Cichliformes; family Pholidichthyidae; genus Pholidichthys; species Pholidichthys leucotaenia. Next base: position 180,376,864 of record CM035845.1, on the reverse strand, counting down.
ATCTCTCAGCAGGACAACGACCCTAAGCACACAGCCAAGATGTCAAAGGAGTGGCTTCAGGACAACTCTGTGAATGTCCTTGAGTGGCCCAGCCAGAGCCCAGACTTGAATCCAATTGAACATCCCTGGAGAGATCTGAAAATGGCTGTGCATCGACGCTTCCCATCCAACCTGAAGGAGCTTGAGAGGTGCTGCAAGGAGGAATGGACGAAACTGCCCAAAGATAGGTGTGTCAAGCTTGTGGCATCATATTCAGAAAGACTTGAGGTTGTAATTGCTGCCAAAAGTGCATCAACAAAGTATTGAGCAAAGGCTGTGAATACTTATGTACATGTGATTTCTTAGTTTTATTTCTAAGAAATTTGCAAAAATCTCAGAAAAAAAAACAACTTTTTTCACGTTGTCATTATGGGGTGTTGTGTGTAGAATTTTGACGGGGAAAAAATGAATTTAATCCAATTTGGAATGAGGCTGTAACATAACAAAACGGGCAAAAAGTGAAGCACTGTGAATACTTTCCGGATCCACTGTATTTTCACAACCTTATACCTTAACAGTTAGACAACAACCTACACCGTTATTTATGTGGAAAATTATCTTTTAAATTGACAAACATCATATGTGTAACTCATGGCAAAATTAGATTGAGATCAAAATGTAATTTCACTCTTGCCATTCATATGCCATATGCGGAAGTAGAAGGGGGCGTAACTTAGGCTCTCTATAGAAAGTTTGTCCCAACTGAACCTAAAAGTCTACTCCTTTTTAAGAGTGCGATCACTTCGCATAGCGAAGCCCTCAGTTTTTTTTCCCAATTAGAGAGGTCAGCTTCAACTCTGGCTCGGTTACTTATGTACTGTAACAGCCATGTTTATGCTACATTTGTATCATTGGTGCGTTCTTACCGTCCATCATTTTACAACACAGCGGCTATATTAGCAAGTACTACTGGGGGAAAAACAACTCAAAATAGATGGCAAGGTGCATGAAGATGAAATTTTTACTACTAGTGCATTGTCTGTAGAAAGCAAGTATTGTGTGAAACAGGTAGCCTGATTAGGCTTCACAGGCCCAAGTGTAGGGAGTGTTTGAGAGTGGAATACAAAGAGGTGTAGGCTATATGTAGGCAATCACACGTTAGACTTTGACAAATATGAAAGGGACTGAATGCCATTTATTTGCTTGTGTGAATATTAATTACAGAATACCTAATTATTGAATGGGAGATCCAGTATTAGTGACTGTTAAAGAACCCTTGTTTATTTGTTTGTCTGGTCACTTATTTGTCTGATCTTTTATGATTTATATTCATGTGTTGTATCTTGCACTTTGGGGAATGGGAGTTGTTCACTCACCATTATAATTGTTTTAGTTTATATATATAGTTTATAGTGTATCGTCAATAAACTCATGCGGTACTATAACAGGATGCATTTACAAATATTTGAGACCCATTCAAGTACATCCTTTTATATTTTAGCAATAAGTACAGAACACCCAACATTATTGTACACATAAGGATGATCCGTTTGGCTGCAACTGTTGCATCAGTGTTGCCCATTTGTCAGTAAATATTTAAATAAGAATAATTTCTTTCATTATTTGGGCATTTTTGTGTCCTGTTTGGTCATGGTAGTTGTTTAGTCAAAACGTGCATATGTGGCCACATATGATATGCAATTGATCTGGCCATTCCGCTCCACAGTCATGATGATATTATTATTAGCTTTTGATTTTTAGATAGCCGTGCGAGCACACAGAGAGGAGTGTCACTGGGGACTCGCGGCCCTGCAAAGGACAGTGGTGGCATACAGGTGAAGCAGCAGCCGGGACTCCATCTGCCGCTGACCGGGCAGGCTGGGCTTGCTTCCCTGCAAAGGGCCACGGTCTGCCAGTCTGGCTGCTGCTTCTCCTACACCGGTGTTCTTTGTGAGACCCCGGGTCCTCGCTGGTGCTTCCCGAATTGTCCTTTAGACCTACGCAATCATGGCAATATTATAGTATAATTTTTAAAGCATGAAATCTTCAGTATTATATTTTTCTGGTCAAATTTGTCACTTTTCACTTCCTTGTTTTGTTCATGGAGCGCTCTGGTGACTGGTCATGGTGCTGCGTATTATCCAATCAGTATGGAGTCAATCCGAAACCCCGCCCACACTTCCAGGACCCAAAGCATGAGGAAACAGAGCAGTGGCTAAACTTTTATTGATAAAAATTACATATTTTGACTGAGTAACTCCATACTTGGGGATACACACCCTCGTAACCTCACCAAAGCATTTATAAAATTTGAGGTCAGTCTAACAAACGGTTTGAGAGATATGTGAGGAAAACACACACAGATTCCTTGCATTTATAGATAGATAGATAGATAGATAGATAGAAGATTAACTTGTCGCTCTTTTGGGGGGGGGGGCGTGGTGCCCCCTCTCCTTCCCAATGTAATGGCAGGGGAAACACTGGTGTTATCCTTATATCACTATCACTAGCAAGGGCAAAACATGCGGTTGCTCTCCTTGGAGCTGATTGATGAAGATCTAAAAATATTTGAAGACCTCTAGTGATGAATGACCTACTGAATGGGCTCCCACCCTTTTTTTTGTTAATCTGTTTATAATGTTATGAGTATACGTTGTGATTCCAAGGTGCCTTACTGACTGCGGTCAGCTCAGTGAGTTGTTGATGCCTTTATTGTTTGCATATTGTTAATACAACTCAATTTTTTTAAAAAGTCCCCTAATATAGGCACGGCATAACGATGTCATCCGTGCCTGCGCCATCACGTCCGTGCTGCTCATTGTTAATATGGGAATATCTAACAGTACTGTGATAATGTTTAACATGCAACAGATGAAGCAGCTCGCAATTTATTTTCCTACTTAAACAGTCTACCAGTGCATCTCAGTAAATTGGAATGTGAACATTTTTTTAAATATAACTAAAAAAGATAAATTTTATGATATTGCTAATAGTTTTTTTTAAAAAATAAAAAATCATGACATTTGTAATTTACTGAGATGTACCATCACATAGTACACACTACACAGTGCAAAATTTGTTAAACTACAAAAAATGCCATTGTCTGTAGTAAAAAAAAAAAAAAAAAATGCATATGGTTCAATAAATCATTGAGGAATGTGATGTTCATGTTTTATTACCTCCGCCAAGGAGGTAATGTTTTTACCGGAGTTTGTCTGTCTGTTACCAACATAACTCAAAAAGTTTTGAACGGATTTTGACAAAATTTTCAGGAAAGGTGTGTAATGGCACGGGGAACAGATGATTAGATTTTGGTGATGATCTGAGAGTGCATACCTCCACCAAGGGCTTTGTTTGTATTTGTGCAGCAGGATTACACAAAAACTGCTGGATGGATTTGGATGAAATTTTCTCCAGAGGTGGTTCTTGGCCTAGAGAGGAACCCATTATATTTTGGTGATGATCTGAGAATGCATACCTCAGCCAAGGCGCTTATCTTCTCACAGTGTGTTAGCAACAATACTCCAAAACTGATGGACAGACTTTGATGCAATTTTCACCACAAGTGGCTATAAGCCTACACACAAACCCATTACATTTTGGAGGTGATCCATGAGAAACGGAAGGAGCCTTGGTGGCGGTATGTGCTCTATGAGTACTTTTCTAGTTCAGTATATGAAAAAAACAGCAACTTTTTATATCTTAAAGATACACTGTATTGTACTGAGGGAAATTCAGATTCTTAGGAAAAACATTGCTTATCAATTAATCGTTAATCGATCAATAAGGTGAATCAATTATCAATTAATGAATTAATTGATAACTTGCATCCCTAGTAATGACAGGTGTTTTAGTTTGGTAAATGATTCATGTTGGAGGTTTTCTTTGACTTGGGTCTTGATGAAGAGACTTTAATTCTGTCTGCTGCAGCAGCTCCACTCTGGTCTCATGCTAACATACGATTTTTGAAGCTTGTGTAACAGTATTACAGTCAGATTGGAGGCTTTCTCCCTACAGCTTCAGACATCTGTGCACAACGGTCAGTCACTCATCTCTTAACATTAGTCACTAATCATCTAAACACACTCTGTAAAGCAAAGTAATCACTTTATATTAACGTGATTTACTAGCAGTGAAAGTAGGTCAAAGTACTGTACATATTATATAAGGGTGTGGGGACATGGTGTGGGGATTCTCCACCCAGAGAAGGCAACGGGAGAAAGGGGGAACAATGGACTGAAAGAGGAAGTGTCACTGGGGGGGTCTCAGTCGGGAGAGTAAGGTCTATTCACCCCCCGGTGAGAGGAGAGAACGCCAGAGCCGCTGGAAGAAGAGTGTGAGAAGCGGTGCCGGTGTGATGTTATGATGATCCGCCACACAGGTCTTTGTTCCAAACAATGTATTATGGTCAGAAGTTCCGGGTCTCAATGCATGGAAATAAAAGTATAAAAGGAGAATGCACAGAGACCCAGGTGCTCTTTTGCTGTACTGATATGTTGGAGAAAGAATAAAGTTCATGTGTCGTCCAGCTTGTTGCCTCGCCTGCCTCCTTTCTCCACACTGGTGACCCTAAGACATGCCATGAAAAGCGAGCTGAGCACCGCCCCAGAAACTATCTGGAAGGAGAGCACCAGTGCCATGTGCACTGGCTCAGTCAAGCTCCCAGACTTCTGGCTTAACAATCCAACTGAGTGGTTCTTGCACATAAAAGCCCAGTTCACACTCCGCAGGATAACAACAGACAATACCAAGTATTACTACGTGGTCGCTGCGGTGGATGCGCACGCCACGCAACAGGCGACAAGCCTGCTGCAGGAGCCACCAGCCCAGGGTAAATATGAAGCGCTCAAGAGGATGCTTCTCCAGCGCTATACCCTTTCTGACAGTGAGAGGGCAGCGAGACTCCTAACATGTTCAGAATTAGGGGACAGATCAGCAGTGGAGCTCATGAAGAGCATGTTGGCGCTGAGGGGGAAGACGATGAATCTTTCCTCTTCACCCACTTGTTCCTCAGGAACCTACCGGCTGCAGTGAGGGTGATCCTGGCCAACTGGCCGTGGCTGGTTGCCAAGGACTACTGCGCCCTGGTGCAGGAAGCGGACCGCATCATTTTGGCAGCCAGAACCCTCAGCGTGCAGGCAGTGGCACCGGCATCCAGGAGAGACTCCAGCGAGGTTGAGGAGCCGTTGGTGGTAGCTGGGACGGACACCAGGAGACGAAGGAATGGGGCGATCTGTTTTTATCATCGCTGTTTTGGCTTGAATGCCCAGCACTGCCCGTCGGCATGCCAATTCAAGAAACCAGGAAGACGGCACGTTTGGCATTCAGTTGCAGCTGCAACCGCTGGCAACAGGAACAAACTGCTTTATGTCACGGACACACATTCAGGGTGACAGTTTTTTGGTGGACTCCGGCTCCCAGAAGAGCCTCATCCTGCCGGTCAACACAGACAGAGTGGCAGGAGGCAGCGGTCCTGAGCTCACGGCCACAAACGGATCCACCATCAGGACATTTGGCTAGTGGACACTGACAATATGCTTACATGGATGCAACTTTCAGTGGGACTTTGTGATAGCTACGTGTTCTGCCCCCATTTTAGGCGCAGATTTTTTATGTGCTTATGGTTTGTTAGTAGATGCTGCTAATAGGAGCTTAGTGGATTCTGTCTCTTTTACCTCACTGCCCTGCACAGCTCGGGGAGCTGGGTCGACAACACTGGCTAATGTTATAGCTCCAGGGGGTAAGTACCAACATTTGCTCACACAGTTCCCAGCACTCATGGTCCCGACTTTTTTGGCTACTATAACGAAACACGGGGTTGAACACTTCATAACTACAAAAGGCCCGCTGGTGTTCGTGCGACCTCGGCGCCTGGACGCAGCAAAACTGGCCAATGCGCGCGAGGAGTTTGCCAACTTAGAGCAGTTGGGCATTGCCAGATGCTCCAACCACCTGTGGGCATCCCCACTACACATGGTGCCTAAAGCCGACAGGTCGTGGAGACCGTGCGGTGATTTCCGGCGCTTGAACAACGCCACAGAATGCAATCGCTATCCTATTCCGCACATCCAGGATTTTTCCGTGCACCTGGTGGGGGCGCGTGTTTTTTCGAAAGTGGATTTGGTCTGCGGATGCCATCAGGTCCCGGTGCACGCGGAAGATGTTCTGAAAACAGCGGTAATAACTCCTTTCGGCCTTTTCGAGTGCCGAAAGCATGCCGTTCGGATTAAAAGGCGCGGCGCAGACTTTCCAGAGGATGATGGACGCAGTGCTTCACAATTTGTCCTTCACTTTTGTCTGCTTAGACCAGTGGTTACCAACCTTTTTCCCAGGAGCCCCCCCTGCCTGTGTCACAGAAGTCCCCCCCCCCAAGTCCACATGATCACGCTAGAGGAATTAAGTCATTTTAAAACATTTATTTAGGAAAAAAATAACATCAATTTTGTGCTTAACCTATTCCATTTGTTTTGAAATGTAGATTTGTTTCCCTTTATACGTAAACTAAATTGAATTATATGAAATGTGTATCACACACAGACAAAAAATCCTTTCGGGTTCATGGGGGGGCTGGAGCCTATCCCATCATCTTTGGGCGAGAGGCAGGGTACAACCTGGACAGATCGCCAGTCCATCACAGGGCCAACACAGAGAGACAGACAACCATTCACTCTCACAGTCATACCTAAGGACAATTTAGAATCCCCAGTTGATGCCAATTAACCTAACTTGCATGTTTTTGGCATGTGGGAGGAAACTGGAGAAAACCAGGAGTAAACCCACGCAGACACGGGGAGAACTGCATTGGTATTAAAATATTTTTCCTTTTGTTTTAAGGCAGCATTACTTTTAAACATGGCCTTTTTGAGGCCAGAAGGCAGTCCTGAGTCTTCATTGTTCATTGTCAGTAACATAAAGTTTTCCTCTTTGCCAGAGGTATGAAACAGAAATGTTAACAAGAACATGTCCCTTGGGAAAACAACCATTTCTAACAACCAAAATAGTGGGTTTACACACACATGACAGCATAAATCAGTAAAGGCCTAAAAGTCAGTCAGTATGGTCCTAATGGCAGTAGGCCTAAAAACATCCCTGTCATACACAAAGAACAAATATCCTTGACTGCTCTTTCTCATAACACTACCCAGCAATTAACATTGCAAAAAATAGTTCAATGAGTCTTTGCTTTTTACTCTCTCCAGTGTGTTGATTCAAAAAAGAATATTAATGTGTACCTTGAGCATGTTTGCATGTTTCTGACCAGGGATGCGATGTTTGGAGTGATAGTGGTGATAGCCAGTCTAAAGTCCTGGTGGACACCCAGCCTGTTCCTTACTTTTGTTTTTATAGTTAGAAGGGCACTGAAAGCTGCCTCAGACAGGTATGTAGTACCAAAAGGAAGAATGACCCTCTTGATTGCTTGATTGCATGTTTGGCCAGTGTAGGAGCGACGGTGTGTCCTTTGACCATCCAAAACTTTTTGTATCCGTTTTCCTGGAAATATTTTTTTGACACTAAATCAGATTGAAGGTCACACAGCTCATCTTCACAGCCCAAGTATTCAACATCCTTGTGATTGGAAATGTAGGGGTCCATCACCCATGCTTCTTTGGATAAATATTTGTTGATGTCGCCTGATTGCTGGGGTCTTTCTGCAACTGTGGGGGTCCTCCCTACAGTTGATAGTGCTATGAGATGACTGTTGTTGTGAAATGGCGCTATATAAATAAAGTTGAATTGAATTGAATTGAATTGATGTCAGCAAAGCAACTCCTCATCTCGTCACACAGCAGGCTCATGTGGCGTGTGAAGTCCGTGCGTAAAGATGCACGCACAGTGCCACCGGACTGCTTCTGCAGAAGTGGAAACTGCTGCAACTCCCTTTTTGACATTTTAGCGACCCTGTACTCCAGTTTTCACACAAAAGCGTCCAGTGCGTCTTTGCATTGTAGGACGTTTGATTCAGGTCCCTGCATCCACTTGTTTGTTTCATTAAAAAGAGCAAATGTGTCCACCAGGTATGCCGCTTGGATCCAAAACACGTCTGTCAGCTGCTCATAAAGTGGCCGATTGTGGTCATGCAAGAATTCTTTAACTTTGTCTTGCAATTCAATAAAACGCACCAGCACCTGTCCCCTTGACAACCATCGTACTTCAGTGTGGAGCAGTAATGTTTGGTGCGCCTCGCCCTCGCACAGTAGTGCAAAAAGTCACCTATTAGCAGGGCCTGCTTTAATAAAGTTCATGATTTTGACAATAGTTGACAGGGTGTTACTGAGGTCTTCTGAAAGTTTTTTATCTGCCAATGCTTGGCGGTGGAGCATGCAATGAAAAATGATGTATTCCGGAGCCTTTTCTTTCAGCCGTGTGTTGAATCCTTTATTTTTTCCCATCATCGCTGCGGCTCTGTCAGTGCAGCACGCCACCAGGTTCTCATAGGGCAGATTGTGGGATGTGAAATATAAATCCACAGCCGTGAAAATATCCGCGCCTGCTGTCATTGTTGCTACATTTGTTGACATAAGAATGTCTTGTTTTAAGTCGCCATCATCAATATACTGACAATACACAATTAACAGAGCCTCGTCTGCCACCGTGGTCATCTCATCCAATTAAGTGGAAAAGGGAATCCTCGTAAGTTTCTTGTGCAGCTGGTTTTGGCAATTTGCAGCAATTTTATCAATTCTGTCTTTGATAGTATTGTCAGAGAGGGGCACAGTCTTGACTTTATCAATTGCTTGTGCTCCACACATTTTCTCCACAATTTTTAGGCATGTGGGCTGACCAGCTGCTCACCGATATTGTGTGGCTTTTTTGCTTTCACAATGAGCACATTGTGAAGGCAAAAGTCGAACACTGGCTAATGTGTGTTACACGCCTTACTTACATTACATGCCTTCGACAGTGGCACAGTTGAATGATGCTTCAGTGGCTCTGAGTAAATCACTACCTGCCCGTTCAAAGGATTTTCTGATATCCCCGTGTATCCTTGAAAGCGCCAGGTGCCGTTTCCTCTCAAAAAAATCCCAACTTGCACCAATGGTCTCTCGGCGTCGAGTCTCCTGATGCCGTCCCAGTTTGCTGGGCTTCGTGGTGTCATTAGCTAGCTTTTCACCACAAATAACACATTCTGGCCGAAAAGAGTCTTGTGCTTCTATAAATCCATAGTTCAGGTAACTGTCAATATATTGTCTTTTTTTCTTTTTTAACTCCATGGGGTCCTCTGCATGTTTACGTTTCTCAGCCATTGTGGAGGCTGGAATCAGATGAGACAGCGAGCTGCATGACACAGAACTTTATTTTTCCTCCAACACAGAATAGAACAGAATAACCCTGAGTGCCTGAGCGAACTCCTTTATACACTTTTATTCCTGCTTCCAGCACACAGGGAAAGCACATTAACATACACACTGAAAGACATGTACACACATTAACATAACATTGACACACACGTCACAGAGCAAATCTTGCTACAATACATTCACACCCTTGCAACCTCAGATGCGAACCTGGCGCTGCGGGGGTGAAAGGCACGTCTTTATTTCACTCCTCTCACCTTTTCTCCATTAGCATCTCTATCTTCTCCCCCACCAACCCCTTGTACTGGGTGGAGTGCCATGTGTGTTGTGTCCACCACACCGTCCTCTTTCTTTATTTGATGTCATTCATGCATTTTTTTTTTTTTACCCACGCATTTCATGACCTCAAAACAGACGGCACTCCTCACCCCCCCTATGGTTTCAAGGACCCCGAGTTGGGAGACACAGACTTGGATGACATTCTGGTAGCTAGCATGTCCGAGGAAGAGCACATCACCCATCTCAAGACGGTTTTCCAGAGGTCGGAAGTGCACAGGCTGATAGTTAACCCAGCGAAGGTGCCAGTACGGTGTGCCAGTGATTGATTTTTGGGGCCACCGCATTTCGCCGGAGGGCGTGATTCCATTACCGGATAAGGTGCGCGCTGCGTCTGACTTTCCGTGTCCGCAGACCGTGAGGGCACTACAGGAGTTTTTGGCTATGGTTAATTTTTGTAACCGTTTCCTTCCCCGGGCAGTCCAGCTGATGCAGCCGTTGTATGCTGCGCTTAAAAAAAAAAAAAAAAAGAAGCCCACGGAAACCATCGACTGGACTCCCGAGTGAGTCCAGGCTTTCACAAACGCCAAAACAGCGCTGGCAGATGCTGCATTGCTAGCCCATCCGGATCCGTCTGCACGGATAGCATTCACTACGGATACATCGGATGCTGCCATAGGGGCAGTGGTGGAGCAGTACGTCTCAGGTTCGAGGCAGCCGCTTGCATTTTTCAGTCAAACTTTGCATGACAACGAACGCAAGTACAGCACATTCGACAGAGAATTGCTGGCTCTCCACCTGGTGACGCGCCCTTCCAGTGTTGGCTAGAGGGCCGCGAGTTCACCACATTCGTGGACCATAAGCTGCCAATGTACGCAATGTCCAAGGTCTCGGAACTGTGGTCAGCCCGGCAGCAACGGCATTTGGCTGTGATTTTGGAGTTTACTACTGACATTCAGCACGTTGCCGGTAAGCTCGATGTCGTGGCCAATTGCTTGTCGTGCGCGTTAGTCTCCCCGGTCTACATGGGAATAGAATTTCCCTACCATGGCCGTGGAGCAAGCCGGGGACGCAGACATTTGCGCCTACTGGGTTAAGGCTGGAGAGCAGGGTGGTGCAAGAAGGGTGACACACCCCCCCCTCCCCGCTCTGCGACGTTGCCACCGGCTGCCTGCGCCCGGTGGTTCCGAGCTCTTGGCGCTGCCACGTTTTTGAGTCAGTCCACTCCCTTTTGCACCCAGGCGTGCGCGCTTCGGTGCAGCTAGTGGGGGCGAAATTCATCTGGTTACGCTTGCGCAAGGACGTGAAAGAGAGGGCTGCAGCTTGCATCGCGTGCCAGCGGGCCAAAGTGCACAAGCACACCAGAGCCCCCCTGGAGCCGTTCCATATCCCGGCCAGGAGGTTTGACCACGTCCATGTGGATTTGGTAGGACCCCTCCCTCCTTCCACCGTCGCAAGGTTTCATGCACCTTTTGACAGTTGTGGACCGCACCACATGCTGGCCTGAAGTGGTCCCGTTGGCTTCTACCACATCCGTGGAAGTGGCTCGCGTTTTTTTTGTCAGCTTGTGTTACACGTTTTGGATCCCCATCAGACATCACTTCCGACAGGGGTCCACAATTCTTTTCAGAACTCTGGTCCGCGATGGCCCAGAGCCTAGGGGTCAGAATTCACCGCGTACAACCCCCGGGTTAACGGGTTATGTGAGCGTTTTCATAGGTCGCTTAAAGCAGCGTTCAGAGCTTCACTCACAAACACAAATTGGGTTGACCGCCTGCCCTGGGTTCTTTTAGGGTTGTGCTCCACACAGGAGCACAAGGAGGATTTGGCAGCCTCCCCGGCAGAACTTGTTTTTTCTCAGCCGCTGTGGATCCCCAGAGAGCTTTTACCGGAAAACCCTGCACCCGAGGCTGATCCACCCGCACAATTTTTGCACAGTACGGAGGCTTTTAACGTACCGGGCCCGGCCCACCATTGTTTTCCCCGCACCTTTATCCCAAAAAGCTTGCAGAATGCCAGTTTTGTTTTTGTCAGGCACGATGTGCACCGAACCCCGCTGTGCCCACTGTACGACGGACCGTTCAGGGTGTTGGAACCTGGGGCGAAGCATTTTGTGTTAGACTTGGGGGGCGTAGGGAGACCGTCTGCATCGACAGGCTGAAGCCCACTTTTGTGTTTGCAGATGAGCAGGTGGTGTTGGCCCAAGCTCCCCGGCGTGGACGACCCCTGTTGGTGGCTCCACAAGCTGGTGATCCCTTGGCAGGGACCTGCGCTTGCAAAGCTGATGTGTTTTCCCCTCCCCTCCACAGACTGACGTGCCCTCCTGTACACCCCGCCAGCAGGGCGGTTCGACTGGATTGGCAACCCACTGCTGCAGTCACTATGGGTGTTGGCTCAAGCCCAAAGGACGGGGGGGGGGGGGGGGGTTAGTGCCCTTTCTGGGTGTTTGGCGGGGGAGGGGGGCTGTGTAGGGGCATGGTGTGTGAATTCTCCACCCAGAGAAGGGAATGGGAGAAGGGGGAAACAATGGACTGAAAGAGGAAGTGTCACTGGGGGGTCTCAGTTGGGAGAGTGAGGTCTATTCGCTCCCCCGGGGAGAGGAGAGAACCTCGGAGCTGCTGGAAGAAGAAGAGAGTGAGAAGCGGTGCCGGTGTGATGTTATGATAATGTGCCACACAGGTCTTTGTTCCAACCAATGTATTATGGTTGGAAATTCCGGGTCTCAATGCTTGGAAATAAAAGTATAAAAGGAGAATGCACAGAGACCCGGGAGCTCTTTTGCTGTACTGATATGTTGGAGAAAGAATAAAGTTCATGTGTTGTTCAGCTCGTTGCCTTGCCTGCTTCCTTTTTCCACAACAGCAGTGCTTTCTCTGGCTTAAAGACTTTGGCGTGGTGGCAGTGTATTTTTTTGGGGGAGTGGGGGGGTTGAACGTAAAGCATGTGTAAACATGAGAAAGCACATGACACTCCAAGGGATAAAGCATTTATAATCCTGTAGTAATTAGTAATTGTATATATACACTCACCGGCCACTTTATTAGGTACACCTGTCCAACTGCTCGTTAACACTTAATTTCTAATCAGCCAATCACATGGCGGCAACTCAGTGCATTTAGGCATGTAGACATGGTCAAGACAATCTCCTGCAGTTCAAACCGAGCATCAGTATGGGGAAGAAAGGTGATTTGAGTGACTTTGAACGTGGCATGGTTGTGGGTGCCAGAAGGGCTGGTCTGAGTATTTCAGAAACTGCTGATCTACTGGGATTTTCACGCACAACCATCTCTAGGGTTTACAGAGAATGGTCCGAAAAAGAAAAAATATCCAGTGAGCGGCAGTTCTGTGGGCGGAAATGCCTTGTTGATGCCAGAGGTCAGAGGAGAATGGCCAGACTGGTTCGAGCTGATAGAAAGGCAACAGTGACTCAAATAACCACCCGTTACAACCAAGGTAGGCAGAAGAGCATCTCTGAACGCACAGTACGTCGAACTTTGAGGCAGATGGGCTACAGCAGCAGAAGACCACGCCGGGTGCCACTCCTTTCAGCTAAGAACAGGAAACTGAGGCTACAATTTGCACAAGCTCATCGAAATTGGACAATAGAAGATTGGAAAAACGTTGCCGGGTCTGATGAGTCTCGATTTCTGCTGCGACATTCGGATGGTAGGGTCAGAATTTGGCGTCAACAACATGAAAGCATGGATCCATCCTGCCTTGTATCAATGGTTCAGGCTGGTGGTGGTGGTGTAATGGTGTGGGGAATATTTTCTTGGCACTCTTTGGGCCCCTTGGTACCAATTGAGCATCGTTGCAACGCTACAGCCTACCTGAGTATTGTTGCTGACCATGTCCATCCCTTTATGACCACAATGTACCCAACTTCTGATGGCTACTTTCAGCAGGATAATGCGCCATGTCATAAAGCTGGAATCATCTCAGACTGGTTTCTTGAACATGACAATGAGTTCACTGTACTCAAATGGCCTCCACAGTCACCAGATCTCAATCCAATAGAGCATCTTTGGGATGTGGTGGAACGGGAGATTCGCATCATGGATGTGCAGCCGACAAATCTGCGCCAACTGTGTGATGCCATCATGTCAATATGGACCAAACTCTCTGAGGAATGCTTCCAGCACCTTGTTGAATCTATGCCACGAAGAATTGAGGCAGTTCTGAAGGCAAAAGGGGGTCCAACCCGTTACTAGCATGGTGTACCTAATAAAGTGACCGGTGAGTTACTAATAAAGTAACCGGTGAGTGTATATACAGTATATATATACATATATACATACATACATACATATACATACATACATACACATATATACAGTATATACAGTATATATATATATATATATATATATATATATACACAGTATATATGTATGTATGTATGTATGTATGTATATATATATGTGTGTGTGTGTGTGTGTGTGTGTGTGTATATGTATATATATATACAGTATATGTACATATATGTATATGTACATATGTTTACTTGCTTCTCTTGTTTTTTTTCTTGCCTTCTGATTGTTGCTCTGAGTGTTGCTATCCCTGTGCTGTTGCAATCTTGGAATTTCCCCATTGTGGGACTAATAAAGGCTTATCTTATCTTATCTTATCTTATTAACTTAGATGTGCTTGAATTATATGATCAAGCCAGAAATTGCACTCATGTAACAGCAGTGCTATCTTATGAAATTAATAAAAATAAAGAGTAGACACCCAAAAAATTACTAGTTAAAGAGTACAAGAGCATCCACTTAAAAAATACTCGAGTAATGACTTTATTCTTGAAGGTTTGAGGTTTTTCTCCTACATTTAGAACCATTTCCTTGTAATTTTCTACTTTTTCTCTTTAAATTTGTTTTTTTACCTAAATTTACAACAATTTTTCTCATAAATCTGTAAAATTGTGACTTGTACATTTAACACTTTAATATCATTAATTTGTGGATAATTTTATTGCTAATTTTTTAATGAATTTACTGCTTTCCTTACTGGTATGGATTTACTGATTTTTTAATTACTGGTAAAAATTTTGACTTTTTTTTCTCATAATTGAAATTTTGAAAATAATTTTGCAGAGCTAGAATAGAGCAATAATTTCAACTCTGATTTCAAAGAAATAAAAGTATTAATAAAATTGTATTTAATGAAATAAAATTAACTAAAATGACCAAAGATGCAGTTATTTATGTTATAATATTTCTATATATTTAGAGTTTTTTAGAACACTCCTGGCCAACCAGACGGCAGGAAAAACCTCCCATATTTTAAAGTTCAGATGTTGGCAGGTTTAGTTTGTCTGAAGGCTGGAGGATTTTAATGGATTTAAGTCACTGACTTTGTGAATTTTGGTCATTTTAACTTGCCAGGTAAATAATAATGAACATAAATTAGTTAGTATTGTAGTGCATGGTGAATTAAATCCTGGACAATTCAGTCATCATTCCCTCTGCCTCAGTTAGCCTGCATATCAAACATAACCACACCTGTTAGTTAAGCGACTCATTATTGTCTTTGTTAGTGGGTTGAACCCACAATAAATGCCTCCACTTATTGACGGGCAGATGAAGCTTCAATGAAGCTCTGAGGCTTTCCTTCTAACTGTGCCAAAAAAGATTTACAGCTTTGAGGCTTCATTCTAAGAACAGTGACATCTGGTGGCCAACTGAAACCATAACAACCTCTCAACAGCTTGACTGAAGCACTGACACTGTTTCCATCCCATGTCAGCAATAAAATTCAGAAAAGACCATGTGGTCGTTTTAACCCAGCCATGATCCACAAGCTAGCGTATGCCTAGTGCCAGTCCCAAGCCCAGGTAAATGGGGAGGATTGTGTCAGGAAGGGCATCCGACGTAAAACTTTTGTCAAATCAAGCATGTGGATCATGACAAATGAGACTTCTACACTGGATCGGTCAAGGTCTGAGTTGAGAATGACCGCCACCGATGCTGTTAACCAACAGGGTGCCGGTGGAAATTGGGCTACTGTTGGTTGAAAATTGAGGAGGAGGAAGGTGTGTTAGGAGGGAGAGAGGGAAAAGTAAAGGTAGAAGTGTAGAGGTGAGAGTAGGGACTTTAAATGTAGGGACTATGACTGGTAAAGGCAGAGAGTTGGCTGATATGATGGAGAGAAGAAAGGTAGATATACTGTGTGTTCAAGAAACCAGATGGAAGGGAAGCAAGGCTAGGAGCATTGGAGGTGAATTTAAACTACTTTACCATGGTGTAGATGGGAAGAGAAATGAAGTAGGAGTAGTCTTGGAGGAAGAGTATGTGAAGAGTGTTCAGGAGATAAAGAGGGAGTCAAAGCAGGATCATGAGTTTGAAGATAGAAATTGAAGGTGTGCTGTTGAATGTTATTAATGTGTATGCCCCACAAGTTGAATGCCAGGTAAAAGAAAGAGGAATTCTGGAGTAAGTTGGATGAAGTGGTAGAGCGTGTTCCCGGGGGGGAGAGTGGTGATTGGAGTAGACTTTAATGGACATGTAGGTCAAGCAAACAACTTTATAGGTAATGTAGATGAGATTTAAAAAAAATATATATACAAATACAATTTTCATTTTTTTTTTAGTCTTTACCTGAAGACACACATCTGCTTTAAACAGTTTTTATTTTTTAGGATTTTTTTTTTGTATTTTTGCCTTTGTTGGACATGTGGAATAAAAAGAAACATAAGATAAGTTGAGCATGGGAGAAACATGCAGGATAGATGCCTGTGGTGGGGAATGAACCAGGATTACTGTGTTTGACCAACACGCTCTTGAGATACGGGAGGGGGGGGGGGGGCCGAAAAGTTCATAGTGGTCAAATTTGACCAAATATCGTTTATTTTTCAACTGCAGGGATGCAAGTGCTGCAACACTGATGGAAGAAGTGTGTGGACCAAAGGGGAGACGGTGCTGAAAAATAAACAACATTTGGTCAAATTTGACCACTATGAACTTTTCAGCCCTCCCTCATACATATGCATTGTAACTGTTAGTTTACTGGGATGTCCCATTTAAGCCGTTTTAATGTGTGGTTGTCTCTGCTCTTATCTCTCATTCCTTATCTTTTTTTCTCCTTTCTAGACAAATGTCCTGCCACCCGCATCCTGGCCTCCCAACTCAATCCTTCCAGTTCAGTGATAAACCACCTCCTCCTGGGTCGTAAACCACGTGGCAGTCCCCAAGGCTACAGACCAACGCCCACTAGCACGTCCACGCTACCGACGTGTCGGCCAAGTTCCCTGTTCCAGAGCGAGGGCTCCTCAGCCATACAGCGCCATGGCTCTCTGCCGTCCAGCAGCACTGGATCTCCAGAGAGTTCCGCTGGTGGGTCTGGGTCACCTTGGCGGGCTCATGTCCGACAGCATCGGAGGAATATAGCCAAGGCTCGGGCACAGCTGGGCTTTGAAGATTCAGAGGAAAGAGAAGAGGAGGAGGAGGTAACAGAAGAAGAAGCTAATTTGGAGAATGAGATGATGGCTGGGGAAAATCAGACAGACGAAAAAAAAGATGAGAGTGATTCTTCTGGGCCTCCATCTCTTGAGTCCTCTGTTACGGTGTCGGTATGTGAAGATTCTCAGCAGAGTTCTGATGAGGCTAAAGAAGTCAAGGTAGCAGAGGTGGTGGTGCGGCTGGATTCACTAGACCTAAAGAGTGGGTCAAAAAAATCATCTAATGGCTCAAAACCAGAGACTCAAAGGTCCAAACCCACAAGCCAAGTCCCCCTTCTTCCACCGCCACCGTCCTCAAGCAGACTAAAGGAATCCGACTCTGACAGACACGCTCCTCCTGTTGCTCTACCTCTGTCTCAACCCTCCTCGAACCTTTCCATCCCTCTTCCTTCGCATTCCACTCCACCCCACACTCCAACAGATCCTTCTCCGTCTTTTACAAAGTCTCCTACAATGACCTCCACCTCAGTATCAAACTCCACATCCTCCTTTCCATCCTCCTCATCAGCAAGTAACTTATCTGCTCTGTCTTCTTCCATCACATCTGGCTTTTACAAAAGCGCATCTCCTTCCACCCCCACGCTCTCCTCTTCTTCTGCATTTCATATCTCCCCATCCACGTCAACACCAGGGTTGTCATCGATCACCTCCACTCCAAAACAGCAAATCTACTCCCCATTCCCTTGTGTGAAGCAGCCCAGGAAATCCGTCGCAGCCAGAAACCTCGGCCTCTACGGCCCCACATCCAGAACACCCACCGTGTACTTCCCTCAGCTCAGTCGGAACCTCAACCGTAGTAGTGCTGCTGGTACGACTGGAAGGAGATGAAGGCCTGGGCAGTCCAGATAATCACAAGTCATAGGATAATAAAAAGTAACTGCACCACGTTGCCTCCAGTTTATTGAGAAAACACCCCCACATCACATTTATAGCAGAGAAAAGGCTGTACATAAAAGATGGAAGTAACCACTTGTGATGTCGCCTCTTGGTGTGTGGCTTTTTGTTTCCAAAACTTTGTGCAAAACATTTGACCATGGTCAAATTAGATTTTTTTTTTTTTAAAACAAAATTCTGACAAAAAAAAAAAATAAAGGAGTTCTTTGAACAGGCAAACATTAGACTTTTTACCCACTGACTTGGACTAAGTTTGACTTCTTTTCACAACTTTAGTTTTCCTGATTTCTAGAAAATCTCTAAGCAGCCCGAAAGTGAAGGACAAGCTTTCTGGTGCTTAAAGCCTTTTGTTTTACCTTCGTGGTCCACCTTTAGACAACCCGATGTGTTCCAAGATTGTTTCAACATTGTCTTTTCCCAGTCAGTGCCAACATATATCTTTTATTTACAGCCTGTTAGGAAAGGTCTAGGGATGTAAAGCTCAGATATCTGGAGATTTGACTTCTTGACTGCCGTTGTTTATTTATTATATGATAAAGGGGTCAATCTGAAATCCACAAGCCATAACAAACATTGAATGGATGTTGTTGTGTATAGGAACTCTTGCATCAGTGGGTTTGACCAGAGTGGGACCATACTAAGCCCTTTACAGTGACCAGTGTCAGTCTCTTGTGACCTTGTCTATAAAGGACATATGATCTAAAAATACAATGGGAACTGTTGGGGCTCTTTTACACAGCATAGAGATCGTTGAGAGATTGGGCAAATTTTTGATGTTTGGGATCATTTGGGAGATCCTTGTGTGTTTTGGACTGAGTCAAAACTTTGAGGAGACTGTGGAGATCATTGAAGATCATTGATAGATCAAAAATTGGCCAGATCTCTCACTGATCTCCACCAGTGTGTAAAGGGGATATTACTGTTACGTGGATTTGGATATAAAGACAGTAAGGCCTACACAAATGCTTACTTCTAGATCATATTTAACAACATATTGAAGTTGCACAATAGCCATCTGTTTTAATGCCAAGTATTTAAGGAAAATAACTATACAGTACATGAAATGAGAAATTTGGTTCATGGAAAGCATTGTGTGTGCACTCAAAATCCTTCCTAATGATGGTGACATGATGTCTTGAAGCTCTCAATTTTTTTTTCCCTACAGGGAAAAAAGTTTCATTGTGTGTGCTTTATATCACCTGCTAAACACTGTGTCCAGTTTGAGTAATTAAGAGTGTGAATGTTTGTCTGATACCAACTTGGTCATGTTTTGTTTAAAAAAATGTCTAAATATGTCAAATCTGTGTATAAAACAAGCTTTTCAGCAAGAAACCACTTACTGGAATTTATGAATTTGCATATGCAGAAGCTCTGCTTTTGCAAATGAAGAACGCAAGGTGGGAAAAAAAATCAGGGCTTCTAATTTTTCTACCAGTCCAACCACAGCACAAAGTGACTGCTTCTTAAAAGCAAATAAAGAAATGATTACTACATGGTCACTCGTGTCAGAGATGAACCACAACACAGTCCTGCTTTGTTTTGTTTTGATGTTGTTGTTTTTTTTACATTTTTCACTCTGACAGTTCAACTTAAAAGAATAATTTTAAGTGCAAGTAAGCTTTATTTTGGCAAATTGTAAACACTTGAACATTTGTTTTGAAACCATCTCACTCCAGTTTAAAGGTATGATAGTTTAATTTGACATTTTGTAACCAATCATGTTCTGCTACTTATTACATGTGCATTCAGATTATGTTTGTTAACTTTGCTTTCACCTCATAATTTCATCCTCTCCTGGTCCAAGACAAACAATATAATAGAAACAGTGTAAATGTGTCAACATTTACTTAGACAAAACGGGAAGCAGGACAGTCAGCTAAAAATAGAAGAAGGTCCTACTACTGCTGTTGTATCAGTTAAAAGAGGTGAAAATTTCTGAGTTAATATTGGCACAACAGTCCCTGGGGGCACGTGTCCAATAAGTGTGTGCCTAGCATTGTTGTTAGGCAATAAGGACAACATCAACAAATACAGTGTCTATCAAAAGTATTCACACTCTTGGAGGTTTTCTCAGTTTGTTACTTTTACAAACCGAATCACTCAATAAAATTGTGCTTCTGACAAAGATGTCAATCTTTATTCTCAAAATAAAAAAAGAATTCAAAATGCCAATTAAGGGTTAATTATTGACCCCATTTACATGGTCACAATAAGCCCATGTTCAAGTATGAATGATGGGGGTGGGGGGATTCCAGAAAACAGGGTTAACATGGCCTGAAATAAACCCTGAACTCAGGGTTAAGTGAACCTGCCAAAGCTTTCTCTGAGTTTCTGGTTCCAGAACTGTGGTTATAAATCTGTTTGATCAACTCCGAGTTGATTGACCTAGAGATGTGCGCGTTCACGGCAAACCTATTAAGACAGCATGTGTTCAGCACCGAAACTGCGGGGAGGGGGGGGAGAATTATTTCTCTGAGGGGGAGTTACAAGCACTCTTGGAGGTATATGAGGAGTGAAAAAAAACATAATCAAGAAGAAAAACCAGTGACATCAGCCAAAGATACAGGGAGCTGACCTGCAAAGAACTGCCAACTGCATGAAGTGAATTTTTTTGATTTTTCAGCAGTGGACAATCTATATGTAATGAAGTCAATAAAAGCATTCCTACTTGGCTTGCTGAGTAGGTCAAGCCTCTAGTGACACAAGTGGAGTGCTGGACTCCAATGTGGACCCCTCCTGAAGAAGTGTAATTTAGATTCTGAAAACCGTAATAACTACAGACCAGTATCCAATGTACCATTTTTAAGCAAAATTTTAGATAAAAAATGTTTTTATTCAGTTATATTATTTTTACCAAATAAACTAATCTACTACTACTACTACCTCCGCCAAGGAGGTTATGTTTTCATCGGCGTTGGTTTGTCTGTCTGTTTGTTTGTTAGTAACATAACTCAAAAAGTTATGCACGGATTTTCATGAAATTTTCACAGATTGTCAGAAATGGGGTATCCTACAGATGATTACGTTTTGGTGGTGATCCGGATCACCGTCCACAAGAAAACCGTCATTACGGAAAATGCGATTTGCGTGAATAACTACTGAACCACTAATCCTATCATTGTCAATCCAATTGCTAGTCATATGTTTTCATGGTCAAGGAATCTGAAAACATATACACAAACACTGTATGGGGGGAACTGTGGCACTTGGCGGAGGTCTGTGCTCTCCGAGTGCTTTTCTAATTTTAATATCAAATAACATGAAAACCAGTCTGATTTTAGGATGAACCACAGTACGGAGACAGCCCTGGTCAGGGTTGTGAATGACTTAAGGCACAACATGGACTCACACATAACTTCAGTCCTGGCCCTACTGGATTGAAGTGCTGCTTTTGATACAGTAGATCACTGTATTCTAACCAGACTAAAGGACCTGGTTAGCCTCTCCTGTACTGTTCTTAATTGGTTCAAGTCCTACCTCACAGACAGGAAGTTTTTGGTAAGTATGGATACATATTCTTCAAGAGTCTACAAAATAAGTTGTGGTGTGCCCCAACGTTCAATTTTAGGTCCAATACTTTTTACTGCCCCTTGGGGATGTTATCAGGACACATGGCGTTAATTTCCATAGTTATGCTGATGACCTACAACTTTATATCGCTGTGTCTCCTGATGACTTGGAACCAATTAACACCCAACTATATTTCAGACATTAAATCATGGATGGCAGCAAACTTTCTTCAGCGTAACTAGGACAAAACTGAAGTTTCAGTCATCTGTCCTGAAGCTCCGAGAGAACATTTTTTTTTACCAAAATTACATAGTCTGTCTTTTACCCCATCCCAACATGTTAAGAATTTGGGCGTCATTTTAGACTCGGCTTTGTTTTATTTCACACATTAAAAATATAATGAACAGGAGTTTATCATCTAAAGAACACAGCCAAAGTCCGCCCATTTCTCTCTCGAGCAAACACAGAGATACTGATGCATGCTTTTGTTACCAGCCGTATTGATTATTGTAATGCCCTGCTCTCTGGTCTTCCCAAAAAGACTATTTCAAATCTGCAGTTATTACAGAATTCAGCTGCACGTGTTCTGACAAAGACCAGACAACAGGCTCGCATGTGACTCTAAAACACCAGTTTTAGAGTCACTGCACTGGCTCCCTGTGTCCTTCAGGATCGATTTTAAGGCAAATGTCTGCACGGTCTTGGGCTTTATTTATCAGAATTGCTTTTAACATATGACCCCCCCATGGCCCCTGAGGTCCTCTGGCACTGGCCTTTTAATTATCCCTACCGTCAGAGCACACACTCACGGCAAGGTGGCTTTTAGTTACTATGGCCCACATCTGTGGAACAGCCTGTCGAAGAACATCAGGGCTGCCAAGAATGTTCATGTTATTTAAGAGTAGGTTCAAGACCTATTTTAACCTAGCTGTTGATTAGTTTCCTTTTATAATTCTCTTAATTTATGAATTTAAACCTACTTTATCTTGTTCTGGTTACAATTATTTATTTTACTAATTATTAATACATCTGAATTTATGTCTGTATTTAAGTGTTGTTTTATTCTTTTAGTTAACTGTGTTATGTCCACAAACCTGGTGATAAACGAGGCCGATGAAGATGTAGCACTGAACTTGGCTTTATTGATAACAGTGAACACACTATACATGAGGCACTGTAGCGGAGTCATCCAGGGCAAGAGGAAGCCCTCATGGTGGCTGCCCCCTAATATAGGGTGGTGTGATAACGCAACAGGAAGGCAGCATCATCACACTGCACTCTACATTAAAACCCCTATACAACATCTCCCCCCTTTACAAAGTCCAAAAGCACACACCAAATCAAACCCACCCTAATTTGGAAACACAAGCACACAAAAGGACTAAAATACTAAAATAAAACAAGGCATAAAACACTCTAAAACTAAAATAGGACCGGTGGGTGGACTACCACACAGCACAGTGGGTTATTCTGCCACTGTTACTACTTTTCTCTTTATTTTTTTTATATGAACAAACTAAAAAACAGCCGTGCTCCTAAACTAAAACAGAAAAACATGAACTATAAACAACACTGAGTCCATCAGCACAGTCATTCAAGCAGATGGTGGGTCAGGCAGGGGGGCCCTGAGCAGCCCTGCAGCAGACGCGCCCCTGGAGGCGGGAGGCCTCCGGGGCGAGGACTGATCTTCAGCACGCAGGAGCATGGATCCCAAACCACCTTCATCGACTCCCGTCCAGCCTCGCCACCCGGAGCGTCCTCCTGGACACACCGCAGCTGGTTAGCATGCCTCATCCAACCATCAGACAACTGGAAGCATGCTGCTTCCAACTTTGCCACTATTCTCAGGCATGCTCAATGTTTCGTCAGCTGCCGTCTGGCCCAACTTTGCCTTGGTCTTTTGTCAACCTGAACTCGAACCCAGTCCATGACTTGAAGTGGGACCTTACTCGGCCTGACGTGCTGCTGAGCATGCAGTAGCTCCATGCTCTTTTGTGGTTGTGCCCCGCCCTCTTCTACTAGCAATGCAGTGGTCACCGTCATGGCAGCAGACCCCTCACCCAACTGTGGCCGAGTATTGAAGGTGTCCGGTGCTTTCATGGTGTCACTCATCGGAACAGGCGTCCCACCTTCACGCTTGGCCCCCCTTACCACCTCCTGCTGAGCACAGGCACTGAAACTGTCCCATTCCGACACTGAGCTGGAACTGGACGACTTGATGGCAGGGCTGCTTGTCAGCTCTTCATCCCAAACCACAATGTCGTCAATCACCGGAACCCGTGAGCCCCAGCGACCACAAGCAGACCATTCATTCCCAGCGCTGTCTCTGATGGCGAAACCCAGTCTGTAGAATAGGTCACACCCCATGATGTTATCGCCGCGTGCTGCCACCTGGAATGTGAAGTCGTGCACCACTTCAGACTTGTAGCGAACAATCAACTCCACAGTCCCGACATTGCACAGTCTGTTACTGCCGTAGCTGTACAACGGCGCTGGGTTACTCCTAATCCTGTGGTAGGGGAAAAAAAACTTCTTCACCATGGCCCAATTCAGCATTGACCACACCGCCGCCGTGTCAAGCAGTAATGGTACCTCAACACCGTCCAATTCCATCGTACAATACAAATACCCGCTAGTGTTGGGACTCATCGAGTGAATGGTTGTTACGTGCGGGTGGGGTGGTTTCTTTAGCGGGCTCTCCGGCTCAGATAAACGGCACAATCTGGCATATTGATTCAAGCACCTACACTTGCTGCATCATTTCCCTCTTGCCAGGCACACTCTCGCTTTGAAACGGTGCGTCAAGGATCCACAACCCCCACAAACAGGGTTTCCCAGGGCGGTGAGTAGCATTGTCCTCATAGTCTTCGTCCATGCTATCTTCCCTCTCAGGGTCCATAACATTAGCTGAGGTGGGCGGCTCCAGCGGCTTCTGTGACTGGTGCCAGTTTAGCTCCGAAGCTAGCTTATCGGCGGCCTCCAACTGGAGAGCTAGCTCGACAGCCCTAGCTAACGTCAGGTCATTAGGCGCCGTTAATAGCCTAGCACATAGCCCAGCATTGCACGTGTGCTCAGCCAATTGGTCTTGCACCATCTCGTCTTCCAGCAGCCCAAAACGACACTCGCTAGTGTAACAGAGTCAGAATTTAGCCTTTTTGAATTTCTTTAAAATAGATGTGCTTTTCATTTTTACATAGTTTTTGGAGCCTCCTGGTGGTTTTATTTCACAGCTGCATAGATAGTTTTCTTTGCACACGGCACTTACCCCAGCAGAAAAAAAGATTTTCATTGCTGGAGGTAAGTGCAATGTAATAGAGCTGTTGCTATATTTATACTTTAAATGTTGTTAAGCCATGCATACAAAGGTTTATATCTTGTAGAGTGGTCATGAGCATTACTACCATGTATTTACGAAGTTTCAGATTATTCTAAGTAAAAATAGTAACTTTATCGTCGAGTGAATGTGTGACCACGTTGAATGAACAGCTAGTCAGTTATTGCTAGCGCAGCATTCTTCTGTATGGTTTGCTGTCATTTCATTTTGTTAAGATATTCATTTTCTTTTACTCTCCGTGTGCAGATTGTGACATATGCAGCTGCAGACTGTTTATTGTTGTGCTTTTTCCGATACTTGACCAGGTAGGCTTCGTTTTATATGGTTTTGATACTGTTAATACAATTAAGCAGAGAAAAAGATTTTCATTGCTGGAGATCGTGACATATGCAGCTGCAGACTGTTTATTGTGTGCTTTTTCTGATACTTGACCAGAATAAAGACAGCGTGAGCAACAAGTCCCTGCCCGTGTACTTCCTGCACCAACACGAGCACGCAGAAAACCACCCACGTTACACTAGCTAGCTGCCTAAGGTCAGCAACGTATTGATGAATTGGCTCACTGACATGCTGGCATCTCTGGTGAAAGCAAATTCTCCGTACTGTCACGCTGTCCGGGGTGGTAAAATGGTTAGCCAGCAGCTCCATGACTTCCTCGTACAAGTCCGTCACGCCGAGCGTCCGCAGAGTCCTCTGGCTCTCAATACTCAGGTTGTGGACAAGGAGCGCACGTGCCCTCACCTTATCGAGCTTCCCGAGGTCCAGCGCCATGATGTACATTTGAAAGGCCTCTAGCCAGTGAGGCCATGGCACCACTGGCTCGCCAGGGAGCTCAAGGAAGGGCTGGAGTGGTGTAACGCACGCCTCCATCCGTTAATCCTCAGTCGCCAAATGTTATGTCCACAAACCTGATAACTGAGGCCAACAAAGATGTAGCACTGAACTCGGCTTTATTGATAACAGTGAACACACTATACATGAGGCACCGTAGCGGAGTCATCCAGGGCAAGAGGAAGCCATCATGACAGCTGCCCCCTAATATAGGGTGGTGTGATGACGCAAGAGGAAGGCAGCGTCATCACACCGCACTTCACATTAAAACCCCATACAACAAACTGTCTAGTCTTTTTACAAACAAATTATCTTATCATTTGTCAGTGATTGGGTTTTGTTTTTTAATTATCCTGTCCAAGCTGCAGCGTTTCCTCATAGGGAGACCTCCCACGGGAAATTGTGCCCATTTTCTGGCTGCAGGGTGCTGGCCTGTGATTGCCCTATCTGCCCAGTTGAGGAGATCGTGCGCTGCGGTGTCAGCCCCTTAGATTGAACATGGGCAGTCTCGGGGGGGGAAGGGGGTCTGTAGCTGTGGACTTGGCACGTTCCCTGCTGGGGATGGCTCTGATGGTGCTTCCACACCTGGATCCTCGGTGCCCAGCCATAAGTCTCACACAGATGGAAGTTTCCTTTTATGTGTGTGTGTGTGTGTGGGGGGGGGGGGGGGTAATTGTCTTTTATTTTAATGTGTGAAACACTTTGTGTTACAACTTTTTGTATGATGATATAAATAAAGCTTTGATTGATTGATTGGTTTTACTGCCTGCCCTTTAGTGACATTTATTTTACATAAAAAAAATAAGCATTCATAATAAAGTGATGTTATAAGTCGAGTGCATTGCAAGGCAGTCTTTTACAACCTTTATCATTACATTCAGATGTAATAGTTTTTCTAATAAATTATTTTTTTCATGTAAATGTGTACCTTTTTCAAAAATTTTGCAGCTTTTAATATAAATTTGAGAGCCTTTTTCATGTAATTTTGCTATTATTCTGATAGTAAATATGCACTTTTTTTCCATGTAATTTGAAATCATTGTCTCAAATATTTTTTTTCAGATTTCTTTGTGAACATAAATTTTTTGTCCATAATTTTGCAATTTTTGTCACATGAATTTGAAGTTTTTTCTTTATATTCTAAATTCATGTAATTTCGTGACCTTTTTTTGTTTAAACTTAGTAAATCAGAATTAGCATAATTAAAACTGAGCAGTGTGGGTGAAAGAGCAAATATCCAAATACCAAATGCAGCTCTTGCAGGCTGGTGTTATGTGTGGATTCAGAAGCAGTCCGGTTCCTTCTCTCTTTCACCTGGTGCTGGTTGAGGTTGAGGTGATGTGTCGCTGTTGTCAATAACGGGATTCATGCTGGGCTGTCTTTGGTCACCGGGGTCCCCTTTCTCCACAAACTCCCTCTCCTGCGGCTCTGCAGCGGCTCCCTGAGGCCCACGCTGGGCAAGGAATGGAGGCAAGTCTGGCAGCTGCTCTCTCTCCATGCTATGCTCGCTCCCTGTGCTGTCTTCATTCTCTGTGTCGTGTTCACTCTCTGTGCTGTGGTCACTCTCTGTGCTGTATTCTCCCATTAGCTTGACACTGATTAACCTGTTTGCTAAAGTGAGTTTGTCACTGGGTTGTTGCTCTGTGGTGCCCTGCTGTCCCACAGTGTCTAACTCAGGGCCCTCCCAAAATGACATTGGAGTCGGCGGGCTCAGCAACCGGGGCAACCACCTGCACCAGCGGAGCTAGCTGCGGGGAACACGGGTGTGGTTCCACCAGCTGCGGTGCCACCTGAGCCATCATCTCCAGCTGGAACGCCAATTCCATCGCCTCCGTCTCTGATAGGTAGTGCGCCATCTCTGGCAGCGACTTCTGCAGCTCTTTCACCGTGTCTGCCACTGTCTGGTCGTCCGACCCCGCCTCCAGCATGGCCTGCATCGCTAAACTCGTGGTATACCACTTCAACTGTGACATTATCAAATCTGTCCTCCGCATGTCTGAACTCGCACGTGCTAGCCAAACAGCGTAGGGCATCTACATACTGTAAGAGCAACTCGTCTTCTCATTTGGCGCTGGTAAAACATGAACCTCTGGGCCATCACATCCCATGGGGCAGTGAAATGCTCGGCCATCAAGGCAACACACTCGTTGAAAGTCTCTGCAGGACCCAGTGCTTTCAACACGCGCCGCCCCTTGGGGCCAAAGCAATAATTCACTGTAGCCTGCAGACAACGCTTGCTAGCATTAGCCAGGCCATTAGCCGACCCAAATGACTGAAATTTCTTAATTCAACATGGCCATGGGATGGGTGGCTCACCTGGGTACTCCAGAAACGGTACTAGTGGCTCCAGGCACACTTCCATGGTTTTACTTTCGTTGCCAAATGTTATGTCTGGAAACCCAGAATGACCAACGGAGAGGAGAGCTGTGCTGGAACTCGAACTTTATTACACACAGTAGTAAAAGTACATCATTGGTTTGGTATGACTGAACACTATATCGTTGTGAGTCGAGAGAGGCCTAAGATGGCGACTCTCCCCATTTACTGGCTGGGGTGATGACATCACTGTTACAGTGCATCGGAAAGTATCACAGTGCTTCACTTTTTCCACGATAAAATTTGTTTTTTACCTCTAAATTCTACACACAATACCCTATAATGACAATGTGAAAAATTGTTTTTGAGATTTTTGCAAATTTATTAAAAATAAAAAAAACTAAGAAATGATGCAGACATCGTAGGGACATCATAGGAACATCATAGACTGTCCTAAGATGCAGAAGCCAGGCTTGATGTCCTATAATGCAGACATCATAGGGACATCATAGGAACATTCAGGGCATGGGTCCCAGCCCATATTATTATCGTCATCATCATTATCATTATTGCATTACCATTATTGCCTTGGTCTTGTCTGCCCTCTGATCCCCTGTGTGTGATTATCTGTGCAGCCCCAGCCATGCCGTTTTCTGTAACCATGCCCTGCTGTCTCTGTTTGCTTGTTACTTCTTCTCCTGCTTGTTACTGTTCTGTGTTATGTTGCTTACCTGTGTCTATGTGTATGTGTTTTAGTGAGTCCTGCGATCTGTATGACGTCATATAGACATCCTTCTGAGATCATAGGAACAGCAGCCTTACGGTTTATCTGACGTCATATAGAGTACGGTTTATGTGACGTCATATAGACGTCAAGTAGACGGTCCTATGAACACCGACATCATAGGAACATCATAGGACATCAGGCAGACATCATAGGCTGTCCTATGATGTCCTATGAACGTGACAGACACACACAGATTTCTTGAATTTGACAGACACACAGAGATTTCTTGAATTGATAGTGACTAGAACATACCCGTGCATGCCCGTGCATGCCCATAGAAACCAAGTATTAGCAAGTATTTCTGCATGCCCATCGACAGCAGGTGTAAGCAAGCACGTCAGCACTCATTCAGTGATGCCTGCCTTTGATCTTTGATGGTATCTTAGTGAGTCCTATGATCTGTGATGATGTCATAGCAAGTGCTATGATCGTGAGTCATGCCTGCATTTGATCTCTGAAGATGTCCTCGGCCCTATGGTCTTTGATGATGGCGTAGCGATGATGTACTGCTTCGAATGGGTGTAAGATTTCCAGACTTACACACAAACTGACAGAGATTTCTTGAATTTATCGAGTGGTACTACCTGTCTCATGGATCGGGCCGTCGGCGACTCAACCGGCAACCCCGCCCTTCCAAGGGTGTGGAGGGTGAAACTGGGCATCCTGGAAGAACTAAAAACAATATCTGTCACAGATGTGCTATGAGATGACATAGTGCTATGAGATGACTGTTGTTGTGAAATGGCGCTATATAAATAAAGTTGAATTGAATTGAATTGAATAGATGTGTTGTGGACCACTCCCAGTTACATGGGGTGAGACTGGACATCCTGACAGATAAGCACATCTCTCGCAAGGTCTGTGTTGGACTTTTGCCAGTTGGTGCATCGAGACATGCACTACACAAAGAGCAGAGATAAACAAACCTATCATCTGGTCACTCACTGCAACAGATACTGGAGTCAGTTTGTCTTGGCCTGTCCTTGCCACTGATGATACCGCTATCTGCCAAGAATGTGCCACTAGTCCAGCAAAAGGTAGTGGTACTCAAATACTTTGCAAGCAGTTTCATGAAATGGGCAGTCAGAAAGCAACTCATACTGGCACAACTCTGGGGAAGGGTTCAGAAAAATTTCTGCTGCTTTGAAGGTCCCAATAAGCACAGTGGCCTCCATCATCCGTAAATGGAAGAAGTTCGGAACCACCAGGACTCTACCTAGAGCTGGCCGGCCGTCTAAACTGAGTGATCGGGGGAGAGGGGACTTAGTTAGGGAGGTGACCAAGAACCCGATGGTCACTCTGTCAGAGCTCCAGTGCCTGAAGCCACTCCTTAGTAAAAGGCACATGGGAGCCTGCCTGGAGTTTGTCAAAAGGCCCCTGAAGGACTCTCAGACCATGAGAAACAAACTTCTCTGGTCTGATGAGACAAAGATTGAACTCTTTGGCGTGAATGCCAGGTGCCTTGTTTGGAGGAAACCAGGCACCGCTCATAACCATGACAATGATGGTGGTAGCGTCATGCTGTGGGGATGTTTTTCAGCGGCAGGAACTGGGAGACTAGTCAGGATACAGGGAAAGATGAATGCAGCAATGTACAGAGACATCCTGAATGAAAACCTGCTCCGGAGCACTCTTGACCTCAGTCTGGGGCAACGGTTCATCTTTCAGTAGGACATCGACTCTAAGCACACAGCCAAGATATCAAAGGAGTGGCTTCAGGACAACTCTGTGAATGTCCTTGAGTGGCCCAGCCAGAGCCCAGACTGGAATCCAATTGAACATCTCTGGAGAGATCTGAAAATGGCTGTGCACCGATGCTTCCCATCCAACCAGATGGTGCTTGAGAGGTGCTGCAAATGGGCTAAACTGCCCAAAGATAGGTGTGTCAAGCTTGTGGCCATCATATTAAAAAAAAAACTTAAAGCTGCAATTGCTTCTAAAGGGGCATCAACAAAGTATTGCGCAAAGGCTGTGAATACTTATGTACATGTGATTTCTTAGTTTTTTTATTTGTAATAAATTTGCAAAAATTAAAAAAAAAAAAACTTTTCACATTGTCATTATGGGTGTATTGTGTGTAGGATTTTGAGGAAAAAAATTAATCTCTTTTGGAATAAGGCTGTAACATAACAAACTAGAAAAGCACACATAGAGCGCATACCTCCGCCAAGGCTCCTTCCGTTTCTCATGGATCACCTCCAAAATGTAATGGGTTTGTGTGTAGGCCTATAGCACTTGTGGTGAAAATTGCATCAAAGTCTGTCCATCAGTTTTGGAGTATTGGTGCTAACACACTGTGAGAAGATAAGAGCCTTGGGTGAGGTATGCATTCTAAGATCATCACCAAAATATAATGGGTTCCTCTGTAGGCCAAGAATCACCTCTGGTGAAAATTTCATCCAAATCCATCCTGTAGTTTTTGTGTAATCCTGCTGCACAAATACAAACAAAGCCCTTGGTGGAGGTATGCACTCTCAGATCATCACCAAAATCTAATCATCTGTTCCCCGTGCCATTACACACCTTTCCTGTAAATTTCGACAAAATGCGTTCATAACTTTTTGAGTTATGTTGGTAAAAGACAAACAGACAGACACATAAACAGACAAACCCCGGTAAAAACATTACCTCCTTGGCAGAGGTAAATATGGAAAAAGTGAAGCACTGTGAATACTTTCTGGATGCACCGTATGTGATAGGGATGTGATTTGGGGTTGGGGAAATCTGAAAATTTAGCAGGGGGTCTGGGGGACGCAGTCCCCCAGCGGGGTTCGGGGCAGAGCCCCTGTGGGGGGGCAAGGGGGGCGAAGCCCCCCAAAACTCCTGGGTTTTTATGATTTTTAAGTACCAGAACTGTGCTTAAATGACATAAAACAAACAGCTGAATGTCACTTATTACTGTATAATATTGACTTATGTTCCAAGAAGATAGCATTCCTAAAATATTCCAACAAGCATTATCCATCACGTGTGGCATTAAAAATATTTTTTAAACAAAGTCTAAAACATCTTCAGCAGGCAAGATGAAGAAAAGTGAAAAGTGAACTCCTATGGCAGATAGAAAGGTCTACATTTAACCATGAGAAACTCCAGGTTAGCTGAGCAGTGTCTCCCAACAGTGACAGAGTTCGTGCACCAAGCCTTGTTAATATAAATGCACTCCCCCACCTCTGGTCTTACCGGAGTCATCAGCTGCTCTGTCTGCCTGGAGAGTGTGCCGTCCGGCCAGCTCGACAGCACCGTCAAATACTCCACTATGTAGCCATGTTTCCGTGAAAATCATGATATTGCAGTTCATAAGTTTCTTATTGTTGGTGATCCGAAGCCATAGCTCATCCATTCTGTTCGCCACTGACCGTACATTAGCGAGGAAAATGCTGGGTAGAGAAAGCCGGTGCGGTGTTAGCTTTAGCTTAGCTCTTAGCCCTCCGCGCTTCCCCCGCCTTTGTTTACGGTCTCTATGCCGCCTGCGAGCACTTCCGGTCGGCCGGGTAGCTTACCTAGCATCGGGTGTTCTCCAGAGCTCAGGGATGAAACGTAGGTTGCTGATAAAAAGGTCGTTATTTTGTAATCCAATGTCCAAAAGTTCATTTCGGGTGTAGGATGTAAAAGCAAAGCTGTTCTGAACAAACAGACCCGAAATGAGCAGAAATATCGCTGCTAATCCACAAAATTTGAAGAGACGCTGAGCCTCGCGTTGTGCACGCGCCGCCATCTGGTCTGAAAATTTTTGGAAGATAAAAAAAGCGGAATTCCGCGAATTAGTGGAAAAATCACATCCCTAATGTGAGGTTTTACTGTGAAGTGCAGTGTGATGACACCGCCTCTCTGTTGCGTCATCACACCATCCTATATTAAGGGGCATCCGCTATGAGGGCTTCCTTTTGCCCTGGATAATTCCACTACGGTGCCTCATATGCTGTGTTCTCTACTCTTAATAAAGCTGAGTTCAGTGCTACGTCGTCGGCCTTGTTTATCACCAGGTTTGTGGACATAACATTTGGCGACTGAGGATTAACAGATTGAGGCATGTGTTACACCACTCCGGCCCTTCCTAGAACTTACTGGCGAGCCACCAGTGCCGTGGCCTCACTAGTTAGAGGCTTTCCAAACGTACATCATGGCGCTGGACCTCAGGAAGCTCAATAAGGTGAGGGCACGTGCGCTCCTTGTCCACAACCTGGGTATTGAGGGCCAGAGGACTCTGTGGACGCTCAGCGCGACGGACTCGTACAAGGACGTCATGGAGCTGCTGGCCAACCATTTTACCACCCCGGATAGCGTGATGGTACGGAGAATTCACTTTCGCCAGAGATGCCAACGAGTTGGTGAGCCAATTCATCAATACATCGCTGACCTTAGGCAGCTAGCTAGCGAGTGCCGTTTTGGGCCATTGGAAGACGAGATGGTGTGAGATTAATTTGCTGAGCACACATGCAACGCTGGGCTACATGCTAGGCTATTAAAGGTGCCTAATGACTTGATGTTAGCTAGGGCTGTCGAGCTAGCTCTCCAGTTGGAGGCCACCGATAAGCTAGCTTTGGAGCTAAACTGGCGCCAGTCACAGAAGCCGCCAGAGCCACCCCATAGTGAATGTTATGGACCCTGAGGATGAAGATAGCATGGACGAAGACTATGAGGCCAATGCCAATAGCCGAAGGTCTGCCCCAGGAAACCCCGTTTGCGGGGGTTGTGGGTCCTCAACGCAACGTTACAAAGCGAGAGTGTACCCAGCAAGAGGGAAACGATGCAGCAAGTGTGGGCGCTTGAATCATTACTCCAGGGTGTGCCCTTTATCAGAGCCGAGGAGCCCACCGAAGAAATCTCCCCGCCCACCTGCAACAACCAGCCACTCGGTGAGTCCCAACACCAACGGGTATTCTTATTGTACAGTGGAATTGGACGGTGTTGAGGTACCGTTACTGCATGACATGGCGGCGGTGCAGTCAATGCTAAATTGAGCCAAGGTGAAGAAGTTTTTCCCCTACCACAGGATTAGGAGTAACCCAGCGCCGTTGTACGGCTATGGCGGTAACAGACTGTACAATGTCAGGACTGCGGAGTTGACTGTTTGCTACAAATCTGAAGCGGTGCACGACTTCACGTTCCAGGTGGCGGCGCATGGTGATAACATCATGGGGTGTGACCTATTCTACGGACTGGGCTTCGCCATCAGAGACAGCACTGGGAACGAATGGTCTGGTTGTGGTCGCTGGGTCTCGCAGGCTCCGGTGATTGACAACGCTGTGGTTTGGGACAAAGAACTGACGAGCAGCCCTGCCATCAAGTCACCCAGTCCCTACTCAGTGTTGGAACGGGACTGTGTCAGTGCCCATGCTCGGCGGGAGGTTGAAAAGGGGGCCGAGTGTGAGGGTGAGACGCCTATTCCGACGAGCGACACCAAGAGGGCACCGGACCCCTTCAGTACTCAGCCGCAGTTGAGTGAGGGGTCTGCTGCCATGACGGTGACCACTGCATCGCTAGCAGAAGAAGATGGGGCAAGACCACATAGGAGCATGTTGTTACCGCATGCTCAGCAGCACATCAGGCCGAGTAAGGTCCCGCTTCAGGTCATGGACTGGGTTCGGGTTCGGGTTGATGAAAGACCAAGGCGAAGCTGGACCAGACGGTAGCAGGCGAAACATCGAGTGCACCTGAGAATAGTGACGAAGTTTGGAGCAACGTGCTTCCAGCTGTCAGATGGTTCGATGAGGCATGCTAACCAGCTGTGGCGTGTCCAGGAGGACGCTCCGGGTGGCGAGGCTGGGGAAGAGTCGGTGAAGGTAGTTTGGGATCCAGGCTCCTGCGTCTTGAAGATCAGTCCTCGCCCCGGGGGCCTGCCACCTCCAGGGATGCGTCTGCTGCGGGGCTGCCACAGGGCCCCCCCTGCCTGACCCACCATTTACTTGGAGGACTGTGCTGAAATGACTTTATATTGTTTAATAGCTACTGTTTTGGTGTGTTAGGAGCATGGTTATTTTCGGTTCGTTCAAAAAAAAAAAGAAAAACGAGAAACGGTGGCAGAATAATCCACTGCGCCGTGTGGGCCGTGTGGTAGTCAACCCACTGGTCCTATTTTAGTTTTTTTTTGTGTATTTTATGCTCTGCTTTTAATTTAACGGTTTCTTTTGGTATGCCTCTTGTGGTTATGTTCCAAATTAGGGTGGGTTTAATTCGGCATGTGCTTTTGTACTTTGTAAAGGGGGGAAGGATGTTATGTGGGGTTTTACTGTGAAGTGCGGTGTGATGACGCTGCTTTCCTGTTGCGTCATCATGCCTCCCTATATTAAGGGGCATCTGCCATGAGGGCTTCCTCTTGCCCTGCATGACTCCGCGACGGTGCCTCATGTGCTGTGTGTTCTCTATCCTTAATAAAGCCGAGTTCAGTGCTACATCTCTGTCGGCCTTGTTTATCACCAGTTTTGTGGACATAACAGTCACCATCCAGCTACATCATCATGCCACTGCCCATTAACCCTTTCATAACACTACTCTTAGGCCAAAGGCTATAAGATTGTTAATACAATTAAAAGGCTGAAGAGGGACTGCATCAGCTGTGACAGAAGTGGACATAGAGGGTCCACTAAGGTTTATGGACAAGATGTGACTATGCTGTTTGAAGACTGCATGATTTGCAGCAGAACTTATTTTTGTTCCATAACAAACTGAACAGTGCAGTGTGGTGGAGCCTCCTCCAAAATCTATGCAGCAATTTGACATTGTAAGAAACTGATTTTATTCATCTTCATGTGAGACATATTACTACTAAACAGAACTAAATATTTTACATTTAAGGTCACCACATTTAACAATTTCATTGCAGTTGCCAGCAAAGGATCTGTACAAAATCTATCTCAACAGAAATAAATAATCAGAAAATAGATTTGGGCATGAAATATCTGCATGTAAAGACAGAGGGAAAATGATGCTTCTTCAGGAAATAAAGAAGGCATGTTAAAAACAAATTCATGATGGTGTGTTTTATTAAAAGTGATTTTGAGGGGACTTCCGGTTATGGCTGCCACGTAGGACGGACGTGTCTCGCTCTGCTCTGCTCCTGGAGAAAAAAAATTGGCAAATAACTCTCTCATTTGGGACAGAACGTATCCCAGCGTTTGGGCGAGGATATGTCGGCGAAGCCTAAGGCTGGAAAACCAGGCAAAGGAAAAAGCGAGCCGCCGAAACAGTCCAAATTAACGGACTTTCAGGTCTGTGACGCAGCAAATAAAACTCCATATATGGCGGAGGAGGCTGGCAACGGTGCGATGTCTGCGGGGGGAGGCGCAGATGCGCTGATGGCTGCCATGAGTTCAATGAGAGCGGACTTTTCCTCTAGATTTGATGGGATTATGACAGCGTTGGAAGGAATAAGAAAGGAATTGGGTGACTGTGTAGAACGAACGGCGCAGATGGAGCTCCGTCTCGCTAGTGCTGAAGATGACGTCACCCGTCTTCAATTAAAGGTGCGCACTTTGGAAAAAAAAAATAAATCTCTGGAAAATAATATTTTGGATTTGGAATCTCGGTCGAGACAGAATAACTTGAGGCTGGTGGGTCTTCCAGAGGAATCAGAAGGTCGGGACATATGTTCCTTTCTGGAAAAGTGGATTCCGGAGGTGCTGGGCAGCGAGGAATTGCAATCAGCAGTGGTTCTGGAAAATGCACATCGTATTGGCCCACGGAGAGATAAGGGACCGCCGAGGACCTTAATTATGAAGTTTCTTAGCAACAGAGACAGGATGAAGATCTTCAACGCTGCACGAGCTAAAGGAGAGATTAAACACCAGGACCAGCAGGTGCGGTTCTACCCAGATTTGGCCACAGGAATCCAGCAATTGAGGAAGCAGTTTGATCCCATACGTAAGGAGCTGCGCAACCTTGGGATTCGTCATGGTGTAATCTATCCTGCGAGACTGCTGACCACGTATGAGGGCAGAACCCACATCTTCAAGACCCCAGAGGAGGCGCAGGAGTTCATCAAGAAGATCAAAGAAGAAGAAGAGACTGGTGGGAGCTAAGCATGAACAAAATATAAGGTAGAATAATTAAGCATTTGCACAGGCATCTGACTGACTTGAAGTAAATAGTAAGTTTACAAAATATAGATTGTATTATATATTAAAAAAACAAAACAAAAACAAAACAAACAAAAAAACTATGATGTACAAAGTTGTTACAAATTTTGGAGTTAAGTTGGAAAACTACAGAGGAGAGTTAATGTTACGTCATTAAAAGCAGTAGAGTTAGGGTGATTGGGAGGATGAAGAAGGAGTGGCTTAGGCTGTTCCCCGTGGGTGTGGAACGGTCGATGGCTATATCGGGAGACAGAATTTTTCTTTTGATTTTGGGGGGTTTGCCACAAGCGTGGGAAGGGGAGATTTGTTTGTGTGTAGTTTGTAGGATGAATGTTCAACCACTCATGTTTTTGCTTCTCTGTATGAGCATGTTTACACTGCAAGGTAATCCCAAACTCTCTATTGATCATAAACCAAAGTGTTAATCTTAATTTAATTTCATGGAATTGCAGAGGTCTACAAAATTTAAAAAAACTTAAACAAGTTATGAATAAAATAAAAGTAATAGCAGGGGATTTTAATTGTACATTGAATCCAGGTATAGATAGATCAACAGGACTGGATTGTACGCACATTGGATGTAGGATGACTATTAATCATTTTATGAAAGAATTGAGATTGTTAGATATATGGAGAGAAATGAAACCACAAGTTAAAGCCTATTCTTGTTATTCCAGTACCTACAAGACATTCTCACGTATTGATTATTTTTTGATTTCCACAGAATTAAGGTCCAAGATTCAAAACTGCTTTTATGATAACATCGTGATCTCTGATCATGCACCCTGTTGTCTAATATATGTAGATAAAAAATTGACAAAGGAATCAGGTAGATGGCAATTTCAGCATAAATGGCTTCAGGATGAGGAATTTGTCAAGTATATAGAAAAACAGATAGACGAGTTCTTTGACATCAATACTACACAAACATCAGCATGTGTAAAGTGGGAGGCTTTCAAAGCTTTTATTAGGGGACATATTATTAGTTATACAGGATCAAAATCTAAGAAGACTCGAGAGGAGAGAGCTAAATTGGAACATAAAATAAAAAGTCTTCAGGAAAAAGTGTATGCAGGAAGTGACCCAAGGTTGGAGAATGAATTACTGATTTTGAGAGCTGAATACGACAAAAAATCAGCGAATAGAGCTGCCTCGAGTCTTCTAAGATTGAAACAATCTTTTTATGAACAAGGTGAAAAATCAGGAAAATTATTAGCATGGCAGATTAAACAATTAGAAATTAAAACACCAATTACCAGTATTATAAGTAACGGACAGGTAGTTATAGATCCTTTAGAAATTAATAGAGCCTTTAGAGATTACTATGAAAAATTATATGATACTAAAAATGAACCTGATTTAACAAAACTAAATGGGTTTTTGAACGAACTATCTATACCGTGTATTCCAAATGAAAACAGGGAGATATTGGAGTCTAAAATTAGTCAAGAAGAAGTTGGGCTAGCCATTGATAATATGAAATCAGGAAAAAGTGCAGGACTAGATGGTCTTCCAGTTGACCTTTATAAAAAATTTAAGAATAAATTAATAAAACCTTTTTTGGAAATGGTTTTAGAAGCATTTCAAAATAATAATTTACCATCATACATAAATAATGCCTTAATTATACTGCTGCCAAAACCAGGTAAGCCCTCTAATAAATGTGAAAATATGAGACCAATAAGCCTATTAAACGCCGACCTTAAGATAATCTGTAAAATTTTAGCAAGACGAATACAAGAAATTTTACCAAATATTATTAATCGAGATCAGAATGGCTTTATAAAGGGTAGACAAGGCTTCCATAATGTAAGAAGACTATTTAATATTATTTATTTTAATAAAG
Source organism: Pholidichthys leucotaenia (assembly GCA_020510985.1). Classification (NCBI taxonomy): domain Eukaryota; kingdom Metazoa; phylum Chordata; class Actinopteri; order Cichliformes; family Pholidichthyidae; genus Pholidichthys; species Pholidichthys leucotaenia. Next base: position 180,338,264 of record CM035845.1, on the reverse strand, counting down.
AAGCACCGGATACAGCTCTCCTATCACTGGACGCCGAAAAGGCCTTTGATAGAGTTGAATGGCCCTTTCTTTTTGAAGTCCTACAAAGGTTTGGACTTGGAAATAATTTCATAAAATGGGTTCAAATAATATACAATAATGCTACAGCAGAAATCCTAACAAATAACAATATTTCAAAACCAATAAAAATCAATAGAGGATGTCGACAAGGCTGTCCACTTTCACCTTTACTGTTTACTATGGCAATTGAACCTTTAGCGATAGCGATACGTTTACATTCACAAATATATGGAATTAAAGTTGGACCAACAGAACATAAAATCTCCCTGTACGCCGATGACATAATTTTGTTTATGTCGAATCTAAAAAAATCAATTCCAACCTTGTTGAATTTAATAAAGAATTTTGGGGAAATATCAGGATATAAAATAAATAAAACTAAATCTTCAATATTAATGCTAAATGAGACCCAGAGAAATTACCCAGCCCCTGAGGTAAATCAATTCAATGTTGTAAATCAGTTTAAATATTTAGGAATCCAAATTGTGCCTAAGCTAGAATCAGTCGCCAGTGTCAACTATGAAGCCTTAATGTCAGATATCAATGAGTTAACTCAGAGATGGATGTCACTACCAATGTCGATGATCGGGAGAATCAATATACTTAAAAGTAATATTTTACCTAAAATACTTTATTTATTTCAATACATTCCCTTATCACCACCTTTAGATCTATTCTCAAGAATAAAAAAAAAATAAAAAAAAAAAAAGTTAGTGGAATTTATATGGAACAACAGGAGGGCTAGATTACGTTTGTCTTTATTATATTTACCATTTGATCGTGGAGGTCTGAAATGTCCAAATTTTATGTTGTATTATTGGTCGGCACAACTGAGGTCTATGACATATTATTTTTCATCAAATGATCTCCCTCACTGGACTGAAATGGAATCATACAATTTACCTTTACCTCTTCCCATATTCATATACTCAGATTCGGCAAAAAAATTACAAAAACAAGTTAAAAATCCATTTGTAAAGCATATGATCAAAATATGGTGTGAAGCTAAAAACTATTTAAAAGAACCACAGTTATTGTCACAATTTAGTCCAATATGGGGTAATCAATATTTTAAACCAGGGAGAGCGGACGCTGTATTTAAAGTATGGAATTTAAAAGGGATACAAAAGATTCAGGATTTATATTTGCCATGTGCAGATAACATAATGTCTTTTGAAGAGCTGAGGATCAAATTTAATCTCAATAGAACACATTTTTTTAAATATCTTCAACTTAGAAACTTTATTCGATCAAATCAAAATAAAGCTCTCACTCGACCTATTTATTCATCCTTGGAAAAAATGATGATGAAAGATAGTAAAAGAAAGGGTATTATTTCAGAGTTTTATAACTACTGGAAAGAAGATCTGCAAACTGAAATTTCAGAGGAACAATGGGAATTGGCTTGTACAGAAGCTCAAACCAAATCAATAAATGCACGCCTTAAATTGATACATTTCAAATGGTTAATGCGGATGTATGTTACACCGGAGGAGTTAAATAGATATAACAAAAATATACCAGATACATGCACAAAATGCATGGAAAGTAAAGGAACCCTATTTCATTGTTTATGGGAATGTAGATTAATAAGAATGTTTTGGGAAGAGGTGAGGGTAACAATTGAAAAAATAATCTCAAAACAAATCATATTGAATCCTAAACTGTTTTTGTTGGGTCTGTACCCAGAAAAGCATAATTTTAATAAAAGTGAAAGAACATTCATAGACCTCAGTTTGCTTAATGCCAAAAAATGTATTGCACTATTATGGAAAAAGACTCATAGACCAGATGTGACTCAGTGGTTAAGACAGATGTTAACAAACCTTCCATTAGAAAGAATAACATATATACTGAAATCAAAGGAAATTGTGTTTGAGAATATATGGAGACCTTTTATTGATTATGTAAAAAATTTAAACATAACTCTTGAAGAAGAAGGTGAATGATGTGTGTGGACCTTGTAAATTCCAAACTGGTGAACATAATATGTATACTTATGTGTTGGATTGTCTAGACTAAACAGAGGAGCATTGTTGAAGATTTGATTTTGTTGGTGGTTGTTGGTGTTTTTAGTGCATTTTTTTTTTTGTAGTACTTTAGTGTTAGTGTTTGATTGTTTGTATCATGTTTGTTAAAAAAAAAAAAAGGTTCAATAAAGATATTGTGGAAAAAAAAAAAGTGATTTTGAGTGATTAGTTATCCAGTTCTCTGCCATCACACTTCTATTTGTGGATGTGGTTTTTCTTTTAAGTTTAAATACTCTAAATATAGCCCCAATCAGGGGCGCCCCCAGGTGGTGGCCAGAGGTAGCAGGGGTCCCCCGGCCACCACGTGGGCTCCCCTAGTGGCCACCCCTGGTCCCTGCCACTGGACAGTCGAACATAAGTTTATAACTTATGTCATATTTTACATGTAGTAGATGTTTAAGAATAATTGATGTGTGCTGTATATTATTAACAAATATTTACAAAATACAGCAAACTAGGACAGATCAGACAGATTTGGGACAGATTTGCAGCAGAATTTATTTTTGTTCCATAAGAGACTGAATAGTGTGGCTGAGCCTCCTCCAAAATCTATGTAGCAGTTTGACAGTGTAAAAGAAACTGATTTTATTGATCTTAATGTTATCTCTTAATGCTAAACAGAAATTAATATTTTAAGTGATAAATTAAAAACTCTCAAGTTGAAAGATCTGGTTGACTTTAAAACTGCAGTAATAATGTTTAAAGCTAAGAATCTATCACTGCCCGCAAATATCCAAAAGTTGTTCCAAATAAGGGAGAAACAATATCATTTCAGAGGAACATGTATATTTCAAAAACCTTCAGTGAGAACTACCACCAAGCAACACTGTGTTTCAGTGCAAGGAGTCAGATTATGGAACGATTTTGGACCTGAATTAAAATCATGTACAACGCTTGGACAATTTAAACAAAAACTAAAGGAAGAAATACTCCAAACATATATACAAGATGACATGTAAAATCACATAAGGATTGTCATATCCAGTCTGCGTTGTGTTGTTGCATAGTTTGTTTTTTTTTGTCACGTTTTGTCTTAGCTTTGTTCTGAATTGTAATCGCTCTTGTTTTGTTTTTCGTTTGAATTCTTGGATGGAATATGGGTGGGCAATATAAGCTGCGGCTTCAGCCATCACTCATTTCGGATAACTTATGTTGAACTGTATAATCAGAGGAATTATTGTTTAATTTGACCTTGTTGGATTTTTTTCCCCTTTGTTATATTATAATGTTTCTTTTTAATCTTTACTTTTAATCTATCCGAAATAAAGATTCATTCATTCATTCATTCATTCATTCAAAGAATTTGATTGTAGTTGCCAGCAAAGGATCTGTACAAAAATCTATTTCGATAGAAAAAAAAAATCAGAAAATAGATTTGGTCATGAAATATCTGCATGAAGATAGAGGGGAAAATGATGTTTGTACAGGAAATAAAGAAGGCATGTTAAAAACAAATTAGTGATGGTGTGTTTATTAAATTTGAGTGACGAGTTATCTGATTCTCTGTCATCACACTTCTATTTGTGGATGTGGTTCCTCTAAAGTTTAAATATTCTAAACATACCCCGAACATAACCTGAACATAACCTACTCAGGAGCCGATTATGTTCACAGCCTTTGTTACCATAGTTGCAAACATACGCTGACTTTTTGGAACTGAAAACTCAGAGTTACCACAAACTCTGAGTCAACTTACGCAGGTAAGCCACTCAACCTACTTTCTGGAACAGAGCCCAGGGGAAACACAGAAGACAACAATAAACAACAGGGACAAACACAGTGAAACTAAAATGAACATAAAGCGTGGTCCCAGACCATGCCCAGATCATAACAGCATAGTTAATACTTGGCAGTCTAATAAGTGACAGAAGTACTGTATAATTTGTCGCTTATTTTTTTTTGTGTCTACAAAACGGAGGAGTTTTTGACCAAAATTCCTCCCCGCAAGCCGGCTCCGCCATCTACTCTTTTTCATCCGATGGCACACTGGCTCTGGGCCCCGTTCACCACTGTTTTCCGTGATTGTTTGTGCCTACTGAGCTCAGTGCGGCCCGTTTGGTTTTTGTGCAACATGACGCTCACCGCTTGCCTCTCCAACCCCCATACGATGGTCCATTTCGGGTTCTGAAGATGGGCCCTAAGAGTTTTGTGCTAGAGATGGGTGGGTGTAAAGAACGGGTCACGTTAGATAGGCTTAAGCCGGCGCACATTATGACGGCTGAGCCTATAGTTCCAACACAGGTCCCCCGTTGGGGTTGCCCCCCTTCTAAGACCCCGGCTGGGTCTGCACTAGATGAGTTTTCTGGTTTCCAGCCTGCTATGGACTGTGTTTCACCCGCCTGTTGTCCACGAGGATGCTCCGCACGACAGGTTTCTCCGGGGGCTCCGGTTGGAGGATGGCGCAGCCATTAGGGCAGGCTCATCAGACCCCCAGTGAGAGACTGATTTTGGCTACGGGAGTCCCCTTTGGGTGTTCGGGGGGGGGGGGGGCTGTGTGGCAAACTGAAGAGGTACCTCTCACCCAGCGGGATTTGGGGTTGGAGGGCATGGTGTGTTTCCCGGTTTTGGAGTCTGGGAGTGTTCACTGTTAGTTGTTTGGTGGCAGTTGAGAAGTAAAGATAAAAACCCACCTTTGTCTCCTGTGTGCTTCTTCCTCCTCCCACAACATCACCACCGACTGAACACATTAAAAGCTCAATGGCTCAAGCAGATAGAACCTGTACTCTTGATTATGCATCTAACTTGTAGAAATAAACAAACATTGCAGACAATAGACCTTGTGAAGATTTTCATCGTTCGGTCACTCGGTGGCGAGACCAATATTCTCACTGCAAGCATGCAACTTGCAAGGAGAGGATGAAGATGTGAAGATAAGCCTTTATTAGCCCCACAATGGGGAAATTCCAGAAGCAAAAATAATGACCAAGACTTGTCTAAAAACCATCCCGATCAATGAAGCACATATATTTGAAGAAAAGGTCTACCCTTGCTAAAAACATAATTTGGTATTAAAATAAGAAACACTCTGTCTAAAATCTGATGAATAATTTTGGCTGAGTTGTCAATCGCTCAGGGACAACTTTTACACATTTTTTTTTAATTCAGAAAAAAGACAATCACAAAGTGGGTTTCTAAATTTTCTATAATATAAAAGTAAGACAAGACACATCAATAAATACATTTACACATACCAGTTCACAGTGTTGTTATGGTCAAGCCGTGACTCGTCTTCATTTCTCCTTGGTTCAGCCTGGAGGAAGCACACGATGCCCCACGTGTCTCTGCTCTGATCCAGCGGGTCACAAGGGACTGAACGGCTGCCCCAGGGCTCATGTCGCTGGGGCTTGGAGGTGAAGAAGGGATCGCCGGTGGACTCGGACCTCGGTTTGGTGGAAGCTGCATCAGCCGCTGGCAGCGGCAGAACGATGAGGGAGGAGCAGCCGGGCAGGAGGACTGGTGCTAACAACTAACAGGGAGCAGCTGGACGGTGAAAAAAAAAAATCCCGGGAAGGATTAAAGAGGAACTCACCAACCAGCTGTCTTGGACCCGGTTCATACAGGTGCAGTGGGGCAAAAAAAGTATTTAGTCAGCCACCAATTGTGCAAGTTCTCCCACTTAAAAGATGAGAGAGGTCTCCAATTTTCATCATAGGTATACCTCAACTATGAGAGACAAAATGGGGAAAAAAAATCCAGAAAATCACATTGAAGGATTTTTAATGAATTAATTGGTAAATTCCTCGGTAAAATAAGTATTTGGTCAATAACAAAAGTTCATCTCAATACTTTGTTATATAACATTTGTTGGCAATGACAGAGGTCAAACGTTTTCTGTAAGTCTTCACAAGGTTTTCACACACTGTTGCTGGTATTTTGGCCCATTCCTCCATGCAGATCTCCTCTAGAGCAGTGATGTTTTGGGGCTGTCGCTGGGCAACACGGACTTTCAACTCCCTCCAAAGATTTTCTATGGGGTTGAGATCTGGAGACCGGCTAGGCCACTCCAGGACCTTGAAATACTTCTTACGAAGCCACTCCTTCGTTGCCCGGGCGGTGTGTTTGGGATCATTGTCATGCTGAAAGACCCAGCCACGTTTCATCTTCAATGCCCTTGCTGATGGAAGGAGGTTTTCACTCAAAATCTCACGATACATGGCCCCATTCATTCTTTCCTTTACACAGCTCAGTCGTCCTGGTCCCTTTGCAGAAAAACAGCCCCAAAGCATGATGTTTCCACCCCCATGCTTCACAGTAGGTATGGTTTTCTTTCTCCTCCAAACATGACAAGTTGAGTTTTTACAATAAAGTTCTATTTTGGTTTCATCTGACCATATGACATTCTCCCAATCCTCTTCTGGATCATCTAAATGCTCTCTAGCAAACTTCAGACGGGCCTGGACATGTACTGGCTTAAGCAGGTGGACACGTCTGGCACTGCAGGATTTGAGTCCCTGGCGGCGTAGTGTGTTACTGATGGTAGCCTTTGTTACTTTGGTCCCAGCTCTCTGCAGGTCATTCACTAGGTCCCCCCGTGTGGTTCTGGGATTTTTGCTCACCGTTCTCGTGATCATTTTGACCCCACGGGGTGAGATCTTGCGTGCAGCCCCAGATCGAGGGAGATTATCAGTGGTCTTGTATGTCTTCCATTTTCTAATAATTGCTCCCACAGTTGATTTCTTCACACCAAGCTGCTTACCTATTGCAGATTCAGTCTTCCCAGCCTGGTGCAGGTCTACAATTTTGTTTCTGGTGTCCTTTGACAGCTCTCTGGTCTTGGCCATAGTGGAGTTTGGAGTCTGACTGTTTGAGGTTGTGGACAGGTGTCTTTTATACTGATAAAGAGTTCAAACAGGTGCCATTAATACAGGTAATGAGTGGAGGACAGAGGAACCTCTTAAAGAAGAAGTTACAGGTCTGTGAGAGCCAGAAATCTTGCTTGTTTGTAGGTGACCAAATACTTATTTTACCGAGGAATTTACCAATTAATTCATTAAAAATCCTTCAATGCGATTTTCTGGAATTTTTTTTTCTCATTTTGTCTCTCATAGTTGAGGTATACCTATGATGAAAATTGGAGACCTCTCTCATCTTTTAAGTGGGAGAACTTGCACAATTGGTGGCTGACTAAATACTTTTTTCCCCACTGTAAGCTGCAGGGACTGCAGCCACAGTGTTAGTGTTAGGGCAGCACGGTGGTGCAGTGGTTAGCACTGTTGCCTTACAGCTAGAAGGTTCCTTGTTCCAATCCCCAGGCTGGCAGGGGTTGGAACCTTTCTGTATGTAGTTTGCATGTTCTCCCTGTGCTGTGTGGGTTTACTCCGGGGGCTCCGGTTTCCTCCCACAATCCAAAGACATGCATGTTAGGTTAATTGGTTGTTCTAAATTGTCCCTAGATATCTGTTTCCTATAGGCCCTTAGAATAGAGGGTTAGTACTAGTGAAAGTGCTTTGAGTGGTCTTTGTGACTAGAAAGGCGCTATATAAGTGCAGGTTAGTTAGTTAGTTAGTTAGCACTAGCTTGGATTTTGTTGTCGGCTTCAGGGTCAAAATCTCCCAAATCTCCGTTGTCATTATCGCTGTCTGCTAAATCACTCTCTTCACCTTCTCTTCCTCTTTGTTGGTATCTATTATAACGGGATTTGGTACAATATGCAGCGTGATGATGCAGCCAGATGGTGACGTTATCACGCTGGCATATATATGGGAGAGTTTGCCATTACGGGGCTCTCTTGCCCAGACTGACATAACGTTCGGCTCAGGAGACGCACACACACAGGTTCAGAGTAGTTCAAACTGTTTATTAACAGCAGGGGTGTATGGGTGTGTGTCAGCGGAATGTTAATGTATTGGTGGTGGCGTCTGCTTCGGGCACAGAGGCAGGAGACCGTTCAGCCGGCAACCCTATGGGAGAGAACAGACACAGGGTGACAGGCACACACCAATACAGGAGGAGAATAGGCGAGGGAGAGAAGCTTACTTGAGTTTGACAGATGGCAGGCACTACAAGGACGGAACCCCGGGAGACAGTCACCTGCAGGACTCGGTGCAGCAGCGAGGAAGGACGAGGGACGGAGTTGTCCGCCGCCGAGGAATCCACCTGTGCACAGGGGAGCAGACTGGGAGAGGTAAGGAAAGGAATCTTCTTACCACTAGCTTGACGCTGAAGAGAGAGTTGACGCTTCGCATTGGAGGCGATGAAGTCTAACGGCTTCAGGCCGAAGCTCAGGGCGAGGCGGCTTTTATCCCTCGCTGCTGACGAGTAGCAGGTGCGTGAGCAGGTGGCGCCGCTGATGAATGGCGCGGCGTGACAGTACTCCCCCCTCTAGCAGCGCCTCCTGGCGATGGCTTATCCGGGTGCGCTCGGTGGAAGTCCGCGATGAGCGATGGGTCCAACACAAACGACGGGGGCACCCACTGTCGATGCTCGGGCCCATAGGCCTCCCAGTCCACCAAGTATTGCAACCCACGACCCCGGCGCCGGGAGTCCAGGATGGAGGAGGCGGACCAGGCCGGATGGCCACCAATCATCCGGGGCGCGGGTTGCGCTGCAGGAGGAGGGCAAAGGGGGTCAGTGACTGCCAGCTTCACCTTCGACACGTGGAAAGTAGGATGAATGCGGAGGGAGGGGGGAATAGCCACGCGCACAGCCACCGGGTTGATGATCCGGGTGATGGGATAGGGACCCATGAAGCGCTGTGCCAGCTTTCTCCTCTCGCCTTTTAGAGTGACGTCCTGGGTGGAAATGTAAACAAGCTGCCCAACTCTGTACGCCGGGGCAGGTCTTCTACGCCGGTCCGCCACAGTCCTGTTGCGCTCCGCTGTGCGTAATAGCGCATGGCGCGCGGCAGTCCAGGTGGAGCGGAACTGCCTGAGATGGGCCCTAACGGACGGGACAGTTACTTCACTCTCCTGCTCCGGAAACAGCGGGGGGTCGTAACCCAGGGACGCTTTGAAGGGGGACATCCCTGTAGCAGAAGAGCGAGCGGTGTTGTGGGCATATTCAACCCAGGCAAGATGGTTGCTCCAGGACGTGGGTTTGGATCTGGACACACAGCGGAGCGCAGCCTCCAGCTCCTGGTTGGTCCTCTCACACTGCCCGTTGGATTGGGGGTGATGGCCGGAGGAGAGGCTCACCTTGGCTCCGATGGCGTTGCAGAAAGACCTCCAAACCTCGGATGAAAACTGGGGGCCCCGGTCCGAGACCACGTCCACCGGAATCCCGTGCAGCCTGACCACGTGTTGGACGAGGAGGTCCGCCGTCTCCAGGGCAGTAGGGAGGCCTCGCAGGGGGACAAAGTGCACGGCCTTGGAGAAGCGGTCCACGATGGTCAGGATGGTGTCATAGGAGTTGGAGACAGGGAGTCCGGTGACGAAATCCAACGCGATGTGCGACCAGGGCCTGCCAGGGATGGGCAGGGGCTGGAGCAGACCCGCTGGAGGGGCATTTCCCGACTTGCAGGTGGCACAGATTGGGCAAGCCCGGGCGTAGCGGGCTGCATCCCTCCGCAGGCCTGGCCACCAAAAGGACCGTTGGAGGAGATCTATCATCCGGGAGGTGCCAGGGTGACAGGTGAGCTTGGAGGTGTGGAGCCAGTGGATGACCTCTCCTCGGACCGCGGATGGCACGAACAGCCTCCCCTCCGGTCCGCCGCCAGGGTCAGGTTCCACCTCTTGTGCCTTCCGGATCTTGCTCTCGATGTCCCACGAGATGGCTCCCACGACGCACGACCTGGGCAGGATGGAGTGGGGCGCCTCCTCCGACTCCACGGGGGCGAACTGCCTGGAGAGGGCGTCAGGCAGGACATTCCTAGAGCCAGGCCTGAAGGTGATAGAAAATTGGAACCTGGCGAAGAACAGGGACCAGCGCGCCTGGCGGGCGTTCAGGCGCTTGGGAGATCGTAAGTATTCCAAGTTCTTGTGGTCCGTGAGGACCACAAACGGCAGGTTCGCCCCCTCTAACCAGTGGCGCCACTCCTGCAGGGCGAGCTTGATGGCCAAGAGCTCTCTGTCCCCCACATCGTAGTTTCTCTCCGCCGGGGACAAGCGCCGGGAGAAGAAGGCGCATGGTCGTTTGGCGCCATCGTCCGGTGACCGCTGGGACAGCACTGCTCCCACTCCCGTGTCCGAAGCGTCTACCTCTACGATGCACTGCAGCGCGGGGTCGACCTGGCGAAGGACCCGGGAGGAGGAGAATTCCGGCTTCAGCGCCTCAAAGGCGGCAGCGACCTCTTCGGTCCACCGGAACGGGACCTTCGGGGACGTGAGGCGGGTCAGTGGTCCAACGATGGCACTGAAGTTGGGGACAAAGCGGCGGTAGAAATTGGCGAAGCCAACAAATTGCTGCACCTGTTTCCGGGATGCAGGCGTGGGCCATTCCACCACCGCCTTTACCTTCTCTGGGTCGGGGAGCACCTTATCGTGGGCGATGATGAACCCCAGGAAGGACGTACTCCTGGCGTAAAATTCACACTTTTCTGCCTTAACGTACAGACGATTCTCCAGCAGCCTTTGGAGGACCTGCCTCACGTGGACCTGGTGCTCATCCCTGGACTTGGAGAAGATGAGAATATCGTCCAGGTAGACGAACACGAAAAGGCCAATGAAGTCCCGGAGGACGTCATTAATGAGGCGCTGGAAGACTGCAGGAGCGTTGGTCAACCCGAACGGCATCACCAGGTATTCAAAGTGGCCGTTCGGGGTACGGAAGGCCGTTTTCCACTCATCTCCCTCCCGGATCCGGACGAGGTGGTAAGCACTGCGTAGGTCCAGCTTGGTGAACCAGGTCGCCCCCTGGAGGGAGTGGAAAGCAGTGTCCATGAGAGGCAGGGTGTAACGGTCCTTCTCCGTGATATTATTGAGGGCCCGGTAGTCGATACAAGGGCGGAGGGACCCATCCTTCTTTCCCACGAAGAAGAACCCTGCCCCCACGGGTGACGATGATGGGCGGATTATCCCAGCACTTAATGACTCCTTCAGGTAGGCGTTCATCGTCTCCTTCTCCGGCACAGACAGGCTGTAAAGGCGACCAGAAGGTAAGGGAGCCCCCTGGCGGAGGTTGATGGCACAGTCATAGGGCCGATGAGGGGGGAGAGACATAGCTTTCGCTTTGCTGAACACCATACCCAGGTCGTGAAATTCCGGGGGCACCAGAGACAGGTCCGGGGGTGCAGCGTCCGTCGCAGGGGGAGGAGCGGACGGAGAGCAGGCAGCGGACTGAAGGCAGGTGCCCATACAGAACGTACTCCATGCCGATATCCCAGCTGATTTCCAATCCAGGACCGGGTTGTGAAGGCGAAGCCAGGGATACCCCAGGATGACGGGCGACACAGAGTTGGGAAGGACGTAGAAGGTCATCTCCTCCCGGTGATTTCCCGAGATGATGACCGGAACGGGGATGGTTTGGTGTGATACTCTCCCAAGGGAGGCACGGGAGAGATTAACAAGGGAGATGGGATTCTTCAGTGCCTGACAGCGAATGCCCAAACGGGTTGCCAGGCTTTGTGAAATAAAGCTGCCTTCTGCACCCGAATCCACCAGTGCGTGGGTGAGATGCCCAGTGGGATTGTGGCAAAAACGGATGGGCAGCTTCACTTGGGTAAGGGGACTTAACCGATTGACGTCCGCGAGGCCCCCTACAGTGACTCGCGGACCCCGCCGTTTGGCTTATGTGGACAAAGCTCCACCGTGTGTTGATTATCTCCGCAATACATGCAGAGATTCAACTCACGGCGGCGTTGTCTCTCTGCCGGGGAGAGCTTTGTCCAGCCCGTCACCATCGGCTCCGACTCCTCGGAGTGCGATGGCGGCGGCGTCGCCAGGGGGCGAGCTTGGGGCAGGCGCAACGAGGCTCCCCGAGGGCGAGAAGAAGACGACTTCCGCCCAGAGGAGCGCTCACGCAGCCTGTTATCCAAGCTGATGGCGAGAGAAGTTAGCTCAGCTAGCGTCCCAGGGATATCCCGACCAGCCAGTTCATCCCTCAGATCATCATTCAGGCTGCGGAGAAACAGGCCACAGAGGGAGCGTTCGTCCCAGCCCAGTTCCTCCGCCGCTACCCGGTAGTCAACCGCATAGTCCGCTGCCGACCGGCTTCCCTGCTGGAGAGCGAGAAGCCGATCGACTTGGACCGTCTCGGTTCGGGAATGGTCAAAGACCTCCAGGAAGCGTGCCACGAACTGATCATAGGTGAGGGTGGCGTAACTGGGCTTCGCCATTATGGCGTAGGTCCAAGTTAACGCGCGCCCCTCCAGGAGATTCCCTATGTAGCCAATTCGGCTGTGATCCGAGGGGAAGTCTCCGGGCACACGGTGGAATACGGACTCACACTGCATAATGAACCCCCGCGCTCCGCCGAGCTTTCCGCTAAAGCGGGCGGGGGTTGGAATCGGTGTGAGCCGAACCGGTGCCGCAGGAGCCGGCTGGACGGCCGCTGGGACAGCAGGAGCTGCGCCACCCTGGTGAGCCGGGGGGAACGGCTGTTGGGGGTCCAGGCGGTCCAATCGGTTAGTGATGGTAATAAGTTGATTTAAAATCACCTGCTGCTGATAAGCAATTTGATCCACCCGAACCTCGAGAGTGGTAAGCCGGTGCGCGAGCCCGCCGTCTGCCGAGCCGCTCTGCTGAAGCCGTACTGACATAACGTTCGGCTCAGGAGACGCACACACACAGGTTCAGAGTAGTTCAAACTGTTTATTAACAGCAGGGGTGTATGGGTGTGTGTCAGCGGAATGTTAATGTATTGGTGGTGGCGTCTGCTTCGGGCACAGAGGCAGGAGACCGTTCAGCCGGCAACCCTATGGGAGAGAACAGACACAGGGTGACAGGCACACACCAATACAGGAGGAGAATAGGCGAGGGAGAGAAGCTTACTTGAGTTTGACAGATGGCAGGCACTACAAGGACGGAACCCCGGGAGACAGTCACCTGCAGGACTCGGTGCAGCAGCGAGGAAGGACGAGGGACGGAGTTGTCCGCCGCCGAGGAATCCACCTGTGCACAGGGGAGCAGACTGGGAGAGGTAAGGAAAGGAATCTTCTTACCACTAGCTTGACGCTGAAGAGAGAGTTGATGCTTCGCATTGGAGGCGATGAAGTCTAATGACTTCAGGCCGAAGCTCAGGGCGAGGCGGCTTTTATCCCTCGCCGCTGACGAGTAGCAGGTGCGTGAGCAGGTGGCGCCGCTGATGAATGGCGCGGCGTGACACAGACGACTCGGTACAATGCAGTTTATGTGATGCCGTGTACATAGTTCTACAATAAAGCCCAGTTCCAGTGCAGCACCCTCATCCATCTCTTTACTGCCATGTTTGTGGATATAACATTTGGCGATGGAGGATTAACCATGGAGGCGTGCGTAACACCACTGCAGAACTTTCCTTGAGCTCTCAGGGGAACCGCCAGTTCCATGGCCATGTTGGCTGGAGGCATTCAAGACATACAGTATATTACGGTGTTGGACCTGGGAAAGTTGGATAAAGTGAGGACGTGAGCACTGCTTGTCCACAATCTGGGCGTGGAGGGCCTGAGGACTCTCCGCATGCTGGGTGTGACGGACTCATATGAGAAGGTTGTGGAGCTAATAGCTAACCATTTTGCTACACCGGGCAGCGTGACAGTACAACGGATTCGCTTTCGCCAGAGATGGCAGAGAGTCGGTGAGCCAGTGCAGCAGTTCGTTGCTGACCTGAGACAGTTGGCAAGTGTGTGCCGTTTTGGGCCGCTGGAAGACAAAATGGTGCGGGACCAATTGGCCGAACACACATGTAACGCTGGGCTATGAGCTAGGTTGTTAACGGCACCAAATGGCTTGACGCTAGCTAAAGCAGTTGAACTAGCACTCCAATTGGAAGCAGCAGAGGAGTTAGCCACAGAGCTAAATGGGCGTCAAACACAGAGGCTATCCGGACAGTCGATGGTAGCTAATGTGGTGGACACGGAGGACGAAGAGTACATGGCAGAAGAGTACAAGGCGTATGTAGTGAGCCAAAGGTCTGCTCCGAGAGGCCCCATCTGTGGGGGTTGTGGATCCTCGACACACTGGGACTGAGTATGAGTTTGCCTGGCAAGAGGAAAACAGTGTGACGAGTGCGGGCACCTGAACCATTTCGCCAGAGTATGCTGGTCGTCATCACCATGGGCCCCGCCAAGTGAGCCTGTCCGCCCACCAGCAATGACCATTCATTCGGTAAGCTCCAACTTCAGTGGTTATTCATACAGCATGGTTGAATTAGACGAAGTAGCTGTACCGCTCCTGCTTGACACGGCAGCAGTGCGGTCGATGTTAAACTGGGCCACAGTGAAAAAGTTTTTCCCCAACCACAAAATCAAGAAGAACCCAACACCGCTGTATGGATATGGTGGTCACAGACTGTGCAACGTTGGAACAGTGGAAATGACCGTTTGCTGTAAACCCAAAATTGTGTACGACTTCACATTCCAGGTGACAGCGCACGGTGACAACATTATGGGATGTGACCTTTTCTACAGACTGGGCTTTGCTATGAGAGACAGCGCTGGGTTTGAAGGGTCTGGATGTGGCAGTTGGGGCACAGCGGACCTGGATGACGACGCCATGGTAAGGGATGAGGTAATACGGGACAGCACAACAACGCTCCATCCACCCCATGCGCTCAGGAGGAGAGGGAGCCCGTGCCCATCAAGAACGACACCGACGAGGTAATTAGGAATGGTACTGACATCAAAGCATCCACTCCGCGCTCTCAGGAGGAGAGGCACTCGGAGGGGGGCCCAAGCATGCAAAGAGCCCTGAAATGCAACAGTTGTAACCGGGCAAGAACACAATGCATGACACGGCACAGCAGAGCACTTCAGATGGCAGAGAGAAAGAGCTGGACTGTTTCCGTACCCTTGCTCAACAAGCTACGGAGGTTACGACCGAGCTGACGGGTGAAGAGTCTGCTTCAACGAGCGATACCGGAGATGCACCAGGCACCTTCTGTATCCACAATGAGCCTCAACCGATGACGGAGACAACGGGTGAAGAGTCCACAACGAACACGGTGACTATGGAACTGCTGCAGCACGACGGAGATCCCAAGCCGAATGAGCACGCAGAGCCACTGGGAGCACGACAACGCATAGGGTTTGCACTGGCGAGAGACCAGGACGCCAACTGACCAGGCCGCAGCCAACGAAACAACGGGAGCCACTGAGGATCATGGTGGAGCTGAGAACAGTGTGCTTTCAGCTGATGGACGGTTCGGTTCGGCACGCAAACCAACTATGGCATTTCCAGGTGGCTGCTCCAGATGGTGAGGCTTCGCGGGAGTCGGCTACCGCAGTGCGGGACTCAGGCCCCAGGGGTCCAGTGGCTCCAGGGATGTGGCTGCCATGGGCCCGCCACAAAATCCCCCAGGCAGAACTGTTCTCCCCATGGAAGACTGTGAGGAAAAAAAAAGTGACAGTTTAGTTAGGAGTGCGGCTGAAAAAAAAAACCCAAAACACAAGTGGCAGAATACTCCACTTAGCCGTGTTGGGTTCGGTGGCAGTCCACCTATGGACCCTAGTCCAGGTTTTTGTTTGATGTTTTAAAATATAAATGAGTTGATAATGGGGTTTTACTATACCAAATTGGGGAGGGCTTGAATTAGGTGTGTTTTCAATTTTGCAAAGGTGGGGAGAATGTTGTAACGGGATTTGGTACAATATGCGGCATGATGACGCAGCTGTCTGGTGACATCATCACGCTGGCATATATATAGGAGAGTCCGCCATTATGGGGCTCTCTTGCCCAGGTGACTCGGTGCAATGCAGTGTATGTGATGCCGTGTACATAGTTCTACAATAAAACCCAGTGCAGCACCCTCGTCTATCTCTTTACTGCCAGGTTTGTGGACATAACAGTATCCACTTTGAAACTCACATTGAGAATGCTTTCTTCCATTTTCCTCAAAATATGAATGCAGTCTTGTTGTTTTCAGATTGTAACAAGACTAGTAATCGCATTTCAGGCCACATTCCCAGCGATTTTTGGTCATCTGAAACCATCACTTTTGCTGACTTTTTTCTCTTTCCAGATCACAATTTATTCCAAAAAATGGTGATATTTGAGAAAATTATATAATTTCCTGCATAAACATACCAAATTTGTCCTAATTAAAAATCAATAAATTTCCCCTTTAAGCACAGCCTAGGTACAGGCCCATCTAGGATGTGCTTAAAGTCAAGGTCACTGCCCTAGGAGTAACGTTTATTGTGAAATCATAAATGCTCAGATCTCCTGACCTTTGACAATGACCTTGACCACAACTTGGATGGAGACCTACCTGAGGGTCATTGTGAGTGAATTTGGTGAGAATCGAGGTAATTGCCTAGGAGCAGTGATTTTTCTAAAATTATGTAAGTGCCCAGATCTCCTGACCTTTGACCTTGAGCACAACCTGGATGAAGACCCACCTGAGGATCATTGTGAGAGAATTTGGTGAGCATCGGGGCAAATGCTATTCCTGTGAAATGTGGATGGACGGCAGGCACGTCATCGCATTAGCTCCTTTCTGCTTTGCTGGAATGAGCTAAAGACAGAGCAAAACATAAACACATAGACTGAGCATGAAGACTTTATTATATTCATATGAGATGAGGGAAATACAACTCTATATCTTTAACCCAAAAGAGACATTTTGTTCTTAAAATAAAAACAAAACAAAAAAACTAGAGAATCGTGAATCTACAGAGAAGTCCAGGCTGTATTAAGCATACAGTTAGGTCCAGAAATATTTGGACAGTGACACAATCTTCATGATGTGGGCTCTGCATGCCACCACATTGGATTTGAAATGAAACAACTTCAACGGAACTGAAGTGCAGACTTTAAGGTTTAATTCAAGGGATTGAACAAAAATATATGATTAAACATGTAGGAATTGTAGCTATTTTTATACAAACGCTCCTCATTTCAGGGGCTCAAATGTAATTGGACAAATAAACATAACCCTAAGTAAAATGTTACTTTTCAATATTTTGTTGAGAATCCTTTGCAGGCAATGACTGCCTGAAGTCTGGAACCCATGGACATCACCAAACGCTGGGTTTCCTCCTTTGTGATGCTTTGTCAGGCCTTTACTGCAGCTGTCTTCAGTTGTTGCTTGTTTGTGGGTCTTTCTGCCTTAAGTTTTGTCTTGAGCAAGTGAAATGCATGCTCGATTGGATTGAGATCTGGTGACTGACTCGGCCATTGCAGAATATTCCACTTTGTTGCTTTAAAAAAACTCCTGGGTTGCTTTTGCAGTATGTTTTGGATCATTGGTGAAGCGCCGTCCAATCAACTTTGCTGCATTTGGCTGAATCTGAGCAAAAAGTATATCCCTATACACTTCAGAATTCATCCGGCTGCTTCTGTCTTTTGTCACATCCTCAAAAAACACAAGTGACCCAGTGCCATTGGAAGCCATGCATGCCCATGCCATCACACTGCCTCCACCATGTTTTACAGAAGATGTAGTGCTTTGGATCATGAGCTGTTCCAATTCTTCTCCAAACTTTCTTCTTCCCATCATTCTGGTACAGGTTGATCTTAGTCTCATCTGTCCAAAGAATGCTATTCCAGAACTGGGCTGGCTTCTTCAGGTGTTTTTTGGCAAAGTCAATTCTGGCCTTTCTATTTTTGAGGCTGATTCATGGTTTGCACCTTGTGGTGAATCCTTTGTATTTACTCTCATGAAGTCTTCTCTTTATGGTAGACTTAGATACTGATACACCTACTTCCTGGAGAGTGTTCTTCACTTGAGTGGATGTTGTGAAGGGGTTGTTCTTCACCATGGAAAGGATTCTGTGATCATCCACCACTGTTGTCTTCCGTGGACGTCCAGGCCTTTTTGAGTTCCCAAGCTCACCAGTGCACTCTTTTTTTCTCAGAATGTACCAAACTGTTGATTTGGCCACTCCTAACATTTCTGCTATCTCTCTGATGGATTTCTTCTTTTTTTTCAGCCTCAGGATGGTCTGTTTCACCTCCATTGAGAACTCCTTTGACCGCATGTTGTGTGTTCACAGCAACAGCTTCCAAATGCAAACGCCACACCTGGAATCAACTCCAGACCTTTTAACTGCTTAATTGATGACAGGTTAATGAGGGAAGAGCCCATGCAGCCTTGTTATTTATTTTTTTTGCAGCCTTCTGAGTCAACTGTCCAATTACTTTTGGTCCCTTGAAAAAGAGGCAGCTACGTATTAAAGAGCTGTAATTCCTAAACCCAATTTGGATGTGAATACTCTCAAATTACAGCTGAGAGTCTGCACTTTAAGCCCATATTGATTATATAATTGTATCCTGAATATGTTTTCGTAAACAGCTAAAATACCAAAACTTGTGTCACTGTCCAAATATTTTTGGGCCTAACTGTATATACAACAGAAACAATAATTAAAAAAAAATGATTCCACTTAAATAAAACTCATGTTTCCTCTACTTTTTGCTAACCTGGATATCTGCACATAGTGAGGCAATAGGAAAAAAATCTGAAACACAGGTACAAGAAAGTAAAATGCCACGTAAAATATTTAAAGAGCTACACAAAAATACTTTCATAATGTTGCTTTACCACAGAACCTTTTCAACTCTGGTTATAGAAGCACCTTTTGGTCTCAGTGTGAGCTGCAGCTCCATCCATCTCTGCTCAGGACTGTAGGTTGGAGTCCCTTTCAGAAACAAGACTCCCAACAGGCAGCCCTGTTTGTGTGTCCCTGTCTGTGAATTGATTCAAAGAACTACAGCTGAAGCTTGTAAAGCTTACACGCCAAAGCTTGGTGTCTCAGGGTCACTGCAAATTTATCTTAAAAGAAAAGAAAGCTATCAGGAAGATATGTTGTTAAATACCCCCAATGGTGATTGTTGAAGAGCAGGTAAATTCAGCAATAAGACAGTTCCTCACATAAACACTTTGGTGTCTCAGTATTGGACATTAGTGATCACAAAATTCCCCTCACTATACAAACACTGACAACATTTTTAAAAACGGCATACACTTTATTGTGCTGATTACACAATGAAGAGAACTAAAAAAAAAAACATTATACAACACTACATCTGATCACAGATGAGCCTCCTGAAATGCAACAGGAAAACACATGATAACAATAACATCACGAAAGTTTTACCAGATCTAAAACCAGCAGTACAGGATGTTCACGAGAATTAGTATATCAGATATTTACAGAATACTAAAAAAAATGAGGCAAATAAACCAGAGAATAAAAACAAAACCAAAAAAAAAAGGACGAATTGAAGTTGGTGGAACCAACTTTCTCAGTTTGATTTACTTGAAGAATTGAATTATTACAATGCACCATACAGTAAATTTGATATAAGCACACATTATCACTCTATAAATTCAAGAAATCTCTGTGCGTCTGTCTGTGTGTCATGATCATAGGACATCATAGGACAGCCTATGATGTCCTATGATGTCTGCATCATAGGACATCATGCCTGCCTTGATGTCTTTATGACATATAGACCATCCCTCACCTGTTGGTTGCAACATCTGTGATTGATGTCAATGCTGGACGCACTCTCCTGATTCCACGAATCGCACTCACACCATCTGACAACATGTTTCCATTCACCTTGCCACGTAAACAGTTTCCAGTAACACCCTGCTTTGCCATGACTGTGAATAAGTCACAGGGCCAGTCTTTACAGCGTGTTGGTGTTTTCTGCACAACAGATTTCTTCAGCCATGGCCAATTCTATGTTGCCACGAGCAGAGTTGGCAGATCAAGCAGTCTTCGTATTGTATTCTTGCTCAAGATGAAGAAACTAAGCAAAAGCGTCGCTTTCTGAGCGATGTTGCTTTTAAAGAGGTGCTGACACAGAAAAAATGTGTAACCTTGAAGAATGGCAGTCTACACTACAAATGTGTAAAATGCCAAGCAAAGTACCAATTTTCTCTGGGTGCTCTGGTTTCTTGGTTTCTACGGGCATGCACGGGTCTTCCTGAACAGGGTTGAAAGCCACTTTATGCTCAGATCTATTTTCATGATCCTGTGCATAAACTGGAATTATGACGCACCTATTCCTCAACCAGTGGTCTGAACAAAGAAGAGGAAGAAGAAGAAGAAGAAGAAGAAGAAGAAGAAGAAGAAGAAGAAGAAGAAGAAGAAGAACCACCAGATGGAGTGCAATAGAGTGAGGAGAACTGCTGCATGTCAGTAAAGATGCCGTGAACATGAAACGCCACAGGCATGACTGTGAACAACACAGCCGTCTGACACAGAAGGAGACCCTTCAGCAACGGGCATCCAGAAATACTTGCTTATACTTTGTTTCTACAGGCATGGACAGGTATGCACGGGTATGTGCTAGTATTTATAGAAAATTATAACCATACAGTTATTGAGGCTGTACACTCTCTTTTTTCCTTTTCAAATATTTCAACAATTTATCACACTGTATTCTTTTTCTGCGTCTAAAATAAAACACTTAATTGCTGTTAAAATTACAGTACAAATGTATTTTTAAATGTTTTTGAAGTTTGATTTTTCACCTACACATCACATTGGACTACAGGTAAGTTATGTATCAGTCTGTTATTACATTTATTTCAGAATGTTTGTGTAAAAGCTGAAGCTCAGTCACAGTTGTGATGAATTATCCAGTTTATAATACAGTTGAATTATGTGATGTCCACAGGAGGGTTGGGCAGGTGGACAAATAAATTAAGACAAGTCTATCAGCAGCTGTGTGTGGGTGGGGGGGATTATTGGTGAGGCGATGATTCATTATTCATCCAATTCATTATGTATTTGGAGACCTTCGCAGCTCAGTGCTGCAGTGCTGTCACCTCACAGCAAGAAGGTCCAAGGTTCAAACCCGCCAGCTGGGACCTATCTGTGTACGGCATTTGGCTATTCTCCCTGTTTTTGCCAGGGCATGGCAAGAAAGGATTAAGAGAATGGCTGGAGTCCTAGTATTATGCGGTGAACATGAAGTCCAGTAAAGCGAATTGCTAAAGTCTCCAGTTCCTTGTCTTTTAACTTCCAGTATCTTCAATCTGTCCTCGAGCATTTGCCAAGTGGGACATGTTTCTGGGTTTAAACAAGCTGATCATTTTATAACAAATGTTTTATCACTTGTTTGTTGATTTAGAAGCTGTAAGAAAGTCTTAATCTGATCTCCAGTAAGGTTATTAAACTCTGGCCATTTAAAACTAAAATAATGGTGAACAGATGATTTATTTCTTTTATCATATTCTCATCATTTTGAGGAGGCTAGCTGAGCTGTATGTGCAACATGCTTGTACAAATATAGTATCAGCAACTAGTTTTTGTTGACAGTAATCAACAGTTTAAAGTATCAAACCATAAATCATAGCATGTTTACACTTACAGTAAGTACAGCTGTGGCTGAGCGGCTTGTTTGTAGGTAGTTTTTGTGTTTTTAATCTTCTTGACCTTGTAGTCTGCAAGCTGCAATTTGAGTCATTCCAGGGTTAATGAAGGAAAAGTTTTCTGAACATGTCCTGGTCGACGCTGTTGATGAGTGTTCGGTCGGCTCATGACAGCCTGGGCTTCTCGTTGATGAATTCTTTGTCAAAGTTACTGTAGTCCGCCAGGTGATCCTGCAAGAACACAACAGGTGATATACTTAGGTTTTTTTTTTTTACAAAAGATGTTATATTTAAGAAAATAAAAAGTTTCGGTACCATAACATTCTCATTGTTATTTCAAGCTTAATGTCTTTTATACAAAGAGCACAGAATAATTTTGGCTACATTATTTTTTTTTTTAATGGAGTATGAAGGGCTGTGAAATTTACAGACAAGAGCAGGAAGGAGTGCATGCACTCCCCCAACAAAGACCAAGTATATGTGTTGGCTGAATGAAGACAGCGCTACCCTGGATGTGACTAGAGAGACCTGCTGTACCCGATCATGATTAGTGCAGTGAAATAAATGAGTTAGCTAATAAGAATGATCACTTGTGGCAGATGATCATGGAGATCCAAAACCCTGTGGAAATGATACTGTCTCACGCCGAGCCGGCTTGGCTTTTCCCGGCTCGGCCTCGATCTCTTTGTGGGGTTGGCTTTGCTGGGGTTGTGTATTTTGATGTATTCTGGTATGTTTTTCCATGTCTCTAGCCACTGTCTGACCGGCAGCTATTAGTCAGCATTTGTCATCTCCTTTCTCTCACACTGCTGATAGGCTGCCGGCCCAGCCACGCCCCCTCGCTCTCCTTCTGGCTCATCAGCTGTTTCCAGTCCCCGGTAATGATCCGTCTGTGCCTCGCCCAGGTGTTTATTTGTCACGCCAGCGGAATCTGTATTAAAGGAGCTCTTCGCTACACAGACGCCGCTGGATCATTGTATGTGTTGGATGACTGTGCTTCACCATCTAACCGTCACGTCATTGAAGGACTGCTTGCGCTCGCTTGGATAGCTGGACTTTTTGGGACTGCTCCCCTGTGAGTAAACTGCTAACGTTTTCTCTGTGTTGTCTTTATGCTGCGTCAGAAGCGTTCCTTTTCCCGGTTCAATCCCGTTTCGCTTCTGGCAGTGTTTCTCCCTGCAGCACCATCGTTATGCTTAGGCTTAGCCCAGTTTACGTTCCCTGCAGGTGTGTTGAGCAACCCGCTGTTTTCCCTGTTTCCCCGAGCACAGCCATCATATCACTTGTCACTGTAACTGTTCTGTCAACAAATGTGTGTGTGGTGAATCCCTGCATTTAAATCCTCGTCCTTCTTCTCCCCTCGCTGTGTGCTGTAAAGAAGCGCACGGAGAGTTCGTGACAGATACACCTGTGATCTTATTTTAGAACACTACAGGTCTGGATGAAGACAGTCATTTTTAAACCATGACAGCCACTTATTGGATGCACACAAGTAATTTTTGTGGGTTTGAAATTGTCCCTATGGAACTAGCCACTGAGCTAGTAGAGCAATGGACCAGACCGTCAATGACAGATAAGCTCATTCCAGCCTAATGAAACCATCCCGAGGTTATAAAAAGCCTTTGTCTCTATATGCAGTACACACATGTATAGGTTTGGTCTACAGGAAAAGTTGAAATGACACATACTAATAGCTTGTGACCTCTGACCTTGACTTTGAGCACAAACTGGATGCAGTCCCACCTGACGATCATTGTGTGAGTCTGGAGATCATTGGCACAAATGCCAGGAGAGATTCATAAGAAATGTGGATGAAGGGACAGACGAATGACAGGTGCAGTGCCATCAGATTAACTCCTTCCAGCTTCGCTGGAATAAGCTAAAAAGTGAGTGACAGCCAATTTTCAGAATTGTAGCGTATAGAACTGTAACAAAGAGGCACACGACAATTAAAGGCTGACTTTTTAAATTGCTAGATCAACCACCTCTTTTTTCTGTTTGATTTTGATTCTAAGCGGGGAAAGAAAACATTGACAAAATAGTCAATGTTTTTGTGTCACCCAGTATTTGTTTAGCTTCAATTTCTATGACACCAATTCCCCCCTACTGTCTTCTACCATAGCGGTAAACTACCACGGTTTTGTTTTTTTTTGTTTTTACTGTCAGCTTGTGAATGTATCAATAATCCAGCACACTGCTGGTTTTACTGCATATTTTTAACCTCCCTGCTGAACTCACCAAAGTTGGTGTGAAGGGTGGGACCACCTGTCGTTGTTCTAAGGCATTCCAGTCCGTGTCGCTGAAGAAACTGTGCTGTCTGATGTTTCCCTTCACTCCCAACCGCTCCTCAGGCTCCCTCACAAACAACTGAAGTACACACACACACACACACACACACACACACACACGCACGCACGCACGCACACACAGGGGTTACAGGGTGTAGAAAAGAATGAAAGACACTAAAGAACACCCACTTTCACAAGGGGGGTGTTCCATAATAACAATATAGATTGCATTATATAGCGCCTTTCAAACATCCAAAGCGCTTTACAAAGAGTCCATTATTCATTCACTCCACAGACAGACAATGGTAGCGGTAAGCTACTGCTGTAGCCACAGCTGCCCTGGGGCAGACTGACGGAAGCGTGGCTGCCAATCTGTGCCAACGGCCCCTCCGACCACTACTGAACATTTATACACATTCATACCCAGTGTCATGGACACTCATGACATAGTCCACAATGATTCTAACTATATCACCCACAACGGGGTCATGGAAATATCCAACACAGATTCACACATGGCTGCAGAGAATGTCAAAGTTTACTGGTTTCTATTACAGAAAAATTATGACAGTATAGTTATTGACAAATTATTATTCATAGCTATTCATCTCTAAAGACATTTTTATTGGATAAAAATGAGACTGTATGTACACTTGTAAGTTGTTATGTTTGTGAATAATCATGTGTTTTGTGACTGTATAGATGAAATTTTATTCAGTTTTGTTCCTCTCTTTTTTCCTTTCTGGTATTATATATTTGACAAAAATTAGTCTTCTTCCCGGGCTTTCAGAACGAGCAGTCCGCATTTTCACTCCTCTCCTCCTCCCGCCTCCCTGACTGATCCCAGCTTGCTTCGTCTGTGTCTTTGTCTCGCTCCTTCTCGCGGATTCTCATCCAAAACGGAAAAAAATTGAATTCAGGCTTTAAATGCAATTGACACCACCTTCAACAGAAAATCGGGCCCGGGGGAGCCCAAATGTGTGACTCATGGGTTAATTGGAACTCATGTGTCTGTGTGATCAATTGAAGATGCAGAAGACATCTATCTGTTTGGATATGATCACAGGATTTCTACTGTTTGGCTCCGGAGGTTTCCTAGTGTATCGGAAATTAATAAAAGTTGGAAGAGCTGGTCAAAATGCGGATTCCGCGAAGCTCCTTCAACAATTCGGACCAGCGATTTAAGCCTGTGAATTGAATATTTTGTGATGCACAGAATCGCAAGAGAGTGGAAATTACTATGCTCCAAGTGACTGTACTCATCTGGCCTTGATTCGACTGTCCTTGGGAACTCATTCCTCCAGTGCAGAGATTGTGCTGGAAGGTGTTTTGGCTTCTCTTTAACCCAACAAATAACAACAATTGCTGTTGTTCAGCAAACCGGGACTCTTCAAGGACAGCGCTATCATGTGTCTAATACAGAACTTTGCATCTGGCATGCACGAAGAGAGAGAGACTCTGGACATGCTTATCTGTGTTTTGTATACATGAACATAACAACCATCCGTTGCCAGGAGGCGCCCCTTTGTTGTACACCAGCAACTGATACATTCAACACTGCACTCACACTGATTACATGCTGACTACACACACTGGACTCTCTTTGCTTGCTTTGTTTTTGTGTGGATCTGTATTGTCTGCTTGTGCAACTAGAGGGTTTTTTTCTATGTAATCACAATCTCGCTCATTCAATGAGCTTTATTTTGATAAACTATGTTTTTTCTCTCTGCCCAATTGTGTCATCCCTTCCCCTCTTCCCCTCTTTATCCCCCACTGTTTTGATGAGGCACCTTGTATGGCTGCCGTGTCATTGTGAAGCGCTTACATGAGCGCGCCAATGTCAAGTCAAATTCCTCGTATGTTTTTAACATACTTGGCAATAAAGCTTTTCTCATTCTGATTCTGATTTGACAAAAATTATAATAACAATAATATTGGGGTAGCTTCCCTGTATTCACGCAGTCAGGCCCTTAGCTCCATGCGGAGCATAGGTCATCAACCACATTTCTCCAACGCGCTTGACTCTGTGCCTTCCTAGTCACATCTGTCCATGTCATTCCAACTCTCCTCAATTCATCCTCCATGTCGCTCCTCCAGCTGTTTCTTGGCTGCCTTCTTGTTCTTTTACCTTGTGGGTTTCAAGTTAAAACTTGCCTCATGACATTACAGTTATCTTTCCACATTATATGGTCTATCCAGTTCACAACTGATGCATGCTCTCTCCCAATTTTTTTTCTTTTAATTTTCATAGTAGTAATAGAAATTATTTCTCTCTCTATTACAGCACAGTTCATGTTGCGCATGCACATTTTTGACTTCAGAGAAGAAACAAGCTTGTATGGATTCAGACCTTTTTAACAGCAGTTAAAGAACAGTTCATTGCAGCTGTGTGGAGACAAATGCCAACAACGTTTTGTCATCTCATAAATTGTTAAAAGTGCAGTGTGTATCAGTTACTGATATCTAGCGATATCTAGCAGTCAAGATAGAAACACTCTCAAATGCACTCCAGCCACCCCTCCCCTCTGAGACACACTGTGGATGGATGGTGGCTTTCAAGCACCAAAATTCTTCCAGACATAAAATGGCTAATATGTCTTCATCTGTGAGCAGATTCAGTAGATCTCTTTTCCTGCAATGACTCTCTTCTTTTTCTTCTTCTTGCTGCTCCCTTTGGGGGTCGCCATTTCACCCTATCCCTTGTATCCTCTTTTCTCCCACCAACCCTCTCCATGTCCTCCTTCATTACATCCATGAATCTTCTCTGTGGTCTTCCTCTTTTCCTCCTGCCTGGCAGCTCCATCTTCAATATCCTTTGTCCAATATATCTACTATCCCTCCTCTGCACATGTCCAAACCATCTCAGCCTTGCCTCTCTTACTTTGTCTCTAAACTGCTCAACCTGAGCTGTCCCTCTGATATAATCTTTCTAATCCTGTCCTCTAGTCACTTCCAATGAGAATCTTAGCATCTTCAACTCTGCCACCTCCAGCTCTGCCCTGTTATTTTGTTGGGGCCACAGTCTCCAATGACTCCATTGTAGGTGAATATTCAACACAATTTTATTTGGATAGTGACAGAAACAGAGTTTTTAATCATACTGTCACTGTTGGGCAGAAACCTTGTATCTCCAAAAGAAATTATTTTTCAGGAAATTAGAAAAAACTGTATTTTAGTATTAACATGGCTATTAATAACATGGCTTTTCTAATGTTTGTAATTGATTTTGAGATCATCAAAATGCACCGAAAGACATAAAGAGTGACTAACTAACTTTCACTCGACAGCGATGGTGTGTGTTCATTTTTTTTGTCTCAGAGGTTTGTTTTTGTTTACATGCGCACCTGCAGTGGGTATATATTTGCACATATTGGTGTGACGTGTAAAAGTAAGTCAAAACTCATTCCACAACATGATCTGGACCAAATAGATGTAACTGTCCAATCTCAGATGGGGATTTATGTTTTAAAGCCTAGAGACAGACTCCTAAAGGAGGTTGCAGGAGGCTGTCTGAATTTACGTTTTTACCAAGTTACAAAAACAAGATGGCTACCACTCCTTTAAATAACCAATCCTGACACCATGTTTTTTTTTTTTTTTTTTTTTTTTGTCTGTTTTTACTTTACAACTTCATCATTTCTGTTCATTGGATGTTATCTCCTGCATTTTCTATCCTGGTAAAACTGTAACCAGTGATGTGATAATTGATAAGTGAAATGGTTCCCATGGATGTGTCTGACTTTACTGGCACATTGAAACAAATACTGGTCACCCTTTTGCTGCCAAAACAGCCCTGACCTATCAAGGCATGGACTCCACTAGACCCTTAATGTTGTGCTGTGATATCTGGCCCCAAAATGCTAGTAGCAGATCCTTTAAGTCCTGTAAGTTGCAAGGTTGGGCCACCATGGATTCATTTGTCCAGAACATCCCATAGATGCTTGACTGGATTGAGATCTGGGGAATTTGGAGGAGCACAACAACAATTTTGAAGTATGGACTTATTCTCCAAATTTCCCAGATCGAGCAACTGTGGGATGTTCTGAACAAACAAGTTCAATCCATGGTCAGGGGTCAAGGCTGTTTTGGTAGCAAAAGGGGGACCAACACAATATTAGGCAGGTGTTATAATGTTATGGTTGATGTAGTGTACTGTATGTAGTTAGCAATGGGTCAGTGAACAAAAGAAATCAACATCTATCATGTATCGGCTTATCAAAGGTTGTTTCCTTAAAATACTGTCTCCGTTGTTAGAGATCAAATTACCAAAAAAAAAAAAAATAGTTTACACAAATAGCTGACATTTTTTTCCCTTGTTTCACAAGGGCCTGTAGGTCCGGTGTTCTTCATTCCAGAAGTTAGCAGTAATGGAAAACAATGGGACTGTTTTTGTCGCACACACTGATATCATGGCAGGACCAGCAGTGTCCCTGTTACCATGTGAGCCAATAGCTTGGCTTGTTGTGCATTCTTGTTTAATAAAGTTCTTAGTAAAGAAGAGTAAAATGCTCAAATAATATTCTAATAGCACCCAATAATTACAAGCTAAGACTGCTGCTTGAAATGACCAATAGTCCTACTGACATTGTGGATTTTCTGCAGTTTCTGCATTTACTGTAGATGTTAATGGTGGCCAAATCACCTTTGAAACACTTACACACACACACACACACACACACATACCTTAACTAGTATATCCTTAGCAGCTTTGCTAAGGAAGGTGGGGTAAATGGGGTTGTCAGTCCGTATGGATTGGAACAGCTCCTCTTCATCACGGCCGTGGAATGGAGACTGGCCAATTAGCATCTCATACAGTAAAACTCCAAATGACCACCAGTCCACTGAGCTGTTGTACTTCTGTCCCAACAGGATCTGATACACAATCACAGACAAATACTGTATATTGCAGCTTTTAACCTTTCTGAGGTATCTCAACATATTCGCATGACGTGTACTATCAAAACAAGCACAATAACAGATGTAGAGTATTTGGTCACCTCAGGAGCGATGTAGTCTGGGGTCCCACAGAAGGTCGAGGTTCGCAAATCTTCCTGTATGTTCTCCTTACACATGCCAAAGTCTGCTATCTTTATATGACCTTCTGAGTCCAACAGCACATTATCCAGTTTCAGATCTCTGCACAGAAACAGACGTGAAAAACAATAAAGAAAATCATTAAGTCCTTTAAATAAGGATTTTCCTGGCTTTTACCAAACGCCTACCTGTAAATAATTCCCTTAGAGTGCAAGAACTGGAGCCCACAGACGATCTCAGCGGCATAGAAGCTACAAGAAGACACACAGAGGTTTGAGGAAATGAGAATAAATTAAAATAGGTGTGAATAAGAATATTTTGGACCAAGTCAACAACATCAACTTGTAACATAATGACAGTGGGATGACTGAAGAAAGAAAACAGAGCTGGGGCAGGGTATTATTCAGATGAAAAGGAAAAACAAATTCAAAAGCCCAACCCTTTATGATCATTAACAAAAAAAGGATGACATGTGAAGTGATTAATAAAAGCAAAGTTATATGTTTTTGTAGGCAGCTGTACATAGAGATGATTCATCATTGATTAGGTACAGTTGTTGAACTAGTGTCAATGATTCAACATTTCTCTTCAGATATGCAGTTACGTTGATAAGTTTACATACCTTGGCAGAATTTGTAAAATGTGTCCCATTCTTTAAAGGTGATAGAGACATTCTGACCTCCTGGCCAGTAGGTGTCACACTTACTCTTGCATCAACTGGTTGGTAGAGACAAGTGGCATCAACCCAGTCATGCCTTTGGCTGTGACCGGCTGTGGTATCTTTACTGGCCATAGATATGTAAATATTAGACAGAACTTGGTTAGCCACAAGGCTAGTCATGTTTGTTTCATACACATAGCTTATTTTAGTGATGGGCAGGTAAAGCCTCAATGAAGCTCAGAGACATTTGTTCTAATTGTGCCAAAAAAAGATTCAAAGCTTTGAGGTTTCATTTTAACTAAGAACAGTGATATCTAGTGGCCAGTTGAAGCCATAACAATCTCTCAAGAGCACAATTGAAGCACTGACACTGTTCAATCCCATGTCAGCAACAAAAGTTCAGAAGAAGCCTGTGTGGTTGTTTTAATCTGCTGATTATTTTTTTTTTTGTTCATTTATACCAGTGGTTCTAAAACTTTTTTATTCCCCACTTTGGGGATGCAGATGGTTACCAAGCCCACCTGCACACAGGCCTTTCTCTTCCAACTCCACACATACAGTGAATCCAAAAGCACACTAAGCCTCATATTTCCTTTTCTTCGTGGCTTTTTGGTTAATTACCATCAGGAATTTCTCTTTGATGGAGAGAGTTTTAAAAATTAGGTCATGATGTAATTTTATCAGTAATTTTAATTCTAATATGATGAAACACTGATTAGCTTTTATTTTCATTTGCATTTTTCATCTCATGTCAGTGGGCAGCACAACTTTGTTATGGCCCAAGCACTGTGGAGTGATGGCTGTTCTTCGGTCCTGCGAGGGACCAGCCCGTGGTGAGTCCCAAGGAAGGAGGTGGATTGGTTCCTCAGATTGAGCAAATTAGGACACTCAAACAGGAGCAAAAGCACAGTGGCAGTGGTGGCCTAATGGTTAGGGATGTGGACTGGTGAGTGGAGGATTGCGGGTTCGATCCCTGGACCGGCAGGATTAAATCTGGGTGGGACAGATAACATAACAGTGTTTGCCCCACCCTTCTTAACCCCACTGTGGTGCCCTTGAGCAAGGCCCTTAACTGCTCCAGTGGAGCTGCTCAGTGGCCACAGGTTAGTCTGTGGTTCTACTAAGCAGCTTCCTGGTATGAATGTTTAACTGTATGAGTGTGAACAGGGTGCCCTTGAAAAAGAGAGATTGCCTCTCAATGGAGCTACCCTGTATAAATAAAGAATAAAATTAAAATAAATCTGAAATGTCAATGATTTGTTACTAATTCTCGCAATGCTGGTGCTCCAACCACCAGGCCGGTCGGCCGGCCGCTGTGGGGAGACTGTGTGCAGCTGTGCAAAGATGGTGAACACTGTCATGATGTGCAAGATGTTGTGAAAAAATAAATAAAAGGAGACAACAGGCTTGATAAATGCTATTTAATAATGGCGGTCTAATCTGTCAAAATGATGGACAGCCTTCAACTTTTTCCGTCACTGCTATAAATGACAGAGTAAGAAGGGTAAAATGTTGGTTCAGATTCATTTAGAAAGCTTTATTTAAAAACTGGACTAAGTCCATACAAACAACAAAATGTTCTTGGCCGATGAAAGCTTCAAAACATACTGAGTCAATGAAGTGTGAAATGAAGCGGTGATGATGTTTGGACCTTCGGATGTCATCGGTCATGTGACATTGGAGTTCTGATACAAGCTATGACACAATGTTTTGAATAACTCCGCTTTAGGGAGAGTGAGACGAGCCCCGAAGCCTCAGTATCATTTGCCCATCACTAGCTTTCTTATGTGATTACAATAAATACAATGAACAACTGTGTATCCAGTTATCACAATGTCAACCACTATAATTACCTACAGAATATGGTACCTCCATTTGCCATGAAAATGTTAGCCATGTCCCATCTAGGGTAGCATATACATTGTGGGCCATAAGTTTCCATACAGACCAATTTTTTTTTCTTTTTTATGTTTAATCTTATTTTTTTTTTAAATTTTTGAATACCCTAAAAGGATGTGTTTGACGAAAGAGCAACAAATTGAAATAATACTGATGTAATCTTCCAGGCGCTGCTCTGTGGCTGCCCTGCTGCGTGTCATCTGTGGGTATAGTAAAGTTTATGTGGACAAATCGTCGTTTTATGTGTTTGCACCTTGCTTTTATTGTTACACACTGAAGTATAGACATGGGCCCAGCTCTCTGAAGTGTGATTGGAATCGTGGCACTGGTTTTAAGCATGTATTTCATTGAAGGACTGAGCCACGGTGGCATAGCCTCTGCAATTCAGCACAGTAGGGAAACCCTACTGCTGCTACGCTATGACAGAGTACCAGACTACCAAACTGTTGTGGACTCTATACCTAAATGCCTTGGTGTGAGGACAAGGAGACGTAAAATACAGACGAGGAGGAAACGTGGATGCAAGGGCGGCATTCGTCAACGTCTGAGGAAGCTTAGAAACAGATTCTCTCTGCCAACAACACTGCTGATCAATGCGCAGTTCCTGCAGGCAAAAAGCAATGAGCTGTTAGCTAACACTCGCTTCCTTTACAAGTACTGGAATGCTTGTGTTCTGACGGTCACCGAAATGTAGTTGGACAGAAACATTGCATCCAGTGAGGTGGAACCCACGGGCTTCTCCACTTTCAGAATGGAACGGGACCCCCAACATCACCAGGAAGGCTCGCGGAGGTGGAGTCTGTCTACTCATCAGGGATGAATGGTGTCACTCAGTTGTGGTGAGAGAACAGCTGTGTACTCCTGACATCGAGCTGCTCTGTGCCTCGCTCCATCCTTTCTACCTGTCAAGGGAGTTTCCCCAAATTTTCTTCACTGTGGTGTACATTCATCCAAAGGCAAATTTTAATAAGGCATCAATATCACAGAAACTTGAATCACTTTCCCCTGATGCTCCAAAGTTTATTTTAGGAGATGTTAACAACTGTTCAGTTAAAACAGCCACCTACGCATGCACTATCAGTATGTAGACTGTCCCACTAGGAGACACAGGATATTAGATATGTGTTTTGGTACTGTTAACAACACATACTCTGCAGCCCTGCTCCCACCTATAGGAGCTGTATCTCCACCCTACATACAGGAGGCTCCTAGACAGGGAAAAGCTACAGACAAAATTGGTCAGAATGTGAAACAATGACAGCATCACAGCTCTGCAGGGGTGTTTTGATTGTACATCATGGGAAGTCTTTGATAGCCCAGATTTAAACTGCCAGGTTGAAACTGTATCTGATTATATCTCTCTGTGTTGAGTCTGTTATACCCACCAAGACTTTTAAAATCTATCCTAATGATAAGCCTTGGGTGTCAAACAAGCTAAAGAAGCTCCTAGTCCTGAAGAAAAAAGTTTATTTAAATCCGGATGAAACAGCAAGAATGGGAATAGAGAGACAGAAAAAAAGACAAATTCAGGTGGACAAGTAGGTGGGCGGCGCGGTGGAGGAGTGGTTAGCACTATGGCAGCACAGCAACTCACCCTTGGCCTGGGGATCCTGGGTTTGATCCCAGCCCCCAACCAACAGTGATCTGTGTGGAGTTTGCATGTTCTCCCTGTGTCTGCATGGGTTTACTCTGGGATTTCTCCTGTTTCCTTCCACATGCCAAAAACATGCAAGTTAGGTTAATTGGCATCAAACTGGGGATTCTAAATTGTCCTTAGGTATGACTGTGAGAGTGAATGGTTGTCTGTGTTGGCCCTGCGATGGACTGGCCATCTGTCCAGGGTGTACCCTGCCTCTCGCCCAAAAAGATGCTGGGATAGGCTCCAGCCCCCCCGCGACCCGAAAAGGATTAAGCAGAAGAAGATGGATGAATGAATGAATTTATTTTTTTTTTGGACTTATTTTGTACCCGTAGGTAGATTTGTTCTGCAGTCCGGTGACAAGCCACCAGCTGCCAGGTCGCTGCGTGCGCAAGCGCCCCTTAACTCCTAACCTACATGTTTTGGCATGTGGGGGAAACTGGAGAAATCCCGAGTGAATGAATGAAGTATAATTACAAAAACAAAATCGAGGCTACTCTGGACTCTGGTAACCCCAGAAGTGCATGGCAGAGAATCAAATCTATAACAAATGTTCCCTACAAGGGGAGAGGAAAACCTTTTACTCTGCAGGGTGCTGAGGGTGTGGACATGACATATCAGCTTAACACCTTTGTCTGTCGCTTTGAGAGCAGCAACAGTGCAGAAACTGACCCAGTTATGCCCCCCTCTCCTCCACCCACTCTAAAAACATCTGACTCATTAATAGTAAAATTTAATCAGTGTGGGGGTGGCTGTGGTGCCATTGTGGTGTGGCTGACTACTGATCGGCGGGTCAGGGGTTCGATTCCCACTCTGTCTGCATGTCAAAGTGTCCTTGAGCAAGACAATGAACCCCCAGTTCCTCCTGGTGGATCAGACCAGTGCCGGTGCATGGCAGCTCTGCTGCCATCAGCGTGTGAATGTGTGTGTGAATGGGTGGATAACAGGATCTGTAAAGCACTTTGGTCATCTAGAGATGAGTAAAAAGTGCTATATAAGTGAATACCCTTTAATCTTTTTAGAATCTGTAACCCACGAAAAAGCCCAGGCCCCGACAACATCTGTGGGTGAGTCTTAAAACACTGCTGATTTGGCACTTGTTTTTTTACAGAGACGTTTTTAAATCCTCCCTTAAGAATCACAAAGTGCCCACCCTTTGGAAAATGTCCACAATCATACCCATACCCCAAATCTTCAGACCCACAGAGCCCAAAGACTTTCATCCAATCACTCTAACCTCTCTGGTTATGAAGTGTTTTGAGCGTCTGGTGAAGAGACACTTCGTATCTTACACGCAGCACCTTATGGATTCCATGCAGTTTGCCTATAAGGCCTCTAGAGGGGCAGAGGATGCCATCACAACCTTACTACACTTATTGCACACTCACCTTGAGAGACCTAAGGCAAATGCCAAGATTTTATTCATCAATTTTTTTTTTCCACAATATCTTTATTGAACCTTTTTTTTTTTTAACAAACATGATACAAACAATCAAACACTAAACACTAAAGTACTACAAAAAAAAAAAAAAATGCACTAAAAACACCAACAACCACCAACAAAATCAAGTCTTCAACAATGCTCCTCTGTTAGTCTAGACAATCCATACATAGTATACATATATGTTTCACGACAGTTTGGGAATTTACAAGTTCCACACACATCATTCACCTGCTTCTTCAAGAGTTATGTTTAAATTTTTTACATATATCAATAAAAGGTCTCCATATATTCTCAAAACACAATTCCTTTGATTTCAGTATATATGTTATTCTTTCTAATGGAAGGTTTGTTAACATCTGTCTTAACCCTGAGTCACATCTGGTCTATGAGTCTTTTTCCATAATAGTGCAATACATTTTTTGGCATTAAGCAAACTGAGGTCTATGATGTTCTTTTCACTTTTATTAAAATTATGCTTTACTGGGTACAGACCCAACAAAAACAGTTTAGGATTCAATATGATTTGTTTTGAGATTATTTTTCTCTATTGTTACCCTCACCTCTTCCCAAAACATTCTTATTAATCTACATTCCCATAAACAATGAAATAGGGTTCCTTTACTTTCCATGCATTTTGTGCATGTATCTGGTATATTTTTGTTGTATCTATTTAACTCCTCCGGTGTAACATACATCCGCATTAACCATTTGAAATGTATCAATTTAAGGCGTGCATTTATTGATTTGGTTTGAGCTTCTGTACAAGCCAATTCCCATTGTTCCTCTGAAATTTCAATTTGCAGATCTTCTTTCCAGTAGTTTAATCTTTTCAGTGAATTTTCACTTGAAGATAGTGTCAATGAGTTATAAAACTCTGAAATAATACCCTTTCTTTTACTATCTTTCATCATCATTTTTTCCAAGGATGAATAAATAGGTCGAGTGAGAGCTTTATTTTGATTTGATCAAATAAAGTTTCTAAGTTGAAGATATTTAAAAAAATGTGTTCTATTGAGATTAAATTTGATCCTCAGCTCTTCAAAAGACATTATGTTGTCTGCAACATGGCAAATATAAATCCTGAATCTTTTGTATCCCTTTTAAATTCCATACTTTAAATACAGCGTCCGCTCTCCCTGGTTTAAAATATTGATTACCCCATATTGGACTAAATTGTGACAATAACTGTGGTTCTTTTAAATAGTTTTTTAGCTTCACCACCATTTTTGATCATATGCTTTTACAAATGGATTTTTAACTTGTTTTTTGTAATTTTTTTGCCGAATCTGAGTATATGAATATGGAAGAGGTAAAGGTAAATAGGATGATTCCATTTCAGTCCAGTGAGGGAGATCATTTGATGAAAAATAATATGTCATAGACCTCAGTTGTGCCCGACCAATAATACAACATAAAAATTTGGACATTTCAGACCTCCACGATCAAATGGTAAAATAATAAAGACAAACGTAATCTAGCCCTCCTGTTTGTTCCATATAAAATCCATCTAACTTTTTTTTATTCTTGAGAAAGAATCTAAAGGTGGTGGTAAGGGAATGTATTGAAATAAATAAAGTATTTTAGGTAAAATAATTACTTTTAAGTTATTGATTCTCCCCGATCATCGACATTGGTAGTGACATCCATCTCTGAGTTAACTCATTGATATCTGACATTAAGGCTTCATAGTTGACACTGGCGACTGATTCTAGCTTAGGCATAATTTGGATTCCTAATATTTAAACTGATTTACAACATTGAATTGATTTACCTCAGGGGGCTGGGTAATTTCTCTGGGTCTCATTTAGCATTTTATTGAAGATTTAAGTTTTATTTATTTTATATCCTGATATTTCCCCCAAATTCTTTATTAATTCAACAAGGTTGGAATGGATTTTTTTAGATTCGACATAAACAAAATTATATCATCGGCGTACAGGGAGATTTTATGTTCTGTTGGTCCAACTTTAATTCCATATATTTGTGAATGTAAACGTATCGCTATCGCAAAAGGTTCAATTGCCATAGTAAACAGTAAAGGTGAAAGTGGACAGCCTTGTCGACATCCTCTTATTGATTTGTATTGGTTTTGAAATATTGTTATTTGTTAGGTATTTCTGGCTGTAGCATTATTGTATATATTTTGAACCCATTTTAATGAAATTATTTCCAAGTCCAAACCTTTGTAGGACTTCAAAAAGAAAGGGCCATTCAACTCTATCAAAGGCCTTTTCGGCGTCCAATGATAGGAGAGCTGTATCCGGTGCTTCTTTATTAAAAATAAATAATATTAAATAGGTCTTCTTACATTATGGAAGCCTTGTCTACCCTTTATAAAGCCATTCTGATCTCGATTAATAATATTTGGTAAAATTTCTTGTATTCGACTTGCTAAAATTTTACAGATTATCTTAAGGTCGGAGTTTAATAGGCTTATTGTTCTCATATTTTCACATTTATTAGAGGGCTTACCTGGTTTTGGCAGCAGTATAATTAAGGCAGTATTTATGTATGATGGTAACATTACTTATTTTGAAATGCTTCTAAAACCATTTCCAAAAAAGGTTTTATTAATTTATTCTTAAATTTTTTATAAAGGTCAACTGGAAGACCACTGGTCCTGCACTTTTTCCTGATTTCATATTATCAATGGCTAGCCCAACTTCTTCTTGACTATTTTTAGACTCCAATATCTCCCTGTTTTCATTGGAATACACGGTATAGATAGTATTGTTTCAAAAACCCATTTAGTTTTGTTAAATCAGGTTCATTTTTGGTATCATATAATTTTTCATTAGTAATTCTCTAAAGGCTCTATTAATTTCTAAAGGATCTATAACTACCTGTCCATTACTTATAATACTGGTTATTGGTGTTTTAATTTCCAATTGTTTAATCTGCCATGCTAATAATTTTCCTGATTTTTCACCTTGTTCATAAAATATTGTTTCAATCTTAGAAGACTCGAGGCAGCTCTATTCGCTGATTTTTGTCGTATTCAGCTCTCAAAATCAGTAATTCATTCTCCAACCTTGGATCTCTTCCTGCATACACTTTTTCCTGAAGACTTTTTATTTTATGTTCCAATTTAGCTCTCTCCTCTCGAGTCTTCTTAGATTTTGATCCTGTATAACTAATAATATGTCCCCTAATAAAAGCTTTGAAAGCCTCCCACTTTACACATGCTGATGTTTGTGTAGTATTGATGTCAAAGAACTCGTCTATCTGTTTTTCTATATACTTGACAAATTCCTCATCTGAAGCCATTTATGCTGAAATTGCCATCTGCCTGATTCCTTTGTCAATTTTTTATCTACATATATTAGACAACAGGGTGCATGATCAGAGATCACGATGTTATCATAAAAGCAGTTTTGAATCTTGGACCTTAATTCTGTGGAAATCAAAAAATAATCAATACGTGAGAATGTCTTGTAGGTACTGGAATAACAAGAATAGGCTTTAACTTGTGGTTTCATTTCTCTCCATATGTCTAACAATCTCAATTCTTTCATAAAATGATTAATAGTCATCCTACATCCAATGTGCGTACAATCCAGTCCTGTTGATCTATCCACACCTGGATTCAATGTACAATTAAAATCCCCTGCTATTATATGTTGCCCTGTAAGTGATGATAAGATGAGAAATAAATTAGCAAAGGAACTTCTGATCATCTATATTGGGACCATATAAGTTCACAAGATTTATATTTTCTAATAGCAAAGAACCTTGAATGATTACATATCTTCCAAATTTGTCTCCAATTACATTTTTCACTTGAAAAGGAACTGATTTATGTATGAGAGTCATAACTCCCCTGGCTCGGGATGAAAATGAAGAGGTGAATACACTTCCCTGCCATCTACTCCTAATTCTTTTAACATCCTCCTCTATCAGATGAGTTTCTTGTAAAAACACAATTCTTGAACCCATGTCCTTTATTTTATTCATAACTTGTTTAAGTTTTTTTAAATTTTGTAGACCTCTGCAATTCCATGAAGTTAAATTAAGATTAACACTTTGGTCCATGATCAATAGAGAGTTTGGGATTACCTTGCAGTGTAAACATGCTCATACAGAGAAGCAAAAACATGAGTGGTTGAACATTCATCCTACAAACTACACACAAACAAATTTCCCCTTCCCACACTTGTGGCAAACCCCCCAAAATCAAAAGAAAAATTCTGTCTCCCGATATAGCCATCGACCGTTCCACACCCACGGGGAACAGCCTAAGCCACTCCTTCTTCATCCTCCCAATCACCCTAACTCTACTGCTTTTAATGACGTAACATTAACTCTCCTCTGTAGTTTTCCAATTTAACTCCAAAATTTTTAACAACTTTGTACATCATAGTTTTTTTTTTGTTTGTTTGTTTTGTTTTTGTTTTGTTTTTTTAATATATAATACAATCTATA
Source organism: Pholidichthys leucotaenia (assembly GCA_020510985.1). Lineage (NCBI taxonomy): Eukaryota > Metazoa > Chordata > Actinopteri > Cichliformes > Pholidichthyidae > Pholidichthys > Pholidichthys leucotaenia. The sequence goes on along the minus strand of CM035845.1, from coordinate 180,299,446 downwards.
TTTTGTAAACTTACTATTTACTTCAAGTCAGTCAGATGCCTGTGCAAATGCTTAATTATTCTACCTTATATTTTGTTCATGCTTAGCTCCCACCAGTCTCTTCTTCTTCTTTGATCTTCTTGATGAACTCCTGCGCCTCCTCTGGGGTCTTGAAGATGTGGGTTCTGCCCTCATACGTGGTCAGCAGTCTCGCAGGATAGATTACACCATGACGAATCCCAAGGTTGCGCAGCTCCTTACGTACGGGATCAAACTGCTTCCTCAATTGCTGGATTCCTGTGGCCAAATCTGGGTAGAACCGCACCTGCTGGTCCTGGTGTTTAATCTCTCCTTTAGCACGTGCAGCGTTGAAGATCTTCATCCTGTCTCTGTTGCTAAGAAACTTCATAATTAAGGTCCTCGGCGGTCCCTTATCTCTCCGTGGGCCAATACGATGTGCTTTTTCCAGAACCGACTGCTGATTGCAACTCCTCGCTGCCCAGCACCTCCGGAATCCACTTTTCCAGAAAGGAACATACGTCCCGACCTTCTGATTCCTCTGAAGACCCACCAGCCTCAAATTATTCTGTCTTGACCGAGATTCCAAATCCAAAATATTATCTTCCAGAGATTTATTTTTTTTTTCCAAAGTGCGCACCTTTAATTGAAGACGGGTGACGTCATCTTCAGCACTAGCGAGACGGAGCTCCATCTGCGCCGTTCGTTCTACACAGTCACCCAATTCCTTTCTTATTCCTTCCAATGCTGTCATAATCCCATCAAATCTAGAGGAAAAGTCCGCTCTCATTGAACTCATGGCAGCCATCAGCGCATCTGCGCCTCCCCGCGCAGACATCGCACCGTTGCCAGCCTCCTCCGCCATATATGGAGTTTTGTTTGCTGCGTCACAGACCTGAAAGTCCGTTAATTTGGACTGTTTCGGCGGCTCGCTTTTTCCTTTTCCTGGTTTTCCAGCCTTAGGCTTCGCCGACATATCCTCGCCCAAATGCTGGGATACGTTCTGTCCCAAATGAGAGAGTTATTTGCCGATTTTTTTTCTCCAGGAGCAGAGCAGAGCGAGACACGTCCGTCCTACGTGGCAGCCATAACCGGAAGTCCTTATTCATCAATTTTACTCCAGCTTTTAATACAATTCAACCCATATTTTAGCAGATAGATTAGCTACTCAGTTCTCCCTGGATGCTCACTTGATTCTTTGGATTTCTGACTTTTTATACTGTAGAACCCAGCAGGTCAAAGTTGGTGTCTCACTGTCAGACAAGAACACAACCAGTATAGGCTTCCCACAAGGATGTGTTTTATCTCCTCTGTTATTTATTTTATATACAAATTCCTGCACAAGCACTTTTCCAAACAGGCATGTTATTAAATATGCGGACAATACAGCTCTGATGAGTCTGTTACATGATGGGGAGAAAGAACATGGACCAGTTTTAGACTGTTCTTTAAAGTGGTGTGAAAACTCCAAATCTACATCTTAATACCTCCAAATCCAAAGAAATGATGCAGTGCATCCAGAAAGTATTCACAGCACTTCACCTTTTCCACATTTTGTTATGTTACAGCCTTATTCCAAAATGGATTAAATTAATTTTCCCCTCAAAATTCTACACACAATACCTCGTGAGGACAACATGAAAAAAGTTTAGACAATTCCTTTGACCTCATGCTTGGTTTGTGCGCTGACATGTACAGTACTTCTTCTTCTTGTTGGGTAATGGCATATTGCTGCCCTCCACAGTTTATACATCAGGATGGCAGCTGTATCTTAAATTCTCCCATACAATCCGGTTCTGTGCAGAAACTCCAATAGTTTTTTAACTTTACTCCAGCTGTCCAGGTTCATCAAAGTGTGCATGTCAAAGACAGTTTATCCGGCAGATCCCAGGTCTCTCAACAGTTTCCTCCGTTGTCTAGCATATTACTTGCAGTGGATTATGACATGAGACACTGCTTCCATGCGTCCACAGTCACATTTGCCATAAGGGTGTTTTCCTATCAAAGCCAGCCCACTTCTAAGCCCACAGTGCCCAAGCCTCAACCTGGTTAAAACAACTGAACCTTTCCTTTTACAAGTAAAAGTGTGTTTGTTTATCAACTTGTCTCTGTATGTTATAGCAATATCTTCCTCTCCCTTCATTTTCCCATGCTTTTCCCCATTGCTCTTTTATTGATATATTGATGCTTTCCACAATTTCAGGAGGACCGTGCTGCAGAGTAAACTCTATTCCTTCCCTGTGTATTCCACTTTTTGCCAGTCTGTCAGCCCCTTCATTCCCCTCTACTCCCACATGTGCTGGAACCCACATAAAACCCACCTCACACCCAGCTCTGTGAAGTCTGAAGAATGTAAGATATACTTCTGTGAGTAGATCTGGTCTTGCTTTGGATTTAAGTTCTTTGATCGCTAACAAAACTGCTGAAGAATCACTGCATATGACTGAGTGCCTTCTATTCTGTTCTTCCTAACACCAAAGTGCCCATAAAACCGCAACCATTTCTGCTGAGAATACAGACACGTGGTCTGATATTTGCATCCCCTTTTCAATTCTGAGATCAGGAATAAAAACCACAAATGCCACCCTCCCATTCTCTGAGCTCTTTGACCCATCTGTCTCTCTCTGGCATCCTCATCTCGAAGAGACGATGGTTAGCGCGTCAAGGGTTGGAGCAGCGCATGGAATGACTATACAGCCCAATCCTTGAGTGGCAGTCTTTGGAGCAGTTGGCACAGATGAAAATTGATGGTGCACGTGCTGATGCTGAGAGTTCTTTCCTTGCTGCACGCTTCGTTGCCATCTGGACTCTCGTGTTCGCTTCCATCTTGAGAACACCCTCTTTGACACTGTGGCACCAGGTGGCTCGATCTTTGGCAATAACCTCCCAGTTATTGGCGTTGATCTGCGCACACCACATGTCACGTTTGCAGACATCTTTAAAACGCAATAGCGGTCGGCCCACTTGGCAGACGCCCACCCGCAATTCTCCGTAAAGGATTTCTCTCTGCAGACGGTAAGGCTCCATGCGGTGCATGTGGCTGAGCCACCAGAGTCGTCTCTGGCTGAGAAATGCAAGGATGCTTGGCAAGTCAGTGCGCTCAAGGACCTCGGTCTTGGGGACTCTGTCCTGCCACTTGATGTGCATAAGGTGCCGAAGACAGCGGAGATGGATCCCGTTTAACCGCTTCTCCTGCATGGCATAGGCTGTCCAGGACTTGCTGCCATACAGGAGAGTGGACAGGACGCAAGCTTGGTATACGAGTAACTCAGTCTTCAAACTCAGCAGATTGTTGTTCCACACACGCTTGTTGAGTTTGGCCATGACAGCAGCTGCTTTGGCGATTCTGGAGCTGATCTCGGTGTCCAGCGAGAGCGTGTTTGAAACAGTGGACCTTAGGTAGGTGAAGGTGTCCACAACCTCCAGCTGTGTGTTGTCAATGGTAATGACCAGAGAGGAGACAGCATCTTGCGCCATGATGTTGGTTTTCTTAAGGCTGGTCATGAGCCCAAACTCCTTGCAGGCATGGGACAGTTTGTCGACCAGGTGCTGCAGGCCCTCCTCACTGTGCGATGCTAGAGCAGCGTCGTCTGCAAACAGCAGCTCACATATGAGGACCTCGTAGACTTTGGTTTTAGCATGAAGTCTTGCGATGCTGAGGAGTTTTCCATCTGATCTCATACGAATGTAGACACCTTCAGGACAGTCGACGAAGGCGTAGTGGAGGAGCATTGAGAAAAAAATCCCAAAGAGAGTCGGTGCTAGAACGCAACCCTGCTTCATTCCACTGCTGACTGGGAAGGCATCTGAGGTGGCTCCATCAAAGCAAACAGTACTATGCATGTCCATGTGGAAGGAGGAGATGATTGCAAGGAGCTCTGGGGGACAACCAAACTTTCACAGGATCTGGAAGAGCCCGCTTAGACTAACTAAGTCAAAGGCTTTGGTCAGGTCCACGAACGCAAGGAACAATGGCTGCTGCTGCTCTCGACACTTCTCCTGCAGCTGACGGAAGGAGAAGATCATATCCACTGTGGACCTTCCGGCTCTGAAGCCACACTGGGACTCAGGATAGACTCGCGAAGCGAGGCTCTGCAGGCAGAACAGGGTGACCCGGGTGAAGACTTTTGCCAACTATGGTCAGAAGAGAGATGCCGCGGTAATTGTTGCTGTCACTGCGGTTGCCTTTGTTCTTATACAGCGTGACTATGTTGGCATCCCTCATATCTTGGGGAATGTGACCTTGCTCCTAGCAAAGGCAGAGGAGATCATATAGTGGTTGTAAGATGGCTGTTTTCCCGTGTTTCAGAATTTCTGGGGGGATACCGTCTTTCCCTGAAGCCTTGCCACAGGCGAGGCAGTCTATGGCTTTGCTGAGCTCTTCCAGCGTGGGCATTTCGTCAAGCTCCTCCATGACTGGTAGGCCAGGCAAGGCGTCGAGGGCAATGTCTGTCACGATATTCTGGGTCGAGTACAATTCAAGATAATGCTCAACCCAATGCTGGAGCTGCTTGCTCTTGTCGGTGATGGCTATGCCTGTCTTGGCTTTGGGTGGTGCTGTTTTGATGCTTGTGAGGCCGATAGCTGTTTTGATACCCTCATACAGTCCTTTGGCATATCCGCAATTGGCAGCTACCTGGATGTTGATGCGCAAGTTCTGCCAGTACTCATTGGCGCAATGGCGGGCAATCTGCTGTGCCTTGCTCCTTGCTGCTTGAAGGGCATCGCATGTGCCAGGGCAAGGGTTCTGCTTGTGAGCCAGCAGTGCTTCTCTTTTGGCCTCTGTGACTGGCTGCATTTCATCCCAGTGAGCCTCAAACCAGTCAGCATTCTTGTGTTCTTTCTTTCCAAATGCGGTCATGGCTGAGTCGTAGATGGCGTCGCGAAGGTGGTTCCATTTGGCATCCACGTCGCCTGGGGTACTGGACTGGAGGTGAACTTCAAGTTTCCTCTGAAAGCTGTCAGCGAAGGTCTGAACCTTGATCAGATCGGAAATTCCGCAGGTGTTAATGTGGGGGCAACCCTTGGTCTTGGCATGGTGGATCTTCCTTGGCTTCAGTCTGACCTGACTGGTAACAAGGGAATGATCTGTATCACAATCAGCGCTGTGATAGCTTCTCGTGTAAAGAACACTGCTGAGGTCTGCGCTTCTGGTGATGACAAGATCTAGCTGGTGCCAGTGACGGGACCGGGGGTGTCTCCAAGACATTTTCCGCAGCTTTTTACACTTGAAGTAGGAGTTTGTAATGCAGAGGCCGTGATGACAACAGAATTCCAACAGCCTCTGTCCGCTCTTGTTCATCCTGCCTATGCCAAAGTGGCCAAGACAGGATGGCCACACTTGCCAGTCTGCTCCAATGCGAGCGTTGAAGTCGCCTAGCAAAAATAAGCCTTCAGAGCAGGGGATTCTAGATAGCCCTTCCTCTAGAGCCTCGTAGAACTGATCTTTGGTTTCTGGAGTGGATGTGAGGGTCGGGGCATACACAGAAAGGATGTCCACAAAGCCCGACAATGTCTTCATGCGGAGGGCGAGGATTCTTTAAGACCCTCCTGTAGGGGTTTCTGTGGCGGCGATAAGCGAGTTCCTCACTGCAAAACCTACACCATGCTGCCTGGACTCATCCTGGGACAGGCTCTGCCAATAAAAGGTGTAGTCTGATTCTCTAAGAGAGCCGCTGTCGGTCAGGCGGGTTTCCTGAAGGCAGGCAACATTGATGTTAAGTCGTGCCAGTTCTTTATTGATGATGGCGGTCTTGCGAGAGTCATCCATTTGTTGGAGATCAGCGGTCAGTCCGGGGCACATGGTGTGAATGTTCCAGCTTGCAAATCGAAGAGCTGGAGTCTTCGTATGTTTCTCCTTTTGACTGCCTGATGCAGATTGACGCTCGCCTGTCGGGAGAGACCCCTAAGCTCTATGCATCCAGTAGAGCAGGCAAGCCATGGTGGGGCGGCACCTTACTGGCTGGGGGCTGCCCAGCTTGAGGCGGGCGGTAGCTGCCCAATGAAGCTGCGAAGGCTTCTCCCACCGTCGGACGAGACCCCTGGCACTCCTCCCTACGCCAATCGGTTGTAGCTTATAACCGGTAACTGCCTCGTCACCATGTTGTGTCGAAATCTTGCGACGCCGCTGGAGTGGCCTCTCCAGTTTGTGCTAAAAAGCCTGGGTGGGGTAGTATGGAGACACTGGGCTGCCCATACGTCAGTGTCCCCCTCTCGGTGTCACTGGTTGAGTCCAAAGGAAAGGATGAGCCAACACAGTTTGGGACCAGTTCCACTGCAGGAGTTGCCGGAAGTACTGCTGAGCATCTGCCAACCGCCTTACGGCTCCACTCCGGATTTATCCTCGAGGTTTACTCCCGAAGCCTTTCCTGTAATCAGGTATAGCCGCAAGGCAGCGGAGGTTTGGAATTAGAGTTTACCTTCTCCTAGGTAGTTTGCCAGCCAAGGCTAATGGGCACCACCTGCCTGGATTTGAAATCAGAGTGGTCCTTCTCCTAGGTGGACTGACACCCAAGTCTGACGAGCCCCACCTACTCGGAGCAACCTGGTTATAGTGCCAGAGACTTGCTGACACCCTCTCAGAATCAGAATCAGAATCAGAATCAGAATAAACTTTATTGCCAAGCATGTAAAAAAACACACGAGGAACTTGACTTGACATTGGTGCGCATGCGCGCGACACAACGACACGGCAGCCATAAAGGCGCCTCATCAAACAGAGATAAATAAGAAAGGGAGGGGAAGGGAGGGAACGACACAAGGGGGGAGGAGAAAAAAAACTTCGTTATCAAAATACAGCTTATTTTTAAGCAGATTGTGATTACAATGAAAAAAAATCTCTCAATAGCACAGAGCAACAACTCAGAATTCACGAGACACAAGAGAGCAGTGTACAGTATATCTTTAATCAGTTCATGAATCAATGTGTGTGCGGTGTTGAGCAGTGTTGATGATAATAAGAGAGACCCAAGGACCCTTGGCAGAAGATGTTTTGTCTGTCTGGCGCCCAGTCTTATCTGGCGCTGCAGCTGGCTGTCCAAGGCCTTGTGCTCATGATTTTGAAAAAAAAAACACAGTCTGCAGACAGCCAGGAGGAATTTTCATGGGGAATAATAATGCCAAATAGGACTGATCACAGAGAAGACTTGTATTTCTTCTGTAGATTCAGTACATTAATCCTTCATTGCGCAGCTTTGAACTCGTCGTGGAAAGACCTGAGCGAACCCATGATGTAATCCACCTTACGAGACAGTTCTCCAGTAGTCGCTATCAGGGTCTTCTTCAGTTTCTCAATTTGTTGGATGCACCTCGCCTGGCCAGCATTTTGATAGGTTGAATCCATCTTCAGCAATTTGCGGTAAACCAAGACAATTCCCGTCCCAATCAGAATTATTCCAATCACCAAGATTACGAAGATAAACAAATCTTCAATATCTTCGATAGAGAGATTAGAGAGACACAGCATTTTCCAAATACCTGTGTCACATAGATAGCCCACTGGAGCCGTTCCAGCGGGGCAAACAGCTTCCCCCGGAGCACTTTTCCTTGTTGAAAAAATAGTGTCAATTGTGTTCAAAGCCCAGCTTATTAACTCCATAATTTCTTTTCGGCGGTCGCAGTCAGACGCAGACAGACAACAGCAAGCTGGGATCCAGTAGGAGGGGAGGAAACCCTCTGTCATTTAGTGAAAACAGGGTCAGCATGAGAAGCCAGACAGTAGGATTTGGTTAGGAGAGGCTATTGGAGAGACGCTGTGCTATGAGTGGGGTATGTATTTCAGTGGAAATGTAGGTGCTCATTTCTGCATTCCACCCCAGCACATCCTAACCCATTTAGACACCTACACCCATTACACATTAGACACCCTCCCATTCTCTGAGCTCTTTGACCCATCTGTATATATTTGTAAATATTCTCTCCAATAATTACTTAAACAAGTTTGCACCTCCTTCACCATTTCTCCTGATGTCTTCCTCATGCTGTTTTTAAGAATGCTGAGGTCAATTCTGGGTTCTGGGAAGGTCCATGGAGGTACATGTGACCGACAGACTAGAGGGCACATGTTAGCATTAAAAATACTCATTTGCTCTGCTAGTGATTTAACCTTTTCAATAAAATTAGTTCTACTCCTTTTATTTGACCCCATGAACTCCCAGTGCTGTCTCAACATATTTTTAGAAGAGATTTTATCCTTCATTCATTCATTCATCTTCTTCCGCTTAATCCTTTTCGGGTTGCAGGGGGGCTGGAAACTATCCCAGCATCCTGTCCTTTTAAATACATTAAATATTTCAGTCCAAGCTTATACCTTCTTAACTGTAAAGGGATTTCACCCATTTCTATAAGAAGAGCTGGAATGGGAGTGATCCAAAATGCCCCACTACCCACTCTTAGTGCCTTCGCTTGAATTATATCAAGCTTATTAATTACAGATTGTGCAGCTGACCCATAAGCCATACACCCATAGTCAATTGTTGATCTTATCATAGCTCTATATATCATTAACAATGTTTCTTTATCAGCCCCCAGTCAGATCCTGCCAGACACTGAAGCACATTTGTGATCAGAATCAGAATCAGAATGAACTTTATTGCCAAGCATGTTTAACACATACGAGGAATTTGACTTGACATTAGGTGCGCTCATGTTAAGCGCACACTAATGACGCGGCAGCCGACAGGCGCCTAATGCAGTGGGGGTAAAGAGGGAGAGGGGAAGGGGATGACACATTGGGCAGAGAGAAAAAAACATAGTTATCAGAATAGCGCTCGAATGAGCAAGATTATGATCACATAGAAAAAAACCCCTCAATGCACACTTAGCAGACAAGCTACAAACAGATCCACACATTAACAAAGCAGAGAGAGACCAGTGTGTGTATACCAGTCATATGATATCAGTGTGAGTGCAGTGTGAATGTATCAGTTACTGGTGCACAACAAAAATCGTCTCCTAGGCAACGGCTGTCCATGTATTCTAAACATAGATAAACATGTCCACAGAGTTCATCTCTCTTCATGCCAGATGGTAAAATTCCATGTTAGTCACATGAAAACGCTGTCCTTGGAGAGTTCAGACTGTTGTACAACAGCAGTTGTTTGGGTTAAGAGAAGCCAAAACTCCCTTCTGCTTTATCTCTACTCCTGGAGGAATGAGTCTCCCAAGGACGCCGAATCAAGGCCTGATGAGCACAGTCCACTTAGAGCATAAAAATTTCCTCTCTCATGCGATTCTGTGTATCACACATTCACAGGCTTTAAAATCATTCCCTGGAGAGCACCCAGCGACTCCAAGATGTTTTCAACCTACTGATTCAGTTCGCCAATCAGTTCACCATTTGCCGCTATCAGTGCACTCCCCTGCTGGTCGAATTGTTGAAGGAGCTTTGCCGGGTCCGCATTTTGACCAGCTCTTCCAACTTCTTTAATTTCCGATACACCAGGAAACTCCAGAGCCAAACAGTAGAAATCCTGTGATCATAAGCCAAACAGATAGATGTCTTCCACAGTCATCGGTTTGATCCGGGATGATGATGAGTCTGCATGCTGGCGGGAGGTGGAGCAGCTGATCCTCTGGTGCAGCCAGAACCATCTTGAACTTAACCCAGCCAAAACGGTGGAGATGACTGTGGATTTCAGGCGACACCCCCCTTCATTCCCCCCACTCACCATCCTCAACAGCACAGTGGACTCCTTCAAGTTTCTGGGTACCACAATCTCCCGGAACCTGAAGTGGTCCTCCCATATTGACACTGTCCGGAAAAAGGCCCAGCAGAGGTTGTTTTTTCTGCGTCAGCTCAAGAAGTTTGATTTGCCTCAGGAGCTGCTGGTTGTCTTCTACACCGCCATCATCCAATCTGTCCTCTGCTTTTCCATCACTGTCTGGTTTGGATCTGCCACTAAACAGGACAAGACCAGACTGCAGCGGATCATTAAGTCTGCGGAGAGGATCATTGGTACCGACCTACCCTCCATTGAGAACTTATATCGGTCCATAACCAGGAAACGGGCGGGAAACATCTGTGCTGACCCATCACACCCCGGCCACAAACTGTTTGAACTTCTATCTTCTGGTCGTCGTTACAGATCACTGAAGGTCAAAACCACCCGTCACAGGAACAGTTTCTTTCCTCAAGCCATCACTCTGATGAACTCCTAACATTCACCTAGTCCTACCTGTTGCTGTACTCATGACTTTTCATCCATTATTACATTGCACATAACTCTCACACTGCTTTTTACTTCATTCACATTATATCACTGAATCTGAGTCCACATTGAAATACTGTGTGATTGTATATTTTTTCATATATTTCTGCAAAGTGTGGTTAGTCCGAGTAAATAACTGCATATATTCCTGTATATATTTGCATCCTTTTATAGAAACGTGGACAGACTGTAATTTACTGTACATACTCTGGTTGTCATTGAATCCTTATTTAAATCCTTCACCTGAACAACGAGAGCAAGTTTTTAGCCAAAGTCAAATTCCTTGTATGTGTTGTGCATACTTGGCCAATAAAGCTGATTCTGATTCTGATTCTGATCTTCAATCGAATCACACAGACACGAGTTTCCAATTGTCCCATGAGTCTCCCCACATGGGCTCCCCCTGGCCCGATCTTCTTTAAAAGTGGTGTCAATTGCATTTAAAGCCCAGCTCAATTCCATAATTTTCCGTTTGGGTCGAGATGCAGCAGAAGAAGAGCGAGACACAGACAGGACACAGCAAGCTGGGATCAGTAAGGGGAGGAGGAGAAGGGAGAGGAGAAGAAATGTGTCTGCTCTCTCTGAAAGCCGGAAGAAGTTAGAAGGTTTTTTCACACTTTCCACAAATTTTGTCAATATGAATTTTTCATGTTAACCTTTGATCCAGCCACACTCCAAGGAATTTAAAATGCTTAACTCTTTCAATGTCCTCTCCATATAATCGCAAGTGCCATGCAGGTTATTTCTTTTTATGCTCAAATACCATATACTTGGTCTTATCAACTGATATTTTAAAGCCCCATTCATCAGCCCATCCTATTATATTCTCTAGGGCTTTCTGAACCTGGTTGTACACACAAGTTAAGTTCCTGCCTCGTTTCCATATAGCACCATCATCTGCAAATAGGGAAGCCCAAAATTCTTTTCCCACTCTACTAAACATACCATTCATCAGAATATTAAAGAGGACAGTGTTGTGTCCATAATTGATGAAATAAGGAGTAGGGCAGAAGGCGGTTAACAGTGTTTATTATATAACTTACAAACAGGACAACAGTGGACTACAGCGCTCCCTGTCCAGGCGTCAACGGCGAAACAGGACGTGTCCCTCCCAGCCGTGGCCTTTATACCCTGGCTGGCGTCACCACCAGAAAGGTGGGCCGCCAACCCCCTCTATTCCCTGGTAATTCCCAGGCTGCCATCTTACCGCTGTTTTCCATACGTAACATCCCCCCTCCTTTAAAAAAATCAGACATACAGATTGACCCACCCAAATTTATTACCCGACTCACACTCTAACAGGGAAAACAGTATGTACAAAACAAATAAATAACCTATCCATTCACACAACCAAGGCTGGGAGGCTGGGTAGACTACCAGTGCCCCCTACACGGCCAGGTGGATTATTCTGCCGCCTTGTCCCTAGCAGTCCAAACCAAAAATGTAGCTGTGTTACTAAAAATTAATCCCAGAACATTTTATAGAAAACATATACACAGTAAACCCAACAATAAATACCTCTAATAAACAATTTCAACATTCCCCACTGGCGGTCCCCCACCCCACACTCGGGCACATAACAAAATTCACAGTGTTGGGAGACACCATCAGAAATAATTTTCTTATATATCCACTTCACAAATACAATATCAAAATATCACCCTTCTCTCATTATTCTGTGTATATCTAGCACACCAAATTTACCAAACCAGATTCACTCAAGTTAATCATACTTCTTTTTTTTAAAAAATATATACATACTCATTTCAAACAATTATACCAAATTTCTTTTCCCAATGGGCATATCCGGGGCACAGACACAGTAACAGAAAACTATATACACAATGACATGTGGCAACAACAACAACAACAACAAAAACACCAACTAAACAAGTCCACAGTCATTTTACACACCCCGTGGAAAGCCCCCCCCCCCGCCCCCAGGATTGCCATCTCGTGGTTCCCAACCAGAATATCTCTGTTTCCTTGTTTCTGGTGATGAGCTGCGTTGTCTCCTCTTCTCCACCACCCGACGCAGCTCGTTGGGGTGCCTCCACGTCTCGTCTGACAGGCCTAGATAGCCGTCACTCCGGGTCGCTGTCACCTACAGCCACCCCTGGTCATCATACTGCCCATGACGCCTGTGGATCCCCCTCGACCGAGCTTCAACCCTAGGGCTGACCATGTCACCGAAGCCCAGGGGAGCCCTAACAGATCTCCTTGGATCCTCATGTTGTGGGGGGGCTTCCCATTTGGAACTGGTTCGTTTACCAGTCCAGCCTGAAGCCCTTTTCGAAGGCCATCTTCTGGTGGGTTTTAAACACGCACCCGTTGGTTTAGCCCGGGTGCTGTTCAGCGCTGATGTCCTGGTCCTGCCTACCGACCCGGGGGCCCCACCATGCCGCCCAGCTCCCATATCAAGGGTAGCTTGGGCTCTGGCATCGGGTCCATCCTGGGGAGGTGCCCCGTGACATTCCTTCTTGCCGTCTTCTCCCAATCCGGACCAATCGGCGTCCCACACCGCATCTTTGTCCACATCTGGCAGGTGGCGGTTCCACAAATCGCCACCCGACCACTCCTCTCCGGTGTCACTGGCGATGGAGAAGCCCAAACCATAAAACATGTTGCATCCCATAATGTTGGATCCTGTAGCAGTCACCACCACCTGGACATCCACCATGCTCCGCGTCTTGTACACTGCCATTAACACGATGTAACCCAAAATGGCGATCCTACTCCTTCCGTAGCCGTAAAATGGGGCTGCCGTCTTCTGGATGCGGTGCCGGGGAAACAAATTCTTCACTGTTTGTAAATTCAATATTGAAGCCACCGCTCCCATATCCACCAGCATCGATACCTCGACTCTGTCTAGAGATACCGTGCAGTAGATACGGCTGCCCGACTCCGGTGTGACCATATGAATAACAGTGGGAGTCTTCATGGAGGGGCCCCCTCCCTGGACACTTTCCCCACGCTCAAAGTTTTTGCAGGACCACGCTAAGTGGTGCAGCAGGCCACATTTCCCACAGCACTTTCCTTTCGCCGGACACTCTCTGGACTCATACTTGTGTCTAGCGGACCCACAACTGTAACATCTCGGTGTTCCTGGTGTAGACCTTCTGACAACGGAGGTGTATTCTTCATCCTCAACGTCGTCTTCATCCTCAGGGCCCGCTGTCAGCGCCTTTAGTCAAGGCTCATTTAATATGGAGGAGGACTCTCTACCGAGGTCCCTCACTAATACTTCAGCCGCCTCAAACTGCTGAACAATCTCGATAGCAGCAGCCAGAGTCAATTCGCCCGAGTAGGTCAGGAGCCGTGACCGAGCAGCAGGGCAGCAAACATGCTCCGCCAGCTGATCCCGGACCATCTCATCCTGTAGAGCTCCAAATTTGCATTCCGCCGCCAGCTGGTGTAGGTCTGCCACAAACCTCTTCACTGACTCTCCAGTCTGCTTGATGACGTTGTCCGGTGCACAAAAGTATCACGCCATTAGCTCTACCACCTCCTCAAAACTCTCGGCTCCCCCCAATGTTTCAAGGATTCTTTGTCCTTCCATGCCCAAATTATGGACCAATATTGCTCTAGCCCGCAATTTCTTCAACTCACCAGGGTTGAGGGCCACCAGGTAGTTGCTAAACGCCGCATACCACCTAGGCCAAGGCACGGGAGGCTCACCAGGGGCCTCCAGAAACGGCCAAAAACTGGTTGTAGCATGCCCCATAACTGTGTTTTCCTCGTCGCCAAATGTTGTGTCCATAATTGATGAAATAAGGAGTAGGGCAGAAGGCAGTTAACAGTGTTTATTATATAACTTACAAACAGGACAACAGTGGACTACAGCGTTGGCAAAAGAGGACGTGCCCCTCCCAGCCGTGGCCTTTATACCCTGGCTGGCATCACCACCGGAAAGGTGGGCCGCCAACCCCCTCTATTCCCCAGTAATTCCCAGGCCTCCATCTTAGGGCTGTTTTCCATATGTAACAGACAGGGCTAATCACACTTCCTTGCGGAGTTCTATTCTCCGCCTCAAGTTCCTCAGAGAGTTCCCTCCCCACCTGGACCTGAATTGTTCTATTACAAAGGAAATTCTTGATCCAATTAAACATTCTCCCTTCGATTCCAGCATCATGTAGTGCGATCAACAGCCTTTTCTTCCATAGCATATCATATGCCTTCTCAATATCCAGAAACACTGCCACTACTGCCTCTCTACTGGCAATTGCATTCCTGATATCAGCGTCTAAATTTAGGACAGCATCCATAGTAGAGCATCCCTGCCTAAATCCACTTTGATAGTCCACAAAGAACCCGCTTTTCTCAAGCTTCCACACTAGCCTTTCTGTTATCATTCGCTCCATTATTTTACATAGTACCGAGGTCACAGCAATAGGTCTATAGGAGCTTGGGCTGCTGGCCACGTTCCCAGGTTTCAAAATTGGAACTATTATAGCATGCTTCCACTCCTTAGGAAGACACCCACTTTCCCACACACTGTTAAGCAGGGCCAATACCTCGTCTAGCAATAATACCCCAGCCTGTTTAAATAATTGGTAGCTCAGCCCATCTCTTCCTGGAGATGTGTCCTTTCCCCTATCTAGAGCTCTTTTGAGTTCATTTAAAGTGTACATTGCATTAACAATGTCAGAATTCTCACTACTTGCTTGCAATTTGTACTGCTGCTTTTCTACAGTCTTTGCTCTTCTTCTTCTGCTTTCCTCACTTACATTACTTTGGTTGCGCACCTTTTGAAATTGTTTAATCAATACCTTTGATTTTTCTTTACTATTTACTGCCTCAAACCCATTATACTGAAGAACAGGGATTACTGTCTGCCTAAAGGCTCCTGTCATTCTATGAACTAAACTCCAGACTTTTTTAACAGCAGTATCTGGCTGCAATTTTTCACAGAAATTTCTCTAGTTTTGCTTTTTTGCTTCTTTGATTACTCTCCTCGCTTTAGCTCTCAGTCTTTTAAAATCAATTGCTAAGCTTTCAGTTGGGTGCCTCTTTAACCTGCTATACGCTCTGTTCCTGACTTTAATTGCCAGGCTACATTCTTCATTCCACCAAGGGACCATAGTTCCTCCCTTAGGAATCTTTTTCCTAGGGATAACCTCTGATGCAGCAGACTAAATCACTTTAGTTAGAGAATCACTCCACTCATCCACTCCTTTCTCACTCTGTATATCTGCTACCTTCAGATTTACTTTTTGCTTATACTCTACCCAGTTTGCTCTTTTATAGTTTAGCCTCGGGGGGTGGGGGGGGGTTGGATCCTCAATAAGAGTTCTGCCAAATTTGGCAATTATTGGCACATGATCACTGCCCAATAGGTTCCAATCCATTATCTTCCATGTGCCAATAGCTGCCAACTCAGCCGATGCAATTGTAATAACAACTGAGGATGCCATTCCCCGGCCTGTTCTAAACCAAGTAGGCTGCCCATCATTTAGCACAACCAAATTATATTTATCAATGAAATCCTCTACAATCTTACCATTTCTATCCCTTTTCGTGCTTCCCCGTAACTCATTATGCGTACCGAAGTCCCCAAGCCAAACTACTGGAAGACTAACTTTATCCATAACTTCCTTGAAATGACTTTCTTCTAAATTGATGCATGGATTATATACATTTACAATTGACACTTTCCCTCAGTTAGTCCACACTTCTATTGTTATGCTCTCTATCATACTTTTAATTTCCCTTCTCCTGTACTGAATCCCATCTCTAATAAATGTTGCACATCCGCCTCCTGAGCTGTTCTCTGTATCTTTCCTCTCACACTTATATCCCGGTACTACAAAATCTAGGTGTGGTCAACCAAGTCTCTTCAATACAAATTACATCCGGTTTCTCCTCAAGCTCCTTCAAAAAGTGTTTAAGTTCTTGTCCGTTTGCCATCAGACTCCAATCCCATTGCATAATACAAAACATTATGCCAAGGAAGCTAATCATCGCCATTTTCACTATCCCTACTGGCCATTTCATATTCCTCACCCTCACAGTTGCTACAGTCTAATTCCTGGTACTGACTTCCTCCTGACCCTTGGCCTCCACCCCTCTTAGGGTAGGTAAATTGCCAAACTTCTTCTGGATCTATTCCTTTGAAGTCCAACAGCCTTTCAGCAGCAGAAGTGATTTCACGTACTACATCTGATTTTTTATTTGCCACCAGTTTTACTCTCCACATTGCTTCCACCATAAATGCTAATAGCACTTTCCTGTTCACAATAACAGCATCATCATTTCCTGGTATGCTATTCACCCTTATTGGTTCTCTGCACAATGACTCGCCGTGCTGTTGCCTGATTCCCTGCACTCCTTCCATCTGTTTAACTGCTTCTGCATATGAGATTTTGTTTTCTCTCTTGATTCTTTCAGCATTCTTTGCCTTAATACTGAGCACATCCTTTGAATGAGGCTGGATGGTCACCTCCACAGTTACAACATTTCATTGGCCCTTTGCATTCCTTCCCATCATGATCTTTACCCCACCGTCTGTACCTCCGACCACCTCCACATACTGCAGCCACATGACCATACTTTTGACATTTAAAGCACCTCAGTGGGGGCCTTTCATATTCTTTTACATTGTAACTGACGTACCCCAGCATTACTCTCCTTGGCAGTTTATCTTTAAAGGTAATAAGGACAGGAGCAGAGCCGCCACTCCTCTCACCCCTTCCCATGCGCCTGACTGCAACAACTTCACCCCCTTTCAGACAGGTCAGCAGCTCTTGGTCAGTTACTTCAGGTGACACATTATAAATAACTCCCTTAACCTCTGAAGTGGCACGCCGTTTAAATGTTTCAACTCTTTTTCCTAACTAACTTTTAATCTTGAGTGCTTTAGTGTGTTGATTAGATAATTTACACATTACAAACATCATCCCACTTTTCAAAATTGTAACATGCATGACATCTCTGATTTTTTTTAATTTCTTTTGCCAATTTTAAGGGATTCACAGAAGAAAACCCAGAACCTTCCTTCACTTTTATATAAACTTTGTAACTAACCTCCTTTTTCTTCCTCCTTCCTTCCCATTTTATCCTGAGCTCCACTATCCGAGTCACTATCCTGAGACCCATCCTCCCGTTTCTTCTTCTTTGGCCCGCTTTTACCCACCACTTGCCACCCACCCCCATCCCACTCACCACCCGCCTGCATGGGCTGACTCTGATATTCCCCAAAACAAGGCAAATTTCTCCAGAAAGGCTTTTTTCCTTTTATCTTCTTCAGCGAAAATTTGTACTTGCCACCGACCTCTCTTCCGGAAGCACCAACCAACTCCAGGAACCCAACTCCCAGCATCTGTTTTTCCAGATGTGGTGTCTCTGGATGAACATGCTGTTCACTCTGACATGTACTGTCAACTGTGAGACCTTATATATACAGGTGTGTGCCTTTCCAAATCATGTCCAATCAACTGAATTTACCACAGGTCGATGCCAATTAAGCTGTAGAAACATCTCAAGGATGATCAGTTGAAACAGGATGCACCTGAGCTCAAGTTTGAGCTTCATGGCAAAGGCTGTGAATACTTATGTACATGTGATTTCTTAGTTTTTTATTTTTAATAAATTTGCAAAAATCTCAAAAAAACATTTTTCATGTTGTCATTATGAGGTATTGTGTGTAGCATTTGGAGGGAAAAGTGAAGCGATGACAATACTTTCCGGATGTACTGTAATTGATTTTAAAAAACAACAAAACTCCCTCTCAAACTGCATTAACGGTGAGGAAATACAAACGGTCTTGGAGTATAAGTACCTGGGCATCACACTGGACCACAAACTAAAATGGGACATCTGGACTGATCTCATGAGTACTAAGGCTCATCAGAGACTGTACTTTTTAAAGAAACTGTTGTCTTTTAATGTTAGCAACAATTTGCTTAGGATTTTTTATTGTGCTTTTATTGAGTGTTTTAACCTTTGAACTTATCTGCTGGTTTGGCAATGTTATGGAGGCATAGAAAAAAACTCTCTGAAAGACAATCTCGATCACCAGTGGGATAAGTGGACGTCATCTTCGCAGCCTGGAGACCCTGTACAGGGAAAGAACTATGAAAAAGGCCCATGGCATCATGGGTGATTGGAGGCACCCACTGGCTTCATCTTTTGAATTGCTGCCTTCTGGACGTCGGTATCAACACCCTCCTTTTACAAAAAAGTTCTCTTTTTTCCTTCGCACCCCAGGCTATTAAGTTTTTAAATACCTAACGTCTGCTGTGAGGTGCGTGTACTGCACTGTGTGTTTTTTCGTGTATGCTGTTGCTGTTTGTGTGTATGTTGTTTTCGTGATGCTGCAGCACAATTTCCCCATGGGGACAATGACTGATTGATTGATAGCTGGGTCAGGAAGCAGTCACATAGTTACAATGGAATTTAACAGAAAACATGGAACGAACATCACACACGGCATTGTGGCAAAACTTATTACAAAGTACAAAGCTTTCAAAAACAATGGAAATCATGTAGAGCACATTATATAAATAAAAATGTTTTTTTCATAAAAATATGTTTATTTTTCCTATGTAAGGAAACTTATGGCCCACCCTGTAGTATCTATGTTACCGGCCACTGAAGCGTAGACTGGATTCTCAACATCTAACTCCTCAGATGTATTGATTATTTAGGACCCGTAAAAATTATAAAGATATTTTTTTCATCAATATTTTTTTTTGAAGGATACAAAGATTTAAATTCTGCACCTTCCATGCTGCACAAATACACAGATGTGGTTTTCCAGCACTCATACTTGGTATATTAAATGTTCTGTATTTTGAATGGATACTTACGTGGCTCTGTGCAAGTCAAACTTGTGGCAGTTTTGGATGTGGAACATAAGATCGCCCCCATTCAGAAACTCCATAACAAAGAACAGGTTTTCCTGGAAGAACAAACATAACGACTATGGCTGACTGGGGAGAGTTGTAGTAAATAAATGTCTGCTGACGTGTACTGACGTGACATTAATCACCTTAGTCTGGAAGGTGCAGTAAAGATGTGTGAGGAAAGGGTTTTCCCAGGCTAAAGACAAAACCCTCCTCTCCACCATGGTGCATTCAACATCGTCGTCCATGAGGACCACATCTTTCTTCAGTGCCTTCACGGCAAAAAACTGCCCACTCTGTTTCAACTCTGCCAAAAACACCTGTGGGAGGGAAGGATGACAAATAAACACCCCAAAAAATGCTGCATTTAGACACCTCACATATAACATCCTCACTGCTGATGCTATGGCATTACACTGGTATAGCACCTACTTTTTGTTGTCATGACAACAATAAGTAGGTGGATTTCAGTGGAAACTGACTGCAGAAACCCATGAGACCACAAGTCAAGATAGTGTGAAACCTATGCTGATGAGAAAGATCAGAGTGTTGCAGCAACTGAAATCATATAGCTCAAAGATATTCCATTAGGGGTACTGCAATATTCTTCTAAACTGCTCTCTTTTTATTGATTAAAAATGCATCCAACTGGCATTTCAAAAATACCAAAACTTTACAATTACAAGCATTGCTTTTTACAGTGTTAATGCAAGCTTGATTTTACTAAACATTTTTTGTGGTCAGGATCGATGAGAGCAGATCCTTTGATTGATTGAATGATACTATTTAATTTCGAACAAGACAACATAAAAACAAGAATAAAACAAAAAATTTAAATGCAGTCCAAAAAGGAACAGAAATGAAACCAAAAGCTTATCTTGTCCTGTCCCATCATTAACTAATTAATATACCTACAGTGGGGAAAAAAAAGTATTTAGTCAGCCACCAATTGTGCAAGTTCTCCCACTTAAAAGATGAGAGAGGTCTCCAATTTTCATCATAGGTATACCTCAACTATGAGAGACAAAATGAGAAAAAAAAATCCAGAAAATCACATTGAAGGATTTTTAATGAATTTATTGGTAAATTCCTCAGTAAAATAAGTATTTGGTCAATAACAAAAGTTCATCTCAATACTTTGTTATATACCCTTACTTGGCAATGGCAGAGGTCAAACGTTTTCTGTAAGTCTTCACAAGGTTTTCACACACTGTTGCTGGTATTTTGGCCCATTCCTCCATGCAGATCTCCTCTAGAGCAGTAATGTTTTGGGGCTGTCGCTGGGCAACACAGACTTTCAACTCCCTTCAAAGATTTTCTATGGGGTTGAGATCTGGAGACTGGCTAGGCCACTCCAGGACCTTGAAATGCTTCTTACGAAGCCACTCCTTCGTTGCCCGGGCGGTGTGTTTGGAATCATTGTCATGCTGAAAGATCCAGCCACGTTTCATCTTCAATGCCCTTGCTGATGGAAGGAGGTTTTCTCTCAAAATCTCACGATACATGGCCCCATTCATTCTTTCCTTTACACGGATCAGTCGTCCTGGTCCCTTTGCAGAAAAACAGCCCCAAAGCATGATGTTTCCACCCCCATGCTTCACAGTAGGTATGGTGTTCTTTCTCCTCCAAACACGACAAGTTGAGTTTTTACAATAAAGTTCTATTTTGGTTTCATCTGACCATATGACATTCTCCCAATCCTCTTCTGGATCATCCAAATGCTCTCTAGCAAACTTCAGACGGGCCTGGACATGTACTGGCTTAAGCAGGGGGACACGTCTGGCACTGCAGTATTTGAGTCCCTGGCGGCGTAGTGTGTTACTGATGGTAGCCTTTGTTACTTTGGTCCCAGCTCTCTGCAGGTCATTCACTAGGTCCCCCCATGTGGTTCTGGGATTTTTGCTCACCGTTCTCGTGATCATTTTGACCTCACGGGGTGAGATCTTGCGTGGAGCCCCAGATCGAGGGAGATTATCAGTGGTCTTGTATGTCTTCTATTTTCTAATAATTGCTCCCACAGTTGATTTCTTCACACCAAGCTGCTTACCTATTGCAGATTCAGTCTTCCCAGCCTGGTGCAGGTCTACAATTTTGTTTCTGGTGTCCTTTGACAGCTCTTTGGTCTTGGCCATAGTGGAGTTTGGAGTCTGACTGTTTGAGGTTGTGGACAGGTGTCTTTTATACTGATAATGAGTTCAAACAGGTGCCATTAATACAGGTAACGAGTGGAGGACAGAGGAGCCTCTTAAAGAAGAAGTTACAGGTCTGTGAGAGCCAGAAATCTTGCTTGTTTGTAGGTGACCAAATACTTATTTTACCAAGGAAATTACCAATTAATTCATTAAAAATCCTTCAATGTGATTTTCTGGATTTTTTTTTCTCATTTTGTCTCTCATAGTTGAGGTATACCTATGATGAAAATTGAAGACCTCTCTCATCTTTTTAGTGGGAGAACTTGCACAATTGGTGGCTGACTAAATACTTTTTTGCCCCACTGTATATACCTACTTACTCACATACATATACATACATTGCCATAGCAACAAATTGAAACTTAATGAGCAAGGATGTGAATAAACAAATCTCTACACACATTTCAAACTCTTCTTAAAATAATAGAAATCCAAAAATGAAAACACAAAGAGTAAACAACTTCTCACTAATCATACAATCCACGAGTGACTTTCATAGACTTTCACACAACCAACCCTAGTGTTTAACAGAACCAAACTCAAAATGTTTGGACACTGTTTTAACTCCATATTTAATCCATTTCATAATTTAACCCCACAGATCAAAACACAGAAGCTTCTCCTAGTTGTTCATACACCCACCATCTTCAAAAGTAACTCCCCCTTAAATGATTACCCTTTTGTCTTTCAACAAACATGTTTTGGATGTTAACTGGCTGCAAATTTTTCCTTTCTTTGTACATTATTATGGCAGTTTTATATTCCACCAGCTCAAAGAATTTCAAACTTTTAGACTGTAAAAAAACATTTGTGTGACTGCGGAAACCAGCACCATGAATGATTCTTATTGCTCTGTTTTTGTAAAATAACAAGTGGCTGTAATGAACTTTTATATGCAGTATTTCCCCAAACTTCTGCACAGCAATTTAAATATGGTAAAATCAGTGAACAATACAAAGTATGGAGTGATTTCTGATCCAGTATGTGCTTTGTTCTGCTCATGACTGAAATACTTCTAGACAGTTTAGCTTGTATGTATTTAATATGGTTTCCAGCAAAAGTTTTTCATCTTTAATCACCTCTAGAAATTTATTGTCTTGAACTCTTTCAATATTGATGTTATCTATCTGTATTTTTGCTTGAATATTTGCCATACCATTTCCAAATAACATGAACTTTGTTTTGCTTAAATATAATGATAATTTATTTTTATTAAACTATTCTTTTATTTTACTGAATTTGGTAGTGATTATTTTCAAAAGTTGCTGTAGATCCTCACCAGTACCCAGAACAGATGTGTCATCTGCAAACATCACAATCTTCAACAGTTCAGAAACATTACAAATTACACTGTAATTAATTTCACAGTTTGGGATCAATAAAGTACATCTATCTATCTATCTGTCTGTCTGTCTGTCTGTCTGTCTGTCTGTCTATCTGTCTATTACACAGGGTTACAAATATAATTTTTTTGTAAGTTGTCTGTGCTTTTTCAACTGATTTAAGACAATTTTGCACTGCTGAATCCGAAAATGACCCATTTCTCTCGATCAGGTGCCAAGTAAAAACCTGTACTTACTTAGTACTTACTTACTTAGTACTGTGCATGCACTTACCTTTATATAAAGGTAAGTACATGTAAATTGAATGTTGCATCATCATTGTTCAAAATTCAGAGAATTTCAAGAAATAAAAAAGAATTTTGCATCATGTAAAGCGAAAATACCCGTACATGTAAACAAAAACGTATAAAACAACATGTGGCCATAATTCAAAAAGCTGATCTGATAGAGCAAAACCAATGTGATTTTTGGATTCAGCACGTCAAAATTGTCCTAAATCAGCTAAAAAAACTTAGACAATAAATTTGATGTTGACCAGTGTTATCATTAATATATAAAAAAAAAAATTTTGGTCCCAACACTGACCCCTGGGGGACACCACAAACAACGTCCAAACTCTCAGATTTATATTGTTTCATCATTACAAATTGTTGCCTGTTTTTTAAACAGTTTCTGACTATTCACAAACTATTTACTACTCATGTGTACAATACTCATGCATACCTTTCCAAAGCTGCCTTTCCCAAGCATCTTCTGCAGGGTGAAGTCGTCAATGGTGAATTTGGTTTGGTGGTCCTTTTTTGGAATGGCGTACAGAGGCTCCTCTGGTAATGTGTCAGTGACAGGGGTGCTTACATCGATTGGCCCCTCCCATGAAACACCCTGTAAATCTACAGAAAAAAGGTGTACTAAGTAAAAAGTAGTGCTACCTTATGATATTAATCATTCAAGTATAAAAAAAATAAAAAAAAAATACTTGCATAAAAAAGCATCTCCTAAAAAAGTTGCTTGAATGCCCTTTTGAGTTTTTCTCTAAAACTGTGAATTTTTCTAATACATTTGCTGCATTTTCCATGCACATTTGTTTTTTTTTTTTAGATAAATTGTCCATTTTCCTTTTAATTCAAATCATTTTCATCTTACATCTCTTCTTAACTATAAAACCCCCTCACACTGCGCTAGGTCTCAAAATTAGATCATCCCCAAAAATCACTGTGTCAAAATCAGTAACTTATCATGCATACCGTTATTTATGAACAAAATGTTTTTATTTCTTTCTATTTGTGGATTCATGCAAGTAGCCTAATTGGAAATACATTTAGGTCCATACATATTTGGACACTGAAACAAGTTTTGTTATTTTAGCTGTTTCCCAAAACATATTCAAGATACAGTTATATAATCAATATGGGCTTAAAGTGCAGACTCTCAGCTTTAATTTGCGGGTATTCACATCCAAATTGGAGTTAAAGTTTATGAACGACAACCATTTTTATACAAAATCTCATTTCAGTCAAAAGTAATTAGACAATTGCTTAAAAAGCTATTTCATGGGCTGCATGGGCTGGTCCCTCATTAATCCATCATCAATCTAGCAGGTAAAAGGTCTGCAGTTGAGTCCAATTCAAATTCCAGACTTCAGGCAGTCATTGCCTGCAAAGGATTCTCAACAAAGTATTAAAAATAAACATTTTATTTATGGAAATGTTAATTTGTTCAATTACTTTTGAGCCCCTCAAATGAGAAGATTTAGTATGAAAATGACGGTAATTCCAAAATCGTAACTCCAATATGGATGTGAATACCCTCAAATTAAAGATGAGGGTCTGCACTTTAATCCTTTATTAATTATGTAACTGTATCTTGAATATGTTTCAGTAAACAGCTAAAATAACAAAACTTGTCAGTGTATACAGTGGGAAAATAAGTATTGAACATGTCAACATTTTTCTCATTAAACATACTTCTAATGGAGCCAATGACCTGAGATTTTCACCAGATACCAGCACCAACCCAAGTAATCATACATACAAAGAAATCAAGGCAACTGTGTTCACAAAACAAGTTGTATTTAATAAAGTGGAATGACACAGGGAATAAGTATTGAACGCTCGGTGAAATTCATTTAATATTTTGTAGAAAAGCCTTTGTTGGCAATAACAGCTTCCAGACGCCTCCTGTAAGGAGAAACTAGATGCAGGCATTGCTCAGGAGTGATTTTAGCCCATTCTTCCACACAAACTGTCTTCAAAGCTTGAAGGCTCCGTGGGTGTCTTCTATGAACTCTGATCTACAGTTCGTTCCATAAATTTTCAATTGGATTCAGGTCAGGTGACTGACTGGGCCATTCTAGCAGCTTTATTTTCCTTCTCTGGAGCCAGTTCAGAGTTTCCTTGGCTGTGTGTTTGGGATCATTGTCTTGCGGAAATGTCCACCCTTGTTTCATCTTCAGCATCTGGGCAGATGGCAACAGGTTCTTATCAAGGATGTCTCTGTACATCTGTCCATTCATCTTTCCTTCAATTATATGAAGTCTGCCTGTACCATGTGCTAAAAAACACTCCCACACCATGATGTTCCCACCTCCAAACTTCACTGTTGGTATGGTGTTTTTGGGCTGATGTGCAGTGCCATTTCTCCTCCAAACATGCTGTGTGTTGTGGCATCTACAAGTTCAATTTTGGTCTCATCTGACCAGACTATATTCTCCCAGTATTTTACTGGCTTGTCGAAATGTTGTCCAGCAAACTTTAAACAAGCTTCAACATGCTTTTTCTTCAGCAATGAAGTCTTGCGAGGTGAGTGGGCATAGAGCCCATGTTGGCTGAGTGCATTACTTACTGTTTTCTTTGAAACAGCAGTACCTGCTAACTCCAGATCTTTCTGGAGGTCTCCACGAGTGGTCTTTGGCTCTCGGATAACTCTTCTGATAATTCTTTTGACTCCTCTGCTGGAAATCTTGCGAGGAGCTCCTTGTCATAGCTAGTTTATGGTAAAATGATGTTCTTTTCACTTCTGAATGATGGTTCTAACAGTGCTCACTGGAACATTCAACAGTTTAGGAATGCACCTGTAACCAATGCCATCATTATGTTTTGCAATAATAAGGTTGCAAACATCTAGAGCAGGGGTCTCCAACCTGGGGCTTCTGGAACGTTCAGGTTTCTGTAGGAAATTTTCTAATTTCACTACTTAACTGGTCCAAAGATTTGCAAATAATTTGCTGTTGTTGTGCATGGGTGCAAGGGGGCCTACAGAACACATGCACAACAGCGACAAATTATTTGCAAATCTTTGGACCAATTAAGAAGTGAAATAAGTTTCCCACAGAAACCTGAATGTTCCAGGAGCTCCAGGTTGGAGACCCCTGGTCTAGAGAGAGCTCTCTGCTTCTACCAATCATGAGTTCTTTGTGGTGTGATATTCACAGACCTTTTTAAAGGCTATCAGTCAGGACTTAACCAGCTGAAATTAATTTGCAGTGATGGGAGATGGGATTGCTTCTGAAATTCTAATGGATTTCAGCTGGTTTCTTAGCTTTCTATGCCTTTTTGCACCTTTTTCTTCATGTGTTCAATACTTATTCCTTGTGTTATTCCACTTTATTAAATATAACTTGTTTTGTGAACACAGTTGTCTTGATTTCTTTGTATGTATGGATTACTTGGGCTGTTACTGATATCTGGTGAAAATCTTAGGTCAATGGCTCCATCAGAAATACACTTAATGAGAAAAATGTTGACGTTCAATACTTATTTTCCCCACTGTATGTACAGACAAAAATGTTGATACGTTCAATACTTATTACCCCGATTGTGCAACTTGCTGCTGGTAAAGTCTTTTTCTGTAAATTTATAACTTTACTATCATTAGTTTGTGAGGTTTTTTCTTAAATGTGTTAGTCTGAGGAAACTAAAATGGTGGCCTAATGGTTAGAGCTGTGGACTGGTGAGCAGAAGGTCGCCGGTTCCATCCCTGGACTAGCAGGATCAGATCTGGGTGGGACAGATAATGTAGCAGTGTTTGCTCCACCCTCCTTGACCTCACTGTGGTGCCCTTGAGTAAGGCCCTTAACCCCAACTGCTTCAGTGGAGCTGCTCAGTGGCCACAGGTCAGTCTGTGGTTGTACTGGGTAGCTTCCAGGTGTGAATGTGTAACTGTGTGAGTGTGAACAGGGCGTCCTTGAAAAAGAGGTTGCCTCTCAATGGAACTCCCCTATGTAAAATAAAAGTTAAATAAATAAACTATCAAATGTAAACTCTAATATAAATCAAATGATATAAGGAAACAGCAGACAGTAATAAATTAAATATTTCCTGACCCAGAAGTGATGAACAAT
This sequence comes from Pholidichthys leucotaenia, assembly GCA_020510985.1. Lineage (NCBI taxonomy): Eukaryota > Metazoa > Chordata > Actinopteri > Cichliformes > Pholidichthyidae > Pholidichthys > Pholidichthys leucotaenia. The sequence goes on along the minus strand of CM035845.1, from coordinate 180,272,524 downwards.
GATTTCAACACTGATTTCAGTGCAATAAAGCTATAAAGTCACTAAAATGACTAATGCTACAGTCAAAAATAACTTATTACATTATAAATGAGTCCATTTAACCAGTTTTCTATTCAGTGAATTTAAAAGTACAGTAATTTACAGTATCTACCACCAAATGTTCTTGAGTAAAAGTACCGGGTTTTTTCTTCATCATAAGTGTACCAAGTAAAAGGTAAAATCTACAGTAAAAGTAACCGGTAAAGTACAATTTTGTGCAAACATTACTTCAGTGCACATATATGAGCAAACATTACAAGTTACTACCCACCTCTGGTCAGGATACACATTTTAAAGATATATAATATTAATGAAAAAAAAAGATGTACTGGGAAGAAAACCTTCATTGTTGTATACCTTTGGTTGCTGGTGTAGTTACTGTTATTCCTGATGGAGCTCGGACCACTCCAGGCTGGGCGACACTGACTGGACCATCTCGACTAATAATATCAGGGTCTCTGGTGCTTTTCGCCTTCAGGGGAATGGAAGGCCCAACAACAAACTTGAGTTTTCACAGGCAGAATATTCTAAATAACATAAAAAGGCTTTTGTTTCCAGTATTTATAATTTGGTAAAAACAGCATTTCCCCCATAACTTGTCATCCTTTGCAGTGTTTTTCAACCAGGATTTCCTAGAACGTTTGGGTTTCTGTGGGAAATGTTCTAATTTCACAAAATTTTTAAAAAATAATTTGCTGTTATAGTGCATCTGTTCTGTAGGAATCCAGGCACAACAACGGTAAATTCTTTCCTCCGCTTATCCGGGGATAAGCGGTATCAGCTGCATCAGTCTATGCAGAGTAGCTCAGACTTCCGCCCAGTTCACATAGCACCATGAACCCCATGATCCCTCCTGCAGGTGGTGAGCCCACTGGAGAGTGGACTCACATGGCTCATGTGGGTACACTGGGTCATTGGTGTAACTTTTTTCATGGAGATCCAATGGACCGCTCTTAGTCTGGCACTTCACCGTGGACCAGTTTGCCTTTGGAGACCCTACCAGAGGTAAGTTACCCCTGACAACATAGCTCCTGGTATCATTTGGGCACTCAAACCCCTCCACCTCGGTAAGGTGGCGATCCATAGAGGGGACAACAGTAAATTATTAAAAAAAAATTTTTGACGAATTAAGAAGTAAAATCAGAAAATTTCCCAAGGTAACATGAACGTTCCAAGAACCCCTGGTTGAAAAGTAGGGTACTCATGGAAATACAGTGGTGTGAAAAAGTGTTTGCCCCTTCCTGATTTCTCTTTTTTTGTATGTTTGTCACACTTAAATGTTTCAGGTCATCAAACAAATTTAAATATTAGACAAAGATAACACAAGTAAACACAAAATGCAGTTTTAAAATGAAGGTGCTTATTATTAAGAGAAAAAAAAAATAATTCAAACCTAATTGGCCCTGTGTGAAAAAATGATTGCCCCTTAAACCTAATAACTGGTTGGGCCACCCTTAGCAGCAACAACTGCAATCAAGCGTTTGCAATAACTGCCAATGAGCCTTTTACAGCGCTGTGGAGGAATTTTGGCCCACTCATCTTTGCAGAACTGTTGTAATTCAGCCACACTGGAGAGTTTTCGAGCATGAACCGCCTTTTTAAGGTCATGCCATAGCATCTCAATCGAATTCAAGTCAGGACTTTGACTAGGCCACTCCAAAGTCTTCATTTGTTTTTTTCTTAAGCCATTCAGAGGTGGACTTGCTGGTGTGTTTTGGATCATTGTCCTGCTGCAGAACCCAAGTGCGCTTCAGCTTGAGGTCACAAGCAGATGGCCAGACATTCTCTCTCAGGATTTTTTGGTAGACAGCAGAATTCATGGTTCCATTTACCACAGCAAGTCTTCCAGATCCTGAAGCTGTCACGTTTTGAGCGCGGGGGATTCCACCGAGTTCAGATTGTTTGCCTTTTTTTCTCATATTTGTACGGTGTTGTCATTTTGAGTTGTCATTTATTCCATATTGTTTCTCAGTATGAGTTATTTTTCCTGTTTATTTTCTTTGTGGTTTGTTTGTTACATTTTTTGAGGTTATTAAGTCCTTATTCCCTGTCATCTTGTTATATTGGTATTCTCTTGTGTTCTCTCTCTCTCGGGGTTGACAGCTGTCAGTGGCTTTCTGGGGTTTCGCTCTGCGTGGGCATGGCCCTGTCAGCTGCCTGCTCCGATTGATCCCTTCTCCCTCATCATTCCTACCTGGTCTAGATTGTTTCTTTGTTTTCTCCTGCTCGCTCAGGTTTACCACACCTGTTGCCACTCATTTTAGTTGGTTGTAGCCTTATTTAAGGGGCTGTGCACCACTGTTGGGCGCAGCACCCTACTGTCAAGTATCTTCTACACAAGTAAGTGTCTTCGTGACTTCTCCTGTCTTTTTTTCTTCTAGCGTGTGCTCCACAGCTAGTAATTCCAGGTTTAGCCGGTGAACCCCCTCACCTTAGCTTTGCTATTTTGGCTGACCTGTGTCTCTGATTTCTGCCAGTTTTTGATTTTGTGTTGTTTATTCTTTTGTGCATCTTTCCTGGGGGGATCACTTTTTCACACAGGGCCATATAGGTTTGGATTTTTTTTTACCCTTAATAATAAACTCTTTTATTTAAAAACTGCATTTTGTGTTTACTTGTGTTATCTTTGTCTAATATTGAAATTTGTTTGATGATCTGAAACATTTAAGTGTGACAAACATACAAAAAAATGAGAAATCAGGAAGGGGGCAAACACTTTTTTACATCACTGTAATTGTACTCATGACAACAACTGGAAATAACTCAAAACTGAAACAATGTTCTGACATCCTCCAATACTGGTCCAGAATTGAAAATTTGAATTTCTAAGTACAGTATTTCAATTACTACTACTACTATTACCAATAGTAATAATAACAAAAATAATACAACACATTAAGCCCATGAAAATTTCTAAATATGGTTCTTTCCCTGACAAGGAGTTTAAACAAACTTGAGATTTAAAAGAAAAAATGTTTTATATATATTTACACAAAAAGATTAAAAATTGCATGAAAAATTTCATTGGCAAATCTAAACAAAAAAAAACTATAAGGAAAATGTTCATAAGAGCATAAAAATTAAAGAGAAAAATACATTTTTAATACAACGTTATTAACATGAACAAAGTCACCATTTTATGAGGAAACATACCTCATTTATGTGTTACTAACAGTAGCAATTTTACAATAAAGCCTTGTGGGGGACCCATGCTGTAGAGTTCAGTAGTTTTCCTCTCAGACTGAGAGAGCATGGAGATCAAAGGGCTGGGGGATAAGGGGAATTGTCTGGGGAGAGTGAATGGTGAATGCAGGACCTCAGGTAGCAGGGAGGTGTGAGTTTTGGGATGTAAAAGAGAGAGTCCCTGCTTCACGAGTTTAATGTTCTGATTCTGGAAAATGTGAGAGTGAAATAAAGTTCATCTGCTCGAAAAGTTCGGTCTGGTTATTTCATCTCCACACTGGTGACCCTTGATGCAGAATGGAACACGAGGCGAACACCCCGGAGACAACCCGGACAGGAAACCCCAGCAATGCGTGCGCCGTTTCGGTCAAACTACCGGACTTTTGGCTGCACGACCCGAAGTCTTGGTTCCTCCACACCAAGGCCCAGTTCGTGCACCGGGGAATAACGGCAGATGACACCAGGTATTACTACGTGGTCGCAGCGCTGGACGCTCGCACGACTCAGCAAGTAGCGAGCCTGCTCCAATAGCACCCAGCCCACGACAAATACGGGGCTCTCAAAGCCGCACTGACCTGGCGCTACACGCTCTTGGACTGCGAAAGAGCGGAGAGGCTCCTGATGTGCTCCGAGTTGGGAGACGGGTCGGCGGTCGAACGGATGGAGAAGCTGTTTGCGTTGATGGGCACGAATGATGGGCATTTTCTATTTGCCCACCTTTTCCTCCGGAACCTCCCAATGGCGGCCAGAGCGGTCCTTGCCAACTTGCTGTTGCTGGCCGCGCGTTGACTACCGTGCGCTAGCCCAGGAGGCAGATCGGATCATCCTCACCACCAGAGCCCTCACAGTGAATGCAGCAGCGTTGGAACTTAGCGAGACGGCCAGCGAAAGCGAGGAGCCAGCGATGGTAGCGGCAGCGGGGGCCAGGAAGCGCCAGAGAGACATGCTCTGCTCCTACCACCGCCGTTTTGGAGAGGACGCATGCCGATGCGTGCCACTGTGCCAATTCAAGCGTTCGGAAAACGCCAGGACCGGCAGTCGATAGCAGCTGTGACCGCCGGTGAAGAAAGCAAGCTGCTCTATGTCACAGACTCATGCTCGGGGAGACAATTCCTCGTGGACTCCGGCTCCCAAAAGAGCCTCATCCTGCCATCCTATGCCGACTGGCTAGCGGGAACTAGCGGCCCCGAGCTGACAGCCACAAACGGCTCAGACATTAAGACTTTTGGTGAGAGGACAATGACTGTATCCCTGCACGGCCGTACGTACCAGTGGACATTCGTCATAGCGGCATGCAGTTTCCCAGTCTTAGGCGCTGATTTTTTGTGTGCACACGGACTACTAGTCGATGTTACTAACAGACGCCTGATTAATGCAATGTCTTTTGATTCTCTCCCCTGTACAGCTCGAGGAGCTGGGCCAACAACGCTAGCCAACGTCACAGCTCCAGGTGGTAAGTTCCACACACTGCTCACTCAGTTCCCAGCACTCACGGTCCCGACGTTTTCGGTGGCCATCACTAAACATGGGGTGGAGCACTTTATTACCACCACCGGGCCGCCCATTTTTGCATGACCTGGGCGCCTGGACACAGCTAAACTGGCCATAGTGCGCGAGGAGTTGGAAAGGTTGGGCATCATCAGATGATCAAACAGCCCATGGGCATCCCCACTACATATGGTCCCTAAGGCCGAGGGATCGTGGTGACCTTGCGGAGATTTCCGCAGCTTAAACAACGCCACAGCGCACGACCGCTACCCGATCCCCCATATTCAGGATTTTTCCGTTCACCTCGCCGGGGCACGTATTTTTTCTTAAGATAGACCTGGCCCGTGGTTACCACCAGGTCCCAGTGCGTGCGGAGAACATGGCCGTGGCCATAGGGGCCGTCGTGGAGCAGTGTGTCACCGGTTCTTGGCAACCGCTCGCCTTTTTTAGCAGGTCTTTGCGCGACAGTGAGCGTAAATACAGCGCGTTCGACAGGGAGTTGCTGGCTCTCCACCTGGCCATACGCCACTTCCAGTTCTGGCTGGAAGGGCGCGCCTTCACTGCGTTCGTGGACCACAAGCCGCTAACGTACGCGATGGCCAGGGTTTTGTTACCATGGTCAGGCCAGCAGCAGAGAATGCTGCGATCTCGGAGTTTACGACCGACATTCGTCATGTAAACTCAACGTGGTGGCTGACTATCTCTCGCGCGCCTTAGTGGCCCCAGTCTACATGGGGATAGATTACACGGCCATGGCCGCAGAACAGATCGGCGATGCCAACGTTTGCGCGCTCCAGTCTGGACCAACAGGGTTAAGGCTGGAGAGCAGAGTTATGCAAGACAGGGGGCCCCCCCGATCTGTGACGTGTCCACGGGCCGCCCGCGCCCGGTGGTACCACACGCTTGGCGATACCACGTTTTCGAGTCAGTTCACTCCCTGGCGCACCCAGGTGTACGCGCGTCAGTCAAAATGGTGGGCGCAAAGTTCATCTGACCGAGCCTGCGCAAACAAGTGAAAGAGTGGGCTTCAGCCTGTGTAGCGTGCCAACGAGCCAAAGTGCACAGGCACACAAAGGCCCCCCTTGAGCCATTCCATATCCCGGCTAAGAGGTTCGACCACATTCACGTGGACCTCATGGGCCCCCTCCCGCCATCGCAGGGGTTCACGCACCTCCCGACAGTGGTGGACCGCACCACGCGATGGCCCGAAGCAGTCCCACTAGCTTCCACCGCGTCCGCAGACCTGGCATGTGCCTTTTCAACAACATGGGTGGCACGTTTTGGCACCCCTTCGGACATCACGTCCGATCGGGGCCCACAGTTTGTTTCCGACCTCTGGTCCACGATGGCCAGGAGCCTGGGCGTCTCAATTCATCGCACGACCGCGTACAACCCACAGGCCAATGGGTTATGCAAGCGTTTCCATAGGTCACTGAAAGCAGCGCTCAGGGCTTCGCTTACAGATGCAAATTGGGTGGACCGGTTGCCGTGGGTTCTATTAGGGTTGTGTTCCGCACCGAAGGAGGATTTAGCGGCTTCCCATCCGTCCCTGCGTTCGCAGCATAGCGCAGACACACAGCCGATCCCTGGCCCAGCCCACCACTGTTTTCCTCTGCATTTGAGCCAAAAACCTTGAAGGACGCGGCGTTCGTGTTTGTCAGGCACGATGACCACCGGACCCCATTGCGCCCACCCTATGATGGCCCGTTCAGAGTGCTGGAAACCAGGGACAAACATTTTGTGTTAGATCTGGGGGGTCGGCGGGAGAGAATCTGTATAGACAGGCTTAAGCCTGCCTTTGTTGTGGCAGACGAGCAGCTGGTGTTGGCTTGAGCTCCTCGGCGAGGAAGACCCCCACTGAGAGCTCCCCAGGTAAATGATTCATCACAGCAGTCACACGAGCATGCTGAATGTTTCCCCCCCCCCCCTCCATTGTCCCCCCACAGACGAACACACCTCCAGGAACCCCCCACCGGCACAGCAGCGTCGCAGAGCCGAAGACCCCTCGTTATAGCAGCTATGGGCGGAGGCTGAAGCCGCGAGGACTGGAAAGTTAACACCCAGTCTGAGACTCTGGGGGGGGCGGTGTGGGGGACCCATGCTGTAGAGTTCAGTAGTTTTCCTCTCAGACTGAGAGAGTATGGAGATCAAAGGGCTGGGGGGTAAGGGGAATTGTCTGGGGAGAGTGAATGGTGAATGCAGGACCTCAGGTAGCAGGGAGGTGAGAGTTTTGGGATGTAAAAGAGAGAGTCCCTGCTTCACGAGTTTAATGTTCTGATTCTGGAAGATGTGAGAGTGAAATAAAGTTCATCTGCTCGGAAAGTTCGGTCTGGCTATTTCATCTCCACAGCCTCACATTTTCATGAGAAAAGTTTTATATTAAAGAATTAAAAAAACTCATGTTTTGCTAATGAGAACAGTTTATTGTCTGTTTCATCTTTATTTTGAAGCTCAAATATGTTTTGTGTGCAGATTTATGAGGGCAAAAAAATATTAAAAATGGCTCTTTATAAAGTGGAAGTTGCTGACCCATGGCCTAAATGATTTTTCTGGGGTGATTTTTCATGGTTTTCCCATTATTTGTACCATAATTTTTTTTTTTTTTTTTTTTTTTTTCCTCTCGGCGCCACACGAGTCGGCTGCCTTTTGCAACAGCGGCTCGATTCCGAGTCTTTTTCCCTTCCTCTCTCTTTTGATCCGTCTTTTTTTTTCACCCCACTTATATCACGGACACACAGATCGTCCTAAATGTCTCCTGAGCCGGTGGACGGAGCCACTGTTTATAGCAGGATACGATACAGCAGAGAACAGCTGCTAGCATTCAACCGCCACCCGGTCCCATTGGAAAAACTCGACATACCGAGAGAACTGAGGCGAAAACGCCGCGGCTGCCGGGCTGGAGTAAGGCGGAGGACAAAAAATATAAGGTACAGACCCTCCCTTCCATCTGTTGTCATGGGAAATGTACGGTCGATACTGGGAAAGTTAGATGAGCTAGCGGCTATCTCCCGTTATGATAGCACATACCGGGAGTGCTCTCTCCTTTTGTTTACTGAGACGTGGCTAACTGAACTAGCAGCAGATGCTAACATTGAGCTGGAGGGTTTTCACATGATACGAGCTGACCGAACACCAGACAGTGGCAAGGCTAGGGGCGGTGGAGTGATAATGTATGTTAACAACAACTGGTGCAGACCGGGACATATCACTGTTAAACAACGACACTGCAGCAAAGACATTGAGTTGCTAGCTGTTAGCATGAGGCCTACATATCTCCCGAGAGAACACTCACACGTGATCTGCATTGTTGTTTATGCAAATCCGACGGCGAACGCTGGGACAGCACGTGACGTCATCCATTCAGTAACCAGCAGGCTGCAGACAGAACACCCAGATGCTCTTCTCCTCATCTCAGGCGATTTCAACCATGTTTCACTGTCTCCCATTCTACCCACGTTCACCCAGTATGTCACATGCCACACTAGAGACAATAAAACACTGGATTTATTCTACGCAAACACTAAGGAGGCGTACACCTCATCACAACTCCCCCCACTCGGGAGATCGGATCACAACTTGGTTCATCTCCGGCCGGTGTACAAACCCCTAGTGCACAGACAACCTCCGGCCATGCACACTGTGGAGTTATGGTCTGAGGAGACAATGGACACCCTAAAGGGCTGTTTTGAAGCCACCGCCTGGAAGCAGCTCTGCGATCCACATGGTGAGGACATCGATGGCCTCATTCACACCTTCACGGGCTACCTCAGCTTCTGTGTGGACAAATCCGTTCCCACCAAGACCATACGGCGTCACTCAAACAACAAACCCTGGATCAACCCTGAGATAAAAACACTTCTGAGAGAGAAGAAGAGGATCTTCAGGTCAGGGAACAGGGAGATGCTGAAGTCCGTACAGAGGGAGCTGAGGAGAAAGATCAGAGAAGGCAAGGACAGCTTCAGGAAGAAGATGGAGGACAAGCTGCAACAGAGCGACATCAGCGGGGTCTGGAGAAACCTCAAAACCATCTCGGGGCTCCAGAATACCTCCCCCCAGGCCACAGGGGGCAGGGAGTGGGCGAACAACCTGAATCTGTTTTTCAATAGATTTGACCAACCGCCCTCCCCCCTGACTGCACAACAACCACTGCTGCCTCTAAAGAAATCAAGTCCTGCTGCCCACTCCCCACTCCACCAACACCCCCCCACTCCCAACACACAGCCCCCCATCCTGACCCTGACCAGGACCCAGGTGAGGACGGAGCTGAGGAAGATCAAGGCGAGGAAGGCGCCGGGACCGGACGGCATCAGCGCAAAGCTCCTCAAGTCCTGTGCAGACCAGCTGTGTGGGATTGTGACGTATATCTTCAACATGAGCCTGAAACTGGGGAGGGTACCACAGCTGTGGAAAACATCTTGTGTGGTACCTGTACCAAAAACTTCCCACCCCAAAGACCTGAACAGCTACAGACCGGTGGCCTTGACGTCCCACTTGATGAAGACCCTGGAGAGACTGCTCCTTGCTCACCTCCGCCCCCTGGTGGAACCAGCGATGGATCCACTCCAGTTCGCCTACCAGCATGGCATTGGGGTGGAGGATGCGGTGATCTTCCTCCTTCACCGTTCTCTGTCCCACCTGGAGAAGCCCAGGAATATGGTGAGGATCATGTTCTTTGACTTCTCCAGTGCTTTCAACACCATCCAACCGATGATCCTGAAGGACAAGCTGCTGCGCGCAGGGGTGGACCAGCACCTGTCATCATGGATCCTGGACTACCTCACGAACCGGCCTCAGTTTGTGAGAACCCGGGACTGTGTGTCCGACACGATCATCAGTAGCACGGGGGCCCCCCAGGGAACGGTGCTGGCTCCCTTCCTGTTCACTCTTTATACTGCGGACTTCTCACACAACACAACACACTGCCATCTACAGAAGTTCTCTGATGACTCTGCGATCGTTGGCCTCATCTCCAATGGAGATGAAGCTGAGTACAGAGGGCTTATCCAGGACTTCGTGGACTGGTGCCATCGGAACTGCCTCCAGATCAACGCGAGGAAAACTAAGGAGCTGGTGGTGGACTGCCGCAGGCATGGGCAGCCCCTCACAGTACCAGTAAATATACAGGGAACAGACATCGAGATGGTGACATCCTATAAGTACCTGGGTATTCATCTGAACAATAAACTAGACTGGTCACACAATACTGATGCACTCTACAAGAAGGGACAGCGCAGGCTGTTCCTGCTGAGGAGACTCAGGTCTTTTGGTGTACAAGGGGCGCTGCTGAAGTCATTCTATGACACGGTGGTGGCATCAGCCATCACTTTTGGAGTGGTCTGCTGGGGCAGTGGCATTACTGCAGCCGATAGGAAGAGACTGAACAAACTGATTAAGAAAGCTAGCTCTGTCCTGGGGCAGCGCCTTGATCCGATGGAGGAGATAGGAGAGAGAAGGACGGTGGCTAAACTGTCATCTCTGCTGGAGTCCGAGTTCCACCCTATGCAGGACATACTGAATGCACTGAGGAGCTCATTTAGCAGCAGACTACATCATCCCAGGTGCACAACCGAGAGGTTTCGTAGGTCCTTCCTACCAACGGCTGTCAGACTGTACAACCTAAGCAGGGCTGCTCGCAGAGATAGCAAAAAGACGTAACAAACTAATAGTTTTTTGAATGCAAAAGATGCAATAGACTTACACAATGGTCCCCTCCGGCATACAACTAGGAACATACCGGTCGCTATGGAGGGTGAGAATATGTATGGGCACATAATCATACCATGTAGGATAACTAAGTAGACGGTTATGCTGTTTCATTCCATCTAGCAACAATGCTCTGCACTGTGTGTGTTTATATATTTGCATATTTATTCCATCTAGCTACAATGCTCAGCACTGGGTGTGTTTATATATTTATATATCTACATATTATTCCATCTAGCTACATTGCTCCGCACTGTGTGTGTTTATATACTTGCATATTTATTCCACCTAGCTGCAATGCTCCGTACTGTGGGTGTTTATATATTTACATATTTATTCCATCTAGCTACAATGCTCTGCACTGTGTGTTCATATATTCATATATTTATTCCATCCAGCTACAATGCTCTGCACTGTGTGTCTGTGTGTGTGTGTATATATATATATTTTATAGTAATACGTACATATGTTTATTAGCTGCTCTTGCTTGCTTGTTTTTTCTTGCCTTCTGATTGTTGCTCTGAGTGTTGCTATCCCTGTGCTGTTGCAATCCTGGAATTTCCCCGTTGTGGGACTAATAAAGGCTTATCTTATCTCTTATCTTATCTTATAAGTCATTTCGATATGTGATAAATCAACTAAGTTACAAAGCACTCTTCCCCCTCTGAAGCAGCCATTTTTGGGTTATACCATTGTTTTCACATTACAGGTGAGTTTGGTCCTTAATTTTTTTTCAAGGGATACCAACTGCTAATTTGGCAAACCAAACATCAACAGTGAAATACACAGTTGCAGTCTTAAATGCTTGTTATTCCGACCTGCTGTTTGCTCTCTATGACGGCCAGAGCTTCAGCCATCAGTTTCTGGTTGACCCCACAGAGGTTGGCTACTTTCTTCTGACATTTGTGATGGACGTTCATACTGCATTCTGCAAAAACATACACACCGACATGTACAATAATAATGCATGAATATTAATGATTTAACAGGGAAATGTTCAGTCGTGTAAAGAGTGAGTTCAATAATCAAACTCATGATAGTGCTCCATAAAAATCCTGGCAGATCCTTAATATTTAGCTCTCATTTACTTAATTTTGTGTCTATAAACAGGCCCCTTATAAACATATTCTTCATAGTGTACCATCATATTTTAGGACACAGAGAGCCTATAACAATAAATTACATTATTCTTTTATGTAGCAAATACACTCAGGTCCATGGTGTAGTCTTTATTTTTCTGCATGTTCTCCACAAACAGCAGACATCATAGCCAACCATAATGAGTGGGTTGGTTTGTGCTGCATATCTACTTAATTCACACGGAGAACATTATATTTTGCACCTGCTGTAGCAGCTGCTCTGCGCTTCTGTTCAATAATCCAACACATGGAAAAGGACATATTTCTGATGGGAGTCAAGAAATATGTGCTGTTGTGTATTTAATTTAAAGGAAACCTGAAGTATTACTGTGGACCAGAGGTGGACATTTACTCACGTCATTTTTCACAATTTTTTTTTTAAGAAAAAATGTTGCAAGTACACCTTTTGAATTAATTTTCATTTCACAGATTTGAAAAGGTCAATACTGTGACAACCTGTTCTTACCAAAAATAAATGCATTTTTAGTCATTTTAGGGAATTTATAATTTATTTCATTTCACTGAAATCAAAGTTTAAAAAACAGTTTTTCTACTCTCAGATCAGCATTTATGAGAAAATTTTCCAAATTTTATTTGAAAAAAATTGCAATTTTAGCCACGTCATTTTTTTTAAGTGTAAAATTTATGAGAAAAAATTTCACAAATACATGAGAAGTCTCAAGTATACAAAAAAAATCACAAATTTACAAGCAAGCAATGCAAATTTATTAAAAAGAGTTGCAAAATTAAGAGTAAAAAGCTGAAAATTGTTGTAAAGGAAATTACTACTAACTAGGCCACTGGAGTGGTGGCCTAGTTAGTAGAGCACCCACCCCACACCCGGGAGGCTGGGTGTGGGGCGGATGCGAGGCCGGGCGCCTTGCATGGGAGCGACCCCTCTGATTCTAGATGTGACTAACATTGTAGATAAGAGAAATGTAATTTTGCTCTACTGTACATGATTGGCTGTATGGATTGAATGACAATACAGTTGGCTTAACCTTTACGAAAGCAATACATTTAAGAGAAAAGGGTCACAAATTATGAGATAAAAACTTGCAAACTGGTATGAGTACAGTCCTTAGTCACTGCTCAAGTACACTCAAAATTTATTCCAGATTTTTTCAGCCCTTGGAGCATTTTAATTGCACAACAATTTTCCATCCATTTGGATTTGATAGTTTTCACATTAAACACACTAATAAAGTTCATATGATGTTCATAGTGGATAAAAACAGCAATTATTAACAATTATACAATCTGACAAATAAAGCTAAGGCAATTCAGGTTCATAGTGAGAGGTTATGTATTTGTGATAGTGCTGTGGAAGATAATATGATAAGTTAACACACCACCCTGTTTGATGCTACTATTTTTTACCTTTTTTCATTGGTGCTCAGTTTGACAAACGGGACCACTAATGAATGAAATCATTTTTATGGGACACCAAAAGCCCACCAGCATTCCACAAAAAAATCAAACCATTTTTATGTTAATATTTAACAACAAACCAGTTGTAGTGACTAACGAGACATACACCTCCTAAATAACACATTAAATCACATCAAACAGGACCAAGTGACATCAAGTCAACAAACAGGACACATTTATAAATACTTGCAATGCATTTCTTTTAATTTGATGTCATTATTTTGGCTTTTTTTGTGTTCCATTTGATCCCGTTTGTTGTTTGTGCTGGGGTGAGGATGTGTAGTCATCTTTTCTCGGTCAGATTTTATCATGCTGAGTGAGGCTGGTGTTGTGTTGTCTTAAATAGCATGTTGATCAGCACAGTGATGTTTTCTTGGGGCTTTGCAAAGAGCTGCATTTTAATATCTATGGCGCAAAAGACTTGGGGTCCTCGCAAGTATAGGTGTGTGTCTGTTCATGGTTAATTTGCCTCCTCAGTGGGATCACCCATGAGCCGCTACTGGAAAATGAATGTCTTTTTCACATCATATCATAAATTTTAACTGATTAAATAAAAAGTTTGACAGTTAAAATATTTATCCCAAGTCTAAACAACCTGAATACATAAAGGTTTTAGATGCATTAATGCAAATAAAACTGATGCAAAAATATATATACGCCACAAGCAATTTTCTGAGGGCAACTTTTTGGATTTATTTTTTTGTGCTTTATAAAAATATCTATAGCATTACAAGGATCGGACTGGATTGGAAATGGATTACCAGAGGGTTCTGAATTTTTATTTAATCTCAGCCATTTACCTGCAGCACTGATTGTGATTATTTGAGTTTAAGTGCTAGTGATGAATATTTATCATCAACGTCAATGTGTAAAATGACAGTAATTGTAAAACCCCTGCCTCTCACCCTCACATTTGAGCCCCTGCCGGGCGAGCCCCCACAGCAGTGTCCCGCAGTGCTCACAGAAGGTGGGGCTTTTGTAGTTGTAGACTTTAAACCTGTGAGGCATGTCGATTTTGAAACGCTCTTTATGGATCTGTAACACACAAACACACACACAGAGGCCTCAGTAACCAAATCCTCCATAAGAAAGAGCTTCTATGTCATAGAAAGGCTTCCTGTATCCTAACAGAGCATAGCAGGTCTGTTATTTTTATCTATTAAAACAGCCCATGCTGGCATGAGAAGAGGAAGTGAAACAATAGCAAGAAGATAAAAGCAGCAAAATGAGGCAAGCCGGGGACATCTGCAGAAAGCGACTCATTAGTAAGCACTATGACCACAAACTTAGAAACGTTTCAGACATTCAGTGTCAGCATCTGTGCAAAATAATCTGGCTGCAAGACAAAAAGGAAAAGAGCTCTCACAGAGTAAACTGAGGTGGGCAGAGGAGCTAAAAATTGTACTCAAGTAAAAGTAGTGTTACCCCATGACATCAAATACTCAACTGTAATTAAGAAGTTTGATTTAGCATCCCCATAAGCCTACCAAAACACCTGATAGACTTTTTATTTCATCTGAAGATGCCAAATCACCCATGGGTAGTGGACGAGCTGAGGCTGCATTTACCATTCTTATCAGCCACTCATAATACTTATATGGTAATAACTTAATCATACCTTCATTCAGCACTCAGAGCAGCTCCAGTATCAAGCTAACTAGCAGCCAGCAAGATGATGTGTGTGGGTGACAGTCTTCTACTGTGCAACAGGCCTGTGACTGAATGACCATTATTTATTCACTGATACAGCATTCCCTCTTGAGGAATATTAGTTAAGTAGTCACTGGAAAATTACTCGAATAAGAGTAATAAAGCGCAGAAATGGATTTTTCACCTGACACACCAAGTCAAAAAGCGTTGTCCTAACGCTCTTAATTATTCAGAGGTGTGTTTGGGGCGTAATGTGAAATAAACCAATTGCTGGCTTTGCTCTCATTCCCGTTAATAAACAGAGCACAAGATCAAAGACGTGATGCTAACACGAAAGAGGTTTAAGTGGGAGGACAATTCCATTTTGCACTGAGGACAATGTGGGCTCATTCACAAAGTGAAAATGCATTTAATAAAAGCAAGGAGCTTTTTTAACTCCACAGCCTTGCTTGCCCATGGATGAGAGCTGTCGGCTACAATTCAGAGATCATACCAGTCTTTCTCTTCGTCCATGAGGTTGACAGCGTTTCCTTCAGTTATATTATCGTCAACCCAGTCTCACTAAAAACACACATTTTCATTCATCTTTTAAACCAAGAAAGAAGAGCTGTTTATTGTGGCCTGAGCTATATTAATCTGCTCTGGTGAATGCAAAATTGTAGATTTAATTCAAAACAATTGTCAGGATATTTTTATTTTGAATCATTCTTTTAAAAGAATGACAGTGAATGATGTTAAAACTGTCATCATTAGATAATGAATATCAGGTTTGTACGCACATACCTCTCTTCTCCGGGGTCGTGGTGACAGCTGTCCAGCTGCAGTCCAGTAGAGAACTGAATCATAAATCCATGTAATGTTTTTTTCACTCTGTGTAGTGAACAACCCTGAAAAACCCTGCTCTACTCTGAAAAACCCTGCTCTACTTTGAGCCTCTCCCGAATAACTGAACTCTTCATATTTCTAAGGGTGAGTCCAGCAACCCTAATTAGAAAGCTCATTTCAGCCTCTTGTGTCTGTGAGCTCATTCCTTCAGTCATTACCCAAAGTTTTCTAATCAAAGTTAATTAAAATGACAGGTGAAAATATATTATGACAGAATTTTTACAAGCCCTTCTGTCAAAATGATAGATAACAACAAGGTTTAGTGCAACCTCTAGGTGGAAGTGACATTCTCCTGGACAAAGGTTGATGTACCATCAAAAACATTTTTTGGAAACCTTATTTTAAGGAGAAAATCTTACATGGTGTTGCTTTAACATCCCTGGGGAGCTGTGTCAACATGTGGAAAAAGTGCATAATAGCAGCTCTTTAAATTTGTGACTCTCCTACAAAATTAATTTTAAATTCAAAGTTATAAGTAGAGTAATTCAGGAGGATTCAGGAGGAACAATGTGGTTTTCATTCTGGTCATGGCACACCGAACCAATTCTTCACCCTTTCAAGGATCTTCAAGGGTTCGTGGAAGTTTGTCCAATCACTCTACATGTGTTTTGTAGACTTGGAGAAGGCATTCAACCGCGTCCTCATGATTTCTTGTGGGGGAGGGGTGCTTCGGGAATATGGGGTATCGGGCTCAATGCTACAAGCTGTCTGGTCTCTATAAGACCATTGCGAAAGTTTGGGTCGTATTGCCAACAATCAATCAAACTCATTCCCAGTGAGAGTTGGACTCCACCGTAATCATCATCATCAAAATTCCAAATCTGCTGCTGCACCAGGTTGGGTGCCGAGGATGCAATCCAACAACGGCAGGAACCTTTCTTTGTCTTAAATCTCTCTGCAGTTACATCTTAGACAGTCCTGTCAGCATTTCATATTTCTTTCATATATCCCAACTGTACGGCTTCTTGTTTGAACGGAAAAGGATTTGTTTTTGCAGCACTAAGTTTGGGAGTCTAGTTATATGTATGTATGTTATATGTATGTATGTTGTATGTTATATGTATGTATGTTATATGTATGTATTTTAGGTGTTGAGACAGGTAGAAGTTACGGATTGGCATGGAGTGGGTTAGCAGAAGTATGTCACTATTGGAGTATCCATAATGCCAGTCCACATCGTCTTCGTCAGTGGGTGTTGCTTTGCAGTTGCTCCTTTGTCTTATTGGAGTGTTTACACACTCAAAGTCATTACAAACAAGTTTCCTAAGAAGATTTATCCATGTGGGCTCCAGTTTTGTCAACTGGCATGCATTAAGAAAACATGCTTGGAAACTGTAGGTAAGTCGACTGTATACAAGCAGAAATTTTACTTGCATTATAAGTTTTACTCGACGGTCTGTAAGTAGGGTCTTAAGCTTGTTCCACTTCTTATGGGCTGAGGTGATGCATTGGATGGTAAATGCTGACTGACCTTCTTCGTTGGAGATGGTGTGACCCAGGTAGGTGAAACTAGTTATATTTTCAATGCATGTGTCTCTCATTTTAATAACCGAGCTCATTGATTTCATTTTAGGAGAAACATTGAAACACATCGTCTTTGTTTTTGCTGCCGAGATGGTTAGTCCAAACCGTATAAACCCCTCATCAAACACCTTCAGCAATTCTTCTAACTTAGATATACTTTTACAAAAGAGAACGATGTCATCCGTGTAGCTGATATGAATAAGCTGGGTTTCTCCATTACAGGGGTGGTCTCTTTGCTGGCTTCAATTCGTACAAGTAAATGGAATGCTATACTTTATAAGGATGTCAGGATCAGAGATCTCTTCATTGAGCTGCTCGAGAATACATCTCACAATGAAGTCAAGGAAGATGTTGAAAATACATGGGGATTCCAGGCCTCCCTGCCCACAACCAGATATTGTTTCAAATGCTGATGCTGCCTTTGTCACCAATCTTGTTCATAATTTTTATGGAAAGGATTTCTAGGTGCAGCCAAGGGACAGAGGGTGTTATGTCTGGTCACAACAGGATCTCATCTCTGCTGTTTGCAGATGATATGGTCCTGTTGGCTACATTGAGCAATGACCTAAAGGTCTTATTAGGATGGTTTGCTACTGAGAGTAAAGAGGCCGGGATGAGAATCAGTATCTCCAAGTCCGAGTCCATGGTAATCAGCCGGAAAAGGGTGGATTTTCCTCTCTGAATTGGGGATAAGGTCCTGTCCCAAGTGGAGCAGGTAATGTATCTCAGGGTGAAAATGAAGCGGGAGACTGACAGACGAACTGGAGCAACATCTGCAGTGATGCAGATGTTGTACCCGTCTGTCGTGGTGAAGAAGAAGCTGAGCTCTAAGGCAAAGCTGTCAATTTACAGCTCAATCTACATTACTACCCTCACCTGTGGTCATGAACTTTGGGTAATGACTGATAGAATGAGTTTACGGACACAAGAGGCTGAAATGATCTTTCTCTGTAGGATTGCTGGACTCACCCTTAGAGATAGGGTGAAAAGTCCAGTCATTTGGGAGAGGCTCAGAGTACAGCCGCTGCTCCTCCACACCAAGAGGAGCCAGTTGAGGTGGTTTTGGCATCTGATTAGAATGCTTCCTTGACACCTCCCATTTGAGGTGTTTTGGGCACGTCCCACTGGGAGAGGACCCTGGGACAGACTCGGGACACGTTGGAGAGATCATGTCTCCCAGCTGGCCTGGAAATGCCTTGGTGTCCCTTCTGAAGAGCTGTAGGAAGTGGCTGGGGAGAGGGAAGTCTGGGCGTCTCTGCTTGGACTGCTGCCTTCCCGACCCGGATCCCCGGAAAAGCGGTAGAAAATGGATGGATGGTTGGATGGAAGTTACTCTCAGTATGACCAAATGTACTTGAGTAGACAGTTTTTCTTGATAAATGTACAGTGCAAAAGTACAAGTAAAAAGTATTATAATGAAAGTACTTTTTTAACTTGAGTAAATGTACACAACTAAATGCAACTGTCATGAACGGGGGTTTTGGATTTCCTTTTTCCAGGCCCCGCTTCATGACGTGGCTGTCCTTCCTTTATTATTTTCTTTGTCTGTTTATTAGTTTGTGTCTTTATTTATTGTCAGGCACGCTCTGGGCTCCTCTGGGGCTGCCCTACTCTCCGACAGCTGACTGCCACACCTCTTCCTCCTTTCAGTGAACAGCTGCTTGTCATTTGTCTTTTCACTCTACGCACTCACTCACTTACACACCTGTATTCATTTAGTTCATCTACATTTTCTCATGCACGCACACACACATCTACATGCATCTTTCAGCACATGCACTCATCTGTCCTCACTCTCCTCACACCGGTAATCACTTTAGTTCATTATCCATCCATCCATCTTCTTCCGCTTAATCCTTTTCGGGTCGCGGGGGGACTGGAGCCTATCCCAGCATCTTTGGGCGAGAGGCAATATTTATATCCTGTTAGTTCTCCTGTTGCCCGCCGGTTCATTGGATGTCATCCCCACTCCTGAGTAGGCTACTCAGTGGAGTCATCATTTGTGAGTACTTTGCCCACCGTTCTACCAGGGGCATTTCCTCATCTCCATTTACCCTTTTTCTCTGCTACCCAGTCCAGGCCTGGGAGTGCGTGGGGCCAACCTTCCTTCCTCCATTTTATCCAATGAACCGGAGGGTGCAGTTGAGTAGACCTGTGTGTTTCTCTATGTGTTCATTGGACCCTTAAGTCATTTTGTCTTCATGTGCAAATAAATTACACTCAACATTTTCCTGCGTTGGATTTTCATCTTCTTTTTCTACATGCGTTGCATTTTATGCACGCATTTGACAGAATAAACCAGCCGAAGTAAGAAGATCCGCGGAAGTGTTGAGTGTTGTTTCATTTTCATCATATTGTCTGTGCTTTCTCTTCTATCGGAACTTGTCATGGACTACTGGAGCGACGCGGAGCGGCCCGCACTGAGCCGTCTGGAGGACGCTTTCTTCAGAATGCAGGGGCAGTGTTTGCCTGGGGAGGTTCGTGCAGCCCAGGACACCGCTGCGGAGGTATTGGAGTCGTGTCCCGTCCTCCTGTTTTTCCCAGAGTCGGCCGACATCCTACAGTCCATCTTGGCTCTGCCACATGAGGAGCCCGGGAGGGATTCCCTGATGCTGAAGCTGCCACCGAAACGTAGGAAGTGCTCGCAGCAGAGGAGGTTTCCCTCTCCCCGCAGCTCTCCCGTTCCAGCCCCGCCTCCGTCTCTTGGCCCCGGGCCCGTTCTACTCACAGACGGATGCAGACTGGCTATATTGGCTGATATTGATCGCCTTATGGAAGAGGAACGAGAAAGCCAATCCAAAGACAGACCCGCTTCCTCTGCGGGAGCCTGGGAGGAACAGAGACTGGTATTATTGGCTGATATCGATCACCTTAAGGAAGAGGAACGAGAAAGCTCATCTAATGATGGACCAGTTTCCTCTGTGGGAGACTGGGAGGAACGTAGACTGGCGTGGCTGGTGGAGATTGATTGCTGTTTGGAGGAAGAAGAGCTTGTAGTGGAGCTGTCGCTTCCTTCTGCTGCCTCGCCAGCAGTCACCTCATCCTCTATTTTTACATCCGCCAAGGTGGAGAGCGTAGGTTTCTTCCCGACTTCACCTGCCTCTGTGCCCAAGGGGGGAACCATTTCTGCAGCCAACTGAGGGGCCCAGGACCGCTATGGACACGGAGTGGGATGAGAATGATATTGACACCGCTGGAGACAACATGGACCAGATGAACAGGCAAGTTCCCTCTCATATTATTTTTATAAATAATGAACAGTCTTGCCTGATCCCTGGTCTAGAGACTCAGGTCTTGCAGTCCCCTGAGCTCTCTCCACCAGCAGCGTGTCACAACCCCTCACCCGTTCCCTCCGTGTCTTCTCTGTGTGCCTCTCTGAGCTTGCTGGTTCCTGAACCATGTCACCTGAGGGAAGAGGAGCTGGCGGAGGGTCCTATCCCAGGCTCAGGGGTGAGGCAGAAAACAGCCGCCACGCTGGAGGAGTCACTGGTGCGGGATATCTCCCCCGGGGGTTTGAAGACTGCTTTGACCATCATGCCTGCTGCAGAGGCTGCCGCAGCAAAGTAAGAGGCTGAGCCCGGATCTCCATCTTCACCCGGATTGTCGGAGTCCTGGACAATGGTGGAGCTTGAGCTCAGGCAAGTGCTCTATGTTGTGTTTCTCTTTTCTGTATTAGAGCAATCTTGCCTGACTCGTGGTGAGGAGAGCCAGGTGCAGCCACCTGCTGCATCTGAGCTCACACCACCGGGCTCCACTGCTGCCGGTGACCCTGATCCCTCTTCTCTCCCTATTTCTCAGCTTGATTCCAGGGTCACCGGAGAGGTTCCAGATGAGCCAGAGGTCTCCGTGAGTTCGGGCTCCCCACCTACGGCAGCTGGGGTCCAGCCTTTGTGGAGGAGATCGTGGGTGCCGCCCGCCTCCTGCCTGAGGCAGTCACCTGGGTTCCTCCTCAGCCTGAGCCTCCATGGGTGCTGTGTCCCGGCCGGGGACCATCGTGGGTGCCACGCCCCAGCGTCAGTCCCACTTGGATGCTCCACTCCAGCCTTGGTCCACCATGGGCACTGTGCCTCAGCCCGAGGTCCACTGAGGGTGCGGCGTTGGCTCAGCCGGGTCTCATCGAGGGGGCAGCAGTGACCCAGCCGGGTCCCACCGTGGGTACAGCAGGGGCCCAACCGGGTTCCATCGAGGGTGCAACCATGGCTTGGTCGGGGTCCACCGTGGGTGCAACACAGTCCCAGTCGGGGCTCACCGCGGGGGCAATGAGGCCCTGGTAAGGGGTCACCGCTGGTGCAACGCTGTCCCAGGCCAGGACCGCCACAGGTGCAGCTCTGTCCCAAGCCGGGACCGCCGCGGGTGCAGCCTTGTCCTGGACCGGGACCATCGCGGGTGCTGCTGCCCTCCAGTTCCCTACCACTGGGAGCATAATGTTTCTTCCCCCGTCAGCCATGGGTCTCCCTGTGGGAAGGCTACTGCCTGGTCTGCTTCTCCCAAACTGGTGGCTGAAGTATCCTGGCTGGCCGCCTGATGTTCTGTGCCATTGGTTTAGGTGGCCAAATTTTCCTGGCAGGCCACCTGACCCGTTTCTCCGGATGGTTCAGCTGGTCGGGGACGCTGGTAGGCTACCTGAATGGCCCCATTATCCGGACCGGGGGTCTGGACTTTGGCCGACCCTCGGAACCTGGAACTCTTTAGTCGTTGGGAGTGGGGGGCTTACCTTGGGAGATTCATTGTTATGTGTTATTGTATGCTTGTTGTTTCCCTTCTGGCCTGTTCCCCCACTCCGCGGGGGGGGGGGGGGTTGTTGCTTTTTTTTTTTGTTGTACTGTGGTGTCTCCTTGGGTGTCTCAAATCCACCCGGTAAGGAAGGGGGGCTCTGTCTTGAGCGGGGGTTTTGGATTTCCTTTTCCAGGCCCCGCTTCATGACGTGTCTGTCCTTCCTTTATTATTTTCTTTGTCTGTTTATTAGTTTGTGTCTTTATTTATTGTCAGGCACGCTCTGGGCTCCTCTGGGGCTGCCCTGCTCTCTGACAGCTGACTGCCACACCTCTTCCTCCTGTCAGTGAACAGCTGCTTGTTATTTGTCTTTTCACTCTACACACTCACTCACTTACACACCTGCATTCATTTAGTTCATCTACATTTTCTCATGCACGCACACACACATCTACATGCATCTCTCAGCACAGGCACTCATCTGTCCTCATTTTCCTCACACCAGTGATCACTTTAGTTCATTATGTTGGAAGTATTTATATTCTGTTAGTTCTCCTGTTACCCGCCGGTTCATTGGATATCATCCTCACTCCTGAGTAGGCTACTCAGTGGAGTCATCATTTGTAAGTACTCTGCCCATCGTTCTACCAAGGGCATTTCTTCATCTCCATTTACCCTTTTTCTCCGCTACCCAGTCCAGACCTGGGAGCACATGGGGCCAGCCTTCCTTCCTCCATTTTATCCAATGGTATTGTAAATTGTCCTTAGGTATGAATGTGAGAGTGAATGGTTGTCTGTCTCTCTGTGTTGGCCCTGCGATAGACTGGCGATCTGTCCAGGGTGTATCCTGCCTCTCGCCCAAAGATGCTGGGATAGGCTCCAGCCCCTGATAGGCTCCAGCCCACATAATCCCGAAAAGGATTAAGTGGAAGAAGATGGATGGATGGATGTATGGATGGAACCGGAGGGTGCAGTTGAGTAGTCCTGTGTGTTTCTCTGTGTGTTCATTGGACCCTTATGTCATTTTGTCTTCATGTGCAAATAAATTACACTCAACACTTTCCTGTGTTGGATTTTCATCTTCTTTTTCTACATGCGTTGCATTTTACGCACGTATTTGACAGTAACTAGTCACTACCCACCTCATGTCATGTTTGGTGGAAGCACTGGACCCACTTGCAGGATGTAAGCTCCAAACAATGATTTTATTAACTGAGCTGGCCACACTGACACAACTCGAGGGCTTAAACAGAAACTAATCAATGCAGCTTGGAAGCACAACCAAAAAACCATGGGAAAACACGGGGAGGAACACACAGGATACAGGCAGGCTAAACAGACAAAAGCAGAAGTGTGTAATCATGCCAGCATGACAAAAGAACCCGAGCAGAGCAAAGACAACACAGGCCTTAAATAATTCCTGAACACAACCAAGAAAACATGGCACAGGTGGAGAAATCAGTAGTCACAGAAAGCTGACACATGAGGCATGAGGGAATGACAGGTGGGCGTGGGGCTGAGCACACACACAGAGGGACACAAAACATACACCGGGGATCAGGGGAGACACGACCATGACACAGAATGACAGAACTGAATCCAGATCATAAATAATACTAATTAGAACTGTGAACAGAATCATGAAACCAACAAACAATGATAAATACAGGAAATACAACATAAACACAAAGAGAGGGCATGGATTGAGTCTATGCTTTACAGAAGTACAAACAATGACAGAAACTAACAGCATGAGACTCAACCCATGCCCTGACACCTCATAGAGTAAATGTGAAACCATGAGGATGAGCCACTCACCATCGTTTCTTTACTGTTTATGGCTGAACCAGTGCATTTGGCGATCACTTTGTCTATGCACTTCTTGTGTATGGCTGCATTGCACTCTAAAAGACACAAAAATATCCAGATTAGATGAGTCTGAGGGTATCAGTCAAACCTGAATTTTCCCAAAATGTTGATGGAAAATAAACAACACTCACGTCTACACTGGTAACCCTGCTTATTGAGACCCCTGTGGTGGAAGGAAAAATAAAAACAAAACAGCGAAATGACTCATACAATATAATTAAAAAAACACTAATTTGATGGTTTGTGATCTCTTTATTAAGCTGCATACCAGACAAACTCTTTGCAGACAGAGCAAAAAGTTGGCTGGGGGAAGAATGTGGCGCTGAACTCGTGACATTTAACAACATGAACTTTAGCTTGTTTGATGGCGCCGCGTCGCTGACGGAGGGTGAACAGCCCCTCTCTCTCCTGGTCGGACTCAGGGTCTCCATTAGTCTGACCTGCAGCATCTGAAACATGACATGCAACCATTCTGTTAGAAAGGAACACATACAAAGACACACTGTTGTTGAGCTCAGTGTTCTACAAACTGGTGACTCTCTTCTTAAACGATGGTTGGGATTTCACACTTGTTTCTTTTTCTCACCTTTTGTGAACAAACCGTCTTCAGTTTATTTTTTTTATTATTTAAGTTTTTGTAAAGGGTATACATGTCATTACAGCATTGCATTGTTTACATTTTCATCACATATTCCCCCTTTTTTAGTTTTTTGACAACACTGGAAAAAAAAATTATTACAACACCCTTTTTTTAAGTGAAAGAAAAAGAGAAATTAAAAAAACAAACAAACAAACAAACAAAAAACAAAAGAGCAGAAAAATAGAGTATCTGAGTAGCGTTGGAACAAAGAGAGGTGCCATTATTGAAATGGAGTTTGTGCAAGATTAGATTTGATGGAAGACACATATGCGTTCCAGGGTTGCCAAAAGTTCAAGAACCCATCCATGTCCTGTCTCAGTGCAAATGTCAACTTTTCCGTCAAATAAATATCCTGAATCACGTTAATCCAATCTTCAGGTGCAGGACAGTCTTTTGACATCCATTTTTTTGTGAGAGCTTTTTTACTTGCCAATATTAAAACAGTGAATAAGTATTTTTCTCCTCGTCTTTCCAGTGAGTCCGGTAGTAAACCCAAATACAAAGTTACAAAAGAAAAGGGAACTGTTACTTTGAATATTTTCCCCAATATTGTCTGTACATTGGTCCAATATTGGTGGATAACTGGGCATGACCAAAACACATGAAAATGATTTGCAGTCTTTTCACCACACAAGTGCCAACAATTCAACCCTTTACGAGTAAATTTGTTTTGTGCAGGTGTTCTGAAAAATCTTACCAAATTTTTCCATCCAAATTCTCTCCACAGCAGGGATGAGGTACTTTTCCATTGTTGTTTATTTAGCTTTTCCCATATTTCCAGTTGTAAAGTGAAATTCCCCTCTTTTTCCCATCTCTCTTTTATATATGATGTGTTGTCTCCTTTTAAGTCTTGAAGACCTTGGTATATTTTAGAAATGTATCTGATCCCTGGGATCCCTTTATATGCCATTAAGAAAACCTTCAGAACACCTGACTGGGCCCTTTCCAAATCCTCCTTTTTAAGTATTTTGTTTATGTGGTGTCTAAGCTGAAAGAACCTGTAAAGGTCTTGATTTACTAGAAATTGTTTTTTCAAATCTTCAAAACTTCTTAAAGTTTGCCCTTTAAAAAAATCGTAATATTTTATCAGTCCGTTCTCTTTCCACTTTTTAAATCTAGTGTCTGTTTTATTAGGAGTAAAGTTCCGATCATAGGAAATCCATTGCAATAATCGATAGGGTTCTTTAGTTTGATTCTCTCTGACTATCTTAAACCAAATTTTTAGCGGGGTCTCTATCCACGGGTTAGTGTTATTCAGAAGTTTAGGTAAGGCATTGTTCCCTATTATCGCCTGTAGGGGAATGTCACTTGTTATTTGGCATTCTATCTCCTTCAATTGTGCAGTGTAGACTGGGTTACATATCTCTACTAAAGTTTTAATTTGCGCGGCTTTAAAATAGTCCCTGATATTTGGTAGCGTGAGCCCACCTTTGTCTTTGTTTAGCTGTAGGCTTCTATATCTGATTCTAGGTCTCTTGCCCAACCATATGAATCTTGAGATCCTTCTGTCCAGTTCTTGCGATGTTTTTTGGGAGGTTCTACCGGTATTGTTTGGAAAAGGTATAGAAGACGTGGAAGTATATTCACTTTGACTGCTTCAATTCTTTGTGCAGTACCCAAGAATGGTATCATATTCCATCTTGCTAGATCAGATTTTATTTTTGCCATCAGTGGATCATAGTTTAGTGTTATAATTTTGTTGAGTTGTTTCGGGATATTGACCCCCAGATATTTCATAGATTCCATCTCGCAGTTAGTTTTGAGTTTGCTTAGTAAATATTGATTTGGGTCATAGTTGAATGTTAAAATTTGGGTTTTATGCATGTTTAATTCATACCCCGATAACTCTCCATACTCTGAAAAAACTGAGATTAGTTCTGGAAAAGAGGTGTCTGGCTGCCCCAGGTATATTAAAATGTCATCAGCAAAGAGTGCTATTTTATGTTCCTTCTGACCCAGTGTAATACCTTGAATTTTTTGATTCTGTCTTATCCATTAGCTCAGAGGTTCTATGAAGATTGCAAAGAGCAGTGGAGACAAGGGGCAGCCCTGACGACATCCTCTTTCCAGTTCAAATGATGATGATAATTTACCGTTAATCCTTATTTTAGCTGTTGTTTTTTTATATAATGCCTGGATAGTTCTAATGAAGTTGTTATGAAAATTGAAACTGGATAAGATTCTATATAGGAAAGACCAGTCAACTGAATCAAATGCTTTTTCAGCATCTAATCCCAATATGGCTGCATTTAAATTATATTTTTTAATATGATGAATTATGTGTAAAGTGCGTCTAATGTTATCTTGTGTCTGTCTTTGTCTTATAAAACCTGTGTGGTCTAAATGAATTAAGTCTGTCAGTAGTATATTTTCTAACCTTTTGGCAAGGATAGCGGTAAAAAGTTTATAGTCCTGATTTAACACACTGATTGGTCTGTAGTTGGAGCAGTCTAGTTTATCCTTTTCAGGTTTAGGTATGACTGCAATGACCCCTTCTCTCCAGGAGGGGGGGGGATTTCCCCTGTGTGGAGGACATAGTTAAATGTTTTCAGGAGGAGAGGAGATAATTGCTGTTTAAAGGTTTTGTACCACTCTGCTGTATAACCATCTGTTCCTGGGGATTTGTTAGCTTTAAGTTTCATAATTGCTTTTTCTAATTCTTTAGGTTGTATTTCTGCCAGTAGTTTTTTATTTTGTGACTCAGTTAGTTGGGGAAGATTTAATGTATTTAGGAAGGCTTCGGATGCGTTTTTGTGTTTTTTGAGGGAGTACAAGATCTTGTAGTAATTCTCGAAGCTTTTGAGAATTTCCTGAATTCTAAATTTTATTTCCTTTGATACTGGGTCTCTGATTTTGTTGATTGCTCTCTCCGTTTATTGTTTCCTCAATTTATAGGCTAGTAATTTTGCCGATTTGCTACCTGTTTCATAGTATTTTTGTTTCAGAAATGTAAGTTTCTTCTGGATTTCTATTGTGTAGATCTCGTTTATTTGTTTTTTAATTTCCTTAATTTTGAGCGAGTCATTAGAATGAGTGTTGTCTTTGTGCTCTTTTTCTAGCTTCTTAAGTTCTGACTCTAATGCGATTAGTTTTTCTTGTCTCAATTTCTTCTGGAGTGCCAGTTTTGCGATAATCTTTCCCCTTATTACAGCTTTGCATGCGTTCCACAGTATTAAAGGGGATACTTCTCCATTATCATTTTCTTCCAAATATCTGAGAATATCTGATTCCAATTTATCTTTCAGTGGTCCTTTCAGCACATTTGAATTTAACCTCCAAGAAAATGTCTTATTTGTGTATTTTTGGATATTTAAGTCCATATAGATCGGACTGTGGTCAGAGAGATCCATCAGTCCTATTTTACATGTTTTTACTCTTCCAATGTCTCTATTAAACATAAAAAAAAAATAGTCAATCCTTGAGTATGATGAATGTGGTGCTGAGTAAAATGTATAATCTTTTACACTGGGGTTGAATTCCCTCCACACGTCACAGATTCCCATTTCTTTTAGTACCATCCGAGTTTTTCTACTTTGAGTGTTATTTTGGAGAATTACCCGATGCATCCCAGTATGGATTCAGTCTTAGATTGAGGTCTCCACCACATATCACTAAACCTTGGGCTTTAGTTATCATTAGGTCAAATACATTTTTATAAAATTTCCAGTTAGCCCCTGAAGGTGCATATACATTCAGCAGGGTGATATCTTCTCCCTCAAGCCGACCAAGTACCATGCTAAATCTCCCTTCTTTATCTTTGTGTTCTGAATTTTTTTCAAATATAATTTTGGTTGAGATCAATGTCGCTACCCCCCTCCTCCTCCCTGACTTATATGAAGATGAAGAGATCAGTTTAAACCCTTGTCTATTAAGTTTAGTGTGCTCCAAATCTGTTAGGTGGGTTTCCTGTAAAAATATTATTCCTGCTTTGTCTTTTTTCATTTTGCCTAGAATCTTGGATCTTTTAACTGGATTCAGGATCCCTTTTACATTATATGAGATTATTTTGGTTACACCCTGTTTCTCCATTGTATTGTCTTATTTAGTATAACCAGTGTAGTGGCCCTCTTTTATGCTACTCAAAAACTGAAAGAACATTAAGAAGATAAAAAACATAAAGAACATAGTATATAAAACTTTAAAACAAAAAACTGTCAAAAGATCTTCCTGAACTGAGGTCTTTTTAGCAACCTTAGAAGAGCCTTGTGGTTGGTGTGTTGGCTCTGAGGGAAATTCCTCAAAGTTTGTTACGTGTTGAGGGCCCCCTCTTACCCCTGTAAGTTGTCCCATGTTTTTAACATGATTTTCAGATCCCAATCCGAACTTGTAATGATTTATTTTTTATGCCTATACCCTATGAAATTGTGCACAACCTCCCACCACCGTCACAGCAAACAATCACGTTAATACAGTATTTGTTAGTGTGGAGAGTTCATGTGGTTCATTGTCACGTTTCTATTTTAACAAGTTTTTTTTTTATTTTTAAAGACTTATTTGTTTCTAATATTATGACTGTTCCATGAAATGTTTTACCACTTCATATTTGCTGATTCTGCAGCTCCTTTAATGTTTGTTACCTTGTAGGAGGAGGGTTGGATGCGCAGACTGACTAAAAATATCGTTATTCCCTCCTGAAAGCGTCCAGTTTTTCCTTATAGCCCTAGCGCTGGGTTTCCCGCTGCTAGCCCGTGGATTTTGAGGGTCTCTGTGTGCACCACGTTTGAGCCTTGATTCTTTCAATCGGGTCTGCTGCGGGTTTATACACCGTTACCGGGAGCCCTCTTCTCGCCATATCCCTGGTTGCTTCTTCCGCCGAGTTGTAGAGACACGTCTCTTCCCCGTAAAAAAACCCTCAGCTTCGCCGGAAAAGGAGTTTGAAAGCACAGTTTCTTCTCTCTTCGTACCTTTTTAGCGTCATTGTATTCCCCACACTTTTTAAGGATCTCCGGGGCGTAGTCATGCTCCACAAAAACTTTTCTTTCTTGGTGCATAAATCCTTTTTTTCTGCCAAGCCAGTCTCAAAACCTCTTCTTTTGTTCTGAAGTTGGAAAACTTCACCACCACCGATCGCGGGGGAGCTTCCGCCGACGGCCTTGGGGCTAATGAACGGTGCACCCTTTGTATCTTCAAATCGGTGGATTGGGGAATTTCCAACTTCTCTCTCAGTATGGTTTCCACGCATGCAGCCATTGTGGTGAAACCGTCCTCGACTCCTTCTTTCAGACCATGAATTCTTATGTTGTCCCTTCTTAGTCTTCCTTCCAGGTCGGTTAGCTTAGCCTCCAGTCTTGTCTGTCGTTTGAGTAATTCCAGCGTGGTTTCTTCCAGCCCTTTTATTCTTTCCTCTGCTTCCATGATTCGGGCCTCAGCCTGGTCCACTCTGTTGTTTGTCCTTTTTAAACCGTCTTTAATTTCACGAAATTCGGCCCAACACTCTCGGCGAAATTCTCTTAATTCTTGAAGTATCGTTTTTAAGCTAACCATGTTGCTAGCCTCATTTTGCTCCTCTATTTCCGAGTGGTTGTTGTCTTCCAGGTCAGATTCTCCGGCCAATGCGTGTCTTGGCCTGGTAAATGTCGATCTCTTCTGTTTTCCTTTAGGCATAATGACTTTGTCTTTTGATTTTCACTCTTCCATAAATCTGTTAAATCTGATTTTCATGGTATTTTCACGGATGGGATCTGGGAGCTTCAGCGTTAAGCTGCTACTACCATGGTGTCCAGACCGGAAGTCCCCTTCAGTTTAATTTGACACATCTATTAAGTCTTCACTGCTGCAGATAGACTATATGAGTTTATATTTTTTATAAAAATCCACACATAAAATTAAGAACAGTCTAATAAAATAGAGATTATACAATGCCATTGTTATAAAATAACTGACAAAAAAAATTATTATCTATGTAAAAACCAATAATATGCAATAGCTGATACTTGAATTACTAAAAGTCCAAATGGTTCATGGTTAGAATCACAGAATTCAGTAAAAATTGTTTTGAATTGCTCCCATGATGAAAAGCGTGCATTCAAATTGACTGTCGCCATTTTACCGGAAATTGTAGGCCACCTAGTGGGTGACTGGCTTCCCGGCCAGATATTGTGATACTAGGAGGCCAGCTCCTGGCCGTCTAGTCACTTCATTATTAGGTATTTGGAGAAAGCTACTGTTGCTTTGCAACAATGACAGACACCTGAAGAATGTTCCTGTGAGACAGCCTTTTTAACAGTAAACTTCTCCATAGTTGTTTTACTGAAAAATCAGCTTATTTCCTTCATTTCAATGAACTAACACGGAACATATTTCTTCTTCCCGTTTGTCTGATACACTGGTGGCACTGCGCTACACTGGAGCTACAGCCTCATCACACAACTGCATAGTCCCTGCTAAGCCTCCCAAGGCTGAAGTTTTCTAATCGCCACATTTTTTTTGGTCAAGCTGCTCCTTAGTACTGGGAGAAAAAAAGGATCATGGTGCCGTGCCTGACTTGTAGAGCTTTCCCTAAATGTCTGAGGTCGAAATCCAAATCTGGCAAACCAGATGTGTGGGATGATGTCATGTCTGAGTTGTCCACATCCCAGAATAACTAGTTAGAAAATGCTGACTCTCCAGTTAGCTACTGTTAGCGATGGTGTTTTCATACACAAATTACCATACAGTACGCAGTAAACTGTGTATTAAAAGAGAAAGAAGTTGGGACAAACTGAGTGTATTGAGAGAAGAAACATAAAACATAAATGCAAATAAATACTATATAGCCCCTTTCAGAGTAACCTGGCAACCCAGAAGAACCCAGTACTGTCCAGATTTCCTCTGTCTGAATAGGGTTACCTGCACTGCTTGACATAGGCTAAATGACCCTGCAAGCGAGATGACTTCCCCTCAGCTCAGCAGACATTTGAATCGGAAACGCAGATAAACGCGCAATGAAGTAGGTGTCACCATCACCACGTGACAGCACAGAGAGAGAGACAGTGGAAATGAAGCAGAAGACTGTCTGTCATTATTCTGACAGATTATATTAATTTTGAAGCTGCAACAGACAATTGTGTGTACCAATATCGCAGCGACTGAGAATGAGAAGTTTCTTTTAAGAGCATTTTTTCAATCATTCCCGCGTAGCCTCCAGCAGCTCTGACCGTCCCTGGCTGCTGAGCCGATTCCAGCCTGTTCTGGTTCAGTGAGGGGCAATCTCCCTGTTCAGTTCTGCTGTATGCTTGTTCATGCATCCCGGTTCACTTCACATTGATTTATCCTCTGCTCCTCTTTTTGTCTGTGACAGCTGCATCCGAAATAAAACGTATCCTGCTTTGTGTGGCTCTGGACATGAAACACAACACAAAAACACATGTCCCCACCCAATAAAAATGCAAGCCGACACACACAAATATACACACATGTGCATGCACATGTAACGGATGCCAACTAGCACTGTTCGGCATAGAACGTTAGTAAAACCTCCCTCCCGAAAAGCCTCATACAGTATCGGTAGCGCTGAGCTATCGGTCGGACCTTTAGCTCAGCGCGATCGTGCTGTGTCTCCCATGCTCGAACTGTGTAGTTGACTGGTAGGTCGCGGGTTCGTGTCCCGAGTGGGGTGAACTGCGCAGGATGATCTCAGTCACACACACGCACACACACACACACACACACACAGAATGTCTCTTCTTGTTAATATGAAAGCTATGCAGTGTCGATATGAAAAAAAATTCATAATAATAAATAAATAAATAATTCTGTAAAATGTCGAGTGCATTTTGGAATCCTCTCTATTGGAACGGAGGACAAAGAACAGCAACCACTGAACGATATAGATCAGTCATGTGTTCCTGTATCCACCACTGATCTGCTCTGACTTTGACATGGGGCCATCCATCCATCCATCTTCTACCGCTTTACTGGAGGTCCGGGTCACAGAGGCAGCAGTTCAAGCAGAGAAGCCCAGACTTCCTTCTCTCCAGCCACCTGCTCCAGCTCTTCAGAGAGGATACCAAGGCATTCCCAGACCAGCTGGGAGACATAGTCCCTCCAGCGAGTCCTGGGTCTGTCCTGGGGTCTCAACAGACCGGTACGGCTCTTGCTTGCTTGTTTTTTTTTTTTTTCTTGCCTTCTGATTGTTGCTCTGAGTGTTGCTATCCCTGTGCTGTTGCAATCCTGGAATTTCCCCGTTGTGGGACTAATAAAGGCTTATCTTATCTTACAACGTCCGCATCACTGCAGATGCTGCTCCAATCCGTCTGTCAATCTCTTGCTCCATTCTCCCCTCACTCATGAATAAGACCCTGAGATACTTAAACTCCTCCACTTGGGGCAGGAGCTTGTCCCCAACCCGGCGAGGACAATTCAACTTTTTCCGGCTGAGGACCATGGACTCGGACTTGGAGGTACTGATTCTCATTCCAGCCGCTTCACACTCAGCGGCAAACCGTCCCAGTAAGGACTGGAAGTCATTGTTGGATAAAGCCAGCAGGACAAAATCATCTGCAGACAACAGAGATGAGATCCTGTGGTCACCAAGCATGACACCCTCCGTTCCCTGGCTGCGCCTAGAAATCCTGTCCATAAAAATTATGAACAGGATTGGTGACAAAAGGCAGCCCTGGTGGAGTCCAACTCTCACTGGGAATGAGTCCGATCGAGTGTTGGCAATACGAACCAAACTCTCACAACGGTCGTACAGAGACCGAATAGCTCATAACAACAAGCCCGATACCCCATACTCCTGAAGCACCCCCCACAAAAAAAACACGATGGACGTGGTCGAATGCCTTCTCCAAGTCCACAAAACACATGAAAACTGGTTGGGCAAACTCCCACGAACCCACGAGGATTCTTGAGAGGGTAAAGAGCTGGTCCGATGTGCCACGGCCAGGACAAAAACCACATTGCTCCTCCTGAAGCCAAGGTTCGACCAATGGCTGGACTCTCCTCTCCAGTACCTTGGCATAGACCTTCCCAGGGAGGCTGAGGAGTGTGATCCCTCTAAAGTTGGAGCACACCCTCCGGTCCCCTTTTTTTGAAGAGAGAAACCACCACGACACCAGTTTTTTCTCTTCCTCTTCTTGACATGGGGCGACAAAATTAAAGACTTGTAAAAATACCAGTGACTCTCAACAAACAGTGGCCAGTAACACCAACTTCTGAGTTGACTGGTGCATTAGTGTAACATCAGTGGTGTGACGACATGAAACTTGACATCCCAGAGAAATTCACTGTACTCTATGGGAGATCAGACCCGCATCTCCTTGAAGTCTGAAAAAAGGCATGGAGGGCTGCTGAGGTGTTAATTTATGCTAATGGAACCTGCGCTTGTGGCTCACCCAAAGAAGCTTATTACCTCCGCCAAGGGGGGAGGTAATATTTTCAGTAGCGTTAGTTTGCTTTGTTGACTTATCTGTTGGTTTTTCTGTTACCAACATAGCTCAAAAAGTTATGAACGGATGTGATTAAATTTTCAGGAAAGGTGTGTAATGGCATGGGGAACAGGAACAGATGATTAGATTTTGGTGATGATCAGAGTGCATATCTCCACCAAGGGCTTTGTTTGTATTTTTGCAGCAGTATTACACAAAATCTACTGGATGGATTTGGATGAAATTTTCACCAGAAGTGGTTCTTGGGCTACAGAAGAACCCAATACATTTTGGTGAGGATCCAAGAATGCATACTTCTGCCAAGGCTCTTATCTTTTCATAGTGTGTTAGCAACAATAATCCAAAATTACTGGATGGATTTGGATGAAATTTTCACCAGAGGTGGTTTTTGGGCTATAAGATAAGATAAGATAAGATAAGATAAGCCTTTATTAGTCCCACAATGGGGAAATTCCAGACGAACCCATTACATTTTGGTGATGATTTGAGAATGCATACCTCAGCCAAGGTTCTTATCTTCTCACAGTATGTTAGCAACAATACTTCAAAACTAATTGACAGACTTTGATGCAGTATTCACCAGAACTGGCTTGTGGCTTTCACACAAACCCATTACATTTTGGAGGTGATCCATGAGAGACAGAAGGAGCCGTGGCAGAGGTATGCACACTCTGAGCGCTTTTCTATGTTTTACATTATTGTTCATACTCTGCATATGCACATAGCCATTTTGGATTTTTCATCTTGAAAATGATTTGCCTAACTTTACAAGCTGAAAAACCAACACGAATGACCTCAAGTATGAACATCTGAGCACGGGGTTGTGCGGTCTTCACAACAAACCGGTTTGTAATATGAGAAATCTGTTTACATCAAGCCTGCAAGGGATAAAATTGTGAGGTAAAAAGTTTATGCTGGTTTTGTCCCAATGCACTTCTAAATACTTATAAAATGCTTCCAAATATAGACTTAATACATGATAGTGTGGGGGCATGGGGTGGGGGGTTTCTCCACCCAGAGAGGGCAAGGGGAGTGGAGGACAATGGACCGAATGAGGAGGTGTCACTGAGGGGCATCAGACAGGACTGATGGTTCTATGCGACCCCCGGGGACAGTAAGAGAGGCTGGAGCCGCGGAGAGAAGAAAGGTGTTGTAGCAGCGCCGGCATTATGTTATGTTAATGTGCCACACAATTCTTTGTTCATACAACATTGTGCATGGTTGGAAGTTCCAGGTCTCGATGCATGGAAATAAAGAGATAAAAGAGGAATGCACAGAGACCTGGGATTCTCTTTTGCCGTGAATTATGTTGGAGAAGAAATAAAGTTTCCGTGTCGTCCAGCTCACTGCCTTGCCTGCCTCCTTTCTCCACATTGGTGAACCAAGACATGCCATAGAAAGCAAGCCGAGCACAGCCCCGGAGACTGCCTGGAGGGAGAGCACCAGTGCCGCGTGCGTGGTCTCAGTCGAGCTCTCAGACTTCTGGCTTCACAACTCGACCGCATGGTTCTTACACATAGAAGCCCAGTTCGCACTTCGCGGGATAACAACAGATGATACCAGACATCACTACGTGGTCGCTGCGCTGGATGCGCGCGCCACGCAACAGGTGACGAGCCTGCTCCAGGCGCTGCCGACCCAAGGAAAATATGAAGCACTCAAGTGGGTGCTTCTCCAGCGCTATACCCTTCCTGACAGTGAGAGGGCAGAGAGGCTTCTAACGTGTTTGGAGTTAGGGGACAAGTCAGCAGTGGAACTTATAAGATAAGATAAGATAAGATAAGATAAGCCTTTATTAGTCCCACAACGGGGAAATTCCAGGATTGCAACAGCACAGGGATAGCAACACTCAGAGCAACAATCAGAAGGCAAGAAAAAAAAAAAAAAAAACAAGCAAGCAAGAGCAGCTAATAAACATATGTACGTATTACTATAAAATATATATATATACACACACACACAGACACACAGTGCAGAGCATTGTAGCTGGATGGAATAAATATATGAATATATGAACACACAGTGCAGAGCATTGTAGCTAGATGGAATAAATATGTAAATATATAAACACCCACAGTACGGAGCATTGCAGCTAGGTGGAATAAATATGCAAGTATATAAACACACACAGTGCGGAGCAATGTAGCTAGATGGAATAATATGTAGATATATAAATATATAAACACACCCAGTGCTGAGCATTGTAGCTAGATGGAATAAATATGCAAATATATAAACACACACAGTGCAGAGCATTGTTGCTAGATGGAATGAAACAGCATAACCGTCTACTTAGTTATCCTACATGGTATGATTATGTGCCCATACATATTCTCACCCTCCATAGCGACCGGTATGTTCCTAGTTGTATGCCGGAGGGGACCATTGTGTAAGTCTATTGCATCTTTTGCATTCAAAAAACTATTAGTTTGTTACGTCTTTTTGCTATCTCTGCGAGCAGCCCTGCTTAGGTTGTACAGTCTGACAGCCGTTGGTAGGAAGGACCTACGAAACCTCTCGGTTGTGCACCTGGGATGATGTAGTCTGCTGCTAAATGAGCTCCTCAGTGCATTCAGTATGTCCTGCATAGGGTGGAACTCGGACTCCAGCAGAGATGACAGTTTAGCCACCGTCCTTCTCTCTCCTATCTCCTCCATCGGATCAAGGCGCTGCCCCAGGACAGAGCTAGCTTTCTTAATCAGTTTGTTCAGTCTCTTCCTATCGGCTGCAGTAATGCCACTGCCCCAGCAGACCACTCCAAAAGTGATGGCTGATGCCACCACCGTGTCATAGAATGACTTAAGCAGCGCCCCTTGTACACCAAAAGACCTGAGTCTCCTCAGCAGGAACAGCCTGCGCTGTCCCTTCTTGTAGAGTGCATCAGTATTGTGTGACCAGTCTAGTTTATTGTTCAGATGAATACCCAGGTACTTATAGGATGTCACCATCTCGATGTCTGTTCCCTGTATATTTACTGGTACTGTGAGGGGCTGCCCATGCCTGCGGCAGTCCACCACCAGCTCCTTAGTTTTCCTCGCGTTGATCTGGAGGCAGTTCCGATGGCACCAGTCCACGAAGTCCTGGATAAGCCCTCTGTACTCAGCTTCATCTCCATTGGAGATGAGGCCAACGAACGCAGAGTCATCAGAGAACTTCTGTAGATGGCAGTGTGTTGTGTTGTGTGAGAAGTCCGCAGTATAAAGAGTGAACAGGAAGGGAGCCAGCACCGTTCCCTGGGGGGCCCCCGTGCTACTGATGATCGTGTCGGACACACAGTCCCGGGTTCTCACAAACTGAGGCCGGTTCGTGAGGTAGTCCAGGATCCATGATGACAGGTGCTGGTCCACCCCTGCGCGCAGCAGCTTGTCCTTCAGGATCATCGGTTGGATGGTGTTGAAAGCACTGGAGAAGTCAAAGAACATGATCCTCACCATATTCCCGGGCTTCTCCAGGTGGGACAGAGAACGGTGAAGGAGGAAGATCACCGCATCCTCCACCCCAATGCCATGCTGGTAGGCGAACTGGAGTGGATCCATCGCTGGTTCCACCAGGGGGCGGAGGTGAGCAAGGAGCAGTCTCTCCAGGGTCTTCATCAAGTGGGACGTCAAGGCCACCGGTCTGTAGCTGTTCAGGTCTTTGGGGTGGGAAGTTTTTGGTACAGGTACCACACAAGATGTTTTCCACAGCTGTGGTACCCTCCCCAGTTTCAGGCTCATGTTGAAGATATACGTCACAATCCCA
This sequence comes from Pholidichthys leucotaenia, assembly GCA_020510985.1. Taxonomy (NCBI): domain Eukaryota; kingdom Metazoa; phylum Chordata; class Actinopteri; order Cichliformes; family Pholidichthyidae; genus Pholidichthys; species Pholidichthys leucotaenia. Next base: position 180,235,148 of record CM035845.1, on the reverse strand, counting down.
CACAGCTGGTCTGCACAGGACTTGAGGAGCTTTGCGCTGATGCCGTCCGGTCCCGGCGCCTTCCTCGCCTTGATCTTCCTCAGCTCCGTCCTCACCTGGGTCCTGGTCAGGGTCAGGATGGGGGGCTGTGTGTTGGGAGTGGGGGGGTGTTGGTGGAGTGGGGAGTGGGCAGCAGGACTTGATTTCTTTAGAGGCAGCAGTGGTTGTTGTGCAGTCAGGGGGGAGGGCGGTTGGTCAAATCTATTGAAAAACAGATTCAGGTTGTTCGCCCACTCCCTGCCCCCTGTGGCCTGGGGGGAGGTATTCTGGAGCCCCGAGATGGTTTTGAGGTTTCTCCAGACCCCGCTGATGTCGCTCTGTTGCAGCTTGTCCTCCATCTTCTTCCTGAAGCTGTCCTTGCCTTCTCTGATCTTTCTCCTCAGCTCCCTCTGTACGGACTTCAGCATCTCCCTGTTCCCTGACCTGAAGATCCTCTTCTTCTCTCTCAGAAGTGTTTTTATCTCAGGGTTGATCCAGGGTTTGTTGTTTGAGTGACGCCGTATGGTCTTGGTGGGAACGGATTTGTCCACACAGAAGCTGAGGTAGCCCGTGAAGGTGTGAATGAGGCCATCGATGTCCTCACCATGTGGATCGCAGAGCTGCTTCCAGGCGGTGGCTTCAAAACAGCCCTTTAGGGTGTCCATTGTCTCCTCAGACCATAACTCCACAGTGTGCATGGCCGGAGGTTGTCTGTGCACTAGGGGTTTGTACACCGGCCGGAGATGAACCAAGTTGTGATCCGATCTCCCGAGTGGGGGGAGTTGTGATGAGGTGTACGCCTCCTTAGTGTTTGCGTAGAATAAATCCAGTGTTTTATTGTCTCTAGTGTGGCATGTGACATACTGGGTGAACGTGGGTAGAATGGGAGACAGTGAAACATGGTTGAAATCGCCTGAGATGAGGAGAAGAGCATCTGGGTGTTCTGTCTGCAGCCTGCTGGTTACTGAATGGATGACGTCACGTGCTGTCCCAGCGTTCGCCGTCGGATTTGCATAAACAACAATGCAGATCACGTGTGAGTGTTCTCTCGGGAGATATGTAGGCCTCATGCTAACAGCTAGCAACTCAATGTCTTTGCTGCAGTGTCGTTGTTTAACAGTGATATGTCCCGGTCTGCACCAGTTGTTGTTAACATACATTATCACTCCACCGCCCCTAGCCTTGCCACTGTCTGGTGTTCGGTCAGCTCGTATCATGTGAAAACCCTCCAGCTCAATGTTAGCATCTGCTGCTAGTTCAGTTAGCCACGTCTCAGTAAACAAAAGGAGAGAGCACTCCCGGTATGTGCTATCATAACGGGAGATAGCCGCTAGCTCATCTAACTTTCCCAGTATCGACCGTACATTTCCCATGACAACAGATGGAAGGGAGGGTCTGTACCTTATATTTTTTGTCCTCCGCCTTACTCCAGCCCGGCAGCCGCGGCGTTTTCGCCTCAGTTCTCTCGGTATGTCGAGTTTTTCCAATGGGACCGGGTGGCGGTTGAATGCTAGCAGCTGTTCTCTGCTGTATCGTATCCTGCTATAGACAGTGGCTCCGTCCACCGGCTCAGGAGACATTTAGGACGATCTGTGTGTCCGTGATATAAGTGGGGTGAAAAAAAAAGACGGATCAAAAGAGAGAGGAAGGGAAAAAGACTCGGAATCGAGCCGCTGTTGCAAAAGGCAGCCGACTCGTGTGGCGCCGAGAGAAAAAAAAAAAAAAATAAATAAAAAAAAAAAAGGACAGCATGTTGGCGCTGAGGGAAAAGGACGATGAATCTTTCCTGTTCGCCCACTTGTTACTCAGGAACCTACCGGCTACAGCGAGGGTGATCCTTGCCAACTCGCCGTGGCTGGTTGCCAAGGATTACCGCGCCCTGGCGCAGGAAGCGGACCGCATCATCTTGGCGACCAGAGCTCCCAGCGTGCAGACAGTGGCACCGGCATCCATGGGGGGACTCCAGCAAGGTCGAGGAGCCGTTTGTGGTAGCCGGGATGGACACCAGGAGACAAAGGAATGGGGTGATCTGTTTTTATCATCGCCGTTTCGGCTCGAATGCCCAATGCTGCCTGTCGCCATGCCAATTCAAGAAGCCGGAAAGACGGCACATTTGGAATCGGGTGGCAGCTGCAACCGATGGCGACAGGAACAGACTGCTTTATGTCACGGACACACATTCAGGGAGACAGTTTTTGGTGGACTCCGGCTCCCAGAAGAGTCTCATCCTGCCAGTCAACGCAGACAGGTTGGCAGGACGCAGTGGTCTCGAGCTCACAGCTGCCAACGGATCCACCATCAGGACATTTGGCGAATGGACACTGACGATATGCTTACACGGACTTTTAGTGGGACTTTAATTGAAATTTATTTATTTGGATAAACCCCTTGAGATGTAACATCTCGTTTTTGAGGGGGTCAAAAGTTGCAAAGTGATAGCTATCACAAAACTATCACTTTGTGATAGCTGCATGTTCCGGACCCATTTTAGGTGCAGATTTTTTATCTGCTTATGGGTTGTTAGTCGATGTTGCTAACAGAAGACTAGAGGAAGCTGTCTTTTTTACCTCACTGCCCTGCACAGCTCGGGGAGCTCGGTCGTCAACACTGACTAACGTTATAGCTCCAGGGGGTAAGTACCAATATTTGCTTGCACAGTTCCCAGCACTCACGGTCCCGACTTTTTGGGCTACGGTGATGAAACACGGGGTTGAGCACTTTATAACTACAAAAGGGCCGCTAGTATTCGCACGACCTCGGCGTCTGGACGCAGCTAAACTGGCCAGTGCGCGCAAGGAGCTCACCAACTTAGAATGGTTGGGCATCGTCAAGTGCTCCAACAGCCCGTGGGCATCCCTGTTACACATGGTGCCTAAAGCCAACGGGTTGTGGCAACCATGCAGTGATTTCTGGCGCTTGAACAATGCTACGGAACACGATCGCAATCCTATTCCACACATCCAGGATTTTTCTATGCACCTGGCTGGGGCGCGTGTTTTTTCCAAAGTTGATCTGGTCCGCGGTTGCCACCAGGTCCCGGTGCGCGTGGAAGACATCCCAAAAACAGTGGTAATAACTCCTTTTGGCCTTTTTGAGTTTTTACGCATGCCGTTCGGATTAAAAGGGGCGGCATAGACCTTCCAGAGGATGATGGACGCAGTGCTTCGCGACTTGTCCTTCGTGTTTGTCTACTTAGACGACATTCTGGCAGCCAGCGCGTCTGAGGAGGAGCACATCGCCCATCTCAAGACAGTTTTCCAGAGGTTGGAAGCGCACGGGCTGATAGTTAACCCGGCGAAGTGCCAGTTCAGTGTGCCAGTGATTGACTTTTTGGGTCACCGCATTTCGCCGTTACCGGACAAAGTGCGCGCGGTGTCGGATTTTCCGCGTCCGCAGACCGTGAGAGCACTACAGCAGTTTTTGGGAATGGTTAATTTTTTATAACCGTTTACTTCCCTGGGCAGCCCAGCTGATGCAGCCATTGTATGCTGCGCTTAAAAAAAGAAGCCAGCGGAAACCATCGATTCGACTCCTGAGCGAGTCCAGGCTTTTACTGATGCCAAATCAGCGCTTGCGGATGCCGCGTTGTTAGCCCACCCGGATCTGTCTGCATGGATAGTGCTCACAATGGATGCATCTGATGTTGCCAGAGGGGCAGTGGTGGAGCAGTGCGTCTCAGGTGTGTGGCAGCCGCTCGCATTTTTTAGCTGGACTTTGCACGACAATGAACGCAAGTACAGCACATTCGACAGACAATTGCTGGCTCTCCACCTGGCGACACATCATTTCCAGTTCTGGCTGGAGGAGCGTGAGTTCACCGCGTTCATGGACCACAAGCCACTGACGCATGCAATGTCCAAGACCTTGGAACCGTGGTCGGCCTGGCAGCAACGGCATTTGGCCACAATTTTGGAGTTTACTACCGACATTCAACACATTGCCGGTAAGCTCAACGTCATGGCTGATTGCCTGTCATGCACGTTAGTCACCCTGGCCTACATGGGAATAGATTTCCCCGCCATGGCCGCGGAGCAAGTCGAGGATGCGGACATTTGCGCGCTCCAGTCTGTGCCAACTGGATTAAGGCTGGAGAGCAGGGTGGTGCAAAAAGGGTGCCCTCCCTTGCTTTGCGACACCTCCACCGGTTGCCTGTGTCCGGTGGTTCCGAGCTCTTGGCATGGTCGCGTTTTTGAGTCGGTCCACTCCCTTTCGCATCTGGGAGTGTGTGCTTCGGTGAAGCTAGTGGGGACGAGATTCGTCTGGCCATGCTTGTGCAAAGACGTGAAAGAGTGGGCTGCAACTTGCGTCGCGTGCCAGTGGGCCAAAGTGCACAAGCACACCAGAGCCCCCCTCGAGCCGTTCCAAATCCCGACTAGGAAGTTTGACCATGTCCATGTGGATATGGTGGGACCCCTTCCGCCATTGCAAGGTTTCATTCACCTTTTGACAGCTGTGGACTGCACCACGCGCTGGCCTGAAGTGGTCCCGCTGGCTTTTACAACGTCCGCGGAAGTGGCGCATGCTTTTTTGTCGGCTTGGGTTGCACGTTTCGGATCTCCATCGGACATCACGTTCAACAGGGGTCCACAATTCCTTTCAGAACTCTGGTCCGCGATGGCCCAGAGCTTGGGGGTCAAAATTCACTGTACTACTGCATACAACCCCCAGGTTAACGGGTTATGCGAGTGTTTTCATAGGTAGAAAACACTCGCAACACAGACAGGCTACAGTCCACTGTAGCCTGTCTTTTAAGATAAGATAAGATAAGATAAGCCTTTATTAGTCCCACAATGGGGAAATTCCAGGATTGCAACAGCACAGGGATAGCAACACTCAGAGCAACAATCAGAAGGCAAGAAAAAACATCTAGTAAACATATGTCCATATTACTATAAATGTATATATATAGACACACAGTGCAGAGCATTATGGTTGGTTGGTGAATGTGCAGCAGAAAGTCTAAGCTCTCTCTCCGCGGACGCGGCGGGCCAGCTGGAAGTCTTTGGGCATGATGGTGACCCCCTTAGCGAAGAAGAGACCACCAGGTGGGCCTCGCTGGTCTCCTGCAGAGCCATGACGGCGAAGCTCAGGAAACGCAGGACGGTCTTGAAGTCCTGAGCGATCTCCCTCACCAGGCGCTGGACGGGCAGCTTACGGATGAGCAGCTCTGTGGATTTCTGGTAGCGACGGATCTCTCTCAGAGCCACGGGCCTGTGACGGCGAGGCCTCTTCACTCTGCCGGTGGCCGGAGCGCCTCTCCGAGCAGCCCTGGTGGCTAGCTCTCTCCTGGGGGGCTTCTTCCTCCAGTAGATTTTACGGGCGGTCTGCTTGGTTCTTGCCATCGCTCTTTATTATTCTGTCTTATATTTCTTGCACGCCGCCTAAACTCCAGCCCGGCACCCGCGTCGTTTTCGCTACAGCTCCCGGTATGTCGAGTTTCCCATTAGCACCGGGCGGCGGCCAAGTGCTAGCTAGCACTAGCACCTCCCCACTGTAACGTCTCCCGCTGCAAACCGTGGCTCCGTCCGCCGACCCGGGAGACCCCCGGGGCGATCCGTGCGTCCGTGATATATATACAGAGTGAAAGGTGTAGAAAGAAGAAGGAAGATAAAAAAAAGGCTGTTGCAACGGGCAGCCTACTCGTGTGGCGCCACCGGTCCGGCGGAACCGGAACACACACCACCATGTTGACTTTATTTATAAAAAAGCACAACAACGCCTCCACCTGTTGAGGAAACTGAGGACTTTTAATGTCAGTGGACACATTTTAACTCTGGTTTACACTTCATTAATTGAATCCATTCTTACTTTTAACATTTCATCCTGGTACAGCTCCCTCTTCATCAAGCATGAAACAAAGCTTTCCCGTATAGTTAATCAGGCTAGCAAAATCACTGGCTCACCACAGACACCGCTGTCTGAACTGTATCAGCTGTGATCAGGAAAGCCACCCTGATCACAGAGGACCCATCTCACCCCCTCCATCACTCTTTTCAGTTACTGCCATCAGGCAGACAATATAAAGTTCCACTGGCCCATAAAAACATTTACAAGAAATTATTTATTCCTTCTGCAGTAACAATCCTGAGCAAAATCAAATAGTTATCATGCTTCAGTTAGTCTATCAATATTAGTTATCAGCATTTATCTATTAATCACTATTAATTTTTAATAGTTAATATTTTCTGCCACATGATTGTATTTGCTGTTTCCTTTTTAACCATGTTTCCTTTTTAAAACTGTTTTTATCCTGTGAGTTTGAACATGTTTTGAGAGTGTTGAATGTGTTGCTGTAGCCGTGTCTAAGAAGAATTTCTGTCACTAACTGGGACAGACAATAAAGTTATCTATCTATAATGGTTTACTGTCAATTAGAAAGATATAGAATATGATCCAAAGTTTCAGATAGGAATAAATTTACACATCTAATTTGCATCATGTCTCGGTAGCTATAAAAATTACATAACTCAGTCAAAAGTGGACTTTGGACACATTTACACAAAGAATGGCTTGGGTTTTTTGATGCCGTTTTGTCTACAGGGGTATGTTTTTATCTAATCTTCAAAGTTTATGAACCAGAAAATCAATAAAATGTAAAAAAAAAAACATTTTTCTCTTACCTGTTGCCGGGGGGAGGGGCTCGATTGCCCATGTGGCCGGTCCGTTTTTGTCCATCGTAGTCGATGTTTTGCGTTTGCTCAGTCATTTGAGCTCTCTACCACATCTACAAACTTATGATTATCCCATGTGAATTTCGTTTGTATTACGCGGCTGTTTTTCCTGTTTGATACATTTTTCCTGTGAGAATCCATGACGGCAAGGGCGCCGCGATCTTGGTGCTGGTAGCTCATGTTTTTGCCCATCGTGGTCGTAGTTTCGCATTTGGTCGGTCATTTACACCCTCTACCACATCTACAAACTCTTATGATTAGCCCACGTGAATTTCGTTTGTATTATGCGGCTATTTTTCCTGTTTGATGCAGTTTCAGCCAGAATCGCCGCCGCCATGACCGAACATGGCGGTGACCACATTGGTGCTGGGAGCTCAAAGCGGAAAAGGGAAGAATAATACTGAGGATTTCTTCCTCTTTGCTGTATTCCATGTCAGCCATGATTCCTCAGTCGCGTGTGTGCCACCTTGTGAACTGTCAGATCAGTCCAGATCATTACAAGTTCTCAGTATAGCCGGGGGACGTCAATAAGTTGACAGGTCCAGTTGCTGCGCTGTTCCACTGGGGGCGCGTGACCTGTCCATTTAATGAGGACAGTCAGAGGGTTAATGTGTTTCCCCCCCCTTTCCTTCCACAGGCCGATATGCCCCCCGGTACACCTCACCAGCAGGGCGGTTCAACTGGATCGGCAACCCCCCCCCCCGCTACAGCCGCTATGGGCGCTGGCTCAAGCCCAAAGGATGGGGGCGTCAGTGCCCTTTCTGGGTGTTTGGGGGGGGGGGGGGCGCCGTGTGGGGGCATGGGGGGGGTGTTCTCCACCCAGAGAGGGCAAGGGGAGTGGAGGACAATGGACCGAATGAGGAGGTGTCACTGGGGGGCATCAGACAGGACTGTTGGATCTATGCGCCCCCCCGGGCAGAGTAATAGAGGCCGGAGCAGTGGAGAGAAGAAAGGTGTTGTAGCTTGCCAGCATTATGTTATGTTAATGTGCCACACAATTCTTTGTTCATACAACAATGTGCGTGGCTGGAAGTTCCGGGTCTCGATGTATGGAAATAAAGAGATAAAAGAGGAATGCAGACCCGGGATTCTCTTTTGCCTGTCTTTGTCTCTGCCTCGCCTGCCTCCTTTCTCCACAATATTTCCTTTATGGCCTTTGAAACAAAAAAAAAACTCAGATTACCGTATTTTTGGGACTATAAGGTGCACCGGATTATAAGGCACACTACCAATGAACGGTCTATTTGATGGTCTAATTTCATACATAAGGTGCACCGGATTATAAGGCGCATTAAAGCGAGGTAGTTGGAGCTGGGAAAAAAAAATTGTTTGCGTGCATGGAAAGAAAATCCTATCTATAGTCATTATAGACACATATAGCGCAATTGTCTGCGAGTGTGAATGACCTGTTCCATGAGCAGGCAGAACGTTTTTAGTCCGTGGCTGTTTACATCGCCATATTGGCCAGAATACTCGTTCGGTATACGCTCGGTAATCGATATGGCTCGCTCTCCGGCGGAGAGCGAGCCGTATTTACAGCCGTAAATACGTATTTACAGCCGTATTTACTGTTCAGTTCAGTTCGTATTTACTGTTCATGTACAGTTTCGATGCCGAAATTTCACATACAAATCCTAATATACGTGTTCTATACACCATCGGCTTTTGGGGATCTGGGAATTTTTTTTTTTTTTTTGGAAAGAAAATCCTATCTATAGTCATTATAGACACATATAGCGCGATTGTCTGCGAGTGTGAATGACCTGTTCCACGAGCAAATGTACGTTTTTGGTCCGTGGCTGTTTACATTGCCAGGATACTCGCTTGGTACTCGATATGGCTCGCTCTCTGGCGGCAGCCCCGAGAAGTAAACAATGCAAACAAATGCCGGGACGCTTGAATTCTTTTGTCCCTAAAATATCATTTTTGAATATTAATTACAGCTAAACAGGAGCAGTTTCGATCCACGATCCATTGGCAGATAGTGGCGTAACTCGCTAGCAATTTAACTTTGAACAACCTGTTGACACCAATATACCGGTTGGAGCTCTTTGGTTAATCCACCCGGAATGATGGCAAGCTCCGAATTAGTTTGCTTCACTTGGGTTTCGACAGTATCGGTGAGATGGGCGCGCATGGAGTGGCAGATCAATAGGGATGGAGATTTGTGGAAAAGGCCATCTGGCCATTATGTTGAAGCACATATTACTCCGCGAGGCTCCTGACTACCGTAATGCTCCGACAATCCATCAAGCGGTTCGGCTTCGTAACTTACCAAAGTCGTACTAAAACATTTTTGACAGATTTTTGAGCGCCGTGTACCACACGAAATCGGTTCGAGGTCAGTAAGCACAACCAGAATTAATACATAAGGCGCACCGGATTATAAAGCGCACTGTTGATTTTTGAGAAAATTAAAGGATTTTAAGTGCGCCTTATAGTCCAAAAAATACGGTATGTCCTTGTTAAGTTGACTGGTTGGTTGGAAATTCTCAACACAACTGATTCTGGTGTTGGCTCTGTGGCCCCGTGGTTTCTGATGCAGAGATTCCACTAACCTATTTAGGGCAGAGCGCCACACACTCAATAGCTGAATTAAAACATTTACATAAGTTACAAGAAGAATATCAAGTGAAACTGAAAGTCCTATATCAACTCTTTATTGTCCCATGTACTTTTACTATAGCTAAATATACAACTTTTGCACACAATTTCTGCCATTTTTGTCTTTCTGAACAGATGTCTCCACAACATCCTGGGTGTTAAATGGTTTGACAAAGTGAGCAACGAAGAGATCTGGACAAGAACAGCAAAAGAGCCAGTCGAACTTGAAATCAAGAGAAGAAAGTGGAGGCGGTTGGGCCACACCCTGAGGAAGCCACCAGAGAACCCCACTAGAAGAGCTCTGAGACGGATGTCCCAAGGAAAAAGGAAAAGAGGAAGGCCCATGAACAACTGGCCCCGCAGCTTGGAGAAAAAAAGTCCAAGAAGTGAGACTAATGTGGGGACAGCTGGAGAGGAAAGCACCGGACAGAAGAGTGTGGCAGTCTCTGGTAGATGACCTATGTTCCTTAAGGAACTCAAGGGTCAAGTAAGTAAATCACAAGAAGAATAGCAAGTGAAACTGAAAATCCTATATCAACCCTTTATTGTCCCATGTACTTTTACTATAGCTAAATATGCAACTTTTGCACACAATTTTTGTATATAAACATACATAATATTAAATATTTTACTGTTAGCCATACTATTAGAGCACAGGTGTCAAACTCATTCCATGGAGGGCCAAGACCCTGCAGGTTTTACCTCCACCCAGTGTCTTCAACAGGTGATCTCACTGAATTTCTTCCCACTGATTGCTGATCAGTGAAAACACCTGCTGGAGACATTGGGTGGAAGTAAAGCATGCAGGGTCTTGGCCCTCCATGGAATGAGTTTGACACCCCTGTATTAGAGGATTATGTTTTCACTACATGACCATTTCAATGATTTGCTTTTAACTTACACTTCTATTTAGTAGATGCTTATCCATTACTTTTTGATATTCACTAAACTGTTCTGACTTGTACAGGTTCAGTAACAGGAAGTCTCACCTTGGACCTCCCAGCTACAGCAAAACTATGTGGTTTTTTTTCTTTTCCTCCCCTATGTAAAGTGTCTTTGAGTGTCTTGAAAAGCACTATATAAGTCTATAGTATTACTATTATTATTATTATTATGTATTATTTATTCCCTTAATAATCACCATGTATCTATAAAATGTTGAGCTCTCTCACTCCACCAAAACCACCTCCATACATTCACAACAGACCTTTTGTTTGTTCACTGTAATTATCAAGATGTCTTAATGTTTTTGGTTGGGTTTTAACTCAGGGAATGCCTTTGACATTTTGTTGTACTGCTGTCCTATCCTGCAGAATAGTGACAGCTTCTAAAAATGAAAGCTTCTCATATCTTTGTTAAATTACAGAAATTTTACCAGAAGCCAAGGCCCCAGGCAGCTTGTCCTCTTGGTTTGAGTCATGGAATAAGTTGTTTTGACAGGTTGCATACATGTAGTGTTTCCGTGTATGAGAAGGTTCTGGAGTGCAGTGTCGCCTGTTGTTCCCAGCAATACTTTTCTATTTGTTGGTCTATATACACAGAGAGATGAGTCGGCTTCTTCCTTTAACTTTTCAGGCAAAAGCATGGTGTTAATTTCAGGAAAGAAAGCACCAGGGAAAACACAAAGTGCTCACATAAAAACATCTGCTGTAGTGAGAACCAGCAGTGAACAGACAGTCATAACTGTTATTTTGAGTTTGGGGAAATGTCATCATACCATACAAGGGCACGACTGGTACAGACATCTGAAAAAAGTCCCTACTGCCAGCAGAAGTTCATTTCATCTTTGATCATATTCCTCTTTCTAAAAACTTTTTATTCATGCAATTACCTCCGCCAAGGAGATAATGTAATCGGGGTGGTTTGTCTGTCTGTCTGTCTGTCCATCCATCCATAAGTCTGATTGTTAGCAGGATTACGCAAAAACTACTGGATGGATTTTGATGAAAATTTCACCAGAGGTAGCCCTTGGGTCAAGAATGAACCCATTAACTTTTGGTGATGATCTGACAGTGCATACCTCCACCAAAAACCTTGTTTAAATATGTGCAGCAGGATTACACAAAAACTACTAGATGGATTTGGCTGAAATTTTCACCAGAGGTGGTCCTTGGCCTAGAGAGGAACTCATAACATTTTGGTGAGGATCCCAGAATGCAAACCTCCACCAAGGCTCTTATCTTTTCACAGTGTATTCACAAGAATCCTCCAAAACTACTAGAGACTTACCTGCAATTTTCACCACAACTGCCTTGTGGCCTACACACAAACCCATTACATTTCTGGAGGTGATCCATCATGGATGGAAGGCGCCTTGGCAGAGGTATGCGCTCTCTGAGTGCTTTTCTAGTTTTCATTCAGTTTTCTTCATTGACATGATTCATCATGCATTTACATGGATTTCTATGTGAACTGCAATCACACAAGAATCACACACAAACCCAAAGTGCATTTATCAACTTTTGTTTGTGCGCTTTTGTTTTTACAAAAGAATGCACAAGTGTTTACACACACACACTGGTCTATATGACTGGGACTTAACAGCAAAAACTGAGAAATATGTCATTTAATTTTTACTTTGTAAGTAATTCAGTGAAAAATTTTCCTAACTAGAAACTGCTTGAAGAGCACATACCCCCAGCAGCACTCAAGCGCTCTAACCAATTTCCAACACTTCCTCAATGTTTGGATCCGCACCAGATCCTATGCATTCATAGATACCCACATATGCCTGATTATTTCATCAAGTTCTATGCAAAACACTAAATAAATTAAAAGAACATCAATGAACAACCTATCTTGTAATGTCTTTAAAACAAATGAAAATTCCTCTAACTGATGCTCAATTTGGATGTACTTCAAAATGCAACAGGTCGCCAAGCTCGGCCCTTCCACCAAATTTCATTGATATCACCGCTATAATTTCCACATAATCTTGCTAAAGACAGAAGACACCCTACCATGCAAATATTAAAGAAAGTGACAAAAAAAATCCTGGATCAGCCCCTTTAGATTCAAATCTGTGCCACATTCAACATATTCACAGTTATTCTCCTAACCTCACATATACACCATCACATGCAGCTGAAATCAGTAGTTTTTGTGCAATCTTTCTAACAGACTGACAGACAGACATGGTCAGCCATGACAGCTTGGACCACTCACCGCTTTTCTCCAGATAATATTTGGCCTCCATCAGTAGGCGTCCCTGTGGCTTCAGCTCCAGCTGGTTAAAAACAAAGAGAAACAGAAAATGAACTCATCGTTTAGGAGTGAAATTCATAAGAATTTTAGAGAGAAAGAAAAGGGAAGGATGTGAATAGAGTAGGATGTTGCATTCCAGTGATGTAGAAATGAAGCACGTCATTCTGTTTGGATGCACCACTGCGCTCACACATAAGTGCCTGGTTAGAAAAAGACATTACAGTATCTGTTTTATTCTTAGTCTGGTGTCAGAGCCAATTATCACAAAGCCTCTGGTGTCAGGGAAGCAACATTCTTCCAGGAAAAGAAATCTCTAGTGGTCGAAAGGGGCCATTTTATTTGAAAGATAAAAATAAACTGCAAAACACTGCCAATTTTTACAAGAATGGGTGACAGAAGTCTTTTTTGCATAATTAAGCAATCATTTTACATACATGTAACTAGGTCAGTTGTCTATGGCTTAATATAACGTATACAAGCTGCTCTGTTTTTGTACTAATTGTTGATTTCTGACATGATACAGTGTACTGTTAGTGCAAAATACAGCTGAGACAAAACCAAAGCCTGAATGAACTGTCTATATGATTTTATTTATTTGGTCAGAAAATGCACACATCTTTTTGCTATTGAAATGTCACATTTTATCAGCATGATTTATCTGTATGTGATAAATATACAATCCGTGTGAACACAGGTTCAAGAGTAGAATCTTTGACATGATAGTTCTAAACAAATGTAATATTATTTAGCTGTTTAACAGTAATGCACATGTTATGTATGAATAAGACATATTATTGTGTGATGTGGGAGGTGGCTCCATCTTTCTGGTTCCACTGCCACCCTGAGTATAAACGGCTGATGTGGAAGAGGCACAGTCTCTTTTGACCTTCGCCCCTGCCTGTACGGAAGCACCATGTAATACTGTGAGTCACTTAATAAAGTCCCATTCTATTGCACCTCCAGCCTCATTATTGGAATACTGGTTATGGACATAACAGCACAGTAATTTGTAACAGCGCTAGTATGTCTTCATTTATACTTTGCCGATGTAGGTTTAGGTGTCAAAAAAGCCTGGCTTTTTTTTGAATACAGAAGAATCAGAATCAGAATCAGAATCAGAATCAGAATCAGGTTTATTGCCATTGTTCATGTAGTACACAAACTAGGAATTTGTCTCCTATCAGATGGCACTTGCTAAAATAAAATAAAACAAATAAGGATAGCTGTGAACAGTTTTATCTAAGATTTTTTTACACCATTTCTTCTATATAACATCTACCGTGGTCCTTCCTGTTTCCCTAAAAAAAAAAAAAAAAAAAAAAAAAAAAAAGTACTTCTAGGAAATGAAAAACTCAACTGAGAAGCAGCTTATTGCTCCATGATGTATTTTCACGAATAATCTATAGCATATCATTGCAGCATTTTCTAAATTATAGATATGTAAACATATTTAAAATTTCCAATAGACTCTTTTGTGACCCCTGTTAAACTGTTAAACTTGTTAAACTGAGTCAATTTTTTTTTTTTTTTGCATAATCTGGCTAGCAGTAAGAAAACTATCACACAGTGTAAAAGGTTTTAAAAAATTTAATTAAATACTGGATATGGATCCACCCCTCGTTCATCCCTCCTTCCCTGTCTGTCAAAAGTTTGGGCACATCTACTCAAAAATATATGTGTATAAAATTTCCTGCAAAAAGATGACCATTAATACCTTAACATTAGCGACTCTGTGCGCATGTGCAGCACTATTCAGTCATGGTGTTTTCACATCTAAATTTGTTTACTTTGGTCCGAATCAGTTGATAAGTTTGTTACTTTGTATCATTTTCTCCTTGGTTCGGTTCTCTTTCACACAGGCAAAAATTCAAGTGGACCAAACTCCATCATGTTAAATCCCACAAGACTTATGTCAGAATGTTCTCTGTCCTTACTGGTCAGATTTTTTTGTCACAAGAACAGGGAAGGTAAATACAAGAAGTAGGATGACTACTGTGCATTTATGCATTTCTGGTGAGAAAATAACAAATTGTAGCATAATCTACGAGGGGGTTTTTCATCGCCCTGGTTATAAGATAAGATAAGATAAGCCTTTATTAGTCCCACAATGGGGAAATTCCAGGATTGCAACAGCACAGGGATAGCAACACTCAGAGCAACAATCAGAAGGCAAGAAAAAAAAGCAAGCAAGCAAGAGCAGCTAATATATACTGTATATGTACATATTACTATAAATATATATGTATATACACACAGACACACAGTGCAGAGCATTGTAGCTGGATGGAATAAATATATGAGTATATAAACCCACAGTACGGAGCATTGCAGCTAGGTGGAATAAATATGTAAATATATAAACACACCCAGTGCGGAGCAATGTAGCTAGATGGAATAATATGTAGATATATAAACACACAGTGCGGAGCATTGTAGCTAGATGTAATAAATATATAGATATATAAATATAAACACACCCAGTGCGGAGCACTGTAGCTAGATGGAATAAATATGTACATACTGTATATAAACACACACAGTGCAGAGCATTGTTGCTAGATGGGATGAAACAGCACAACCGTCTACTTAGTTATCCTACATGGTATGATTATGTGCCCATACATATTCTCACCCTCCATAGCGACCGGTATTTTTCTAGTTGTACGCCGGAGGGGACCATTGTGTAAGTCTATTGCATCTTTGCATTCAAAAAACTATTAGGTTGTTACGTCTTTTTGCTATCTCTGCGAGCAGCCCTGCTTAGGTTGTACAGTCTGACAGCCGTTGGTAGGAAGGACCTGCGAAACCTCTCGGTTGTGCACCTGGGATGATGTAGTCTGCTGCTAAATGAGCTCCTCAGTGCATTCAGTATGTCCTGCATAGGGTGGAACTCGGACTCCAGCAGAGATGACAGTTTAGCTACCGTCCTTCTCTCTCCTATCTCCTCCACCGGATCAAGGTGCTGCCCCAGGACAGAGCTAGCTTTCTTGATCAGTTTGTTCAGTCTCTTCCTATCGGCTGCAGTAATGCCACTGCCCCAGCAGACCACTCCAAAAGTGATGGCTGATGCCACCACCATGTCATAGAATGTCTTCAGCAGCGCCCCCTGTACACCAAAAGACCTGAGTCTCCTCAGTAGGAACAGCCTGCGCTGTCCCTTCTTGTAGAGTGCGTCAGTATTGTGTGACCAGTCTAGTTTATTGTTCAGATGAACACCCAGGTACTCGTAGGATGTCACCATCTCAATGTCTGTTCCCTGTATATTTACTGGTGCTGTGAGGGGTTGTCCATGCCTGCGGCAGTCCACCACCAGCTCCTTAGTTTTCCTCGCGTTGATCTGAAGGCAGTTCTGATGGCACCAGTCCACAAAGTCCTGGATAAGCCCTCTGTACTCAGCTTCATCTCCATTGGAGATGAGGCCAACGATCGCAGAGTCATCAGAGAATTTCTGTAGATGGCAGTGTGTTGTGTTGTGTGAGAAATCCGCAGTATAAAGAGTGAACAGGAAGGGAGCCAACACCGTTCCCTGGGGGGGCCCCCGTGCTACCGATGATCGTGTCGGACACACAGTCCCGGGTTCTCACAAACTGAGGCCGGTTTGTGAGGTAGTCCAGGATCCATGATGACAGGTGCTGGTCCACCCCTGCGCACAGCAGCTTGTCCTTCAGGATCATCACTTGGATGGTGTTGAAAGCACTGGAGAAGTCAAAGAACATGATCCTCACCACATTCCCGGGCTTCTCCAGGTGGGACAGAGAACGGTGAAGGAGGAAGATCACCGCATCCTCCACCCCAATGCCATGCTGGTAGGTGAACTGGAGTGGATCCATCGCTGGTTCCACCAGGGGGTGGAGGTGAGCAAGGAGCAGTCTCTCCAGGGTCTTCATCAAGTGGGATGTCAAGGCCACCAGTCTGTAGCTGTTCAGGTCTTTGGGGTGGGAAGTTTTTGGTACAGGTACCACACAAGATGTTTTCCACAGCTGTGGTACCCTCCCCAGCTTCAGGCTCAGGTTGAAGATGTACGTCACAATCCCACACAGCTGTCTGCACAGGACTTGAGGAGCTTTGCGCTGATGCCGTCCGGTCCCGACGCTTTCCTCGCCTTGATCTTCCTCAGCTCCGTCCTCACCTGGGTCCTGGTCAGGGTCAGGATGGGGGGCTGTGTGTTGGGAGTGGGGGGGTGTTGGTGGAGTGGGGAGTGGGCAGCAGGACTTGATGTCTTTAGAGGCAGCAGTGGTTGTTGTGCAGTCAGGGGGGAGGGCGGTTGGTCAAACCTATTGAAAAACAGATTCAGATTGTTCGCCCACTCCCTGCCCCCCGTGGCCTGGGGGGAGGTATTCTGGAGCCCAGAGATGGTTTTGAGGTTTCTCCAGACCCCGCTGATGTCGCTCTGTTGCAGCTTGTCCTCAATCTTCTTCCTGAAGCTGTCCTTGCCTTCTCTGATCTTTCTCCTCAGCTCCCTCTGTACGGACTTCAGCATCTCCCTATTCCCCGACCTGAAGATCCTCTTCTTCTCTCTCAGAAGTGTTTTTATCTCAGGGTTGATCCAGGGTTTGTTGTTTGAGCAACACCGTATGGTCTTGGTGGGAACGGATTTGTCCACACAGAAGCTGAGGTAGCCCGTGAAGGTGTGAGTGAGGCCATCAATGTCCTCACCATGTGGATCGCAGAGCTGCTTCCATGCGGTGGCTTCAAAACAGCCCTTTAGAGCGTCCATTGCCTCCTCAGACCATAACTTCACTGTGCGCATGGCCGGAGGTTGTCTGTGCACTAGGGGTTTGTACACCGGCCGGAGATGAACCAAGTTGTGATCCGATCTCCCGAGTGGGGGGAGTTGTGATGAGGTGTACGCCTCCTTAGTGTTTGCGTAGAATAAGTCCAGTGTTTTATTGTCTCTAGTGTGGCATGTGACATACTGGGTAAATGTGGGTAGAATGGGAGATAGTGAAACATGGTTGAAATCGTCGTTATTGTTTATTACATACGTGCATATACCACTTTTGGTACAGTTTGAAAATGAAGCACAGCTACGGATGGAAAATAACATGTTCATGTTCATTAATCCTCCAGAACGGTGGGTGACATGCTCAGCCACAGATATTTTTGAAAATCCATCAGGTATGTACAGTGGCATAAAATGTTTTACCGTTTTCCGCTGGTCCTGTTTTAGTGCGGTCCATTTCTCGCCTGGAGGACCGCACCAGAGTTTGCCAGTTAATTTGAATCAAGACCACCTCTTTCAAGTGGTCTCGGCACAGTTGGTTTGGTGCGTGCCTGAGTGCGATTACTGTGTTCTCACCAGACAAAATAAACCACACTAACAGAGAAAACAAACTTGAGTTCAACTGAAACGAACTAAAGCTTGTAGGCGTGAAAGCACTGTTAGAAACTGTTACTAAGCAACCAGCTGTGAGTTGTTCATCGCTGAAGTCTTGAAGAGTAGACATGTTGCAATAAAACACATATCCGACTCAAAGGTCCACTTGTACACAACAGTTGTGCCAGTATATCTGGCTGTGTTTAGCTGACCTAAGTCAGAGAAAACGTAGTGACTTCTCTCAGCAAGATTAAAGTTTATTCAGCACACTCCAAGATGGAATTAAAGGAAACCTGTACTGGTCATTATAACAACATTAATCTGCTTTAGGTATTACTTATAAACCAAAAATGTGTTTATTCAGTAAATATAACCCCCTAGAGTCAGTATACTGGATAATTTTATCCCACGAAAACCACTCGGTCAGAACTGATGGGGAGCAGCCATTGCTGGCCGGAAGTGATGTATACGCGTTGATTTCAGCTTTACCGCGGACGAGGAAACATGTTAACCATGGATGAGTAAGCGTGTTCAGCAGATTCTCAGTGGGTCAAGATCCTAGTTGAAAACAGCGCAAAATCTGCACAGACATATACTGCACAAACTGTCCTTGGAAATGGCCTCCATTGACGACATGATCCACAGGTACCTCCGGGGACCAGCAGCTGAAGGAGACCTGACAAACAGGCAAGTTCCCAGTCAAGTAACTTCAGAACATGTTGAATAAATCTTGATATACTAGAATTTTATTTCAATAAATTACAGTAGTGTGAAAAAGTGCCCCTTCCTGATTTCTCTTTTTTTTTTTTTGTATGTTTGTCACAATTAAATGTTTCAGATCATCAAACAAATTTAAATATTAGACAAAGATAGCACAAGTACACAAAATGTGTTATGATTCCCCGTGCGCCATTATGCCGCGCATGGAGGAAAAAATGAAAAACCCAATTGCTGGAATAGAACGTGCACTTTATTAACATAAACCACAAAATAACAAGTCCAGTAAAGACCACGCTAATTACAGAAGATTGGAATGATGAGTTTGAGGCCACCAGACATACAGGGATGCCACCTGGATGTTCCACAGCCTGGGAGAGGGAATGCCTAGTGCCGCCGTAGCAGTGGGCACGAAGAGAAAGGCAAACATGTACTTACGGCTGGAACGATCTGGGGCTGTCTATGTAGTCCGGTGGATGAGGGGGTGAGGCAGGGTCAGCCGCTAATGCCAAGGGAGTACCCAAACTTGAAGCGTTAGAAAAGACGGCGACATCAGGCTGAATGAACTGTAGGTAGTTGAAACAAACATACATGGAGGAACATACTGCCATGTACGAAGCTGAATGCTCCAACGGTCTCTTTCTACTAATGCAGTGTTTATGCAATAATGATACTAACGAGGGAAGAGACCGCCGGTGTAAGGAAGCGTGGGATGAACATAATAAATCCAAGGTGTGCATGAGTGAGTGTCTGAGCATGTGAATTGGAATGAATGATGTGTGTGTGTGAAAACACCCAATAACGAGGCACAGCTGATGGCACCGACAGGAGGAGGGGGCATGCCCGAGCTGTCAGGGAGCGAAGGCCCAAATAGCTCCCTGAAGTGTCTGATGGAAAATAGGGTAAAATAACCATAAGTCAGAACTGGGTTTGGAACCACCAAACCTGACGAAGTGAAGTAGACCAAAAGATCCTCAACAGCTGGACATCATGCTGTGATCCAAAGAAATTAAGAAACAAATGAGAAACAAAGTAACTGAGATCTATCAGTCTGGAAAAGGTTATAAAGCCATTTCTAAAGCTTTGGGAACCACAGTGAGAGCCATTATCCACAAATGGCGAAAACATGAAACAGTGGTGAACCTTCCCAGGATTGGCCAGCCGACCAAAATTACACCAAGAGCACAGAGACGACTCATCCAAGAGATCACAAAAGACCCCACAACAACATCCAAAGAACTGCAGACCTCACTTGCCTCAGTTAAGGTCAGTGTTAAGGTCAGAAAGAGACTGGGCAAAAATGGCCTGCATGGCAGAGTTCCAAGACGAAAACCACTACTGAGCAAAAAGTACATAAAGGCTCATTGTGGTCTATATTAATCATATATTCCATAACCAACATATGTTTAAGCATGTGAGAGTGTTTGGTGATTACATATGTAAGGCGACTTTACACCTCAGAACAGGACAAAGAGTCTCAACCGCCAGTGAGGATTAAAGAGCATCCAAGGCACTGCGGTGGAGACCGGATGGGCTGCCCTGACCCCCCAGGGCCAGGAGGAGGAGTACGAAGACAATGGGGGGATTAAGATAATAAGGGATGTCAGCTTTTGATATGCATGTCTTTTGTTATGTGCAAGTATAAGTTCGTAGAGCTGAAGGTGTTTGCTCTCTTACTTCTTCTGCTGCTGCACCTAGATGAGACTTGTTAGAGGAGCTGATAATAAACTTTGGTTTATGAATCACATCGCCTCGTTATTTCAAGCTCCTCTACACTGGTGACCCTGACGCGAGAATGGACCAGAGGCATTCCCCCGCGATCGACTCATCTGTGGCGACCCAGGCAGACGCCGGCGCCCATGCAGACAGGGGAACAGATGGACGACGTTCCCCCACTGCAGAAGTGATAGAGAGGGCTCAACCGAGCACCAGCGCCGTGGAGAGAGCCGAAGCAAGGCACTCTCACCCTGCAGACACATCAGTGACGGTCCACACAAACGCCGTCACCGTCAACCTGCCGGACTTCTGGCAGGAAGACCCCGCCTCGTGGTTTCAGCAAGCTGAAGCCCAGTTTGCACTTGCGGGCATCACGGCTGACGATACAAAGTTCTATCACATCGTCGCCAAACTCAACGCCGCCACTTCGAGATGTGCGCGGAGCATAATCCAACGGCCGCCGGCCCAGGACAAATATAAAGAACTGAAAGCGACCATCGTGGCAAATTACGTCCCCTCAGCCGAGGAGAGAGCCGAGAGGATCCTGGCGGTCTACGGCCACAGAGGAGGCAGACCCAAGGCCCTCATGGAGGACTTGCTGCAACTTAAAGAAGAGGACAATGACAACTTCCTCTTCCATTTCATATTCCTCAGTACGCTGCCGCCACACATGAGAGGGACGCTGGCCAACATGCGATGCAGCACCCAGCAAGACTTCCGCACGCTGGCTCACGAAGCTCAACGGCTCGTCAACGCCTGCAAGGAGCAGACACCCACAGCAGCATCCACGGACCTCAACGCTGATGCCCGGAGCCACGAGGAGCCACAAATCACCGAGCAGAATCAGCCCGCGGTGACAGCGACACGGCCAGGATGTAACAGACGGAGCGACGTTTGTTATTACCACCACCGCTTCACCGAGAAGGCTTACAAATGCGTTCCCCCCTGCAAATTCACAATTTCGGGAGAACGCCGAAGCCGAGAGCCGTTAACAGCGGCGGTTCTTGGAAAAAAAAAGCAAGCTTTTATATGTGACGGACGGACACACCGGCAAGCGGTTCCTTATCGACACGGGAGCTCAACTAAGTTTTGTCATGCCCTCCCAAGCAGACCGGGCCATGGGCCCCCGGGGCAATGGAGCGGTGGCAGCCAACGGCTCCACCATCGACACTTTTGGCGAAAAGAGCCTGCACCTCTGCATCCACGGCCACAACTACAGATGGACATTTGTTGTAGCGGCGGTGAGTTTTAACTTGTTGGGCGCAGATTTTTTGTGTGCACATGGGTTATTAGTTGATCTAGCGAACAGGCGCTTGGCTAATGCACTGTCCTTTGCTTCTATTCCCTGCTCAGCTCGACTTTCTCCACCACCCGTGCAGGCTAGCGTCACCACAGCAGGAGGTAAGTTTGATCAACTCCTCACCCAATTTCCAGCACTCACAATTCCCAAATTCTCAGCCACAGTGGCTAAGCACGGGGTCGAACACTTTATTCCCACAACAGGCCCACCCGTATTTGCCAAAGCTCGGCGCTTAGACGCGACCAAGCTCGCTATAGCTCGGGACGGGTTCACCACCCTTGAAAAATTAGGCATTATCAGACGCTCCAAAAGCCCCTGGGCCTCACCACTTCACATGGTTCCTAAATCCGACGGTTCTTGGAGACCGTGGGGCGATTACCGCAGATTAAACAATGCGACAGCGCATGACCGCTACCCAATTCCTCACATTCAAGACTTTTCACTACATCTGGCGGGTGCGCGCATTTTTTCAAAAATAGACCTGGTCCGCGGTTATCATCAAGTCCCAGTTCGAGCAGAGGACATTCCTAAAACAGCTGTAATAACCCCCTTCGGTCTTTTTGAATTTTTGCGGATGCCTTTCGGCCTCAAAGGCGCTGCTCAAACCTTTCAGCAGATGATGGACACGGTATTACGCGACCTCCCTTTCGTGTTCATCTACCTCGACGATATGCTGGTAGCCAGCTCGTCTGAGGAAGAACACGACCAGCATCTCACTATGGTTTTTCAGAGACTAGAAGAGCACGGGTTAATAATCAATCCAGCCAAATGCAAATTCGGCGTGTCACAAATTGATTTTTTAGGACACAGAGTTTCTCCGAAGGGGGCAGTCCCACTTCCAGACAAAGTTCACGCAGTAAAAAGTTTCCCACGGCCACAAACGGTCAAATCGCTGCAGGAATTTTTGGGCATGGTTAATTTTTACAACAGCTTCCTCCCCCACGCAGCTCAGCTCATGCAGCCCCTATATGACGCGCTCAGAAAACAAAAACCTTCCAACGCGGTCGAATGGATCCCGGAGCGTGAACGCGCCTTCGCGGAAGTAAAAAGCGCCCTAGCTAATGCCACATTGTTGGTTCACCCCGATCCCTCGGCCCGCATTGCGCTAACCACAGACGCTTCAGACCTGGCCATAGGGGCAGTTGTAGAACAACACGTCGGCGGAATCTGGCAACCTTTGGCATTCTTCAGCAAATCGCTAAACCAAACTGAGCGTAAATACAGCACTTTTGACAGAGAGCTACTAGCGCTCCATTTATCCATCCGCCACTTCCAGTTTTGGTTAGAGGGGCGGCGTTTTACGGCTTTTGTCGACCACAAACCGCTCACCTTTGCTATGGCTAAAATTTCCGAACCGTGGTCAGGCAGGCAACAAAGACAGCTAGCTGCGATTTCAGAGTTCACCACAGACATTCGACACGTGGCAGGCAAACTTAACGTGGTAGCAGACTGCCTCTCTCGCGCTGTCACATCGCCAGAGCGCGAGGAGACAGATTATACTACCTCAGCCGTGGAATTCTTCACCAACGCGGACACATACACGGCCCCAATCCATGCGGGGATAGATTATGCAGCCATGGCAGAGGAACAAAGTAGTGACGCGGATGTGTGCGCACTCCTGTCTGGACCAACAGGGTTAAGGCTGGAGAAAAGGGGTCTACGCAACGGCGTGCCCCCCCTAATATGCGACATCTCAACCGGCCGACCTCGCCCGTTAGTTCCAGTTGCATGGTGCCGCCGTATTTTTGACTCGATTCACTCCCTCGCGCACCCAGGTGTGCGCGCTTCAGTTAAAATGGTCGCCGAAAAGTTTGTGTGGCCTGGCCTGCGCAAAAACGTAAAAGAATGGGCAAAGACTTGCATTTCTTGTCAGCGCGCCAAAGTACACAAACACACAAAAGCCCCTCTGGAGCCTTTTCGAATCCCTGCTAGAAGGTTCGACCACGTTCATGTCGACCTCGTGGGGCCACTACCTTCCTCCCAAGGTTTCACACACCTGCTAACAATGATAGACCGCACCACGTGCTGGCCAGAGGCAGTCTCTCTGGCGTCAACCACAGCGGAGGAAGTCGCTCGCGTTTTTTTTGACAAACTGGGTGGCACGTTTCGGCGTCCCATCGGACATCACGTCCGATAGGGGGCCTCAATTTGTCTCGGAGCTTTGGTCAGCCATGTCCAGCAGCTTAGGGGCAACAATTCACCGCACCACTGCTTATCACCCTCAGGCTAATGGGTTATGCGAGCGTTTTCACAGATCTTTAAAGGCCGCCCTCAGAGCCTCATAACGGATACAAATTGGGTAAATAAACTTCCCTGGGTTTTATTGGGGTTGCGTGCTGCGCCCAAAGAGGATCTAGACGCCTCTCCAGCAGAATTAGTTTTTGCACAACCTTTCAGGCTCCCAGGTGAATTTTTACCAGAGAACCCAGAGCCAGGGCATTTTCCAGCCCCAAGGTTTTTAGGCAGCAACGGACCGGACTCTCTCCCCGGGCCGGCACATCACTCTTTTCCACGGGTTTTTGTCCCCCAAGCTTTGAAAAACGCTGAATTCGTTTTTGTTAGCCATGAAGCTTTAAAACCAACTTTCCGCCCACCATACGATGGGCCATTCAGAGTGCTGGAACCTGGTGATAAACACTTTGTGCTTGATTTTGGGGATAGAAAAGAAACAGTCAGCATTGACAGACTTAAACCTGCCTTCTTGTTGAGAGACGAGCCTGCACGGTTGGCGAGAGCACCTCGGCGGGGTAGACCCCCCAAGAGAAAAGACTCAGCCCCCCTGCGGGGAACAAATAATCACTCTCCTTTCCAAGCTACAGATTCCTTACAGGAAGGTCCCAGCAGGACGCCCAAGTGGACCCACAGCAGATTCGGGAGAAGATTGAAACCCAGACAGCACAGGGACTGATGCAAACTACTCAACAGTTGTTCACTAATTGTGCTGTAACAGTTTAGGACTGACTTGTGATTTTACTATGCTGTTATGATTACCACTGAACTCTCTTAGGAGCATGGCTGCTGGAAAGTTTCTTCTGTGGCAAGAGGTGTAGCAGTTAGTATGTCATAATAATTATCTTATACTGTGAATTTTTCTATTGTCCTTTTCTTAGTCGTTTGGGGGGAGGGGCTGTGGTCTATATTAATCATATATTCCATAACCAACATACTGTATGTTTAAGCATGTGAGAATGTTTGGTGATTACGTATGTGAGGCGACTTCACACCTCAGAACAGGACAAAGAGTCTCAACCGCCAGTGAGGATTAAAGAGCATCCAAGGCACTGCGGTGGAGACCGGATGGGCTGCCCTGACCCCCCAGGGCCAGGAGGAGGAGTACGAAGACAATGGGGGGATTAAGATAATAAGGGATGTCAGCTTTTGATATGCATGTCTTTTGTTATGTGCAAGTATAAGTTCGTAGAGCCGAAGGTGTTCGCTCTCTTACTTCTTCTGCTGCTGCACCTAGATGAGACTTGTTAAGAGGAGCTGATAATAAACTTTGGTTTATGAATCACATCGCCTCGTTATTTCAAGCTCCTCTACACTCATCTCAGTTTTGCCAGAAAACACCTTGATGATCCCCAGAACTTTTGGGGAAATACTCTGTGAACTGATGAGACAAAAGTTGAATGTTTTGGAAGGTGTGTGCCCCATTACATCTGACGTAAAAGTAACACAGCATTTCAGAAAAGGAACATCATACCAGCAGTAAAATATGGTGGTTGTAGTGTGATGGTCTGGGGCTGCTATGCTGCTTCAGGACCTGGAAGACTTGCTGTGGTAAATGGAACCATGAATTCTGCTGTCTACCAAAAAATCCTGAAGGAGAATGTCCGGCCATCTGTTTGTGACCTCAAGCTGAAGCACACTTGGGTTCTGCAGCAGGAGAATGATCCAAAACACACCAGCAAGTCCACCTCTGAATGGCTTAAGAAAAACAAAATGAAGACCTTGGAGTGGCCTAGTCAAAGTCCTGACCTGAATCAGAATGAGATGCTGTGGCATGACCTTAAAAAGGCGGTTCATGCTCGAAAACCCTCCAATGTGGCTGAATTACAACAATTCTGCAGAGATGAGTGGGCCAAAATTCCTCTATAGCGCTGTAAAAGACTCATTGCCAGCTATCGCAAACGCTTGATTGCAGTTGTTGCTACTAAGAGTGGCCCAACCAGTTATTAGGTTTAGGGGGCAATCACTTTTTCACACAGGACCATGTAGGTTTGGACTTTTGTTTCCCTTAATAATAAACAACTTCATTTAAAAACTGCATTTTGTGTTTACTTGTGTTACCTTTGTCTAGTATTTAAATTTGTTTGATGATCTGAAACATTTAAGTGTGACAAACATACAAAAAAATGAGAAATCAGGAAGGGGGCAAACACTTTTTCATGCCACCATATATGCGGGTAGATTTGCTTGTACATGGTTGTAAAAAAGTACATAAAATTCTGATGTTGAAACTTTGTTGACTACTATACTTCAGCCCAGTCAATCGCACAAAGCAACAACTGTATGTCACTACCGGTGCTGAAACAGCCCATGGAGGAGACAAGATGTCACTGACCATCACTGACTGACAGAGCAGTGACTTGAAACTCGCGCGTATTTGAGAAGGAATCATGACCAAAGTTACTGGATGGAACCACTAGTATCAGATTTGAACCTTTGAAATAGCTACTGATTAAAATTCACAACAGGTACCCTCTAAGTGGCATCTAAATAGTTTGTAGCTTTGTAGAGGAGGTTAAGATTTATTTCAATATGCTGTGTATGTATGTGATCTATGATAGAATTAAGGTACTGTGGTGAACACTCAATGGACCTGTTGGACCGGTTCTGTGACTCGCATTTTAGGTCAGAACAAAGGCAGGAAGCTTAGCCTTGTTATGCAAGGCTGGAGACTGTGGGGGGTCGATTAAAGGATGCATGGGAGACAGTGGAAGTGATATCATGGAGGGAAATGCATTGTGACTGTCTTTATTATGCAAGGTGGTGAAATGCATTGTGACTGTCTTTATTATGCAAGGTGGTTTGTGGGACATGTGATCTATGAGGTGTGAAGTCCCTGATATTTAAGGACGAGAGTTTACTGTTTCATTCTCTTTTTTCTGCTTTGAAATGATGGAGATGTGAATAAAGCTGACTCTGAGAAAGAACGCTGCCTCGTCATTTTCACATCTTCCACAGTACCATCCATCCATCCATCCATCTTCTACCGCTTAATCCTTTTTGGGGTGGGTGGAGCCTATCTCTGCATCTTTCGGCGAAAGGTAGGTACACCCTGGACAGATCGCCAGTCCATTGCATGGCCAACACAGAGAGAAAGACAACCATTCACTTACACATTCATACCTAAGGACAAGTCTGCATCAGACTAGACATGGTGGCCCCTTTAAAAAGAAAAAAGTCTTATCAGAGATTTCTAACTCCTTGGTTCAACACAGAAACTCGTAGCTTAAAATAGAAGACTTATCAGTTAGAAAGAAAATGGCGCTCCACTAAATTAGATGAAATCTATTTAGCTTGGAGAAATCATCTTCTAATTTATAAAAAAAATCTCTTAGGAAAGTTAGAACAAGTTATTATTCCACATTAATAGAAGAGAACAAGAATAATCCCAGGTTTCTTTTCAGCACTGTAGCCAGGCTGACAAAGAGTCAGTACTCTGTCAATCCTAGCATTCCCTCTGAGCTTACCAGTCAGGACTTTATGAATTTTTTTAATAATAAAATTTCATCTATCAGAGATAAAATCAGTCAGATTCTTCCCACCGTTAACTTAAATACAGTAACTACTACAACTCCTTCAACTGATATCTGTTTGGATGAGTTTACTCCAATTGACCTTTTAGCGTTAGATAAAATAATTTCCTCATCCAAGCCTTCAACTTGTCTTTTAGGCCCTATTCCTACCAGGTTATTTAAAGGAGTCTTCCCATTTATTGGTAGCTCTATTCTTCAAATAATCAAATCTTCATTAACATTAGGCCATGTACCACAGGCTTTTAAATCTGCTGTTATTAAACCCTTACTCAAAAAGCCAACGCTGGATCCAGGAGTTTTAGCTAACTATAGACCAATCTCTAATTTGCCTTTCATTTCAAAAGTCTTAGAAAGAGTTGTTGCTACACAATTATTTGACCACTTGCAGGGAAATGGTTTATTTGAAGAGTTTCAATCTGGGTTTAGAATCCATCATAGTACTGAAACAGCCTTAGTGAAGGTCACTAATGACCTCCTTATCGCATCTGATAATGGACTTGATTCTGTACTTGTCCTTTTAGACCTTAGTATAGCTTTTGATACTATTGATCATAATATTCTACTTGATAGATTAGAACACCATGTTGGACTTAATGGAACTTCCTTGCAGTGGTTTAGATCTTATTTATCTGATAGGTTCCAGTTTGTTCATGTCACTAATGAGTTTTCTTCCAACTCAAAGCTCAGTCAACAGGGATCTGTGCTAGGCCCTATTCTTTTTAGTTTATATATGCTTCTGCTAGGCAACATTAATAGAAAGCACTGTATACAATTTCATTGTTATGCAGATGACACACAATTATACCTGTCAATGAAGCCAGATGATATTAATCAATTAGCCAAGTTAGAGGCCTGTCTTAAGGAAATCAAAGCTTGGATGACTTGTAATTTCCTGCTATTAAATTCAGGTAAGACTGAAGTCATTCTAGCTGGTCCCGAAAACCTTAGAAATACCTTTCCAAATCAAACTCTTAGTCTGGATGTGGTTACTCTTTCTCTTAATAGTTCAGTGAGGAATCTTGGAGTTATTTTTGATCAAGATCTGTTTTTTTAATTCACATATTAAACTTGTTTCTAAGACTGCCTTCTATCATTTGCGTAATACTGCCAAGATTAGGAGCATCTTGTTTCAGAGTGATGCTGAGAAACTAATCCACGCTTTTGTTAGCTCTCGATTAGATTACTATAACTCTTTATTATCAGGTTTCCTAAAACATCTTTAAAAAGTCTTCAGCTGATCCAAAATGCTGCAGCAAGAGTTTTAACAAGTACTAGAAAGAGAGATCATATCTCTCCGGTTCTGGCCTCCCTTCGTTGGCTTCCAATAGAGTTTAGAATTAAGTTTCAAATCCTTCTTCTCACTTACAAAGCTCTAAATAATCAGGCCCCTTTTTATTTAAAAGATCTGATGCTATCCTATTATCCTAACAGAGCACTATGCTCCCAAAATACAGGATTACTTCTAATACCTAGAATCTCCAAAAGTACAATGGCAGGTAGCGCCTTCAGTTATCAAGCTCCTCTCCTGTGGAACCAGCTGCCAATCTGGATTCGGGAGTCAGATTTTAAGAATAGGGTTAAAACCGTCCTTTTTGATATAGCCTATAATTGGGGTGGGATCATGTGCCCCTGAACCCTCCTTTAGTTATGCTGCTAATAGGTTTAGACAGCTGAGGGACCTCCAACAATGCACTGGGCTTCACTCCTTTCTTCACTCTCAATGAAATATTTTTGCTGTTCATTAACATCTGTTTGTTCTCTCCCATAGATTGAGTCCCTGTCATGCTGTTTGTGCTCTACATGTCTGTTCTGTTCTTCTTCTTCTCCTCTATCCCCTCACCCCCCAGCCAGTTGCAGCAAATGACTGCCCCTCCCTGAGCCTGGTTCTGCTGGAGGTTTCTTCCTGCTAAAAGGGAGTTTTTCCTCTCCACCGTCGCCAAGTGCTTGCTCACAGGGGATCGCCTGATTGCTGGGGTCTTTCTGCAATTGTAGGGGTTTCCCCTACAGTCAAAAGTGCTACTGTGGCATAGTAATATGGCGGCCGTGGCACCCTGGGTGTAGTGGGAAGTGACGACCCACCTTTCCAGTGGTGGCGTCACCAGGGGTATAAAGGGTAAGGGCGGAAGAGACTCTGTCTCTTCGTTGTGGACCCCTTGGCCTGTATGGAGTGTCCATTGTATACTGGTTCTGATTATAATAAAGTACGTTCGACTGCATCCTCAGCCTCCTCCTTGTTTCCCAGGATATGGACATAACAGCTATGAGATGACTGTTGTGAAATGGCGCTATATAAATAAAGATGAATTGAATTTAGAATCCCCAGTTTATGCCAACTAACCTAATGTGCATGTCTTTGGCCTGTGGGAGGAAACCGTAGTATCCAGAGTAAACCCACGCAGATATGGGAAGAACAAACTCCACTGCAAACTCCACACAGAAGGGTCACCGATAGTTAGGGGGTGGGATCAAACCCTTGATGGTCAAGGGTGGAAGTGAACCCATGACCTTCTTGTTGTGTTGTCACAGTGCTAACCACTGCACCACCGAGCTGCTCAGAATCAAAGTACATTCGTGAGATTCTGCCATCACAGGAATTAAAGTATCAAATCTGGAGAGTAAACTAGTTTGAAAATGAAACTGCCACTCACCTGCAGACAAATGGACCGGGAGCTCTGCAGCTGAATCGGAGTGCCGGAGTTATCCACCCCCGGACTCCTGCCACAGATGTGCTAATGCGGGCTAGCAGGGTAGCAGTGCAAACAATCGTCATCCAGGTGAAGTCTTGGAGGCAGAGCCCTGTCAGATAATGTAAACCTAAACATGACGGTGTTTTGGGGATTTCCACAGCAGGTAGATCAAAGCTGCAGAAGTTATGAAGGCAAATCCGCCCATCTGCAACTCACTCAGACGGTGAAGTCATGTCTATTCGCATATTTAGATTGAGCTGACATGTAAGCGCACCACACGAAAAATTTGCGCTTTTGCGTTTGGTCTGAACGCACCTTCACAAATGCACACTGCTGTATTGTATGAGGACAGACAAAAGCCTGTTTTCCACTAGCCCAGCACACCTCGGTATGGCTCGGTTCACTTCAGTACGGCTCGGAATGCTTCTGTCTCCACTGGTGTTGTGCTTGTGCTGTGATGGTTTAGGAGGTTTTAGAAGCGGTGCAGCAGCAGATTCTGAGCGAGGCGGGGCCACACTCCCGTGACGTTACGCACCCGACTGAGTCCTTATTTACACGAGACAAAAAAGGATCCAAGGATTATTGCCTTGCTCGCTCTGTGGATTTATCTCACAATTAATTTTATCTCATAATTAAGCTGCAACAACACAAGTCACTTTTGTTTTGAATTAACTGCCAAATGACCTAGAAATAAAGAGCTGAAACTTGTTTTTATTCGTATTAAATAATGAGACGTGGCACACTGGCCTACACCAAATTATTATTTTTTACATCCTAGGGCATTTTGGATGTACTGAATTAAAAAAAATTCATGTTTTTCACCTTCAGGTCAACGTTTGGAACAACAGTATTATTATTTTCCGTTTAGATGATGCTACACTCCTTCTAAAGTATTGTAATTCTCTGAATTTGGAATGCCGATAGAACATTCAATTTACATAGACTTACTTTTTTACATTGACTTGTAAGCTTGATCAGTCTCTCCTGCTGCATTTTAAAGTCCAACTGTGCAACTTCTTATAAGTTAACATAAAAAATGTACCCA
Source organism: Pholidichthys leucotaenia (assembly GCA_020510985.1). NCBI lineage: Eukaryota > Metazoa > Chordata > Actinopteri > Cichliformes > Pholidichthyidae > Pholidichthys > Pholidichthys leucotaenia. The sequence continues at coordinate 180,204,107 of CM035845.1, read as the reverse complement.
AAGTTTAGAACTGGATCATGTGGGGCTAATTTTTTATGATATTTCAATAAAAAGAACAGAAAGCTTACAAAAACATTTGTTTTTTGGTCTAGTTAAAAATTACATTACCTTTACAATGGTTGACCCTGACAGGAAGATCAGTATCATTTTGATCAGATTAGGCAATGGAATTTCTATGAAATTATACTGTTTTATAATTCAGTGTTATAACAGACAAACCACACTTTCCAAAACAATTCCATTTTATTATATACAAAATATTAAAAGAAAAAAAAAACTTTGCAACACAACATGAAGGTTAATCGACATTTTATACACGCCGACCACTGAGTGTCTACACCAGCTTCCCAAACTGGGTCACGACTCGGATGAATGAAGGCGTCTCTGCCAGCTGTGGGTCAGGATGGCTCGGTTGAATAATCCGGACGGGCTGTCGCGGCGGACGCGTGGGATGATTCTACAAGGAAAATGCACACAATAAAATACAGCACAATAGTTTTTAACAAGAATACATAAGCTTATTTCAGCGTATTGTTCACATGAATAATTAAAATAAAAGCTTGAGTCCGCAGTGTGCTGCAATTAAGCAGTGATCCATCCACAAATGAACAGCTTTTTTATTGCATAAATAAACTGAGCGTCTTACCGAATATATTTGCGAAAAAACGCACAATAAAAAAAAATTAAAACTCACCGTTAAAGGACTCCGATGTCGAGACCTCCCGGTATATTTTTTCATTCCGGGCAGCTCCGTCTAACTCGCGCTACGTTCGTCTGACAATGCAGTGAACAGACACTGCAGCTCCTTACTGGTCCATGGAACACCCTTATTACGCGAAGCCATTTTTGATAGAGAATAAATGAAAATAGCACAGCAATACTCTGAAAGGAACCGCCAACAGTGGTTGCGTGCTGAGTAAAGGTGGTCGTGGAAGGTTCTTTTTTTTTTTTTTTCAAAAACTTTATTGAGAAGGTCGTGAAGATTTGGTAGATGAGGAGGAGGAGAGGGGCGGTTACAACCTGACCAATCAGCACCGGTTACGACCTGACCAATCAGCGGCGACAAGTCTGTTAACGTCACAACACGGCACAGCTCAGCACTGCTGTACCCTGCCCTTCAGCGGGGCTGAGAATTGCGGCTGTTAAACCGTGTTGGGGCTTGTGGAAAAGCGTACAAAGCGTGCTGAGCCGTCCCGTGTCGCGCTAAAGCGTGCTAGTGGAAAAGGCCCTAAAGAGAGTCACAACTGGTTCGTAACAGTCACTAACTGAATAGTGCTACACATGTGCATAGATGCTAAGGTATTAACAGTTATCTTTCTGTAGGGAATTTTATGCAATATATGTAGGTGGGTTCAAACTTTTGACTGGTACTCTACAATTTTGGAAGCAGATACATATTCAAGAACCATTCTTATCAAGGGGTTAAAAAAAGTCAGTTCGATAATTTGTATCTAGAAAAAACTTAGGGTTTAATCTTATTATTCGTTAGTTTATATTCATGCTGCTGATTCTCTAATTCCAACAAAAATGTTGCCATCTGATAGCGTCAAGGCAGCCTGTGTTTAAATTTTTGTGAAGCTGTCAGCAGAAGGACTCATGACTTCTGACCTTACTTACAGTAGTATTAATGACTGAATGATTAAAAACATTTTGTATGCATGTCAAGTAGTGATGCAACACAAACAGATTTTTAAACTGTTAATTTTTAAATGCTAAAAAAGGATTAGCCCTTTAAACATTTTTTTTTTTTTTAACCTCCATAGTTGGTTAGACCATCTGTATTTTGCCAAAATAACCTAACATCTGGTCTGTTAGTTCATACAAACCCACACTGCTGCACTAACCCATATCTCCAGCTTTCCATTCTCCTTTTTGCAGCGTGTTGCTAGTGAATCCAAAGCCACCGTGGCCTCGGACTTCAGCTCGGCCGTTCGATCCTTCACCATCACGTGCATGATCCGGCCGCGATGGATGTGGGCGTCAAACGTGCTGCTCCATGGTGGATACATGGTAGGTTTCTTCTGCTTGTACACCTGACCCTTTTCTGTAGAGGAAATAGAGAAAAAGGCTAAAAAAAAAGCTTAAAAAAAAAAACTAGGGTGTTTCTACTTAAAAAAAATTTGTGTCTGGGCTGCCTTAAACTTTTAAGTTGACTGAACTTGAGTTTAGTTTTAAACTTTACCACTTATCTTCTCAAGTTCAGTCAACTTAAAAATTTAAGGCAGCCCGGACACTAACTTTTTTAAGTTGAGACAACTTTTTTTACAGTATAAGATGTGAGCAGATGAAAGCAAAGATGCATTTGATTGGTTTTCACTCAAACTAAAAGCTTGGGTAAACTCAGCATGTTTCTTACATAGTCCACAAATACCTTTTTTTATATCTTTTTGGAACTTACCGAGATTAACTGTGGATTAAACAGAAGTGATCCACCATGTTGCACTGGATGATGTGTTTTTCATTATCATCTATCCTGACTCAATCCCACATGAGCTGTCCTGCTGCCAGAAAATCTGACGTAGAGTGCCAAATGTGGATTAAATCATTGCTGAAAACAGGCCCTAATAATCACATTATCTTCTCTTCCAGCAAATAAATTAAAAAACAAATTGACATCGTCCAGATGTTCAGTTTTGTGTTATTTTGATGTCATTGTGTGTTTTTAAATATCGACATCTTGAAGTTGAAATAATGGTATGTTATACTGGGATCCACTGATGTGAAACTGGTGGCCTCTTTTATATTGAACACCAGTATCAAAATGAAGGCCCCAGGGCCAGATACAGCCATTGAGTATATATCTGTGACACTCCCCCTCCCAACAATTTTGCTCCTTTTTTTTTTACCAAGTCTCATAATTTTGCAACATTTCCCTTGTCTTGTAAAATGTATGACCTTTTTTTCTTAAAGTGACACTCTGGCAAAAATCAAGTTTTTCTGTTGTTAACATGTCTGTAACATGTTTTTTGTGATTTACAGGACATATCAAGAGCAAAATCATACCAAACTCCCAAGTATGCATTTTTCTGCTGTGAATGTCTACTTAAGCTCCACCCCCCACCCCCCAAAAGGCAGATTTGGACAGACTGTTAGTGTCATATCCGGCTCTAGGGAGCCGGGCAATCAGAGCCAGGGACAAGCCAGTGAGTCGAGATGTTTTATTCTGGGTAAGGGATAAGGGATGAGGAGAGCACAGACACTCATACAGACGTACATTCTCAGGCTGCACAGCGCAGGGGTAGGTAGCTCGTACCGGACGTGGGGGTAACAAGACGTGCATACTCACAGCGGGATACAAACACCGGAATGCTGCAAGGGGAGTTGAGGCTGACACCAGACGAAGGGGCTTCAGCCTAGCAGTGCTTATGTCGCAGCCCCGAATGATCGAAGCTGCTCCTCTTTATACTCATTAACAGCGCCCCAGCTGATGAGGATTAATTGGCCCCAGCCGTCCCGTGACACTGACAGCTGGGAACCAGCTGAGGCACTGCCCAATGAGAGGCAGGGATAAAAGGAGCATGGGCTGAGCGCCGAGCCGGCGTCTCACCCCATGGTGACAGAGCCTCCCCCTCACGGTCGGGCTCCCGAACGACCAGGAACATCCCAGCCCCCCCCCCCTCCCCACCTAGGGCGGGCGGAAGGGAGGCAGGACCGGAGGGGAAGATGCAAAGGGAAGGACAAAAAAAAAAAACAATAGACCAATGTAGGGCAGCAGGGCAGAGAAAAAAAACCCCCAAATACAATACCCTACAACACAGGGAAAAGGATTAACCCAGAGCACAGTTAGGGAGAAAACTGAGTTAGGACACAGGTAGGGAAAATACCAAATATGACTACAGACAGCATACAAATAACGTATAGATCGGGGCAAAAAAAAGAAAACCAAAAACCCACCAAAAAGGTGGCAGGAATGAATAAAGCAATCACAGAGTATAGTTAAGGGGAACAAAACACACTACTCCATAATGCACCAAGACAAAAAATGATGAAAAACGCTGTGCATGGATACTAAAGAAAACAAAACACACAGCACTGAATATATAAAAGATCACCTAAAGAAACAGAGGTGACAAGGACAAATGGGTAATAATGAAGTACGGTTAAGTGGGAATGAAACACATTACTTCAAACAATAACAAACACAGTCAATGTTAAAGTCGGGGCCAGGGAAGGCCCCCCACGAGGATAATAAGACAGAATGGGGTGATCACAGAGTATGGTTGAACAGGAAACCACACGCATACTCCATGATGCACCGACGAGGCCAAGGCTAAGGTAAGGATGAATGAAAACGCTGAGTAAAGATAAGAAAATGCAATACACAGCGCGATACATAAGGTGAGTCACCAAGAGGAAAAAAAGGTGACAGGGTAACAGGATAACAATACGATAAAAATGCTGAGTATGGTTAATAAAAAAAAACACACAGCACAAAAACATATATTCCCCTAATGGACAAAGAAACTACACCCGAGTGACCTCAATAATAATAAAAGAAGTAAAGGACACCCGAGGAGACGGCAGGCAGAGTCCAAAACGGCCGGAATTGTTCTGGTAATCTCCCCGCCCATTGTCCAGTTGGCAACCCGGGGAAGAGAAATGTTCGGACGGCGAACTCTGGGCCCAGATCCCAGGAATCCAGTCCAACGGCTGCCGAACCAGGCCGCCCAAAGGCAAACACAGACCAGTGGGGGGAAACCAGATCGCCGAACCGAAAGTTTTGCGGGTCGGGTCGTCGACCCGCATCACTCAACCACCAGGACCGTTGAGACGGACGAAGGGTCAGAGCGGATCCCGGTGGAAGAGGCTCAGGGGAGAGCCGATGACGAGGGCGGCGGGACTCAGGGAAACGGCCACCTCCTCACCGGACCTGGACAACACTGGGGCAGCACCCACGTCGGACCCCGATCGGGCCTCAGGTGAACCCACGTTGGACCCCGATTGGGTCTCGGGCGAACCCACGTTGGACACTGCACCAGAACCGACCTCCAACGTTGAACCCGGACCCTCCAGCACCACGAGGAACAGCAACTCCTCGCCGGTGACCCTGGAAGAAGGCTCAGAAGAGAAAACAGAACCGGGATCAGGATCACCGGCAGCGCCAGAACCCGGCGAGACGAGCTCAGACGCAGCGGACGGCTGCACCCGGCTCGTCTCCCCTGGAGATAGGCTGAAGTGCTCAAAGATAAAAAGAAAGAAAAGAAAGGAGAGCACTCGCCTGATCTCGGGTTCTGACGCCGTCCAGGACTGCGAAGATCCAGGATCCGTCGTCAGGAGGTCGTTGTCAGGCTCCCATCTAGCCGCGTCGGGCCCCGCAGCCAGCACGATGGTCAGCGCAGCTTGAGATCCCTCCAGCGCAGGTAACCCCGCCGACGACCCACTCGGCGTGAAGCCAGAAGAATCTCGTCCCGCTGGACCGAACCGCTCCTCCGTGGAGACCCAGGGACGCTCAGTCGTCAGCGTAGACTCCACGCAGCAGTCAGTCCCCCTCCTCCGTCCGCAATGTAGCAGCGGAACCACAGGCCCTCTCCATATCCCACCACGTTGACCCGGAGCCGGGGACCGCTCGGCGGAGAGAGACACAGAGGATGCGGGATTAGGCATACAGGTTACAGCAGGTGGGGAGAGTTCAGGGAGCTGCGAACCCTGAACTTCTCCTCCAGGGATGTGACAGAGCAAATCATTAAGCAGGTGTGAAAAAACAATGACTTGCCTGCCCCCTGGAGGTTGAGTATCGCCTGCTGTAGTGGATTCTGCTTCTTCCTCTCCCCGCCCGGCGATAACGGAGGACCCCCCGGGAATTCGTCTGAGGATCGCTCGCGTTGTCTCCAGCAGAGAGCTCACCAGGCCGGGATTCCAGGCACACACAGCGGTCAGGAAGCGCGTCGAGGAGGAGGGGGAAACAGCCGGGGTGAGCCAGCCCGAATGTCCAGGAATGACAGCGGGGGAACGAGGCTCAGGGGACGAGGCTGTAGAATCTCCACACTGACGAGGCGAAGGGATGACAGCTGCGTGGGAGGAACGGTCCTGACGATGACCCAGAACTGGATCCGGACGAGGTTCGTGCAGAGGTGACTCGGCGATGTGACGACGACTACTCCCAGGGGACGAAGCGAGGGGGAAACCCAGGATTCGCCGCTCCAGATCGGAGATCGAGACGAGGAAGGCGTCGAGCACGGGAAGGCTTCGTAGCCCTGAAGTCCTCACCATCAATCTCACTGCCGCCGCCACATGCCTGAAGGTGGTGACAGGAAACACAGTAGAGCTCGCGACAGCCACTCGACCCCGGACATAACTGCTGTCAGCTGCGGCTCCTCGAAGGGAATCCCGAGTGACGTGGCGCAGGTCGGGGGAAGTCCTCTGGTTGGCGCGAACTCCCGGACTGGAATAGCGGCAGGAACGGGACTCCGAAGCGGGGAAAGACGTCGCCCACTTCGACTCCCTGCCGGGATTTCCATCCACCCCGTGGAGCTTCTCTCGCTGTGTACCTGAAGCGTCTATCCTGGCACTGTCCTCCAGATGGTACAGAGAGTGAGGGTGACAGTCCAGGAGTTCCTCAGCACGGCCCGGATGCCAGCGACTCGCGTTGGAGGCGTCGTGCAGGGTGAAGAATGTCCCGTCGACAGCCTCCGAGATGGACCTCAGCTCGTCGCCCTGGCGCCGGAAGTGACTCCTGGGAAACGGCATGCTAGCAGCGCTGACACCCGGACAGAAAGGTACATTTCCACGGCGACTCACGGCCGCCGGTAACTCTTCTGGCTGCGACATACTGTCATATCCGGCTCTAGGGAGCCGGGCAATCAGAGCCAGGGACAAGCCAGTGAGTCGAGATGTTTTATTCTGGGTAAGGGATAAGGGATGAGGAGAGCACAGACACTCATACAGACGTACATTCTCAGGCTGCACAGCGCAGGGGTAGGTAGCTCGTACCGGACGTGGGGGTAACAAGACGTGCATACTCACAGCGGGATACAAACACCGGAATGCTGCAAGGGGAGTTGAGGCTGACACCAGACGAAGGGGCTTCAGCCTAGCAGTGCTTATGTCGCAGCCCCGAATGATCGAAGCTGCTCCTCTTTATACTCATTAACAGCGCCCCAGCTGATGAGGATTAATTGGCCCCAGCCGTCCCGTGACACTGACAGCTGGGAACCAGCTGAGGCACTGCCCAATGAGAGGCAGGGATAAAAGGAGCATGGGCTGAGCGCCGAGCCGGCGTCTCACCCCATGGTGACAGTTAGTAGCTACGCAACTATTCCTGCTTAGCTTGGTTGGTTGTAACATTAATCAATGAGATGGATACTCTTGGCTACCTCAGGGGAAGAGGGAGGAGCAGAGGAGCAGCAGGATTGAGGCTAGTGTAGCTCAGTAGACATTAATAATTAATTATTTTATGTTGTTTTATGTTTTTCAATTCATCAGTACTCTTTGGCTCACAAAAATTTGAGTTAATAGTTAATCTATGTGCCCATCAAACAAGTTTGTCACAATTTAATTTCACTGGTTGAGAGTGGTGAAGTTCAGCTCCTATTGGTGAGTGGAAGCTCCCACCCTCTCATGTAGAGAGCGCAGCAGAGCTGAGACCAGAAGCACATGGAGAACTTAGGGAGTGGAAGTGTTGCACTCTTTAGTGATTATAGAGAGTGAGTGCAGACCCCTGTTACCCATAAATTGAATTGGTGAATTCAAAAAGGGCCCAAGTCCCCATTGAAAAAGTGTGGGCTTGGGCCCTTTTTGAATTCACCGATTCAATTGGTTCACAAGAGGCACTAGAGACAACCGAGGCAACCGGAAACCTGTGTGATATGATTTAACAACTTTGGACTGTCTTGGCTGGGTTCTTCTTTTTTCCTGGGTAATCCATCCATCCATCCATCCATCTTCTACCGCTTTTCCGGAGGTCCGGGTCGCGGAGGCAGCAGTTCAAGCAGAGAAGCCCAGACTTCCCTCTCCCCAGCCACCTGCTCCAGCTCTTCAGAGGGGATACCAAGGCGTTCCCAGACCAGCTGGGAGACATAGTCTCTCCACCGAGTCCTGGGTCTGCCCCGGGGTCTCCTCCCAGTGGGATGTGCCTGAAACACCTCAAGTGGAAGGCGTCCAGGAGGCATCCTAATCAGATGCCCATACCACCTCAACTGACTCCTTTCAATGTGGAGGAGCAGCGGTTCTACTCTGAGCCTCTCCCGGATGACTGAGCTCCTCACCCTATCTCTGAGGGTGAGTCCAGCAATCCTACGGAGAAAGCTCATTTCAGCCGCTTGTATCCGCGATCTTGTTCTTTCGGTCATTACCCAAAGCTCATGACCATAGGTGAGAGTAGGAACGTAGACTGACTGGTAAATCGACAGCTTTGCCTTAGAACTAAGCTCCCTCTTCACCACAACAGACCGGTACAACGTCCGCATCACTGCAGATGCTGCTCCAATCCGTCTGTCGATCTCTCGCTCCATTTTCCCCTCACTCGTGAACAAAACCCCAAGACACTTAAACTCCTCCACTTGGGGCAGGAGCCTGTCCCCAACCCGGAGAGGACAATCCACCTTTTTCCGGCTGAGGACCATGGACTCGGACTTGGAGGTGCTGATTCTCATCCCAGCCGCTTCACACTCAGCGGCAAACCGTCCCAGCAAGAGCTGTAGGTCATTGCTGGATGAAGCCAACAGGACAACATCATCTGCAAACAACAGAGATGAGATCCTGTGGTCACCAAGCATGACACCCTCCATTCCCTGGCTGCGCCTAGAAATCCTGTCCATAAAAATTATGAACAGGATCGGTGACAAAGGGCAGCCCTGGCGGAGTCCAACTCTCACTGGGAATGACTCCGACCGAGTGTTGGCAATACGAACCAAACTCTCACAACGGTCGTACAGAGACCGAATAGCTCGTAACAACAAGCCCGATACCCCATACTCCCGAAGCACCCCCCACAAAAATCCACGAGGGACGCGGTCAAATGCCTTCTCCAAGTCCACAAAACACATGTAAACTGGTTGGGCAAACTCCCACGAACCCTCAAGAATTCTCGAGAGGGTAAAGAGCTGGTCCGATGTGCCACGGCCAGGACGAAAACCACATTGCTCCTCCTGAATCCGAGGTTCGACCAACGGCCGGACTCTCCTCTCCAGTACCTTGGCATAGACCTTCCCAGGGAGGCTGAGGAGTGTGATCCCTCTAAAGTTGGAGCACACCCTCCGGTCCGGTCACCCCGGTTCCTGGGTAATATTCCCTGGAATTCTGGATCCTGGATTCTCTCCTTGACCAAGGAGATGGTGAGCCGTCCACGAACCTGATATGATCCCTTGTCAAAGAGGAGACCCTCTGTTATAAATTGCCTTTCAGGGCAGGAAGAAGACCCAAACACTGTGAGCTGCTAATGTTTAATGACAAAAACACAAATAACACAAAGACACAACATTTACAAAACATAAGAACTGGGAGGTAATGGTGTGCAGGGATGCCAGAGATAACGGGGCTCACGTCTGGGAAAACAGGAGAACAGCCGGGACGAGACACTGGCTGAGGCATACGGAAACACCAGGAAAATAAGAGACGGAGCACACTCGTATTCACTCGGGGAGAGAAAGAGACGTAAACCTAACATCTGATAACGGAGATAAGGACACTGCTATGGAATGCATTGCAGTCCCCTTTAAATAGGTACAGAGGGAATAAATACAAATGATAACAGGTGTGGGTAGAGGAGCAAGGATAATAAACCAAACAGCTGACAGCTGTCACAGCCCACGAACTTGGGCTAACAGAGAAAGTAACTATGTCACGTTGTCAACATAAGAGCACAGAGGAAACTGGCAACAAGAAGCTAACTATAATTATGAAATGATACCAAATAAGGAATAGACCGGATGATACAAACAGGGAGACAAGACTCATAAGACAAGGGCTGTCATGAATAGCCCCTTGGGGCAGAGAGGAAGACTAAGATGATGAACTGCTAGTTGTGGAATTTAATAAAGAAAACATAAGTCCTTACTGTGCACAAAAATAAACTTACACATGAGATGAACGGGCAGAAAAACGAGAATGCAGGAATACGCGTCGGAATGGGGAAAGGGTTCCGACGGGAGAAGCAAGTAGCAACAACGATGAGTTTCTGACAATGAGTGGGAGAAATGGCTAGGCTTAAATAAGGCATGGAAACAATCATAGCAAGTGACCTCAGGTGTGGATCACCTGAGCGAGCAGGTTGACTTAATTACCGGCAGGGGCAGCTGAGCAACACACAAGATGATAACAGGGTAGGAGTGTCTGGAAGCAGAGGTGGAGGGCTTATGTCACAAAGAAACAGAATATAAACACTCAGAACTAAATGCCAGGATAATAATAATAACAATAATAATAATAATGATCACAATAAGGACATGAATGCAAAACCGAACAACTGACAGCTAAGAGCATGTCCTGAACCAAAATGCAGTAAAATAAACAAACACTGGGAAAAATACAGGAAATAATCAAAAATAACTTAAGAGCCTGAGCACGGTGAGACACTGCACTCAGTCTCATGACAGAGCTCCCCCCCCTTAAGGGGTGGATTACAGACACCCCAGGGTAACATCAAAGAAAAAGAAAGCCCCCCCCCCCCATAGGAGAAAACAATGAACCAACCCGGGAGGGTGGTGGGGGAACCAGGCTAGGAGGGAGCGAAACAAAAACCCCGCTCAGAACCCACACCTTAGCAGAACCAGGCAACCAGCCAAAGTCCCAGGCTTGGCAGACGGTGAGGTGGTAAGAGTTGGGTGGCCTGCCGGAGAATATGAGCCACCCAACCCAACGGCACAGTCTGTCAGGTGGTCGGCCGGGGTTCTTCAGCCACTTACACAGAAGGGGTAGCCCAGGAGGTGGCTGCCCCACAGGGAAGCCCAATGAAGGAGGGGACAGAACAGTTGGGGGAACCACGACGATGTCAGGTGGAGGAGAGAGAACCATGACGGCCTTGGGCAGAGGCGAGGTAACCACGACAATCTCGGGCAGAGGAGAGGGAACCACGACGACCTCAGGCAGAGGAAAAGGAACCACGACAGCGTCAGGCAGAGGAGAGGGGACCACGACGGCGTCTGGCAGAGGAGAGGGGACCCCGGCGCTTTCGGACTGTCTCACAGCACCCTTGGTGGTCCCAGACTGGGACATCACAGCACCCGCAGTGGCTCTGGGCTGGAGCAACACTGCATCCACGGTGGCTCCGGGCTGGAGCGTAATGCCCACGGCAGGCCCACACTGGAGCGCAGCACCCATGTTAGTTTCAGGCTGGGGCGCAGCGCCCATGACGGTCCTCGACTAGGACACAGCACCCACAGAAACCCGGATTGAGGAGGAGCTGCATCCACGGAGGTCCCGGGCTGGGACAGGGCACCCATGACGACCTCATCTGACAGGGAAGCAGCACCCTTGGAGGCCCTGGATTGGGACGGAGCACTCGTGAAGACCTCATCCGGAGGGGGGAGCAGCAACCACGGAGGTTCTGGGCTGGGACGGAGCACCCACGGCACCGCTGACGCCAGGGAACGCTCAATTGCAGGCTTCCGCTCACTGGCAGCACTCTCCCTCCATTCGGACCACGGCTGCGGCACTGGAACCAGGTCCCCCAGGGCCGCAGGCTCCTCCTCCAACTGGTGGCTCAATCCTGGAACCGGTGGACACTCAGGGGACATAGGAAGAGACATGGAGAGAGCAGGTGAGGTAATTATGACTGCAGCAGGAGATGAGAGCTCAGAGGACTGCGAAACCTGAGCCTCACAACCAGAAATCAGGCAAGGTAATTCATGTGGGGATGACAGAGAATGAAAAAGAACTTTCCTGTATTCCCGGGGCATGATGTTCTCTGCTGCAGCTGGTGTAAAATCATCCCTCTCCGTGGCTATGGTGGTCATGGGCCCCTCAGAGGTGGAGGAGCCACCCCTGTGGACACGGAGATAGGCAGAGCCGGAGAACAAATGGCCGGACCCTCAGCAGTGGAAGGTATTGCCGAGGAGGAGGGAGAAGCAGCAGCAGCAGCGGTGGAAAAGGCTGACGGGGCAGCCAGAGAAGAAAAACTGGATAAAGGGTTTGCTGTGGGAGTTTTCAACCTCGGCGAAGGGGAAACTGCTGCCTGAGAGGCGGGGGTATTCCTCCAGTGGTCTGGAGCTGGGTGGCGGCATCTTGGAGGCGATGGAGCAGGAATGTGTGAACTGGAGGTGGGGCAGGGCGTCTGCCGCGGAGCTTGCTTCCGAGTCGGCTTTGGGCTCACTGGAGGCAGCCCCCACGTCAGCCCGGAGAAAGATTGTTGGAGGACGGAGAGTGTGGCCAACAACTCCGTGAATTGGGAATACCTCCACAACCCTGGGTGCGCCTTGACAATAACGGTCGCCAAATTCACACTCTCCCAGATCTTCTTTGGGTTGCGGGAGGTGAGAACTTCATCCACAAAACTCTGGATAAACTCAGCAGCCCATTCCTCCTCCAGGCTCGGAGTCTCGGCCACCGATCCTCCTTTGTTGGCTGAGGTTCGGCGGGCTGGGGACATAATGATAGCTCCGAAATGACAGGTGAGTGAAAACAAAAAATCCACAAACTAGCAGCAGCTGGGTCTCAAACTGGTCAGAACCTTCTGTCATGAATAGCCCCTCGGGGCAGAGAGGAAGATCCAGATGCTGAACTGCTAGTTGTGGAATTTAATAAAGAAAACACAAGTCCTTACAGTGCGCAAAAATAAACTTACAAATGAGATGAACGGGCAGAAAAACGAGAATGCAGGAATACGCGTTGGAACGGGGAAAGGGTTCCGACGGGAGAAGCAGGTAGCAACAACGATGAGGTTCTGACAATGAGTGGGAGAAATGGCTAGACTTAAATAAGGCATGGAAACAATCATAGCAAGTGACCTCAGGTGTGGATCACCTGAGCGGGCAGGTTAACCTAATTACCGGCAGGAGCAGCTGAGCAACACACAGGATGATAACAAGGTAGGAGTGTCTGGAAGCAGAGGTGGAGGGCTTATGTCACAAAGAAACAGAATACAAACAGAACTAAATGCCAGGATAATAATAATAATAATAATAATAATAATAATAATAATATTCTAAATTGTCCTTAGGTATGACTGTGAGGGTGAAAGGTTGTCTGTCTCTCTGTGTTGGCCCTGCGATGGACTGGCGATCTATCCAGGGTGTACCCTGCCTCTCGCCCAAAAGATGCTGGGATAGGCTCCAGCCCCCCCCGCGACCCGAAAAAGGATTAAGCGGAAGAAAATGAATGAATGAATGAATAATAATAATAATAATAATAATAATAATAATAATAATAATGACATGAATGCAAAACCGAACAACTGACAGCTTAGAACATGTCCTGAACCAAAATACAGTAAATTAAACAAACACTGGGAAAAATACAGGAAATAATCAGAAATAACTTAAGAGCCTGAGCACGGTGAGACACCGTGCTCAGCCTCGTGACAAGGGCAAGATCAATATAAAAATAAGAGATACAAATACTGGAATGCTAATAACAAAATACAGAAAAAGGAAGCTGAGGGTAAGCTTGTGACTAAACAGGAAAATAATAATTACAATGCTAGAAACCTACTAAACTAGAAACAGAGACTTAGATACACAGAAACAAATGGCATACTCAAATAACCACATACATCCAACCAAGCAGAAAGAATGTTAAACTAAGGTGGTGAAATACAGAAAAATAATCAGACTAATAAAGGAATGTGAGCACGGTTCCCCAACCATGCTCCACATCATGACAGAGCCCCTTCACCAAGCAGTGAATTCCAGACACCCCAATGTAACATCAAAAAGAAAAGAAAACCCCCAAAAGAAACCCCCCCAAACAGAAATAGACAAATAACCCACCCCGGGAGGGCAGTGGGGGAATCCAGCTAGGAGGGACCAAAACAAAATGCTAACTCAAGACCCACAAACAGAATAGAAAAGGTGACAACAGAAACTTAGGACCACCGGGTGAAAAAATAAGACAGTTCAGGTGACGTCCCAGAGCTCCTGCGCCACCTCAGCAGAGGGCGTAGTCCGTCAGGTGGTCTCCCAGAGTTCATAAACCACCCCAGCGAATGGCACAGTCCGTCGGGTGGTCTCCCAACATCCCTGAGCAAATGGGCCGCAGGCACGATGCGCTCCCTACTGGAGGTGGTAGCTGGAACCCGTGCCCCCAACGGACTGCAGGGACTGCAGCATGGATGAGCTGGAACAAAAGCTGAGGGCAGTTGACCCCGATGATGGTTGCTGGCCAACGGCAAACCCAGACAGCAGTGGCGGCTGACTAGCAAGGAAATCAGGCAAGGGAAACAGCTGGTCCACGGGAGAAGCAGGTGAAGAGGACGGCTGACCAGCGAGGGAGCCAGGTGGCGGAGATGGCTGCTCAGTGACAACCTCAGGCAAAGGCGGAGGACTCTCGATGACCTTGGGCAAAAGGGCAGGACCCTTGATGACCTCAGGCAAAGGCGGAGGACCCACGGTGACCTCGGGCGAAGGTGGAGGACCTACGGTGACCTCGGGCAAAAGCGGAGGACCTGTGATGACCTCAGGCAAAGGCAGAGGACCTGTGATGACCTCAGGCGATGGCAGAGGACCCACAATGACCTCAGGCGAAGACGGAGGACTCACAGTGACCTCAGGTGAAGGCGGAGAACCCATGGTGACCTTAGGTGAAGACCCAGTGATGACCTCAGGCAAAGGACCCACGGTGACCTCAGGCGGAGATGAAGGACCATCGAAAACCTCAGGTGAAGGTGGGGGATCCACGGTGACTTCAGGCAAAGATGAGGGACCCTTGGTGACCTCGGGCGAAGTCTGATGACCATCAGCAGACCTACACACAGCGGACTGATGACCATCAGTGAAACCAGACAAAGACTCAGACAGGAGAGAAGAAACATACACCGGATCAATATCACCGGCAGCAGTGGAGCCGGGCAAGGAGAACTCAGGAGCAGAGGGTGTCTGCAACTGATTTTCCCCACTACGAGCAAGACAAGATTTCTCTAGTACTGACGGTGTAGAAACAGAACACAGTACTTGTCTTGACTCGAGCTCCATCGGCATCCGTGACTCCAACGATTCCAGCAGGGGCGTCTCCAGTTCATCCATCTGGGAGTCCATCCCCGATGCGCCCATCTCAGATGGGGAGGAAGAGACAGATACCGGAACACAGTTGCAGGCAGCAGTGGAGCCCGGCGAGGAGAACCCAGAAGCAGAAAGCATCTGCAATCGATTCTCCCCACCATGAGCAAGACAAAATTTTTCTAGACCTGGTAAAGTGGAAACAGAACAGAGTACTTGCCTTGACTCGAGCTCCATCGCCATCCAGGACTCGCGCGAATTAGGCTGGGACGTTTTGAATCCATTCATCTGAGCTTCCATTCCTGGCACGGCCACCTCGGACGGAGAGGAAGAGATAGACACCAGAATACTGTTACTGGAAGCAGTGGAGCCTGGCGAAGAGAACTCAGGAGCAGGGGGCATCTGCAACTGATTTTCCCCACCACGAGCAAGACAAGATTTCTCTAGAACTGATTGTGTAGACACAGTACAGAGTACTTTACTAGACTCGAGCTCCACCGCCATCCAGGACTCTGGCGACTCTGCTTGGCGGCCCAAGCAGCAGCCATGATGGCAGGCGGTGCTGGTGGGACCCTATACGTGACGACTGATGCTAGTGGAACTCCAGATGTAGTGGCTGAAACAGATGGAACTCCAGCCCTGAGTAACGGAGCCAGGAAATGCCTCACTGATGGCACCGGATCCCGCAATGCCGAAACCAGGGACACTCCTTTGTCGGCGCAGACTTCGGGACACAGGGGGTGCTTTTCTCCTATGCAGGACGTGGCTGCGGGACAGAATCTGAAACCACAGACCCCTCTGTCGTCCGGCGGCTCCCTCCCAGGACCAGCAGACACTCAGGAGAAATGGAGAAGGGCACGGGAGAAGCAGGTGAGGATGAAGATACGCATGACAATTATCACTTGTTTTCTTTTTTTTTTCTTTTTGCATTGCCGACTGCACTATGTGGAACTCCACAATATCTGCTGCTTGTTAATATATCTAAAAATTGCATAGATTAGCATTACTTATTCTTATTCTACCTTTTATTGCATGCATAGTTTTTATTTTTATCTTTAGTGTTACTCTATGTTTAATGTTGCAGCATTGCACCGAGACAAATTCCTAGTTTGTGTACTACATGAACAATGGCAATAAATCTCATTCTGATTCTGATTCTGACTACAACAGCAGGCGGTGAGAGCTCAGCCAAATTGGGCTGCTGCTGCTGAGCCTCACCATCGGGAATAAGGCAAGACAATTCATTCATAGGTGTTAAAAAATAAAAAGGTATTTGCCTTAGTTCCCAGGGCGTGATAGTAACTGCTGCAGAAAGACCAGATAACTCCCTCTCTGTGGCTGCAGTAGGCGGGGGCACCCCTGGAGACTCTGGAGGAGCTGGCTCTGCAGACACATCACTGGCCGAAACAGCTGCTACGGCGGGGGACTTCCATTGATGTGACGCAGCTGAGTGGTGGTGAGAGGCTGGGCGCTTCGTACCCGGGGACGCTTCTTCGTCGGCACAGATACAGATGAGGATGAGTTCTCCCCCAAACCGCAGAATATGGGTTGTGGGTTGGTGGCCGAAACGAGGAGACCCATGAGTTCTGGATGGCTCCACAGGCTCGGGCACGCTTCCAGTACCTGTGCTGCACCGTCCAGACATTCCTGGGCCGCTTCGGGGGTGCGGGAGGCACGAGATGCCAATATAATGCCCTCCAGCACACAGACAGCCCAGCACTCCACCTCGTTCAGTCCAAGATTACTATAGTCTGTGTAAGCTGACATACCAGCAGGAAAAAATGGACTTAACCAAAAATAATGGGAGGGGAAAAAAACAAAAAACAACTCATTGCAGCTGGGTCCACTCTGGCAGCATCCTTCTGTCATAAATTGCCTTTCAGGGCAGGAAGAAGACCCAAACGCTGGACTGCAAGCTGCTAAAGTTCAATGACAAAAACACAAATAACACAAAGACACAACTCTTACAAAATAGGAGAACAGGGAGGTAATGGCATGAGGGACACCAGAGATAATGGGGCTCATGTCTGGGAAAACAGGAGAACAGCTGGGACGAGACACTGGATGAGGCATATGTAAATGCCGGGAAAACAAGAGACGGAGCACACCCATATACACTCAGGGGGAGAGAGAAAGAGACATAAACCTAACGTCTGATAACGGCGATAAGGACGCTGCAATGAAGTGCATCGCAGCCCCCTTTAAATAGGCACAGAGGGAATAAACACAAATGATAACAGGTGTGGGTACAGGAGCGAGGATAATAAACCAAACAGCTGACAGCTGTGACAGCCCGCCAACTTGGGCTAACAGAGGAAGTAACTATGTCACGTTGTCAACATAAGAGCACAGAGGAAACTGGCAACAAGAAGCTAACTATAATTATGAAATGATACCAAAGGAAGAATAGACTGGATGATACAAACAGGGAGACAAGACTCATAAGACAATGGCAAGATCAATACAAAAACAAGAGATACAAATACTGGAGTGCTAATAACAAAATACAGAAAAAGGAAGGTGAGGGTAAGCTTGTGACTAAACAGGAATATAATAATTACAATGCAAAACTGGATGGTCATGGACATATGAAATCAAAGACAAAATAATAATAACTAAACTATAAACAGAGACTTAGATATACAGAAACAAATGGCAAACTCAAATAACCACATACATCCAACCAACCAGAAAGAATATTAAACTAAGGTGGGGAAATACAGAAAAATAATCTCACTAATAAAGGAATGTGAGCACAGTTCCCCAACTGTGCTCCACATCATGACACCCTCATCCCCTCCTTCTGCCTGGTGAGATCCCTCCAATGTGGTAGGTACTACACCACACATTGTTGTGGACTATTAAAGGGTGCACCCGAGAAGACAAAACTATTCAAACCGAAACTTCTGACTTATACCCCACCTGACTAGAACATTACTATTGACTAAGACATTAACCAGGACACCTAAGGACTTGAGATCGATCATATATTGTATATTAATTTTGAATCGTGAATGAAGTTCCTATTTTTTTGATTCACAAATGGGTAACTGTAATAATTTAATTTAAATAATAATTTATTAAATAAATTATTAATAATTAATAATTAAAATAATTGTAATTCTTTTTTGTAATTTCTTTTTTGTTTTTCTCTTGGGTTAATTTCAATATAGTGAAATCTCCTCACCTCCCCTGACTCCAGTTAATCAATTCGCATTGCACTTCAGTACAGTCTACCTCTCCAAATCTACGGGTCCATTGTTCCGCTACAAAATCTGAGACTGGCTCTTGGAAGTACCGGTTACACTAGGGATGGGCGATACTAGCATTTGCCTTTCGATATGATACCATTAATTTATGGGACTTTTTCTTCAATACCGATACCAATACTTTTTGCCCCTTAAAGGAAAATTGCATGATTGCAGTTTCATTAACAACTTTATTGCAAAGGCAATATAAGTATGACTAAAACTCATGAACATAAATACGTGAAAGAAATGCTTATAAAATGATAATAAAATAGAACAATGAGCAAAGTAAAGAAAAATGAAATGAATTTTTTTTCAGTTATAATAAAAATAATTAAGACTTAAAATTAATGCAAAATTAATTCAATTTCTTAATTTGGTAAAGATTCTCAGTCATCCAGGTGAGTAAGTATGCTGTATGAAAGCTCAGTCAAGTCAACTGTGTCAGATTCTGAGCGTGGTCAGGGGACCATGCTCCTGCTTTAAGTTCATGTTTAGACTTTCTTTATTACCTCCGCCAGGCCGAAGGCCAGGAGGAGGTTATGTTTTTGCCAGCGTTTGTCTGTTTGTCTGTCTGATTGTTTGTCTGTCTGTCTGTTGGTTAGCAAGATAACTCAAAAAGTTTTGGACGGATTCCGATGAAACTTTCAGGCCTTGTTGGAAATGGTACAAGGAAGAACTGATTAAATTTTGGGGATGATCCGGATCACCGTCTGGATACAGGAATTTTTTAAAGGATTCTTTAACATTGTGAGATACGGCCATTTTCAACATGTGTGCAGGGGCAATAGAGGGCGCTGGTCGTCGTGTCTGACGAACACAAACTCTGCCTTCTTCAAAGTTTTAGGCACAAAAGCACGCAGAAAACAGTGGTGGGCAGGGCCCGCCAGAGTGCCTGTGTTTGCGCTACGCTGCAAAAGCTGAGACGGGCAGCTGTCCGGCGCCGGATTATTTGGCAGAAATTCCCCGGGCAGCTATAGGGACTGCGCAAAAACCAGCTCTCTGCCGAGGAGGCTTCCAAATCCTCTTTTTTCCGCGGAGCGCAAACCCAATAAAACCCACGGCAACCATTAACGCACCTTCTTTTGTCCTGCGGCTCCGGAACAGAGAGGAATCCCGGCGCCAGTAATGCTGCACCTGATATGTGTGACTCTAATGCTAAAAGTGACTGCATCAGGGATTTTAGACCTGAAGTCGCACTTTGCTACACAGGGCCACAAAAACTGTGTAGCCAAATTCGATCGATGGATGAACATTTTCAGCCAGTGAGAGAACCGACGCCTTCCAAATCCAATGCATCACTAGCAGAAGTGATGTTTTGTCATTTTGTGGCAGAGCACAATCTACCCCCATTGGTGGCAGATCACTTCAGTGATTTGGTGCCAACATTGTTTCCTGACAGCAAGAGCACTCAATTTTTTTGTGCTACTTGGCTTATTATTTTCACATTACCAAAAAGTTATGGCTCAAGATTGTGTACATTTGAATAAATATGTTTGAAATAGTTCTGTTGCAGTTGCTGTTTGCTTAGTTTTTGTTTGTTTGTTTGTTTTGGCATCAGTTTTCTTTCATCTGCCGATAAATACAGTTTTTAAGTACTCAGTACAGGTGTGAAAGCCCCCCCCCCCCCAATAAGGGAGGCATGAGGTATGCCTTGACAGGTCGCAGCCTGGCACTTTGCAGATGGAGAAGATGGACACAACAGCAACACTTCAGTTTATTACCTCCGCCAAGGAGGTAATGCTTTTACTACTGAACCACTAATCCTATCATTGTGAATCCAACTGCCAGTCATATGTTTTCATGGTCAAGGAATCTGAAAACGTACACACAAACACTGTATGGGGGGGAACTGTGGCGCTTGGCGGAGGTCTGCGCTCTCCAAGTGCCTTTTCTAGTTAATGTTATTATGTTTTTGGCTTTGTTTGGGTTTTATTATCATGGTCACAAGTTTTGTTTGGTGTTGATGATTATTATTTTCATAGTTATGTCATCATGTTTATTCCTGTCATGATCTGGGCTTTTGTTTTGACAGTGTTTTGTTTACTTCCGGTTTTGTGGTGTTCGTTTTTGCTTTGTTAATTATTCACGGCTGCGTTTGATTTCTTGATTATTGATTGTTCACAGGCGTTCTTGATTTTGTCCTCTTATTTATCGAGGTCGCGGGCTGCTTTTGGCACGGCGACCTTCATGCTATCTTGTTATCACACTCTCACGTTCTAGTTCTTGTTTCATAATCACGTCTGCAAGTTTACTATTGTTGAATAAATTATGCCTAAGAAAAGAAAGCCTGCGCATGGGTCCAATCCTTTGCCCCGGAGGGGCATTCATGACAAACTGGATTCAAGTATTTTTTACTTCTGAAATGTTTCACCATTCATCCAAATTCTATGGTAATACCAAGCAGCATATACTGTATGTGTAATTTTCTTCACAATGCAATGTTTTTTTTAAAATTTTATTTATTTATTTTATTTTTACACTATTATTTTACAAACTTAAATAGTGCTTATTTTGTTTATTTTTCAAAATTATGCTGCTTGGTATCGCCATAGAATTTGGATGAATGGTGTAACATTTCAGAAGTAATACTTCTTCTCCTGCCCACAACGCTGCTGAGCTCACTCTGCATAGGAGTCACTGAGTGCTTGACTGAAGCTGAGCAGTGCGCAGCGAGCCTTCGGCTCTGACATCTGATAGGCTGCCATAATCATGTGACACGGCAGACCATCTCTAAAATATGCCTCGGCTGGTTTTTCACTGGTTTTCACACATAAATTTAATGCCTAAAACTCTTAGAAAACAAATTGCATGTTTTGTATTTAAAAAAGTATCAACTCCAACACATCAACCAGCTGGTATCAAAGTATCGATACCTGAGTATCGATATGCCCATCCCTAAATGAGGCAGAGCAGGTAGGGGTGGCTGGCAGCAGAGAGAGAGAGAGTTGAGCCACATTCAAATCGCCCCATTCAGCCCCATTCAAAGCCCCCCCCCCTCAGTTGCTGGCAGATGGGGGACTGGTTGTTAGTAAAAAGTAAACACATATTTGGTAACTACACATTTATCTCTCGCCTCAACCATTTTCAGAAAAATGTTTTGCTTTTTACTTTTGCAGATATAGGCAAAACTTTAACGTCCAGAAGCATCTTCAACAGACTAGCAGCCCACCCACCAGGAGTCGCAGTGACCAATCCCGTGCAAGCCCTGCAAGTTGGGAGCGTGGTGACCAATCACGTCCAAGTCCTGCAGGTTGGGAGCACGGTGACCAATCACGTGCAAGTCCTGCAGGTCGGGAGCGCGGTGACCAATCATGTGCAAGCCCTGCAGGCCGCTAATTAGAATATTCATAGCTCTGCACATACTTAAATAGGGGCAAGATTTAAAATCTCTTTCCAAGCAATTCTAAGGCAATGAAAGCTTTTTTGTAAATGGTAAATGGCGTTCACTTATATAGCAATTTTTTACAGATCCTGCTATCCACCCATTCACACACACATTCACAATCTAATGGCGGCAGAGCTGTCATGCACAGGTGCTGGCCTGACCCACCAGG
Organism: Pholidichthys leucotaenia; assembly: GCA_020510985.1. Classification (NCBI taxonomy): domain Eukaryota; kingdom Metazoa; phylum Chordata; class Actinopteri; order Cichliformes; family Pholidichthyidae; genus Pholidichthys; species Pholidichthys leucotaenia. Next base: position 180,182,216 of record CM035845.1, on the reverse strand, counting down.
AGCAACTGGGGGTTCAGTGTCTTGCTTAAGGAGACTTCAACATGCAGACTGCAGACACAGCAGGACTCAAACCCCTGACCCGTGGCTCAGTAGTTGGCCACATTACACCTATGTCACAGCCGCCCCCATTTGTGGGGAAAAAGCCACAATATACTATTTTGGGCAATACATATTTGTTTTTGAGATGATTTTAGGTGGTTTTAGAGTCGCTGGAGCGCATCTTTAATCTTGTACATTTGTGACATTTCCCCTCACTTTAAAAAAATGTGTAGCTTTTCCCCCAATTTTTGTAAATTTACCCTTACCCTTGTACTTTCTTATTTTTTCCCTCTCAAACTTTTTTCCACATACATGCAAGATACTTTTTTTTAAGCTACATTTTTCCAATTACCAAAAAAAAGAGAGTGACAGATAAAACAAATTAACGCCTGGGCCCAGGGGCCCTGACTTTATTCATTACCCCACTAGTCAGCCCTTAGTAAGAATGAATTTGACACCACTGATATAGAATAAGGGAATCATTAACCTATAAATAAGGATAATGAATCTGACCATTTGCCAATTTCAGTCCAGCCAGCATGTGGATTTCAGCTTTTAAAAAGTGATTACAGTCTTCAAATCAAGTACTTGGGCCAATACACACATGTGCAGTAATGGTGCTTCCACCCCTTAGTTTGTTAGCTCTTGATGAACTTGTAAACTTGGTGTTTTACTCTTGTTTCAGTGATTTTTCGCACAGAAAAAAATCCAAGCTTACCAAAATGCAACATTTCAAGCCACACAACAATATCCTCTCTGCATATTGGCCAGATGTATCTGCTGCAAGAACAAGAAAAGCAAATGTAGAAAGAAGATCCTGTGTTGCTGACTACAGTACTGTACTGTCACGTTCTGAGCACGGGGGGACCCCACCGAGCTCAGGTTGTCTACCTGTATTTCCATATTTTGTACTGTGTTGTCATTTTGAGTTGTCTGTATGATTTATTTTCACATTTACATTTGTTATAGTTTTTTGTATTTCTGAGGTTGCCGGTTCCCATTTCTGTCATATCCTTATGTTTGTGTTCTGTTGTGCTTTCTCTCTCTCTTGGGGTTGACAGCTATCAGTTGCTTTCTGGGGGTTTCGCTCTGTGTGGGCGTGGCCCTGTCAGTTGTCAGCCCTGATTGCTCCCTCCTCTCATCATTTTCAGCTGGCCTAAATTGCTTCTTTGTTTTCTCCTATCCGCTCAGGTTCACCACACCTGTTACCACTTACCTTATTTTGTGTTCAGCCTTATTGAAGGCGCTGTGCACCATTGTTGGGCGCAGCACCCTACTACCAACTATCTATGATCGATCTTCTCCTACACATGTAACTGTGTTCATTTTGTCTTTGTCATTCTGCTAGCGTGCACTCCACGTCTAGTGTTCCCAGGTGAAGCCGGCGTCTCCCCTCGCCTTAGCCTCCGCTATTTTGGCTTCACCTATGCCTCTGTTTTCTACCAGCCTTTGGCTTTGTATTGTTTGTTCCTTTGTACATTTTTGCTCTAATAAATTTGCAAACTCACAGCCGGCGCGTGGTGCCTTTTACCCTTCCCTGAAGGGCATTATGACATGTACAGTATTTAATTTCTGTATTATATCCTGTTTTTTAACATTGTTCTTCATTTTATTTTTGCTCATATTTTTGTGTGGGTGACTATTATTTTTTAATATTCCCTGCACTCCTTTATTTGTGTTTGTTCTGTGTATATCAAATGTTGATAATGAAGCATAAAAAATATTTAAGTTTCTGCGAGTCAACACCTTTGCTAATTAGCAAAGGTATTGACCTGAGTGTTGATGAAGCACTTCACCCTCTTCTGAATAAGTGACAGTAAGGACCTCTGAGGACCTCTCCTGCTCCAACAACACTACATCACTGGCCAAGAAGGCCCAAACTTGCCTCCATTTCCTCCTCAAACTGAGGAGAGCACGAGTCCCACCCCCATCACGTGTTCTTTCTACCAGGGCACCATTGCAAGCATCCTCACCAGCTGCATCACGGTGTGGTATGGAAGCTGCACTGCCACCTGCCAGAAGACACAACAACGCACAGCAGCCAGCAAGATCATCGGTGCCCATCTGCCCCCCCTCTCAGACATCTACTTCACCCGCAGAGCCATCAGCATCACAGGCAACACCTCACACTCCTTACACTCCCTCTTCAGCCCCCTGCCCTCGGGGAAAAGGTACCGAAGCCTCCGGGCCTGCTTCACGAGACTGCTTAACAGCTTCGTTCATCAGGCTATCAGGACCCTGAACTCTGTCCACTCCCCACCCCCCCACCCCGGATGGTAACACAATCACTCGCACAATAACTACCTCAGCTGTTGGCACAGAAAAACTGGCACACCAACAGTAATACTTTTGCTGCCGTATGTCTCCACATTAACCTGCAACTATTTGCACAAATGCCATATCTGCTGCTGTCTGTCTGTCACTGCAATACTGATCACGTGCAGTCCTATATGTTATTATCTGCACCTACACTACTGCACTGAACTGCAACTACGGGTATTCACCTCTAGTTGTCTGTATATAGGACTGCTGGGTTTTATCATCATTAATCATTTATCTCTATTTGCACTATGGGAGGTCTGGGTTTATCTTTTGTCGCTATTTGCACTACGGGTTGCATTATTGTACGTAGACTGCTGTTGTTGTTGTTTTCTTTTTTCCAGCCTTATTCCTTTTCCTTTCATATTATGCACACCCATGAAGAGAGAGAGAAACACCATTTCAATTCTCCTGTATGTCCTGCACGTATAGTAGTATTGACAATAAAATCTTTGAATCTTGAATCTAAACAGCCACTACCAATGTGTTGACATGCAGATGCATATCACAGCCCACCACTTTTAAAGTGAACTCACTCATTCTGTACATTCTAGATGCTTTTTCACTTCAAAAATACTCCTTTTAAATAACACAATTTGTGGTGATATCACAAAGTTTCACAGTTTGAGAAGCAGTCAAAACTTTCTATGCAAGTAGACTGGGATGTATGGAGGCAAGACAAATGCAGGAAATAAGAGTTTGAATCCTCTTAATGCCTTTTTCTCCATAACCCATCTATTGTTGCTTTCACTAAGCATTTTTTCTAGGTCCACAATAATCTATTTCACTTAATGAATACACATTTTTGTGTGGTTAAGTTTAGAGAAGTGGTTACGGGGGGGCACTAAAACACATGGTTAAGGTTAGGGAAATGATTCAGGGTAGGGGGAGTCAAATTTACACATCACACAGAGCTGGAACCAGTTGCCAACTGACTTTATGTAGTTACTCTAAACCTGACTATGCCTCAACATTCATGCTGGTACAACTAAATGCAAAAAATGTGTTCTAATAATACATGAACTGACCTAATAAACAGGTGCATCATTCATATGCATTTCCATGACACTGACAGACTGTTGCTGTGTGTAGCATAAGTCTGCAAAGCATTAATGTTCAACCATTTTCTGGCCTTTATTTTCAGAGGATTATATGGTCTTTTTCAGTCATGCTGTGTGTGTGTGTGTGTGTGTGTGTGTGTGTGTGTGTGTGTGTGTGTGTGTGTGTGTGTGTGTCTGCTTTTGTGCACAATGAGTTTTCATTCCAGGCTGTCAACCATCTGAAGAATCAACTAGCCATTTAGAAGATTTTATATATTAACAAGAATGTTATAAGGTTTTTAAATTGCATCATATGGTTAAAACATGATCTGGCTTTTATAATACACATCTGTTCATTTACAACAACATCCCATATATCCACTTACATAACAGACACATGCCCCACTGCTGCTTCAACAATAAAGCCTACTAAGCTTTATACTCCCTGAGTGATTTGCTGTCTGTCTGTCCATTATGCCTGCCAGCTGTCATCTGTGCCAATTAAAACACAGAGAGAGGAAAATATGCATCTCTATAGGTCTCCTCAGACACATTTTTACAAGAAGGTTTCCTTATGCAAAGAGTGAGGTGGTGTGGTTTTGGTGTCAGACTGTTTTCAGTCAGTTCTGTGTTCTTTGAAAAAGCCTCTAGGTGCCATTTAGACTTTAGACCCACACGTCTGTGCCTTTGAAAGAGTTGACATTTTCCTCTGCTCATGCAGTGCTTTGTAGGAAATATGTCACGGTACTGCCTTCCAGGTAGTACAGGATGAGTTGAGGGAGGATCCAGTAGTGATGGGACAGCAGGCTCCGGAACTTCGAGGGTACTCCGAGCTTATCCAGGAAATATCTTGCAAAGCTAATTTATTGTTTTTACATTCAAAGTTATTGAAATTATGGGATCTGGTTCATTATTACACAGCACAATTAATGTTTAAAGTTAGTAAAAACCTCTTGCCACACAATATACAAAATCTTTTCAGGGAGAGAGAAGGGAAATATAATTAACGGGAGAACACAAAATTTAAAATGCACTTAGTAAGATCTACACGGAAGAGTTTTTGTGTGTCTGTGTGTGGGGTAAAATTGTGGAATGGGTTGGGGGAGAAACACAGGCAATGTCCAAACATCCACATATTTAAATCAACATATAAAGAAATGATTTTTGAGCAGTATGAGAATGAAGGGCAGTGATGTTACATTGTGTCTTCAGTGAGGGAAGGTTGTTGTGTGTTATGGTGATTGTGAAGGTGATGGTGTTGTCTGTGTTTGTATTGAACATGCCAGAAGTGTATGTTTATTGTTGTTGTAATATTTTGGATGTTGGTATTGTTGTCAATATGGACTGTCATTGTTGTGTCATTTTTGTTGTATAATTTGACTATGGGTGTATTATGGTGAATGTGGTTGTGGGATAATGATGATTATGAGTAATACTGTAATTTGTTGGGTATGGAAAAGGGGTGGGACTATATAAGCATTGGCTTCTTCCCACTCCTTTTGAACATTTTATTTTTGGTTTGTTTGTTTTTTTGTTGTGTTTTGAACTCTCTTCTTTTTTTTTTAAAGAATGTTCAAATAAAAATCAATGTCAATGTCAAAAGCACGTTTCGAGGCATGTGTTGACGTCGTACCACGTGACTGGGTCAGGAAGCCATTCATGATTTTGCACGCAACATGAAATAAAGTGAGCAGCGATACCCAATGAAATCCTCGCCCCTCATGTTTTGTGTTGTCGATGTTTGACTGTGTAAGGGATTTGTCACAGCCAATTTTCAGATGGAGGCAGCACCAAAAACACGGACTTCTCCCATTTGGGAACATTTTGAGAGCATTTCTCCCATTGATGTATTTTCTACAAATAGTGGGTATTTATTATAGCTAAGGTGATGTGGTAAAGCAGCTGCTCTACAAGTGAGAGGCCTGGGTTTGAATCCCAGCTGGGTCATTTTTGTAATTTTATTTTTGTTTGCAAGGTGAAGTGTCTGTTGTGTTTCAAAGATCATTATTACGCAGCATTATGCTGAGACACTGTTGCTATTGTGTCCTGCATGAGAATAAGGCCAGAGTTGAATATACTGGGAAAGGCAACATAAGACTGTCCATCCATCCATCTTCTTCCGCTTAATCCTTTTCGGGTCACAGGGGGCTGGAGCCTATCCCAGCATCTTTGGGCGAGAGGCAGGGTACACCCTGGACAGATCATCAGTCTAGCGCAGGGCCAACACAGAGAGACAGAGAACCATTCACTCTCACAGTCATACCTAAGGACAATTTAGAATCCCCAGTTTGATGCCAATTAACCTAACCTGCATGTTTTTGGCATGTGGGAGGAAACTGGAGAAATCCCGGAGTAAACCCATGCAGACACGGAGAGAACACACAAACTCCAACAGTATAAGACTGTTGAAAATGTATTATTTCTTAATAAAAATGGATAAGTAGTACAAGCACACCAAGTAACACAGGCACATTCACTGTAGTCACCCCAGTTTTATTATTTCTTTTTTCCCTTATGATTATTAGTATTTTTAAAAGACAGCACATTTATTGAAATTGAAAAAAAAAATACACACTAAACCAATAATGCCCTTGTAAAAATCTGCATACTGTATACTTTTTGTTGACTACATGGCCTAGTAGAGCAAATGAAGTTTCACATGAGGCTTCATCGATATGAACCATTTTGATGGAAAGGTCAAGTCTTCAAGAAAGCCTTGTCTGGTTATCACTACATGGTAGCCTAGAAGTAAAATGTCTGTCTTGTATCTAGAGAGCTGTGGTTCAAGTCCCAGTGGGGTTATTCTTATAATTTATTTTTATTTGCAAGGTGAAGCGTCTGTTCTGTTTCAAAGAGCTTGGATACAACAACAACACATCATTATGTCATCATGTGTCCTGCATGACAATAAGGACAGAGATGAATGTACTGGGAAAGACACTATAAGACTGTTGAAAAGTTATTATTTCTTAATAAAAATGGATAAGTAGCACAAGCACATTCACTCTAGTCACCTTGGTTTTATTTTTTCCCTTATTATCATTGATATGTCTTAAAAGACACAAACCAATAACACCCTTGTAAAAATCTGCATGTTGTATATGTTTTGTCCACTAGATGGCCTAGTACAGAAAATGAAGTTTCACATGAGGCCTCGTCTATATGAGCCATTTTGATGAAAGACCTCAAGTCCTCCAGAAAGCCTCATCTGGCCATCACTAGGATCCAGGGTGTGGACTGAACTCCAGAGTAACATTTCATTAAATGAACAGAAAACTCAAAGAACAAAATGTAGCATAAATAAACAACTGCTCAGAGGCAGAAAACAACACAAGGAAACCAAAAGTGAATGATGATGACACCAGACAGAGCACACACACAAACTAACATAAACAGGGTAACTAATAATTATAAATGTGAGACAGCTGAGGCAGCAATCAAGGGCAGAACAGGAGCACACATGAGGCAGTGGCTATGGATAGGGAACCATGAGGGACTGGAGGCAATAGGTAGACAAATATACCACAGGACTAAAATAAGACAAATGGGGTGACACAGCAGAACCGGGGAGACACAAGAGACAATAACTATACTAAAAAATAATAATGATGATAATAGAGGAATGAAATGAACAAGAGGTGTGGACACAGTCCCAGACCGTGCCCAGAACCTGACAAAATATTTAGTTTAAAAATAATTAGATCTTCAATATAACAGTATTCAAACATAACCGACTTGTAAGTTGTGCCACACTTGGATTACAAACGTGGAAGTGAACCAAGAATGGGCCACTGTTTGAGGGCACATTTCATTATACTAAAAGAAAACAATGCGGTTAAAGAGGGGGTTTTGACTTTATTTTGTCTGTTTTTTTTATTTTTGCAGGAAAACACAAAAAACAATAATGAACTGATATGACTACACTGTCTGTGTCTGTATGTTTTCCTTCTGTTAATGAAATGTTTGAGAAGTGGCATGTTCCTTGAATATGCGACTTTCGCATCTCGGCTAGCGCAAAGCATCATGGGAACGTGGCTACCAAACATGCTCTATCGATACATTTAATTTATGGAAAGTTCCTGATCTATGAGCATATTGTATGCGTAGGGGTCTTCCCGGTTGTACCCGCAAACACAAGGATGAACTAGTTGCGCTTGCATTTGTGGCCACGTTGCAGAAATTGGCCAAAATGGCCCCCCTGTATGTATGATGACATAGCAGATTTTTTGTTGTCAAGGAACCAAGCACCCTTACTTGCGAGACTCCCAAACGACTACAAAGAAGGTAAGCGAGTGGTTTGACAGCTCAACTTTGGTTTTGTCATTTTGAGTAAATTTCACTACAAGGCATAGCCTGCTTACTTAGATCTATAGGTCGATACTACTATAGTTTAAGTACCATACGATTTCAATGATTTGCAATTTTATTTTATACCAGCCTACTTATCAGTGACCTTAATTATATATGTGTGTAGATCAAGCTTCATTACCAATATACAAAGAACTATATCCTAGATCCAGGCCCGCCTGTCCGTACCTACTACTTCAGGGTTTAGACTCGTGTCAATTAGGCTAAAACTTGAACAATACACAAAACTATTTAATTATGTCACCCGGGTTAACAAGGTCAGGAGTTACTAGCAGTGGAAGGTGAATTACAGAGCTGCGTGGAGGAATCTGATTAGACCTAAATGAAACAGTCATTGTCGCTCCCGACAGACTGCTATGATGATGATGATGATGAATATAGACTTACTGCTTTAATCCAACAATTACGTCGGTCCGGATCCTTCAGCTCCATGGGGAATGTATATAACGTGAATGGCGGCAGACATGTACACACGCTGGTCCCGAAGTTACATGCATGTATGCTGCAAGTTTGCTTTTTCCACCGCTCTAGATGATACATGCCGTTTCCACACTTCACTATGGCACAGTGTGCACCTGGCATAATGGAGATTTAAAGCTTGAAGCAGACTTTAAACAGCAATTGTTCAGGTGTGACAGTACTGTCTCTATACAAAAGCAAGGCGGCTACCGGAATGTTTGGGAGTCGTGAACTTTGAACTCACATAGTCCGCACATGTGCACTCGTAACGTGAAGGTCGCTTATATGTAACACACTGAAGCTACTAGTAGGAAATCCAATGTGACACCAGCTATCTTTGAAAGAGTACTCAATAAACTGACATGGTAGTGTAATATAGTGCCATCAGGACTAACAACAGACAAAATATCTTAGATCAACCCACAACTTTAAGGCTGCGTGCCCACCAAACACGTTTTTTGTCGCCCGACCGTCCTGAGCATTTTTTTTTTTTTCAGTGTTTGTGTGCTGCGCTCTGGAGAAAAAAAGTCTGTGCCCTATATCCCTGCAACAGCTTGTCACTCTCAGCTCACCACACCCGCTTTTCCTACTGTCAGACTTTCTACAGATTTTTTAATACCAGTCTCTAAATAACAATGGACAGGAAACGTTTTCTAGCAGCTCTGGATGTAAAATATGATGACACGGAAAGCAGGAGTCTGAGTACGAACTAGTACTGGTGTCCTATGTCCTGCCCACACAGCAGTTCTGATTGGCAGCTTAAGGTTTGACATTGACAAGCTCAGCTGCAGTCTCTGAAAAGTTGAACATTTTTCAACTCTGAGTGCTCTGAGCACCACGACAAAAAACGGCCACTGCCAAGAGCGTTTCAGCGCCGTGGGCGCTCAGCGCTGTAAACTTTGGACTACATAAAGAATGAATGGAAAATAGCTGCCCAGAGCTGAAAAAAACCCGTTTGGTGGACACGCAGCCTAATTCAGTGCTGCTGCACTGACCACAAGCACAAATAAACCATGAAACCATTACAAAAAGAGAAGACAGTCTGTACTGTACTGCAACAGTGGCTGTCATCTAATTTCCTCAGTCAGACAAATGTGAAAAAGGGAACACTAGCATCAACGAAGCAACATGACATCAAAAAGCAGCATCAATTACTCAAAATGTGTCACTGTAAAAGTTGTAACACCTGTGCCCTCTAAGTTTTATAAAAGCAAAAAGGAACATCCATACTGAAAAGACTGGAAACTGGCCAAACAACACAGGGGCCCTTAGTGGGGGAAAACAAACAAACAAGCAAACAAACAAAAGCACTGCATATGTAGCAGGCAAGACAATACAAACAGCCAGGGGAAGGAGAATAAGGAAGCCATTTATTTATTTAACCTTTATTTATACAGGGTAGTTCCACTGAGAGGCAACCTCTCTTTTTCACATAATATTCTCCACTTTCTGATCATAAATTAATCCCCATAGCTTTGTTGGAAAGTAATCAGCAGACAAGAAATTTACAATAAGTGGGTACTGGAAATTAAAGAAATAAATGATATTGTTTGTAGTTTGTGAAAACACTGTGCTCATGCTGTTAGTTTATTCCTGGCCACTTCTTCTTTCCAGTGTTATTGTTTGACTTTATATGGTTGGGTGTATTACGTTTGATTTTGCAATTTCCGGTTTACGCTTTTGTATTGACAGTGTGTTTGTTGAGTTCCTGTTTTGGGTTAAGTTTGCGGTATTACACAGCTGTCATCATTCTGTTTAATCATGTCCTGCTCCTGTTCCACACCTGTTTCCAATTGTTGCTATTTCCCTTGCCTTATTTAAGGGGCTGTGCACGATTCTTTGGCGCAGCACCCTTTGCAACAATCGGACGTAAGTTCCTCTTTATTTTCCTCAGTTGTTCTCTATGCAATCCCAACATGTGTTTCTAGCTCTATTCTTCAGGTGTCGCCGGCAATTCCTCTCGCCTTAGCTGCTTGTTATTTTTGGCTTCACCTATGTTTTCCCTGTTCACTAGTTTTGTAGTTTTTGTGCTGTCACAAATAAATTTGCAAACTCACAGCCGGCGCGTGGTGCATTTATCTTTCCCTGAAAGGGAGATCATGACAAATGTAATGGGTTTGTGTGTAGGCCTAAAGCCACTTCTGGTGAAAATTGCATCAAAGTCTGTCCATTAGTTTTGGAGTATTGTTGCTAACACTTTGTGAGAAGATAAGAGCCTTGGCTGAGGTATGCATTCTCAGATCATCACCAAAATGTAATGAATTCCTCTGTAGCCCAAGAACCACCTCTGGTGAAAATTTCATCTAAATCCATCCAGTAATTTTCGAATATTGTTTCTAACACTCTGTGAGAAGAGAAGAGCCTTGGCTGAGGTACAGTATGCATTCTTGAATCATCACCAAAATGCAATGGGTTCCTCTGTAACCCACCATCTCTGGTGAAAATTTCATCCAAATCCATCCAGTAGTTTTTGTGTAATCCTGCTGCACAAATACAAACAAAGCCCTTGGTGGAGGTATGCACTCTCAGATCACCAAAATCTAATCATCTGTTCCGCGTGTCATTACACACCTGTCCTGAGAATTTCATCAAAATCCGTTTATAACTTTCTGAGTTATGTTGGCAACAGACAGGCCAACCAACGTCACTAAAAACATTACCTCCTCCTGTGGCGGAGGTAATAAAACACATTAAATCTTTATATGATCTGCAGAATATACACAAATTGTACTGATAAGCAACAGTAGCAGTTTTTCACAAAGTAGCATAAATTGATGGGCTCTGCTCAGCACAAATTGACAGAACACCAGCAGACAAGGATATGAGCCACATGACCCACGTGGCATGTAAACACAGTAACCTTCAGCACTGGATAATATTTAATTTTTTTTTGTTTGTGAAAGCACAATAGGCCTGTTCTATTATGCTCGTTTACTACGCATTGCAGTGATATGATATTGCACTGTTGTGTAATATTGCTTAACAATTATGAACCTTGTCAGTAAACTGTAAGGGAGAAGAGAGGAGGAAAAAAATGAAAACCAACCTGACTGATTGAATAAACCATGATGCTGATTTAAGGTGGAATCGTCCAGCCCCAATGTATGGTCAACTCAATTATAAAAATAATAATGCATCAGATTTATATAGCACTTTATCATAGACACTCAAAGATGCTTTGCAAATAGATACATTATTCATTCACTCCAGGCAGACAAGGGTAGTGGCAAGCTACTACTGTAGCCACAGCTGCCCTGGGGCAGGCTGACAATCTGTGCCAATGGCCTCTCACAAACATTTATACCCAGTGTTATGGACACTGGAGGCAAGGTCAGATCAGGGGAGAGCGGGATTTGAACTGCCAACCATCCAGTTACTGGACAACCTGCTCTACCTGCTGAGCCACTGCCGCCCCTAACAGTGGTGGCTCAAACAGCTGCTCCCCCAGTGCATCCCGTGCTAGCATTTGTAATGCTAACAGTTTCACAAACATCTTGTTGTGACTGTAAAGTTGACACTGTCCCACTGTATCACTACTTAAAAAAATCCTGTCAATTTAGGAGTCTTTTTATAAAACCTCCTTCTTATGTTGGTGTTTTTTTTTCCTTTGTCTCTTTTGGGTGCCACTATCATACTTCCTAACGTCTGCCATTATGAGTCATTCATTCATTCGTCCGCAGATTCACTACCGGCCCACGTCCAACGTTAATCAGGTCAAATATCAACTCTAAACCAATTAAATTAAGCAAGCAGGACATAGGTGAACCTCAACAAATAAAAGGTTGATACGCCAAAACAAACCCTCCAATAAACGTCGGGCACAGCAGAATTGGCAAGACAAAAAAAATAAAAAAAATAGAATTTCTTTCAGGGCCCCACACAAGCCGGGCCCCTGGGCTCGTGTCCCGGTAAGCCCTTGCCATAATCCGGGGCAGGGTACAGTGGACAAGCCTCCCTGCTTGCATATCCTGGCTTGGAAGGTAAACCAGTATTATTTATTTACAGTAAGATACTAGCAGGGGCAAAGCTCCAAAATTCCAAAGAATTAAATTTAGGAGTTCATGAGTTAGTTGGTTATTGAGAAGACCACTGGTGCATGTGGAACTAAATGATATGCAAGCATAGGTACTGTAGGTTGAAAAATTTGAAAAGTTTTCAATTATCATGTGAGAGTGCGAGTCCTGGCACCAGAGGCTCTGCAAGACTTCTTTTTCTTATCTGTCATTTTGACAGACAGGATGTTAAAATTCTGTAACAATCTATTATTGTCATTTTAACCGATGTTAATTAGATCACCTTCAGTGTAATCTGTCAGAATGACAGCTTTCACATCTTTCTGTCACTGCTGAAAAAAATCTGTCAATGAAGGACGATTTTCAGTTAATGCAACCTCTGACTGGCATTTACAGTCAGGTCTGTGTGACTGGGGCTAAAACAGTTCTAGTGATTTAAAAGTTAAGGAGGGAAAAAACTCCAAAATGATCTTTAAATGTAATTCTGTGTTTGAAAGGATATCAGAAAGAAGAATGAGAAAAGCATATGACTTTGTTTTTCATCTGTTGATACTTGAAAATGGAAATATGCCAGACTGATTCTGGAACGGTTGTTTTTGAGTAAAGCACATAAACTGGCATGTTTTGCCTTTTTTCAAGCTGGGGCTTCCTGTAAATCATCTGTGAAATGACAAGCTAATACTAGATAGCATGATCTGAATCATATCTGCTCCAGCTGTTTCACGGAATAAATTACAAGATGATTCTAACAAATTTGCTAATTTAAAGGCCAAATAAACTCATACAAAGAGTCACTGGGAGATTTTTAAATTTTGTCATCTGCGCAGTTTCACTTTTTTTTCAAAGATGATACTGAAATGGAAAAATACACAGCTTTTAGGTGTCTCCCTCTAAACCTGTAACATGTGCTTGGCAGAGTAAAAAACAGGACCCTGAACACTCACGAAGTGCTAGTATTAGAATACAAATAAGGACCTGTATTTATATAGCATATCTTCTAATCTCAAACACCAGTTTAAGCACTTAAGTAGTAAAGACATCAAACCTCTATTCCATGGACTTATCAGCTGACAACTTGAAAGAAAATGTTGTTTATCAAGGCTTTCAATAAGAGTTATTTGAAGATGAAACCGCTCACAGTGAGCCAGCGTTTAGTTTCACATTATCAGCTCTTTATTTCACAAACTCAGCATGGAGCCTGGAAACCATGCATGTCTATCCTATATGCTATAAACACCAAGGCTTAGTATATGTGAGACGCATGCAAACATATACAGTAACTGTTTACCAGCAATATCAGCTTTATCGGTGTTTTTTTTCCTAGTCCAGTTTTCGTTTTCATCATTGCCACTGAGGCTTAAAAAAGGGTTCTTTCAGATGTTAAATGATAAGAAACTAAATTCAACCCCACCCCCACCCCACCCACCCACACACACACACACACACACACATAGAGTGAAAGTATAACTGAAACATACAGGACAGCCCTCATGGTTTCATTAAGGACAAAAAACGATCATCTTTTTTCCTGTGAGTGACACCCCGTTTTTAACTTTATTCTGCATTTGTTCCCAGCGGTGGTTAAAGAGCCAGAGGCAGAACAACGATATCTGCTGTTGTGCGTTTTTATCACAGAGACGTTTCCCGCAGCTGTGACACTGGATGTAAATCAAAAACCGCAATTGGAGATCTGAAAAAATTAAGGCTATGGCGCATGTTAGTTACATGTCCCCAGTGCTACACACAGAACTATTTTAAAGCAACACTATGTAAGATTTTAAAATAATGTTTCCAAAATTATTTTGGTACCTCAGCCTTTGACTGAGTGAACATCCGTTCCCCCATAGTCTGAATGGGCATAGTTTGCCTCCAACAGCTCTGTTCTTGGTAGGAACAATGAAAAGACTACAACTAAGGTGACTATGACCTCAGACCCAACAGCCAATCACAGGGCACAACTGTAGCCACCAACAACAAAGCACCCTGTGACTGGCTGTTGAGACTGCGGCGGTCATAGTCACCATGGTTCAGGGGTGTCCAATCATGTCCCATGGAGGGCCAAGACCCTGCAGGCTTTACCTCCAACCAGTGGCTGAATCTCATTCTCCTCCCCTGCAGACTCGTTGACTTTAGGCCAATCTGAGATCAGGAAGTGGCTGACTGCTCACTCGTTGACATCATGAGCCCTTAAATGAGCCCTTACCTTAAGTCAGCATAGCATGCTGACTTAAGGTAAGGGAATTACCCACAGTTCAGAGCGCCATGCCGGGGTTTGTCAAGGAAAAGCTCCTGACTGGTCACCTGTTCATCACTGACCACCCCTTCACCCCTGCTCCACCCCACAAAAAAACCCCAAAAAACACCTAAACACAGAAGCATGGAAGGAACAACTCCAAACATCACTAAAAAGAAAATGTTTACATGTAAGTGTAAAGCCTGCTTCATGCTACACCTCTGCTGTCCGCGTACGTGTAACCGGAAACCTTGTGTGATGAAATTTACGTCATCGTCTCCATTCCGCTAGTTTCCGCAGTGCTCAACCGCGAACGACCGCGTACAGCCCAAATTTTGTGACCGCCCTGCCTGTCCACGACCTGAATGCGTTGAAAAGCGCATGCACAAGACTGAACATCCCGTTCACGAGGTGGCGATATCGACACAGCATACATCAGTAGACGAAGAAGACAACGAGGCAGTGGAAAATGAGAATAAAAACATACATGAATCATACATACATATGTACTTTCTTTCACAGCGGCAGCAGCATCTTCGTGGAAAAGGAGTGAAAACCGGGAAGTCAAACAGCAGCAATGGACTCTATATTTGAAGAGAAACTTTGTGAAAAAGTCCGCCGTTTCTTCGTTGGTGAAAATCCTGGCACGTCAGTGCCTCGGCGCTACCTATCGGGCGGGAGTGAAACTACAAATGATGGTTGTGCGCATGCGTCAACCGCTTGGCCTGGGTAGATGAAAAAAGTGAGCATGAGCAATGCCACGTGCATGCCGGGCTCGTCAAATGTAGCATGAAGCAGGCACTAGTCTGCAGTGTGTTTATAGTTACATAATAAAAAGTTTTTTTATTTACAAACAGGTAGCAATGAACAAACATTAGTTTATTGAGCTTTGTACTGAACATGACTCCAAATTCCCGGGCCACAGAAACACATCTGCTCAAGGTTTCAAGTAAGTATTCAGCTGGTATATTACTAGATTATTGATTATGATTATTTAGTAAGCCTGTGGATGACTATAACTAAGGATTTAATATACTGCATTTAACACATAACGTATAAATAAAGGATAAATAAATAAAAAAATAAATATACTATAGTGTGGACATTATTTATCAACTATTTTGTGCAATTTTCATGAAAGTAAAATTATTTTTTTCATAATTACCTCTCTTTCACTCTGTAAGGCTAGTGCCTAAAAGATATTTAGATCAAGCAATTAATTCCTTCTGTTCCTTGGCCTTGAAGATAAAATTCTTAAAATAGAAAGTCGGAATCCCACAATACTAAGCAGCATGTTTGTCATACACTGTTGTCAAGGTAGAGCGACATGTCATAAAGTGTCCCATTCCTTTTATACCATTTCAAGCCCTCACAGACTTGTACACTCACACACTAACAATGGCTGCCGCCTAAGTCTACAAGGGCTCAAGGCTTGAGGGGTTAGGGAGGAGAATGAGATCCGGCCAAAGTCTTCAACAGCAGCCCTGTGTTCAGTTGACAAAACAGTAAGCCAAGCATAGTTTGCAAGGCGAACTGACCTAAATGAATGGGCAGTTCTCGGCAAACGGTTTTTCTGTTCGGCTCACACATTGTGTAGTTGTGTAGCTCTATGGTCCTCTGTCAGCTGGTAGAGGACCCTAGTAACTACGGCGTAGACTGTAGCCTACTTCAGCTTCATATTACCTAAGAATTCTCCATTATACCCCACACAAAAATAATATTTTATATGTGATATTGTTTTACTTACAAACTGACATAACGTCTACTTTTAAATTGATGGAAATGCTCAGAAAATAAAAGAAAACTAAAGAATATCGCAAACTATCTTACCTAGCCGCCATCTTTGTTCACTACACGAGTCACCTCCAAAAGAGTTCGGCCAAAGAGAAAACGGTTCGCAGTGACCGTGTCGTTCAGTTACGGAGACTAACGAACAGTTCCGAACAGTTGCAAACTGTTTTGTCAACTGAACGCGTCCCAGATTTCACTGAATTTCTTCCCACTGATTGCTGATAAGTGAAAACACCTGCTAAAGAGACTGGGTAGAAGAGAAAACCTGCAGGGTCTCGGCCCTCCATGGCACATGATTGGACACCCCTGCCATAGTTGTAGTTTTTCAGTGCTCCTATCAGAAATAACGTTACATAGTGCTGCTTTAATTTTTCTTGATTAATTTAAATTCAATTAAATGTAGCCTATACCTGTAGATGCACCCACTAAAGTCAACCTATTTTTTGTTTAAAAGCAACATTTTCAACACTAGAGCATCCAGGTTTTGTTTCTTAAAATAATTAAATATAAGTTATGAAACTTGTGTTTTATTATTGATTGTATTATCTATAGTCCAACATGCAGCATTGATATTGCAGCATTGATACTGTAGCCCTCAGTGAGACCAGACTCGCTGGTGAATCTAGTCTGGAGGAGGTTGGTACAGGCTACACCTTCTACTGGAGAGGCAAGCCAGAGGGAGAACCCAGAATTGGAGGTGCAGGCTTTGCAATACGAACATCTATTGCTCAGAAGCTCGACAGACTACCTACTGCCATCAGCGACAGAATTATGTGCATGTGTATTGGTCTCCACAAGGGACGCCACTTGACCATTCTCAGTGTATATGCTCTCACCATGACATACAGCGACGAGGAGAAGGAAGCTTTCTACAGTGACCTTGATCAAGCCATCAGGTCAACTCCCTCTAGCGATAAGCTCGTAATCCTTGGAGACTTCAACGCCTGGGTAGGCTGCAACAATGATGCCTAGAAAGGTGTTATTGGCAAACATGGTATAGGGAAGCTCAACTCAAATGGCCAGCTCCTTTTGGAAAAGTGCAGTGAGCACCAACTCACAATCACTAACAACCTCTTCCAGCAAGCCAACAAGTATAAGACAACCTGGATGCACCCTCGTTCAAAGTTGTGGCATCTCATATACTACATCATCGTCAGACAGAGAGATGCCAGAGATGTCAAGCTTGCCAGAGCCATGCGTGGAGCCGAATATTGGTCTGACCACAGGCTGGTCAGAAGCAAGATGGCACTCCACATCAGGCACAAGATACAAACCAGGAGAGTAAAACCACCAGCCAAACTTCAAGTCTCCTGCATTAAGGATTCCCATATCCAAGAGGATCTGCAGAGGAAACTTCAGGAAACCAACGTACCTGAAAATTTTGAGGGTATGGAGGTCGAGGCAGCCTGGAAGCAGTTCAAGGATGCCACCTACTCTGCTAGTGCAGATGTCCTTGGATTCGTCAAACGCAAACACCAGGATTGGTTTGATGAAAATGACCCAGAAATCTCACAGCTTCTGCACACGATGCACAAAGCTCACAAGAACTACATTGACGACAAATCATCACCAGCCAAAAGATCGCTCTACTTGAACGCAAGGCACACCTTGCAGAGAAAACTCCGCCTGATGAAGGAGTCATGGTGGGACAGTAAAGCCACAGAGCTTCAGGAAGCGGCTGATAAGCATAACAGTAAGCTCTTCCATGAAGGGCTGAGGGTGGTGTATGGTCCTAAGTCCACTGGTAGCGCACCCATCCGATCGTCTGACAGAAATAACCTCCATACTGACAAATCGGAAATACTACAACGCTGGGCTGAACACTTCAACACCCTGCTCAATAGGCCATCATCAATGTGTGAGGAAACCCTGGACGCCATCCCCCAGAGGCAGATACTGGCCGAGCTGGACCTCCCTCCTTCACTGGATGAAGTCAAGCATGCCATAAAACAGACATCTGCGGGAAAGTCTCCAGGTGCCGACGGCATCCCTGCTGAGATTTTCAAAAACGGCGGCGTGCATCTGCAGAACAATCTCCTACAGTTATTTATACTTACCTGGCAGTATGGCACAGTCCCACAAGAGTTTAATGATGCTTCTATTGTACATCTCTACAAGTGTAAAGGAGACCGCTCTGTCTGTGATAACCACAGAGGTATTTCCCTCCTGTCAGTTGCCGGGAAAATACTGGCACGCATTGTCCTCAACAGGATGTCATGCTGTCTCACTGCTACGGTCTACCCAGAATCTCAATGTGAATTCAGACCTGGAAGAGGTACAGTGGACATGATCTTCGCAATGCGACAGATACAGGAGAAATGTAGGGAACAGAACATGGACCTCTACATGGTGTTTGTCGATCTCACCAAGGCATTCAACACGGTAAATAGACCTGGCCTGTGGAAGATACTTCACAAAGTTGGTTGCCCTGACAAGTTCATTTCCATCATAAGGTCTTTCCATGAGGGAATGCAAGCAAAAGTCCAAGGGAATGGAGATACCTCTGACCCATTTCCAGTGACAAATGGTACCAAGCAAGGCTGTGTCCTGGCCCCAACACTCTTCTCCATTGCCTTTTCTTTCATGCTCATGGAGGCTTTTCGCGAACTGGATAAAGGAGTGCACATTCAGTTTAGAACAGATGGTGGCCTATTCGATCTGAGACGTTTAAAAGCTCGGACGAAGACCATGTCAATGCTAGTCAGAGACCTTCTGTTTGCTGATGACTGTGCCTTAGTTGCACACACACTGGAAGATATTCAGCTCATCACTGACAAATTTGCCACGGCATCAGAGAAATATGGTTTTACCATCAATATTAAGAAGACGGAGGTCATGTACCAGCCAGCGCCCGGAAAATGCCATGTTCACCCTGTGGTAACTATCAACAACAGCCCGCTCAAGTCCGTAGAGAAGTTCTGTTACCTTGGAAGCACCCTCTCTTACTCTGCAACCCTTGACGAAGAGATCAACCAGCGATTAGCCAAGGCAAGTGGTTCCTTTGGCATGCTTAGAAGGAGGTTGTGGGATGAATGTGGTATCAAGCTCCACACCAAGATTAAAGTGTTCAAGGCTGTCGTTCTTGCCTCCCTCCTGTATGGTTGTGAGACGTGGACACCATATCGCCGACATATCAAGCTTCTTGAACAGTTCCAACAGCGATGCCTGAGATCCGTATGCGGTATCAAGTGGCAGGATAGAGTGACCAATACAGAGGTTTTGGACAAATGCAAGTTACCCAGCATTGAAAGCCTGATCATCAAGGCCCAGCTGCGTTGGGCTGGACATCTGGCCAGGATGGAGGACATTAGGATCCCAAAGGCAATGTTCTTCAGCCAACTGCAGCAAGGAAAGAGGTCAGTCGGCAGACCCCGTTTCCATTACAAAGACATCTTCAAAGCTACCCTTAAATCCTGTGACATGGATATCAACTCTTGGCAACATAATGCCCAAGATCGACTCGCATGGCACCATCTGTGTATGCAGGACGTCAAGCACTTTGAACAGTCCAGGACTACACACTTAATCGAGAAGAGAGCTCGAAGGAAGGCTTCAGCTATGCCATCCTCCAGCAGTAACGCAACTCTCATCTGCAGTATCTGCAACAGAGTCTGTTTGTCCAAGATTGGACTCATCTCCCACCAGAAGACACACCGGTGAACTATACTTCGCAAGATACTCATGCATCGCCAGCGACGCGAGACTCCATCATCATCATCATCATCATCATCATCATCATCATCATCATCATCATCATCATCATCATCATCATCAAAAATTATCTATAGTCCAACATGCAGTAGTAGTCTGTAGAGAGCAAAGTCTTTTTCAAACATATGGTTGTTGCTTTTCAAACATCTTGAGCATCACTTCCTGTGCAGAGTAGAATTTTTTTTTCCTAGCAAACACCCTATGAAGACATCTGTTTAGTATTTCTCATCTCCTACAATGACTGGGTAATAGGTAAAAATTAAACAAACAGAATATGTTTAAACTGTGTCCAACTGAAAACATTTTTAACATGATGCATCAAAATAGCAAAATTGAAAGTATCCACCTTATTCCTAGGCCCCATGATGCCCTGCGTGAATTATGGTAGCAACTTCCGGTACTACTTTAGAACATATGGTTGTCACTAAAATGGGACACTTTTCCTTGTTAAAAAACAATGACTTCGGCATCAGAAATGCAGGAACACGGCCTCTTGCACCTCAAAATAGTAATATAATCATACCACTTCCCACGACTATCGAGGGATGGAAAGATGACCTTAAAAAGTGGCCTTGTACACAGCAGCTCCGTTAGTTAGCGCCACTGCTAAGATGCTAAAGGTGTAAACAAATGACTTGTGCTGGCAAAATTAGTCACTCTGAGGACATTTTCAAAACTGATGTAACATTATTTCCATATTCTGTATTGAAAGACCTTCAAAATGATATTTAATTTGTAGGTAGTGTGCAAAAACTGACCCAGAAAAAGACGATTTGTTTATATTTTAGCTAGGTTGAAAATTTGCGTTCGATCGGTCAGGAGTTATGTCTTCTGCAAAAAACATAGGTATTTTTTAGAAAGTACGATTTCTAAGCTTTCCAATGATACCAGGCACTCATGGGGTTTTCCCGGGACTTGCCGCTAGCAAACAAAGAGTCATGATTTATGACTTCTCGTTGCCTGTACTCATAATGACGCGGTGAGCATTCCAACCAGCACGTCTCCACTGAAATAAAGTCGGCTGCATTTTGTTAAAATATGTTGGACATAATCAAATTTACCTTAGAGCAGAAGTACGCCACAACACCGTGCTTGGATGTCGTCTGTCACCGTGTGGTGAGAAGCCTCCATTTATCCAGTCTGGCACAACCACGAACACCAGCAAGTACCAGAATTACGCAAAAACATTCAAAGAATACAAAAACTAGAAGAGATGAAATTAGCTGCCACTTGAGTGCAAAACACGTATGTGGACTATATATTAAAATGAATTTGAAAAACTTTTAAAAATGCTATTTTAAATGCCCCTGCTTCTCCACTCTTACTGTCTGATTTAACACTAGGTCAGCTGAAACCGGAAGCTCCGCCCATAATCGTTCCTACAGCGGCACCCCCAGGAATGAGGTGGATACTCTTGTTTTGAAGTTAGTAACTAAAGCTATGGTCCGATCCAGTGTACTTCAACTGTATTCCCTACTCCCTGCTCCGTTCTCAGGGAATATCTGTTAAGTTAACTGCCCTTTACAAAATGTCTCCATTTGAAACACCCTGTAACCGTCGGCTTCCTCCTCCATGCATTACCACAGTAACCATAGACACGTACTGATACTGTGGTGGATAATTTATATTTTTTAAATAAAATATTAATACAAATATATTTTATTACAATCAGTTGACATAAACAATAACCAACATCAGTGTAGCTTGTTAATAACGTTAGCAACAACAGTTTGTTTTACTCGTATTTGAGGCGCAGTGGCTTATGGGTAATCTTCTTGTCAACTTCCAGTGAAGTGATGTACCGTTGTTCACTTCTTCCCTGCACAGTTCTCAGTTCCCTTTGAAATGAAGACGGTTCACTCCCTTAGGTTTGGGACCTCAGTTAATATGGCGGAATACCCCGTGCAGTCCACTTCGGAGTGTATGATTGGGCGATCGTAACACACGTCTGTGCTCTGAATCAGCCACAAATTTCTTCACAGTACGATTATCACGCTTAAGTTTTCGTGAAATATCTAATGTTTTCATATCTTGTCCAAGGCATTGCATTATTTGAAGCTATTCGGAAACAGAAAGATCCTTTTTCTTTCCCATATTGCTTGAAACCTGTGGCATGCTTAATAATGTGAAACATCCTTCTTAAGTAGTTTTTCTTTAATTGGGCTCACCTGGCAAACTAATTATGACAGGTGTCTGAGATTGATATCAGTGATCCAAAGAGCCCTGAGACACAATACCATCCATGAGTTTAATTGAAAAACAAAAAATTGAATGTTTGACACTAAAATCCTATTTGTATAATAATTTGGAACGCGGTGTATATGAAGTCTGTCTGTACCATGTGCTGAAAAACACCCCCACACCTTGATGCTCCCACTTCCAAACTTCGCTATTGGTATGGTGTTTTTGGGCTGATGTGCAGCGCCATTTCTCCTCCAAACGTGCTGTGTGTTGTGGCATCTACAAAGTTCAATTTTGGTCTCATCTCACCAGACTATATTCTCCCAGTATTTTACTGGCTTGCCCAAATGTTGTGCAGAAAACTTTAAACAAGCTTCAACATGTTTTTTCTTCAGCAATGGAGTCTTGCGAGGTGATCAGGCATAGAGCCCATGTCGGTTGAGTGCATTACTTATGCCCCTTTTCAACTAGTACCTATATAGCCCAACACACCTCAATACGGCTTTATTCAACTCAGTTTGCTTTTGTTTCCATTACAGCTGAGTACCGCCTGAGGTGGGTGGGATTTTTTTACAGCAAGGTGGTGCAACACTCCTGTGACATAAAACACGCGACACAAGCCAAACACAAGATGACGGATTACGAGGCGATTGCTCGGTCTCTGGCTTTTTGTCAAAGTAAAGGCAAAAACGGAGAGCCAGAGAAGGCTACAGGTGGCGAGACGAAACACTGGAAAAGTACTGGAACGTTTAGGAAGGCAGTATAAAGCCGAAGACGTGAGGATATGAACTAGATCACATATGAAGGTAAGCTAATGACTGCTAATTTTTAGTTAGCTTTTAGTCTGCGGTACTACATTGTAACGTCGGAAAGTTATCGCTATTAGGTATTAAAATATGTATGCTGTGTGTGTGTTTCAGATGGCTCTCTTGTGGCAAAATTACCGCTTCAAACCATGGATCTGGGCATTCAACAGAGCCTGCCAGTGGTGTTACCCCAGCTTCACAAATGCCCAGTGGTTACAGAACTTCAGAATGCCTGTAGAAACGTTTTGCTTTTTGTGCAACAAATTGCTCTAATCTGTGTGAAAATCACATATAAGACTGTTGAGACATCATGGGATGTACTGTTCCAGCCGGTGATGTCGTGGCAAAAAGTGATCAGCTGCCAAAACTTGATTGCCAGGTGCCATATTGTAGTTATGGGGTTATATTAGCCATAAAATATATATTTCAACAGGTAAACAGTACTGAGTTAGGTATAATAAGATATATTTAACAACTATGATACATTTTTAAGCCAAAACAAACTTGATCTAGGATTAAAAGCAATTAAAATAATGCAGTCACAAGGTTACATGGAGAAATACATGGATTTACTGAATATATATACATGTAGATACTGTATAAATATATACTCTCTGCATCAGCAATGTACTATACATGTATTTATTTAGTATTGCAAGAGGAATTTTGACAATAAACCTTTGTGCTTTTTGCAGATCTGTCTCCACTTTTGTTTTATGTGTGAAGGTTACCACCAAGTGACATAAATTAAATACTAAAAGATTGGAAAAGCTGTCTAAGAACAATCCAGCAGTTTGAGAACTCACATTTGGTTTGGTGTAAGTCTGTCAACAGAATTATGAACCATAAAGCAGTTTGTGTTAAAATGTTAAATCCCATTAAACCCTATCCCAGAGGTGTCCAATCATGTGCCATGGGAGGCCAAGACCCTGCAGGTTCTCTCTTCTACCCAGTCTCTTCAGCAGGTGTTTTCACTGATCAGCAGTCAGTGGAAGAAATTCAGTGGAATCTGCTGTTGAAGATACTGGTTGGAGGTAAAGCCTGCAGGGTCTTGGCCCTCCATGGCACATGATTGGACACCCCTGCCCTAACCCATGGTTAGGAAATACAGATGCTAATATGACCCAGAATTCCTCCATATACTGGCACTATCACTAAAGTGTGCAGTGTCTTCTGCACTGGCACATCCAACAGCACAGTCTTCAGTAAATAAAATAATTGTTTTTGGTTACTTTTTCTTAAAAATTAGCCATTATTTTCAACATCACAGATAAATGGTTTGTATGGTTGACTCTTTTCGCACTGGTGTCTGTAATGATCCGCTCTTCGTGCCTGCTGCCCTAAATACCTCCACAGCTGCGCGCACACCTGATCACATCATCTTGCAGCCTACTTAAGCCGCGCTGCCCTCTGGTCTGCATGGAGACATCAACGCTCCAATGGTCTGGTAAGACCTCCTCATCTTTTCGACTCATCCTGCTCAGGAGTTCTGTCTCCTCAGCTTCTTCCTGCCCTCTCCTTCTTCCTTCTTCCTGCAGGAGCTCAGACCTGGGGGTCTGAGCTTCCCACCGACAAGTAAGCCTTCGTGATTCCTTCACTCCTACGCTCTGCTCCTTCTCCCCTGTGCACAGGTGGAAGCCTCCTGGCAGCGGACCTCCTCCTCCTGGCGGCGGACCTGAGCGCAACCCGCACTTCACCAGCACTGTACTCACCTGCACCGCTTCACCTCGTCAGCAGCAGCAGCTTTGACACGGAGCAGCTGGCCCGGAGCCCTTGGGAGTTCTTCAGCGCTTCAGCTCTCCAACCAACTCGTAAGACTGTACATTCACTGACTCATTCCTCCAACTTCAGTTCACTCATCCACCTGTCTGTGCTTTCTCCTAAGGTTGCCAGTCTGAACGGTGCTTTGCTCGCCCAGCTGCCTCACTCCTGCACACACGCACACGTTCACACTCTCACACTTTTTAATAAAAGATAATTGTGTCTATCTCGGGTCCGAGTCTGCTTCTGGGTCAACCAATCATG
The DNA here is from genome assembly GCA_020510985.1 of Pholidichthys leucotaenia. NCBI lineage: Eukaryota > Metazoa > Chordata > Actinopteri > Cichliformes > Pholidichthyidae > Pholidichthys > Pholidichthys leucotaenia. The sequence goes on along the minus strand of CM035845.1, from coordinate 180,157,231 downwards.
TCAGTGTCTTAACAGACAAAATAGAAAATCATGATGCAAACACATAAGTCACTAAATTGTTTATTACAATCAGCAGCAAAATCCAGATTATTTAGAATGTGCCAAATTCAAACTTTAAACTGTAAAAAAAAACAAAAAACAACTTAGAATGGGTCACATATGCCAGCCATGCTGCCTCACTGAGAAGCAACTGGATGTGCCACTCATGCTGGTCCCGGTTCAGCAGATCTTCAGCCTGCATCTCTGAAAATAGTGATGCAAGGTCTGGTTTGGGGTGGATCGTTTTCCTCTAGCCTAGACGAAAGACTGAAATGGGTGGTGGTTAATCAAAGCAAGTTTACAACATATTTGGGAAATACACTTGTTGCTAAAAGCCAGTGGTTGAATATGACAAAAAAAGTGCTTCGTTGTTGTATTTAACCACAATTTTCATGTAGCCGCGCTTAAGTAAAGTAGATTTTACAAGGGCTGGGTTATGTTTAAAATCATTTTTTACTGTGGCCTCAGCAATCAGAATGAGTTAATACATTCAATTGAATGGAATCTAGTACTTTAACTGAGGGTGTGCATCCCTGAGTACAGTCGCTCAGTCAAAATATGTAATTTTTATCAATAAAAGTTTAGCCACCGCTTTGTCCCCACTGTGTCTCCTCTTGCCCTAGCTTCAAGTGTGGGCGGTGTTTTGTACTTGTATTGCTAAAATATAAAAGGATAAACTACAATGGGTCTCAAATATTTGTAATGTGCCCTGTTATAGTACTGCATGAGTTTATTGATGAAGGACTATAAACTACACATATAAACTAAATTATAATGATGACTGAATAACTGCCATTCCCCAAAGTGCAAAATACACTTTTATGAATATAACTCATAAAGGATCACACAGGTGATCTGACAAAAAAAAAAACAACCAAGCAGTTCTTAAACAGTGGCTAATATTGGATGTCCCATTCATTTTCAATTATTCTGTAATTAATATTCACACAATCAAATAAATCTCGGTTCAGTCCCTTTCATATCAAGTGGAAATTGTGCTACTTTAGTTTTGGCACTTTACCTATACTTTAACTTAAAGGTCTGATGACACAATTTTGACATTTTTTAGCATGTTGTGTAAACCCAAAAGTCATTGTCAATGATCAATATAATATTTACAACCGCGCCTGCATAAACTAGTTATCATCAAAAAACAGCAGCCGCTGACTGGACTGTGGTGCCGTCCACCGAATTAAGGGCGGCGCCCCCATGACGTAAGTGACAGAACAGACTCCGGTGTTGTTGACTGGAATGACAGCAGCTTTGTAGCTCACAGTTTCTCTGGTTTCTTGTTTTAATTTTATTTTATGGCTATGCCTTCACGTTGTGTTGCAGGCTTAGATAAACAGCAGGCCGTGAAAGACCACATCACACACTTCAGCTCCAACTGTCATAAGCCTCCTCGTGCGCTTTTACGCAGGAGGAGGGCATGAGGAGGGGAAGGATTAATGGATTTACGCGCAGCTTTGACCTACTTTCTGTGATCGCATGCTGACTCTCGCCGGTCCGGCCACGTCCCCTCTCTCATTACCACCAGCTGATTCCCCTCCCGCTGATCATGTTTCCCGGTCCTTGCTCATGTGCTTCTCATCACACCATCACCAGCAGTGCGTGTACTTTGCGGCTGTTTGCCAGTCACGCACTGCTGGTCCATAGTATTGTCATCTTTGCTGTTAGTCTGCCAGTATTTTCAGCACCCTCATGATGTGTTAGTCATTCCATGTTCGCCGTGGTTCTCGTGCGTCCTTGAAGCGATGTCGGCTCTGGGGCGCACCTGTGACTAACACGTCTCCTCTCATTCATTCTCTGGGTGATGCCGGCCCCCAAACGCCATCAGTAAGTGTTTGTGTTTTTTGTACGTCTTCACCTTTTTGGGAATTGTCTGTCATTCTGTATTAAATGTGCTGTGGTGAACCCTGCATGTAAATCCTTGTTATTTCATCCTCCCTCTCTGTGCCCTGCGTAAGAGCGTACGGAGGGTTATGATGAATGGATTTACATGCAGGATTCACCACAGCACATGTACTGAATATAAAGACTGATCCCAAAAGGTGAAGACTTACAAAAATACACAAACACAAACAGTAGGCGTTTGGGGCCGACATCACCCAGCAAACATGGAGAGGAAACGTGTTAACCACGGTTGCGCCCCAGAGCTGACATCGCTACAAGGGTGCAACAGAACCATGACTGTGTGGAGTGGCTAACACGTCGTGATAGTGTTGGCAATATTGGCTGGCTGACAACACGGCAGATGATGCACACAAAACATGAACAGCTGACTGTCACTGAGTCTGACTCGCTAGGCACAATGCCCAATTGGCACCGCTCAAACCTATACGATTTGATGCCTCCAGATTCTTCATTGTCATCCCATTCTTCAGAACTATAATTGTCTGAAGATTGGACAACACAAACCAATTCCAGACTACATGTGCTGGAACCATCATCAATGTTTTCTACCGCTTCATTCCTGTGTGTACAATGGGCAGCCAAGCGCTGTGTTCTGTTGATGATGTTACAACATGGCTGGGGATTTTTCCAGCTACTGACGCAATTGGTGACGTGGCGCTCATGAAAACATCGGATAGTCGCGTGAAAAAAAGCCTGTTTGACTTAGAACTGCACAGACCAACCTATTTCGTCATATTGTATTAAGTGTTGAAAAATTAGATGAAGTCAAAAACGTGTCATCAGCACTTTAAAAAGTAAAGGATTTCAGTACTTTCTCCACCACTGCTAAAAACAATGCTGTGTGCAACTTGTTTCTTACCGGTCATCACACGTCGTGCTTGTTATATATAGGAGTTGGGCCTCGGGGCTTGCCGTAGCTTGGCCGGGGCGGGGAGTTGAGTGACGTCAGGCAGGCTGCAGCTGGATATAAATTCATGTGAAAGAGGCTAATAAAGTGTGTGTGATGTTCAGACAAGTCCCGTCTCCGTTCTCCATTATTGAGACATAACATTTGGCAACGAGGTGTACAATGGCAGCGTGCGTTGGACAGTTGCCGTTTTTTTCTGGAACACAAGGGCTTGCCAACGATTCCATGGGCTCAGTGGAAACAAATGTTCGAGGTATACATAACAGAGGCGGGCTTGGGTTCTGTCAGGGAGGAGAGACGAGGAAGTTTGCTGGTCCAATTCCTTGACGCCAAAAGACAGCGGACTTTCTTCAGGCTGTGCCAGGGGGGTTTGTTGGAGGACGGTCTGAATTAATGGACAGCATGTTCAGAGATGCTTCAAATGTCACTGAGAGATGGTGCGAGTTTTTCGGCCATCAACAGTGGACGGGTAAGTCCCTTCAATCATTCGAGTTAGAGCTACGTAGCCTAGCAAGGAAGTGCGAGTTTGGGGCTATTGAGCACAACTTAGTGAGGGACAAATTAGCCCACGGCACCAATAGCGCTTGGCTGAAGATTATGCTAAGGGTAGCTGAGGAGCCGCTTTCACTAGAGGAAGTGCTGGACTTGGTGAAGAGAAGGGAGTCCATGGCCCTACGTGAGCTAATGGCTAAGGCTAGTGAGGGGCCGACTGCGTGCAATTTCCCGCCGAGAGCGGAGGTTAGCATGCTGGCTAGACCTCGGGACAAGGCCAAGAAGAAAAAGAAGAAGAAGAGGATAAGACTCAGAGCCGATAAGTGGGTGAGGAGCCCGGGGGTGAGAGGACCTGAGGGCTCGGTCCAGGTCCACACGGCGCGTATGGGGAAAGGCCCGCTGAAATGGTACGTGCTCCAGCTTGACAGGGTCAACGTGCCGCTCATGGTGGATTTGGGGTCCGGAAGGTCGATTCTTAGCCTGGCCATGCTGCGGAGGCTGTTCCCCACTACGCAGATCAAAGATGGAGTGGTGAAGTTGTTTGGGTATGGCCATGTGGAGATCGCGATGGCAGGCACAGCGGACTTCGAGGTGACATGCGGGGCGAAGAGGGTTCCCAGTTTCACCTTCCAGGTGGCGCGTCAGGGAACCGACCTGTTAGGAATCGACCTATTGGGAGAACTACGTTTCATCATTAGGGACCCTGATGGGTCGACGGTGCTGGCCGTGGGCCCGAACGGCACCTCCGCTGGCCTGCGTTGTTTAGAGGGCTGGGCCACATCGAAGTGTTCCACCACAAACCCCTGATCGACGAGAGCATCACCCCGAAGATCCAACCCCTTCTGCGTCTCCCGTTGGCGCTGAGAGAGGAGGTGTCAACGGACCTGAACAAGTTGTTGGAGACTGGAGTCATCGAAAGGGTGGACACGTTGCCGTGGACCTCCAATCTGGTGGTGGCCAGGAAGAAAGGTGGGGGAATTAGACCATATATTGACCTCAGGGCCGTGGACAAGGCAGTCATCCCTGACAAATATCCACTACCGACCATGGAGGAACTCATGGCGGCATTCAGCGGGGCGCAGGTTTTCTCAAAGTTGAACCTGCACCAGGGCTACCTCCAAGTGCCGCTGCACCTGGACAGCAGGAATTTGACGGCATTCATGACTCACATCGGAGTTTTCCGCTACACCTGGATGCCTTTTGGACTGAGCTCGGCGCCCAGTTGCTTTCAGAAGGTCATAGCGACCATGCTGGCTGGACTAAAGGGGGTTGTCGTATATCTGGACGACATTGTGGTACACGGGGCATCGAGGGAAGGACACAACGCGAGGCTGGAAAGAATATTGGAGACACTGCAGGAATACGGAGTCATGCTGAAAGGAGAAAAGTGTCTTTACGGTGGACGCTGTGGACTTTGTGGGGTTCTGGCTGACTGGGAACGGACTGAAACCACTGTTTTCAAACATGGAAGCGGTGCTGTGGATCACTGACCCTTCCTCGCCAGCTCAGGTTTAATCGTTCCTGGGCATGGTAAATTTCTATGGCCGATTTATTCCCTGGTACTCAGATACAATCGAGCCGCTCCGGGTGCTGCTGAAGCAGGACGCTACCTGGAACTGGACCCTGGCCTGCGCGGTGGCTGTAAGGAAGTTAAAATAGCAGCTCACCTCTCCACCAGTCCTGGCTCATTTTGACCCAAACTGCCCCAATATCATGACGTGTGACGCATCCGGTTCCGCCCTAGGGGCGGTCAGGTGCAGGATGGAGCGTCCTGTGGATTTTGCGTCAAGGTCCCTGTCGGCAGCAGAAAAGAAGCATGCCGTGGGTGAAAGGGAGGCACTGGCCTGTGTCTGGGGCTGCGAGAGGTGGCATATTTACCTCTATGGGTTCCATTTCACATTGAGGATGGACCATCGGGCGCTCATGACCCTACTTGAAACTTCGGGGTCGGGTCATAAACCGTTGAGGATCCACAGGTGGTCGGAGAGGCTGAGCGCATATAACTTCACGACGAGGTACACGCCAAGGGAGGCCAACATTGTGGCGGACCTCCTGTCATGAGCCACGGAGTGCACTTCAATGCCTGACCCGGCGGCAGCGGATCCTGACGAGGCGGACTTGGTCCACACGCTGCACTGAGTGCTTCGGGAGATCATGTCCCCACAGGAGCTCAGGGAGGAGTCGGAGCATGACCAGGTGATGAAGAGGCTGCGTTTGATGATCAGGGAGGGTTGGCCACTTGGTGAACTGGCTCCTTTTCATCGGTTTAGAGACCAGCTCAGCTGCTGGAACGACATGTGTATGGCTAGGTGGCAGTGTGCCGTCATTCCTCCGGCCCTGAGAGGACGCGTTCTGGCGATGCTGCATGAGGAGCACCTGGGGTGGTCAAGGTCAAACAGCGCAGCAGGGACTCAGTCTGGTGGCTGGGAATTGACAGAGACATTGAGGCTATGGTGAAGCACTGCATGCCATGCCTGGAGAGTGGGAAGAATGGTGGACCCCCTCCTCCGCCTCTTCGACTGGTCCGGTTCCCTGCCGGGCCCTGGGAACATGTCGAGTTGGACATTTGCGGTGAATTGCACGCAGCCCCGCCTAATAGCCTCACTGTGGCCTATGGTGTGTTTTCGAAGTGGCCTGAGGTGCTCCCAACGAGCTCAGTGGTGACGGAGGTGGTCATGGGGTTCCTGGTGTCCTTGTTTGCCAGGTGGGGGACCCCGAGCTTGGTCACCACGGACAATGGCCCACAATTCATCTCTGGAGCTTTCAAGGAGTTCCTGAGTGCTAGAGGGGTGAAGTATATAAAGATGGCGGTGTACCACCCGCAGGATAACGGGGGGGGGGGGGTCGAAAGGTTCAATAAGATGCTAAGGAATGGACTGAGGGCCCATTTGGCAGACAGTTTCACGTCCGCTGACGCCCTGAACAGCACCCTGCTCCACTACAGGGCGTCGGTGCATGCCACGACAGCACGGTCCCCAGCAGTTCTCATGCTGGGGCGAGAGTTGCCGCTACCAGTGAGATGACTGGGGCCAGCATGTGCGGACAGGATGGAAGACTCAGGGATGCTGCGACGCCGAGTTGCTAAACAACAGCGCGAGATGAAAGTAAGGTTTGACAGGAAGAATTGGGCGAGAGATCATGGACTGAGGGTGGCAGATTGGGTCTGGATCAAGCACCCCATCTGCACCCATAAACTCCAACCGCTGTGGGTGGGTTGTGAAGCGGAGAGGACCTGACACTTTTGAACTGGATGATGGGTCCCGGTGGCATGCGAGCAAGCTGAGAAGGTCCCCGCCAGAGGTGACAAGTAGCCCCACCGTGGACTGTTTCAGTGACGTCTGGGACTGGAGGATCCAGGCAGACGCCGATCAGCAGGTAAGATCGACGGTGCCAGAGGCAACTTCTTCTCCCAAGTGACGCCTGGCTAGAGTGCATCGGAAACCCAAGTATTTGGACGATTTTGTGACTGAATTAATTGATGACTGTTGGGTTCGGCGGTAGGGTACCCGCTCCAACCTGGCGGGGTGCCTTGGTGGTTCTCTTAGATGTCCGTAAGGCCTGTCTTGTGTTTAAAAAAAAAAAAAAAAGCATGGAAATTGTTAAGAATGTTAATATGTTGTGTGTTCATACATGATAATGGTTATTTTGTTAATTTGTCTGGTTGAGTTTTCCAAGGGGGTGGGGGGTGTTATACATGGGAGTTCGGCCTCGGGGCTTGCCGTAGCTTGGCCGGGGAGTTGAGTGACGTCAGGCGGGCTGTGGCTGGATATAAATTCATGTGAAAGAGGCTAATAAAGTATGTGTGATGTTCAGACAAGTCCCGTCTCTGTTCTCCATTATTGAGACATAACAGTGCTAAACGTTGCCAGTGTCAAAGCAGATGCTGGTCGGACTCTAGAATGAAAATACACACAGCTTATGTACATGCACAGCACGAAAGTACAACATGTAAAAAAACACATTTTTAACCAGGATTAACACTAGCTTATTTCGTCAGATGTTGTCGACACAAGCGCAAAATACAAGCAGAGCACAGAGTTGGCATTGATAGCTAACTAGCAAGCTCATTGTCTGCATACAGGAGACAACGCTGTTCTTTGTTCAAAGTGAGCTTTCCACCGCTGGGATAAATAACACAAAAGATGCGTAATATCACATCATATCACAACACTCACCATCCACTAAATCACAGTTTTTCAACTGTTGTGGTCGGGTCCTCACGTTATTTACCGGTCGGTGGTCGTAAATTCATTTTGGGTGGCTCCATCTAGTTCCCTCTGGATTCTCTCACCAGCCAAAAGGCACAGAAAAGTCTGTAGGACCACGGTGTTGATTTCTGTGAAGCCATTCTATCGTTGTTGTTTATACTGACGCTTGCTTGCTCGCTTACAGACGAATCTTTTACAAATGGCAGCTGGAGATTCTAGAAGACGTCACTCTTACGACGTTACACTCTGACCAATCAGTGGCCTGCAGTCTGTTGACATCACATTTTCAGCTCGACTCTACACGGTTGGAACCAGATTTCCGCAGGTACAATTTTCGTACCCAAATTTAGTATCTGGTACTAATGGAAAAGACTACAAAGCGTGGTGAGTCGAAGTGAGTAGGGCTAAGCAGGTACTAGTGGAAAAGGGGCTTTATTGTTTTCCTTGAAATAGCAACACCTGCTAACTCCAGGTCTTTCTGGAGCTCTTCACAAGTGATCTTTGGCTCTTCCATAACTCTTCTGATAATTCTATTGACTCCTCTGGCAGAAATCTTGAGGAGCTCCTGGTCGTGGCCGGTTTATGGTAAAATGATGTTCTTTTCAATTCCGAATGATGGCTCTAATAGTGTTCACTGGAACATTCAGCAGTTTAAAAATGTGCCTGTAACCAATGCCATCATTGTTTTGCAACAATAAGGTTGCGAAGGTCTAGTCTAGAGAGAGCTCTTTGCTTCTACCCATCATGAGTTCTTCGTGGTGTGACAATCTGATATTCACAAACCTTTTTAAAAGCTATCAGTCAGGACTTAACCACTTGAAATTAATTTGCACTGATGGGGGATGGGATGGCTTCCAAAGTTCTGATGGATTTTAGTGTGTTTCTTGGCTTTCTATGCCTTTTTGCACCTCTTTTTCTTCATGTGTTCAATACTTATCCCCAGTGTCATTCCACTTTATTAAATATAACTTGTTTTGTGAACATAGTCACCTTGATTTCTTTGTATGCATGGATCACTTGCCTTGTTACTGATATCTGGAGAAAATCTCTGGTCAATGGTTCCATGAGAAAAATGTTGACGTGTTCAATAGTTATTTTCCCCACGCTGTGTGTGTGTGTGTGTGTGTGTGTATAATTTTGTATATATATGTGTGTGTCTGTGTGTGTATATATATATATATATACTGTATATACACTACCGTTCAAAAGTTTGGGGTCACTTAGAAATTTCCTTATTTTTGAAAGAAAAGCACTTTTTTTCAATGAAGATAACTTTAAACTAATGAGAAATACACTCTATACATTGCTAATGTGGTAAATGACTATTATAGCTGCAAATGTCTGGTTTTTGGTGCAATATCTACATAGGTGTATAGAGGCCCATTTCCAGCAACTATCACTCCAGTGTTCTAATGGTACAATGTGTTTGCTCATTGCGTCAGAACGCTAATGGATGATTAGAAAACCCTTGTGCAATCATGTTAGGTCTGCAATGCTGTAATTGCTGTAAATGGAGGATTCTTTGACAAAAGCAAAGTTTGAAGGAAAAAATTATTATTTCAAATACAAATCATTATTTCTAACCTTGTCAATGTCTTGACTATATTTTCTATTCATTTTACAACTCATGGTGGTAAATAAGTGTGACTTTTCTTGGAAAACACAAAATAATTGTCTGGGTGACCCCAAACTTTTGAACGGTAGCGTATATGTACATGTGTGTGTGTATGTATGTATGTGTATATGTATACACATACATACATATCAAAATGTTTGTTTCCAATCAGTTATTACCTCTGCCAAGAAGGTAATGTTGTTGCCATTGCACGCTTGTTTGTTTGTCTCTTTGTCTGTTAGCAGGATTATGCAAAAAGTACTGGACGGATTTGGATGAAACCTTCACTGAAGGTGGCCCTTGGCCAAAGGATGAAGACATTAGATTTTGGTGATGATCCGAGAGTGCATACCTCCACCAAGGCCCTATCTTCTCACAATGAGTTAGCAAACTTATTCAAAAACTACTGGACAGAGTTTGATGAAATTTTCATCAAAGGTAGCTCTTGGGCTACAGACGAACCTATCAGATGTTGGTGATCCAAGAACGCATACCTCCACCAAGTCCCTATCTCCCAATGTATGGAAGGCTGGAGGTTATGGACAGATGGATGAACAGAGAGAGGGAGAGACAGAGCCTTGAGTGCTTTTATAGTAGTTGAGGATTGATTTTCTTTTTAAATATCAGAAAATAATGGATTACTGTATACAACGTAATCAAGTCATGATGTATCATATCATACTCCTCTCCCTATCATAGCAGGCACAGGCCGACGTTCAGGTAGGTTGTGTATTTAAACTTCTGTGCATTCCAATGCATTCCAATGTAAAGCAAACCTACAGTATGTCTGCACATTTTATCAGTTTACAGTCAGAAATGTGAAGCACCTGCTAGTGCATGTATTCTTGTTTATGTCTATGCACCCTTTGCTCTTTTAGCTTTGCTTCATTTTCCAATTAATCACATTTCACCCTGTATACTGTCAGAATACACAGTTTTTTGAGGGAAAAACCTACACAATCTGATCCCTTTATGCTGAAAAATAAATTAATCCTGATTTAGATACACAAATACTTAAGATAACTGATGGATTTCCAGCATACAATAAAGTCATTAAATAGAATAGAATAGGCTTTATTGTCATTGTATATTTGTAAAGTACAACGAAATTGTGGGTGCTCCACCTGGCTACTGTACAGTAAAAGTCTGAAAATAAAAAAACAGATATAAGGCACACATTTGAATAAAATAGCACACATTTAGTAGAATGAATAAGAAATATAAAAATACACACTTTGGTAGTGGCTCAATGGATGGATCAATGTACTGAAAAATGCAGGGTGCAAAAACAGGTGAGTATTCTTTTAAACAAAGTATAGCTGGTCATTATCACACTTTTAGATAAATCAAAAAAATGATCAACTATCAATTTTTTCTGTATACTTTAATCTCAGAGGGAAATTCAGGGCATCCACCTGGATGAGGCAGCCATGGTGCAGCGCCAGTCCCTTCACCATTCACACACACATTCACACCTAGGGCCACTTTAGAGTCTCCAATTAACCTAACCCGTATGTTTTTGGCCTCTGGGAGGAAACCGGAGTACCTGGAGTAAACCCATGCAGACACGGGGAGAAATGCAAACTCCACACAGAAGGGTCACCAATGGTCAGGGGATGGGATCGAACCCACGATGGTCCAGGGTGGAATCAATCCTGTGACATTCTTGCTGTGCTGCCACAGCACTAACCACTGTTCCATCAAGCTGAAAATGTGCTCTTATTCAACTTTATAAGAAACCTGTGGGTCCCAAACACCTACCAAGTGCCAAATATGGGTAGATTTTCTTTTTTACAAGTAAACATTAGACAAGGTTACTCACCAAACGGACTGAGTTCAAAACATTTGAACAACTGATCAACATGTTTAACAGGGTAAGGGTAGAGTTTTATTGTAACATACTTTCATCGCATCTACAAATATAATGAATAATGCATGTAAAATTAAGACAAAAAGCAGGTAAAAATGCAGTATAGTTTCTGTTAAATTTATTTCATGTAACAACCCTCTTGACTAGTTTGTCAGTATGTCAGTATGATGCACTTTGTACACTTTGTCTTAGCTTTGTTCTAAATTGTAATCACTCTTGTCTTGTTTACTCTTTTTTCTTTGAATTCTTGGATGGAATATGGGTGGGCAATATAAGCTGCGGCTTCAGCCATCACCCATTTCGGATAACTCACGTGGAATTGTTTAGTAGAAGGAGTCTTTGTCTAATTTGACCTTGTTGTTATATTATACAGTTTCTTTAACCTGTACTGTATTATCCGAAATAAATAAATAAATTCATTCATTCATTCATTCATGCCGTCCCAACAATAACATGCTAATACAGTAAGTTGTGTTAAGACTATTACATCCTAAGTCTTGAAGGTTAGAGCTAACATTACACTAACTGGTGCTATGCTTTGCTTTTTATTTTGTTTTGGATAGCATATTACTGATCTTTATCTGTGTTGGTAAAGTTGATTTTTTTTCCAGCAGCTACTGCTGCTTGCTAGGACCTGAGTGACAGTTTTAACAACCCAAATTATCAACTATTCTAACAGCACAGCTTAAGCATTTAGGACTTACAACTCCGACGATGCTTTCTTAGAGTCACAATGATCATCTGGCAAACAGAGGATCTGTGTGTTCCCAATAACTGCCACCAGAGCCGTTTCCACCCGTTTGCTGGTGAGTATAAATTTATAGACAGCATACACCACAACTAGAACATCTTCCATAATAAGAAAATAACAGAATCCCAGATATAAAAATGACTAAACACATTATGAAATACACGCACAAAAGAAAAAATAAATTAGGCAGCATAAGTGTTCAATTTTCCAACTAAATAAACCTAAACAACACTGTTTTAAAAATCAGAACAACATTTATAAAAACAGTAAAATTTCCTGTTACTACCATGCTTATTTATCCATATATCAGCCCATAAATTATCCACAGAGCCCTCAACTTAATTTTTCCTGTTTTTTTTTCTCAGTTTTTGCTGTTGATTTTTTGAAACGCGAACTTCTTTTTCTGTGACATGTTGGGAACTTGACAGAAACACTAGTTTTGTTTTACATTACATTTTCAAGTGTTTAAGTAAGCATTTGAGGAGGAGGATAACTTTTTTGTAACTTTTATCTTTGTGCCCGCCATCTGTGTACATGGTAAAGGAATACACCACCCTTCGTTGCTACAGTGAGAGGTGAATAATAGTCTAATTTTAGAAATTTTACTAAGTCAGGGACTAAAGTACTGATGCTGAGACTGACCCTATAACTTGCGGGGGGTCAGCTACTGAGGGCCCATAGCATTTGCGTACACTGCCCTACTGAGGAAACGGCATTGACTGTCACAATTCTAAAAAATTAAGAAATCAAACACTAAAAACCTTGAGTAACGGGGCTGATATCATTGAGTTGTGATTAATAATCAAAGCAGTTTATAACTGTTTGTTTACAGTTTACTAACCTGTATCCACAGCCTCCTTCATGTAAACAGCACAGTAAGGGTTCAGCACCTCTTCATGGTAGGCCAGACCGGGATCAATCTCAAAGTTGGAGAACCCAATTCTCAGGAAGGGCGACATGACTGCAGACTGTTACGTCTGACCTCCACTCAGATATCCAAACCCACCTCCAGTGAGCCTCTGGATGATGCTGTTTGTCCGTAAAGCAGGTGAGATCTGTCAGATCTCTCTTCTGCAGCACACACTGCCGTGCTTACTCGACAGGAAAGATGGACTGGCAGTGGGGGAGGAGGCAGAGGGAGGGAGGTGTTTTTTTTTTTTTTTCCCTTCTCCCCACCCTTGATGCTTTACCTGCAAGAGGAAGAGACGAGATATTTCACCCATGATGCTGTAACCACAAAATCTTTCCCCTCAGATTCAAAACTTTTGCGAGATCAGGGCTTTAATCTTAATCAACAACAAAGCATCCATTCACATTAAGATCAACTCACAAGTATTTTATCAGAGTATACAGAAATGTGTGCAGCACTCTACAGGTTTTTACACCTTAAACCACAGCTTGCTGCTACTAATTTAAAGTAAAATAAAACCAGCCATATCTCCAGCACAGTAAACACCAGCTGTCTGGCTTAGCAGAGCCTCTGAGCACCTTGTAAAATAATGATCTCAAATCAAAGCATTCTTATTTATGATCAAAGCTAAAAATAAACCCTATTTTACTATTTCAGTGTCACTTTGAGATGGTCCCAGAGTTGGCTGCTGTGATATTTGAGGCCTTGAAGAAGATCTGAGTCTCGGCCCCTGTGGTAGAGCAGAGGCTGGAAGGTGACTATTAATAGAGGTGAAACACTAAACGCAGCTGAGGAATATATGACTGCATGCGCCTGACTCTGCAACACTGGCAACGTCAAAAGCTGGTGCACGTCACCTTCTTTATTATAAACCCCCAGTGGGATGAAGCATCATGTGAACAGACAGAATGAGACATGGGTACACTTCACGCAGAATATTTTATCATTTACTTCACGTATTTATTCTACTTTACTTTACACAGAATGAAACAGGTTTTTTTTTTGGCAACGTGAACAAATTATAGTGTAATTAAAATCTTCTAAGAGGCATGGATGCTTTCTGATGATACATGTCCACTTGGCTATTTTTTTGTCAGACAGGGATAACACTGCTTCCCAAGACCGACTACTTGGCCAAACACAAAGGCTGCACCTCATTGCTTTTTGCCTTATGGATGGCTATTCAGGTATTTTCCATGCTGCCAACATGCCAGCTGACCTGTCAACTTTCTTCTATATCTTCAAAACTAAACATCAAAATATGTTTCTGGAAACATCTGAGAAAAGAAATAAAGTATTTAGTTGCTAAATATACATATGCTAATTTGTTTAGACAAACAGCTAGTTTAAATGTTTCGCACAAGTTTCTTGAAGTGATCTCCTTGAGATCCCTGTACCTCATTTGCATAAAGCAGACAGGACCTTGACTTCATGCAAATGAAGGCGGGGGCAACAAGACACCCCGACTCAAAATGTGCTGCACTGCAGCCAGAATACATTGAGAAGCATTCTATGTAGACCTAAGCAGATAAAGAAATGCCCAAGTGGACACATAAGAGACGATTTCCGACCAAAACTCCAAGGTTTATGCTCACTCCATGGCATTTTTCAAATCTAAGTAATTTCTTTTCTTCTCTGGTGCAGTGGGATACATCAGAAAAAGAGTCCAGAGAATTCTTAGAGGACTTCAACAACATACACAAATGTTAGCTCAAGCTCTAAATACTCAAGATTTTCATTGACTGGTTAAAGTGATGCCACCGTGTCATTTAGACATGTCTTCATTCGAACATGTCAGAGATGGTGTGAGAGAGAGTTACTGTACACCAACAATATTTCCATTACTGGCCAGGACAGACCATATTTCCAGTGAGGAAGAAATTGTGCACAAAAGATCTAAAAGGCACAGAGAGCAAAGAATCTCTTTCTTTCCAGTGTCTGACCAATTTCAAGACATATTTCACTATCACACTGATCACTGAAAATAAAGTGTAGTGTTGTGGAGAAAGGAGGCAGGCGAGGCAACGAGCTAGACGACACAGAAACCTTATTCTTTCTCCAACATAAAGTACAGCAAACAGCAATCCTGGGTCTCTGTGCATTCCACTTTTATCTCTTTATTTCCATGCATTGAGACCTGGAACTTCCGACCATAACACGTTGTTTGAACAAAGGAATGTGTGGCACATTAACATAACATTACGCTGGGGCCGCTCTTACATCCTTCCACCCTCAGCGGCTCAGGCAGCTCTCACTCTCCCCAGGGGGCACATAGATATCTGATACCCCCCCCCCCCCCCCGCCCCCCCGGTGACAACACCTTCGGTCCATTGTTCCCCCTTCCCCCTGCCCTCTCTGGGTGGAGAAACACCCACCGTGCCCCCACAGTGTAACTTAAGTTGTTAAACTGGTGGTTTCCACACAAAATAAATGTGCAACTGTAACAGCATCACGTCTTCGGCCATGGTCTTGTCCACAGAGTGTAACAGCAACTTACATCAGTACACTGCAATTATGAACATTCTTACATGTGTATGTAACTGCATGGTTCACACTTGAAAGATGCTGGAGAAAATGTATGAGTATCTTAACTGATGTGACCTAGTTAGATCAGTACATGTTAAATTGGACCATATTTGTATAATCATACTTCTCTGTATACACTGTTTCCCACATAATAAGTCTGTATTTGAGGCTGTGGCAAAATAGGTACAGTATGTACAAGTGATCCATTAAAGACAAATTTAACTGCTTGCCTTCTCATATGAAGTGCAGATCAAAAACCTACTAGCATTGCAGTTGAGAGATAGTGTAATAGGTGTAAGCTGAATAATAAAATGGAAAACAACAGCAAATAGTCTAGCTCCACTGTAGAGAAATGGGAACTAGCCTAACCGGCTAGCCAGCACTAACTTAATCTTTAAAACTTTTAAAACAAGAGCATGAGATACAACACCAGATATATTTATTATGGCCTTGTTCTCTTCAACTGATGATAAAATAAAGAATAAATTATACCCAGACAGCTGTTTGAGCAGCTCTGTCTGGGTGTTAATGTTCCTTCCAAATTCTTAAAAAAAAACAGCCTTGTCAAATTTGTTTATCCAAAATGAAAGTCTTAATTATTCCTAAAATGCCTCAAAATGACACAGACATAACCAAACCTGCTATACTGTTAATCTTTTTTTGTTGTATTTACTGTTTTATATTGGAAATCAAAATAAGTGTAACTAACCAACAACAGTCATCCAGTTCTGAGGAAGCAGTGGTTTGTTTCATATGTGTGTGATGTGTCATAACTTATTTAACTAGAGGCAAAAGCAAATGCAAGCAGCTTGATTAATAACCAAACATTTGCATCTATTTCAGCTTAAGGAAAATGTTTGAGGAAACCATCTGTAATGTGTTCACATGCATTTGTTATTTCATGAAAGTAAGATCTTAAAATATGCTGACGTGGTAGGGCTGGGTGATTGACTGAAATAAAACTGGAACCGACATTCTGGGTGTCAAACCGACGCAATCTTGCTCATGTCATTTTTTTTGCACCTCATATCTGTTTTTATACTGCCCCTTTAAGATGTGCCTCTTGAAAAAACATATAGCCTGGATGGAGTTTATCACCATTCTGAAATTACTCCACGACCACATAGTCATAGCAACTGTAAACAAATCCATGGTGAGGACTTACTTTCACAGTTTGTAGAACAGACACTCCACTAGTCAGTTATGAAATGTTTGTCATCAGGAAGTCTGAACCCGAACCAATTCCATGTGACAGAGGTAAGACTGCCTTTTTTAGGAACACGATCCTCCCTTTTCTCTGTGTGTGCTGCCATGTTTCACTTGGGTTTGTGTTGAAGAGAGATGGGTATTTACTAGAGATGCTGTATTTACTATAGCAAAAACAGAGGGATAAAAAATTTAAATATACATATATTTTTAAGTGGGGAAAAATCAATTCAGTTGATTTTCATTAAAAAAAATATTGGTGAAAACAATTAGTTTTGGCTAAAGGCCACTGGCTAACATTTTAAACATTGGCATCAGCTAAGGGTGGGAATCATGAGGGATATCATGATACTGTAGTGATCCCGAGCGCGGGTCATTTCCGCGCTCGAGTCACTTATGATTTCCCTCTTTTTCTCCCTGTTTATTTAGTCTCATTCTTTATGGGGATTATTTTGTGCTTTTATTTTGACAGCGATGCGGCAGCGCTTCTGCCTGTTAGTCTGCTCATGGGCTGTCACAGCTGCGGGCACTTATTTGGCAGTTGTTTTCTGTTAAACTATTTAAGGTCACCAGCAGGGTTTATTCCTCGCTGCGACCTCGCCCTATCCAGACTCGAGTCCCCACGCCCGGCTCCAATTCTTCATTTACAGTGTAAGGTTTCGCCCTGGCTGTGTTTATATGTAAGTGACTTCATGATCCTTTATGTGCTCAGTTATTTCACCCTCCGGGGTCACCAGTGTTTAGTGTATTTGTGTTCTGCCCCTCGTGGCACTTCATTTTGTACTTTTTGTAATAAACCAAAAAACTCACTGCTGGCTTCTGGCGCCTCATCTTTGCCCTGCAAAGGGCAAACATAACAGTAGGTCGCAGCCAAAGCAGGTGCCAGCCACTGATTTTTTTTTTCTCTGAATTTTTTTCTTTCACCGAGTTCCAGTGTTTTCCTTTTGGGAGATTATGGCGTCATTCTCCAAGTGGTATCCTATAAGCCTGGGTTTTGAGCTCGTCCAGGCTCTAATGGAGATAGATGACCTCCTGGCCATGGCTCGCGATCATTCCCCCCAAGACACACTATGGTACCTCGGCCTCGCAGAGGCGGCTGCTAAACGTCATCCTCGCCTTGCTGAGCACGCTGAGGGCATGGAGAGGATGGCTGAGCTATCGGCGCTCCAACAGAGGAACCGTCAACTGGTCCAGAGATCCTCCAGGAAGCCTAAGAGGGGGCCAACGGATAAGAACTCCCATTCCTCGGCTTGTGAGGAGGTTCCTGCTATGGCTCCAGCTCCCGTGGTTCCATCGCCAAAGAGCCGTCTTCCAGCGCAACGGAGGAGGAGGGCAGCTGGGGGTCCCAGCGACAATAAAGTGTGAGCAGCTGATTTCATCGGGGACCGGATGGCTGAAGTTCTCTCTTCCATTTACCCGGGCAAGGTTCTGAAGAGCGTGGTGGCAGCAGTTAGGATTGTGGAGGCACATCCCGGGTTGGACAATTATCCTGAGTTCGCCGAACTACTAGCCACTGTTTCTGCTCAGTAGCAGCGTTTTCCTAATCTGACATTAAGTTCGTCTCCAGCCAGAAGACGCCGCCGTTCTGCACTGAACCCCTCTCCTCTCTGCAACATGGCCGTTCCGAAGCTGAGGGAGGGGAATCACCGGGTCAGTTCACCACGAGGCTCCTGTTTGGATCCAGCTACGGGCCACCAGAAAGATTTCTTCACCTCCCAGCCATCTGTTTGTACGTCACCACTACAGAGACATAGGACAGCAGCTTCAGCCTCCAGGTCTTATTTGTCAGCTGTTTCGCCAGCTCCCCTACCCCGGACTGCCTTAGCTGCTCCTCCCTCCTCTACGGCGCTTCCTCCAGCTGCTGCAAGCCCAGATGATTCTTCTCTGGCTGCCTCCGTCATCGATCCGTCAAAAGCGGTTCCTCCTTGTCTTCCCGAGGGGCCCACCTTTATCGCTATGATGGGAGAAGGAAGAATAGAGGCTGCTGCAGCAGTGACCACTGTGCTCTAGGAAAACAGGAAAGTGTTTTTTCATTCTCTTTCTCTAAACGATGAATTACCTTGTCTGATTCCTGGGGGTAAGGCTCAGGTCCTGCAGCCCCCTGAGCTCTCACCACCTGCTGCAGCCACAAAATCACTACCTGCTTCCTCTGTGTCTCCTCCTATATCCCCCGAGTGTCCGCTGGTGCCAGGACTAAACCGCCGGACGGAGGAGGGGCCTGTGGCCCTGATGAACCTGGTTCCAGCGCCGCAGCTGTGATATAGACACAGGAGGAGGTCTGTCTGCCAGTTGGAGTCTGAGCCGACGACGAAGCGTCCCTGGGTCTCCACTGAGCAGAGTTCTGTTCCAGCTGGGAGTGGATCTCCGGTCGCCACGCAGAGTGAGCCATCTGTGTGGGCTGCAGCGCCGGGGGGTCCAGAGACTGCTGAGACCATCATGCCTGCTATTGGGGCCGCTGCAGCAGAGTTGGAGTCAGACCTCCAGGAGGGTGAGCCAGTGAGATCGCCACCTGGATCGACGAAGTCCTGGACGGCAGTGGAACTTGAGCTCAGGCACGTACTCTCCTTTGTTTTCATTATTTCTGTTTTGGAGAGATGAGATCTTGTCTGGCTCTTGTGGGGGGCGGGGGGGAGAGCCGGGTGCTGCCATCAGCAGCATCTGAGCTCGCCTTGCTGGGTTCCACTGCTGCCGGTGACTCTGACCTGGTTCCTGTACCCCTTGTTTCTGAGCCTTTTTTCAGGGTCACCGAGGAACTTCCTGTGACGTTAGAGGTCTCCGTGGGTTCTGGGTCGCTTCCCGAGGTCTTCGTGGGTCCAGCTCCACCAGCCGAAGACGTAGTGGATACGCCTCAAGCCGTGGCCATTGAGGGTGCTGCTACGCCTCAAGCCGAGGCCATCGAGGGTGCTGCTACGCCTCAAGCCAAGGCCACCGAGGGTGCTGCGCTGGGGCTCAAGGCTGCTGTGGGTCCGCTACCATCTTCTGGCTCCATCGTGGTTCATTCCTGGCCAGGGATCTGCGGGGGTTATCTGTCTCCTCTTCTGCCTTCTGGGGGAAGTGAGCAGGGTTCCGTGGTCCACAGGCCTAGTGATTTGGGGAGGCCACCTGATGGACCTTTTTGCCTGTCCCGGTATTTCTGGAGGTCTGGTAGGCCACCCAACCTTTTCCTGGTGATGGCTGGGTGGAGCTGGGACTCTGGGAGGCCACTGGAACAGTTCCCTTATTGAACTGGTGATGCTGTTCTTTTCCTCTATGTCCTGCATTACCACCATATAAATTACTATTTGCTTTGCTGTACTGTTTATTTACTATAGATACAGTATGTACGTATGTTCAAGCCTCCTTCTGTCCAGATTTCTTTCCTGGTTTGACTTTTACGGGGGGAAAGTAATTTCTCGTTTGAACTATAGTGTTTGAATTTGCTATGTTTGTGTCCTACTTTGTTAAATTTTCACATGGACATTTCTGTTAAAAAAAAGAAACAAAGAAGAAAGGTGAAATTCTCATTTGTATGCTTAGTTGTGGCTTTGGCTATTTTTTTGTGTTTTAGTACACTGAGGATTGTTTACTTTCACTTATGTTCTAGAGTTTTGCTGTAAAGCATTTTTGAGCTTATTTTCTTGTTCTTTCAGTGTCTCTCCCTCCAGGCCTGGATTCCCCCTCCGCCCTCCCGAGGCTGATTTTGGTTGCTATTTCTGGTTCGGGGTGGGGTGGGGGGGGTGGTCCTGGATATTACAGGGGGATGCCTGGAATTCATCCCTTAAAGCAGGGGCACTGTAGTGATCTCAAGCGCGGGTTGTTTCCACACTTGAGTCACTTATGATTTTCCTCTTTTTCTCTGTTTATTTAGTCTCATTCTTTATAGAGATTATTTTGTGCTTTTATTTTGACAGTGCCGTGGCAGCACTGCCTGTCAGTCTGCTTGCGGGCTGTCACAGCTGCGGGCACTTATTTATCATTATCTCTCCACACCTGTTGGCAGTTGTTTTCTGTTAAACTATTTAAAGTCACCAGCAGGGTTTATTCCTCGCTGCGACCTCGCCCTATCCAGACTCGAGTCCCCACGCCCGGCTCCAATTCTTCATTTACAGTGTAAGGTTTTGCCCTGGCTGTGTTTATATTTAAGTGACTTCTTGATCCTTTATGTGCTCAGTTATTTCACCCTCCGGGGTCACCTGTGTTTAGTGTATTTGTGTTCTGCCCCTGGTGGCACTTTATTTTATACTTTTTGTAAGAAACCAACAAACTCACTGCTGGCTTCTGGTGCCTCATCTTTGCCCTGCAAGGGGCAAACATAACAGATACAATACATATCGTGTTACTAGGCCACGATGCAATAGTGTCATGATACTATGATTCCTTAAGTATTGCGATATCATATATTATATATATACAGTGGTGTGAAAAAGTGTTTGCCCCTTCCCGATTTCTCATTTTTTTGTATGTTTGTCACACTTAAATGTTTCAGATCATCAAAGAAATTTAAATATTAGACAAAAATAACACAAGTAAACACAAAATGCAGTTTTTAAATGAAGGTTTTTATTATTAAGGGTAAAAAAAATCCAAACCTACATGGCCCTGTGTGGAAAAAGTGATTGCCCCCTGTTAAAACAAAAATTAATTGTGGTTTATCACATCTTTGGAAAGCTGAGTTCAATTTCTCTAGCCACACCCAGACTTGATTACTGCTACACCTGTTCTCAATCAAGAAATCACTTAAATAGGACCTGCCTGACAAAGTGAAGATGACTAAAAGATCCTCAAAAGCTAAACATCGTGCTGCGATCCAAAGAAATTCAGCAACAAATGAGAAACAAAGTAATTGAGATCTATCAGTCTGCAAAAGGTTATAAAGCCATTTCTAAAGCTTTGGGACTCCAGCGAATCACAGTGAGAGCCATTATCCACAAATGGTGAAAACATGGAACAGTGGTGAGCCTTCCCAGGAGTGGCCGGCCGACCAAAATTACACCAAGAGCGCAGCGACGACTCATCCAAGAAGTCACAAAAGACCCCACAACAACATCCAAAGAACTGCAGACCTCACTTGCCTCAGTTAAGGTCAATGTTCATGACTCCACCATAAGAAAGAGACTGGGCAAAAATGGCCTGCATGACAGAGTTCCAAGACGAAAATCACTGCTGAGCAAAAAGAATATTAAGGCTCGTCTCAGTTTTGCCAGAAAATATCTTGATAATCCCCAAGACCTTTGGGAAAATACTCTGTGGACTGACGAGACAAAAGTTGAACTTTTTTGAAGGTGTGTGTCCCATTACATCAGGCGTAAAAGTAACACAGCATTTCAGAAAAGGAACATCATACCAACAGTAAAATATGGTGGTGGTAGTGTGATGATCTGGGGCTGTTTTGCTGCTTCAGGATCTGGAAGACTTGCTGTGGTAAATGGAGCCATGAATTTTGCTGTCTACCAAAAAATCCTGAAGGAGAATGACCGGCCATCTGTTCATGACCTCAAGCTGAAGCGCACTTAGGTTCTGCAACAGGACAATGATCCAAAACACACCAGCAAGTCCACCTCTGAATGGCTTAAGAAAAACAAAATGAAGACTTTGGAGTGGCTTAGTCAAAGTCCTGACCTGAATCCAATTGAGATGCTGTGGCATGACCTTAAAAAGGTGGTTCATGTTCAAAAACCCTCCAATGTGGCTGAATTATTCACAGTGCTGTAAAAGACTCATTGCCAGTTATTGCAAATGCTTGATTGCAGTTGTTGCTGCTAAGGGTGGCCCAACCAGCTATTAGGTTTAGGGGGCAATCACTTTTTCACACAAGGCCATGTAGGTTTGGATTTTTTTCCCTTAATAATAAACACCTTCATTTAAAAACTGCATTTTGTGTTTACTTGTGTTATCTTTGTCTAATATTTAAAGTTGTTTGATGATCTTAAACATTTAAGTATGACATACAAAACAATGAGAAATCAGGAAGGGGGCAAACACTTTTTCACACCACTGTAATTAATGAAAGGACAGTACCTGTGTTTAGGGCTCAGTACATTATTGCGAGTGTCAAGTATTGTGATAGTATGCCGAATCAATCTTTGGTCCCACCCCAGAACCATATAATGAACTGAAAAGTCAAATGGTTTTTATTATTATGGTGTGGTGGCACTGTGTGGGGGGTTCTCCACCCAGAGTCGGAAGCTACGGGGAAGATGGAACATGGGACTGAAGGAGGAAGTGGCACCGGGGGATCTCAGATGTAACAGAAAGGACTATCCACCCCCCACCCCTGGGGAGTTCAGGAGACACCAGAGCCGCTGGAGGAAGAGAGGGTGTGAGAAGCGGGACTGGCGTTATATGATGTTAATGTGCCATGCATGTCTTTGTCCACTGAATGTGCTGTTTTTGGCTTCCTGGGTCTCATGGGACGGAAATAAAGGTTATTAAAAGGAAGCGCCCAGAGACCCAGACAGAGTATTTTCTGAACTTGATGTTGGAAGAGGAATAAAGTTCATGTGTCATCCAGCTCACTGCCTCGTCTGCTTTCATCTTCCACATTGATGACCCCAAGACGTGGCATGGAGAACGAACCAAGCACCGCCCCGGAGACAACCCAGAGGGAGAACACCAGCGCCGCGTGCGCTGTCTCAGTCAAGCTCCCAGACTTCTGGCTTCACAATCTGACTGCGTGGTTCTTGCAAGTAGAAGCCCAGTTTGCACTCCGCGGGATCACAACGAACGACACAAAATATTACCATGTGGTCGCTGCGCTGGATGTGCATGCCATGCAACAGGTAACGAGCCTGCTCCAGGAGCCGCCGGCCCAGGAGAAATATGAAGCACTCAACAGATGCTACTCCAGCATGATACCCTGTCTGACTGTGAGAGGGCAGAGAGACTCCTAACACGTTCAGAGTTAGGTGACAGATCAGCCGTGGAGCTCATGGAGAGCATGTTGGCACTGATGGAGAAGAACAACGAATCTTTCCTGTTCACCCACCTGTTCCTAAGGAACCTACCTGCTACAGCGAGGGTGATCCTGGCCAACTTGCTGCTGCTGGTGACCAAGGTCTACCATACCCTGGCACAGGAAACAGACCACATCATTTTAGCAACCAGCGCTCTCAGCGTGAATGCAGCAGCACCGGCATCCATGATGACGCCAAGAGACGCAGGAATGGGGCGATCTGTTTCTATCATTGCCACTTTGGCTCGAATGCCCAATGCTGCCTGCCGCCATGCCAATTCAAGAAGCCGGGAAACGGCACGGCCAGAAGTCAGTAGCAGCTGCGATCACTGGTAACAGGAACAAGCTGCTTTTTATCACGGACACACGTGTGGGGAGACGTTTCTTGGTGGACTCCGGCTCCCAGAAAAGCCTTATCCTGCCAGTCAGTGCAGACAGGTCGGCAGGAGGCAGCGGTCCCGAGCTTACAGATGCTAACGGGTCTACCACCAGGACATTTGGTGAACGGACACTGACTCGTTTTTATGCATGCCATTCGGGTTAAAGGGTGCTGCACAAACCTTCCAGAGAATGATGAACGCGGTGCTTTGTGACCTGCCTTTCGTTTTTGTCTATTTAGATGACATTCTGGTGGATAGCGCATCCGAGGAGGAGCACCTCGCCCATCTCAAGATGGTTTTCCAGAGGTTGGAAGCACATGGGGTTATAGTTAACCCGGCGAAGTGCCAGTTCGGTGTGCCAGTGATTGATTTTTTGGGCCACTGCATTTCGCCAGAGGGCGCGATTCCGCTACCTGATAAGGTGCGCGCCATGTCGGACTTTCCGTGTCCACAGACCGTGAGGGCCCTACAGGTATTTTTGGAAACGGTCAACTTTTATAACGTTTCCTTCCCTGGGCAGCCCAGCTGCTGCAGCCGTTGTATGTCGCGCTGAAGAAAAAGAAGCCTGCAGAAAACATCGACTGATCCCTGAGCAAGTCGAAGTTTTCACAAACACCAAAACAGTGCTCGCTGATGCCGCTTTGCTAGCCCACCCTGCCTGGTCGGCACGGATAGCGCTCACCACAGATGTGTCTGACGTTGCCATAGGGGCAGTGGTGGAGCAGTGCGTCTCTGGTTCGTGGCAGCCGGTCACATTTTTCAGTCGTACTTTGAGCGACAACAAACGCAAATACAGTACGTTCGACAGAGAATTGTTGGCCCTCCACCTGGCGACGCGCCATTTCCAGTTCTGGCTAGAAGGGCGCGAGTTCACCACGTTCGTGGATCACAAACCGCTAATGTACACAATGTCCAAGGTCTCGGAACTGTAGTCGGCCCGGCAGCAACGGCATTTGGCGCAATCTCGGAGTTCACGACCAACATTCAACACGTTGCCGATAAGCTCAACGTCATGACCGATTGCCTGCCGCGTGCGTTAGTCTCCCCGGTCTATATAGGAATAGATTTCCCTGCCATGGCCGCACAGCAAACCTGGGACGCGGACATCTGTGTGCTCCAGTCTGCGCCTACTGGGTTAAAGCTGGAGAGTAGGGTGGTGCAAGATGGGTGCCCTCCCTTGCTCCGCGACGTCTCCACCGGTCGCCCGTGCCTGGTGGTTCCGAGCTCTTGGCGCTGCCGCATTTTTGAGTCAGTCCACTCCCTTTCGCATCCCACCGTGCGTGCCTCGGTTAAACTGGTGGGGGTGAAATTTGTCTGGCCGCGCTTGTGCAAAGACGTGAAAGAGTGAGCTGCAGTGTGCATCGCATGCCAGTGGGCCAAAGTGCACAAGCACACCAAAGCCCCCCTTGAGCCGTTCCAAATCCCAGTCAGGAGGTTCGACCATGTCCCCGTGGATTTGGTGGGACCCCTCCCGCTGTCGCAAGGTTTCACGCACTTTTTGACAATCGTGGACCGCACCACGCATTGGCCTGAAGTGGTCCCGCTGGCTTCCACTACGTCCGTGGAAGTGGCTGGCATTTTTTTGTCGGCTTGAGTTGCACGGTTCGGATCACCGTTGGACATTACTTCCAACAGGGGTTCGCACTTCATTTCAGAACTCTGGTCCACGATGGCCCAAAGCCTGGGGGTCAAAATCCACCACACTACCGCATATAACCCCCAGGATAATGGGTTATGCGAGCGTTTTCATTAGTCGCTTAAGGCAACGCTCAGAGCTTCGCTCACGGATGCAAATTGGGTCGACTGTCTGCCCTGGGTTCTTTTAGGGCTGCGCTCCGTGCCTAAGGAGGATTTGGCAGCCTCCCCGGCAGAACTCATTTTTTCTCAGCTACTGCGGCTCACTGGAGAGTTTTTACCAGAAAACCCTGCACCTGGGGCCGATCCGCCCACACAATTTTTGTACAGTACGGAGGCTGTTAGCGTCCCGGACCCGGCCCACCATTGTTTTCCCCACACCTTTGTCCCGAAAAGCTTGCAGAACGCCAGTTTTGTTTTTGTCAGGCACAATGCACACCGGACCCCGCTGCGCCCACCGTACGACAGACCATTCAGGGTGCTGGAACCTGGGGAAAAGCATTTTGTGTTAGACTTGGGGGGGTGTAGGGAGACCGTCTGCATGGACAAGCTGAAGCCCGCTTTTGTGTTGGCAGACGAACAAAGTACTGAAAGAGGAAGTGGCACCGGGGGGTCTCAGACGTAGCAGAAAGGACTACCCAACCCCCGGAGAGTTCAGGAGACACCAGAGCCGCTGCAGGAAGAGAGGGTGTGAGAAGCGGGACTGGCTTTATATGATGTTAATGTTCCACGCATGTCTTTGTCCACTGAATGTGCTGTTTTTGGCTCCCTGGGTCTCATCGGACGGAAATAAAGGTTATAAAAAGGAGGTGCCCAGAGACCCAGACAGAGCATTTTCTGTACTTGATGTTGGAAGAGGAATAAAGTTCATGTGTCATTCAACTCACTGCCTCGTCTGCTTTCATCTTCCACAATGGTACCTAAATAGGTAAATTTGTATTTATAACATTTGTTAATTATTTTTAATAAAATAGCACAATACTGTGTCCCCAAACCGATACACTTCCCCCCAGCACCGGCCAAAAATCGGTGGACCCTTATTTCTTATCCCTTCTGAATGTGTGTGTCATTCATATAAGACATCAAAGTCTCACTACAAGCAGGTCAATGGAAAATATTAAAGGGCAGACAAAGCAAACAAAAAATTTAACAGAAATGGTAAAACCAGTAAATTACATGTATTGTTCATTTATCAAGTAAATAATGATCTACACACAGTAGCTCCCACAAAAAATGGCATGTGGCAATGCTAACAAATATATAATTTTATCAAAATTTAACATTTATTTTGTTCTTTGTTTACAGGCCAGCTGCTATGTCACCTGTTTACTTTTTGTTTTTATGCATGCTTAGTTAATATAATTTTGGTCTGGGAATAGTACACCACAGATTATGTCATTTGTCATTATGTCATTTATGATACTGGGACACATGCACATATTTATGTCTTGATATCAAAATTTTCAACACAAACCAATATTTTACACCCATACACTCCTCCTAAAATCACAGTAACAGGCATTTTAAATGTGCAGAGCAGCAGTCATCCCTTGTAGCTTCTTCAACGGGTATAAGACTGCGTTCAGGCAGTAGGAGGAGGAGATGGAGTAAGACTTCCGGTGTTAAGTTACAAGAGTGCAACCACGCTTCCTGTGTCTGTGTGGTTTAACTTTTCATTTTGAAGCCTCACAGGTGGGGCTGATGCAAACATGAGATTGAAAAACAACATCAAAACACAAAAGACGGCTGTTCTATATTTCTGAGAAGGTGGCAGATAGCTGCTAAAGCCAAATGATTTTAAGTTGAGGCATAAATGTTGGGAAATAACACCAAAGTCCGCTACTACAGCAGCACATTCAACTGAAGAAGGAACCTTTGCTTGGTTTGAGGGGTTAAAGAAAACAAGCTCATAAACAAAATGATGCTGATTATAGCACCCTTAACATATGCTTGTGGAATTAATTACGGCCCTATTCAGGATTTATTCTTGCACTACATCCAAATGTTCTTTTTCCACTTTGCAAGGAAAAGTGTTTGGATGTAAAACAACAACTTCAGTCTTTTTAAACTCCCTAAAAATGTTCACACTGAAAATCCATTGAGATTCTTGACCACTTATTCTACTTTTCGGTGACAATAGAGTACAGTAGAGTACGATATAGAGTGATAAAAGGATATAGAGTGATGATATAGAGTGAAGTACGTGGCGGTAATGCACCTGTAAACTGGTTGCCAACCCCCAATCAAATCTAAAAGAAGAAGAAGAAGAAGAAGACAGTAGAGTACATTCTGGATATGTCAACCAATCCATTACAGGGCTGACGTGAGAAGAAATTACTTTTTTCCAATATGGGAGTAGCATCCTTCTATTTTTTTTTTTGACTACTTTATGTGATTTGATTCAATTCAGACAGTATAGTACAATAGCTGAAAGCACCTACTGTGACATTACTCATTAGTTAACAAGGACCTGAGATGAAACCTTGACCTGAATACTTGTACTGACACCACTGTGTGAAACTACTCAACTAGAGTTGACAACAGGCTTAAAAGAACAGAGGAGCCAATCAGAAATACTGTGCTGGACGATCCTAAACGGGACTGTGATTTGTGAAATCATCAACAAGTCCTCCAACTTACATGTCTACTGAAACTGTATGTTCTACCCTCCAAATGCACCCCAGAGGAGTGCTTCTAATATGGATTCATGAGCCACTTCCAGCTTTGTGTTTCACTTATTTTTTATGCATTAAATAAACATTTCTGGGTACTTAAAGTTAGGGTAATGCTGATGATCTACTTTCAACACAATTCAGCTGTAATCATCCACCATGTCATTTCATGAAGTTACTTTCACAACCACTAGAGGTTACTTTTTCAAAATGTAACTCTAGGCTATAAAACTTGCTGCTAAGCATGCCTCATTATGTTTTAAGTTGATAAACTCACCTAAAAGTGGCAAGGTGCATGAAAGTAAGGCTACCATTAGACCTCTAATGGACTGATCGGCTTTTGTAGTCAAATGTGCTGCCACCTACTAGATATTGGATGAATATCAGGCCTACAGGTAAAATGTGTGGTACACACTTGACAGATTGCCAGTCTGTTACTGGGTACAGACCTGATCACTGGATCACAGGGTCTTTGGGTTTAATTTATATCAGGGAGTGGTGTAAACAGTAGACAATAAAACTTTGGTGAATGGTAGCGATTTTGACTATACTTTTGGCTATAACAGCAATAGCTTTGAAAAAATTTTGTAGAATTTTCCATTTATGATTATAATTACTACAGTTTATTATCATAATTAATTACAACAGCAGTTCTTTTTTTCTTATTAAAAAAAGGTTGCCTGACTCCTAACTGCACCCTTCTCCCACTGCGCAATAAAATAAGATCTTGCTAAAATTACTACTGATTGTCTAAAGCAGTGTGCTTTCTGTTGTCTGAGACGTGTGGTGCATATGAAAAGCAATTTAAGCCAATGGCATTCTACTGCATCCAAGGCTGAAGCACAAAATTTTGAATCCCGGAGGCAGTAGTGAATTTGACCCCCTCACACACCCCCGCCCCCCTCAAAAAAAAAAAAAATTATTACTACTTTTAGAAGCCACCCTCTTCATTAAAGGTTCTATTATAGTTTAACCTTATATTAAACCCATTCAGACACAATTTTATATACTGTATATACCAGTGGCGGACTGTGTATTTTATAACTAGGCCTTCATTGGTGATCTATCCGGTTTAAGTGCCATTCATACCAAGCACCATAAAAACAGCCTATAGGGCCGTCCACACAAAGCATGTTAAAGATAACTTTAACTATAAAATTATAGTTTTAAAAAATCTTCACCTTTTCGTTGTGGGGCGCCGTTTCCCTGCACACTTGTTTGTTGAGCTGCAGATCCACTCTTGTTTCCTCAAAGGTTTAAAAGTACTATTGCTTGTAAGTGTCCGGCTGGCGGTTGTGCTTTGGTGTCTCGCTGCTGCCTTGGTTAGACAGCTCAAGTTTGCAAACCCAGTCTGGCTCCAAGTAACCACTCAATCAGTTGCAAACAACAGGCATTCCCAGCAAGATAATATGCAGCACTCCTCGGAGCCTGTAATCCAATGATACCACTCATTGCTAATATGGAAGTGACGGACAAACCCTTTCCCTGGCTGAGACAGGCCTGCTAGCTTCGGGGTTGGCTGACCTCTCTTCACAATGACCAGCTTTTCTTGAAAAATCTATTTGGAAAATGGATTTTTAAAAATATCAGCGACCAAATCATTTTCCTCTCCGCTGTCAGCCATTGTGGGTGGAAAAAAAGCTATTATATTTAAACAGATTGTCATAAAACGGCCCGGCAGGGGCGGACGGAAGACCCAAATGCTGGAGCTGTGAATTGCTGACATTTATTAACAAAATACAAGAATCCACAAAAACACAACACTTCCATTGTAGGAAAACTGGGAGGAATGGTGTACGGAAACGCCAGAGGTAACGGGGCTCGCGTCTGGGAGAAACAAAAAGAGTTGCCTGGATGGGACCAGGCTGAAGCGTATGGAAACGCCAGGGAAAAAAGAGAAGAGACGGAGCTCACTTGTTGAAAAGGAAATATGACAGGGGATACCTGTCTGAACAAACAGTAGGACACTGCAATGGTTTAGCGTTGCAGCAGACCTTAAATAGGCACAGGGAACAATGAACAAATGATTGACAGGTGTGGATCACGTGAGCAAGGAGTAATCAGTCCAAACACTGACAGCTGAGCCAATCCGCGAACTTGAGCTCCACATAGAAGTGATACAGGGCGCTAACAAAGTACAGCCGACTATAAATAAGGAGAAATACAAAATAAGACACAGCCAGATAATATTAACAGAGAGAAATGGCCCATGAAAATGAGGACAAGATAAATACACAAACCAGAGATGCAATTGATATAATATACATGGGAACCCAAAACAAAAGGAGAGGTGAGGGCGAAGATGAAGGGAGGCCAATGTTCATACAGGCAAATAATAATTAGGATGTAGTGATCTGCTCTGCCTGCCTATTGCCCTAATTTCTTCCACAGCTGTGCGCACACCTGCTCTCCTCATCAACTTGCCCATTTAAGCCGTGCTGCCCTCAGGTCTGCACGGAGACGTCAAGCTCCCTGGTCTGGCAAGACCTCTTCGCCTTATCGCCAACTGCATGTTCCGGAGTTCCATCTCCTCTGATTCCTTCCTGCCTCGTCATCCTCCTGGGAGTCCTAGCTCCCCAACGACACGTAAGCCTCATCCTAACCTCATCTCCACGCTTCGCTCTGCTCCCCTGTGCACAGGCGGAAATCCGTGGCGGCGGACCTCCTCCTCCTAGCAGCGGACTGAGCTCTACCTGCACCTCACCAAGCTCACTGCTCATCTCTTCACCCCTCACCTCCTCAGCAACCGGGGCCGAAGACACTGTCCCTCTGGCTCTATAGTAAGACTGGACATTTACTAAATCATCTCTCCCGATTCCTGTCAATTCCCCTGTCTCTGCTCTTCCCTAGGGTTGCCAGTCTGTACGGTGCTCTGCTCGCCCCGGCTGTTACATTCCTGCACACACACCCACATTCACACTCACACTTCATAATACACAATACCGACGCACTGTACAAGAAGGGACAGCACAGACTGTTCCTACTGAGGAGACTCAGGTCTTTTGGTGTACAAGGGGCGCTGCTGAAGTCATTCTATGACATGGTGGTTGCATCAGCCATCACTTCTGGAGTGGTCTGCTGGGGCAGTGGCGTTACAGCAGCCGGTAGGAAGAGACTGAACAAACTGATCAAGAAAGCTAGCTCTGTCCTGGGGCAGCACCTTAACCCAGTGGAGGAGATGGGAGAGAGAAGGATGGTGGCTAAACTGTCATCTCTGCTGGAGTCCGAGTTCCACCCTATGCAGGACATACTGAATGCACTGAGGAGCTCATTTAGCAGCAGACTACATCCTCCTAGGTGCACAACCGAGAGGTTTCGCCGGTCCTTCCTACCTACGGCTGTCAGACTGTACAACCTAAGCAGGGCTGCTCGCAGAGATAGCAAAAAGACGTGACAACCTAATAGTATTGAATGCAAAAGACGCAATAGACTTACACAATGGTCCCCTCCGGTTTACAACTAGGAAAATACCGGTCGCTATGGAGGGTGACAATATGTATGGGTACATAATCATACCATGTAGGATAACTAAGTAGATGGTTGTGCTGTTTCATTCCATCTAGCTACAATGCTCCGCACTGTGTGTTTATATATTTATATATTTATTCCATCTAGCAACAATGCTCCGCACTGTGTGTGTTTATATAGTTACATATTTATTCCATCTAGCTACAATGCTCCGCACTGTGTGTTTATATATTTATATATTTATTCCATCTAGCAACAATGCTCCACACTGTGTGTGTTTATATATTTACATATTTATTCCATCTAGCTACAATGCTCCGCACTGTGTGTTTATATATCTACATATTTATTCCATCTAGCTACAATGCTTCGCACTGTGTGTTTATATATTTATATATTTATTCCATCTAGCAACAATGCTCCACACTGTGTGTGTTTATATACTCATATATTTATTCCATCCAGCTACAATGCTCCGCACTGTGTTTATATATTTATATATCTATTCCATCTAGCTACAATGCTCCGCACTGTGTCTATATATATATATTTATATTTATATGTACATATGTTTACTCGCTGCTCTTGTTTTTCTCTTGCCTTCTGATTGTTGCTCTGAGTGTTGCTATCCCTGTGCTGTTGCAATCCTGGAATTTCCCCATTGTGGGACTAATAAAGGCTTATCTTATCTTATCTTACATATTTATTCCATCTAGCTACAATGCTCCGCACTGTGTGTTTATATATTTACATATTTATTCCATCTAGCTACAATGCCCCACACTGTGTTTATATATTTAAATATTTATTCCATCTAGCAACAATGCTCCACACTGTGTGTTTATATATTTACATATTTATTCCATCTAGCTACAATGCTCCACATTATGTGTGTTTATATATCTACATATTTATTCCATCTAGCTACAATGCTCCGCACTGTGTTTATATATTCATATATTTATTCTATCTAGCTACAATGCTCCGCACTGTGTGTTTATATATTTACATATTCATTTCATCTAGCTACAATACTCTGCACTGTGTGTTTGTATACTCATATATTTATTCCATCTAGCTACAATGCTCCGCACTGTGTGTTTATATATTTATATATTTAGTCCATCTAGCTACAGTGCTCCACACTGTGTGTCTATATATATATATTTATATTTATATGTACATATGTATACTCGCTGCTCTTGTTTTTCTCTTGCCTTCTGATTGTTGCTCTGAGTGTTGCTATCCCTGTGCTGTTGCAATCCTGGAATTTCCCCATTGTGGGACTAATAAAGGCTTATCTTATCTTATCTTATCTTAAAAGATAACTGAGTTTATTCTGGAGTCTGTGTCTGCCTTCTGGGTCATAAATCATGTCAGTATGTCTCCATCAAAACGACCCAGCAGACAGTGCATTAGCACACAAGCTTAACATCATTGAGGCTCAAGTAGGCCAATTATCTCATCAACAACAGGTTATACTTACGCAGCTTGTTCAGATTAACACACGCCTGGATTGCCTGTCAGCTCCTCAGTCCTTCCCACCTGTTCCCGGTAGCACGGCCGACCCAGCCAGTTCCATCCCTTCTCCTTCCCCACCATCCCGGCTGACTCCAGTCCTCACACCCACACACTTCAGCAGTAAGCTAGGAGAGGCTAGGGGCTTTCTATTACAATGTGGGATAGTTTTTCAGCAGGTATCAGGGGATTTTCCCACCAGTCACAGCTGTATAGGCTATGTAGTCAATCTTCTGGAGGGGCGGGCTTTAGCCTGGGCTTACGTGGTTATGGCTAGGGCTGATTATGCTAGTCTGACCTATGATCAATTTGTGAGTGAGTTCAATGAGGTGTTCGATTACTTGGACTGAGATAGCATGCTTACCACCCAGTTACTCAACTTAAACAGGGGAATAAATTGGTAGCCGATTATACCGTAGACTTCCGGGTGGTGACAGCGGAGGTGGGGTGGGAGGACGCCTCTCTTTGCAGCATTTTTATCCGTAGCCTTAGCCCTAGCCTGAGGGATGAGCTAGCCCGTCTGGATAAACCTAGCAAGCTGAATGAACTCATTTCCCTAGCCATTAGCTTAGACAATCGGCTAAGGGAGTGGGCTAACAAGCGTAGACCTTCCGGTCGCTCGGGTTCATACTCTCTTCCCCGGACTTGAAGCTCCGCCCGTGTGCGTATTTCTCTCGGCGGCTCACCCTGCCCGAGAGGAATTACAACGTTGGGGATCGCGAGCTGCTGGCCATTAAATTGGCATTTGAGGAATGGAGGCACTGGCTGCTCACCCGGTAGTTGTGTGGACCGACCACAAGAACTTGGAGAATCTGCGGTCAGCCCGCCGGCTTAACCCTAGGCAAGCTCGCTGGGCCTTATTTTTCCAGCTCTTTAACTTTACTGTCACTTACAGGCTCGGATGGGAAGCCTGATGCTGTCTCCAGACAGTTCAGTCAGGATGTGGCTGACCCCCCTTCCCACCCCCAGTCCATTCTCCTGCCTTCGTGTGTCCTGGGAGTCTAACCCTACCACGTCTTCAGGCTACACGGCATCCCTACGGACACTGTGTCTGACCAGGGCCCACAGTTCACTTCACGAGTCTGGAAGTCCTTCTGCCACTGCCTTGGTACCACCATCAGCCTCACCTCCGGCTATCATCCCCAGAGCAATGGGCAGGCTGAGCGTGCCAACCAGCCCCTGGAGGCCGCCCTTCGTTGTGTGGCAGCCGAAGACCCCGCTTCATGGAGCTCCCATCTCATCTGGGTTGAATACTCAATAAATTCCACGGTCTCCTCAGCTATGGGCCGGTCACCATTTGAGGCGTCCGTAGGCTACAACCCCTTCCCCCCCACTTTCTATGGCTGAGAGAGAGGTTGCGGTGCCGTCCATGGGGGCTTACTTTCATCATTGCTGCCGGGCCTGGAGATCCACCAGAGCGGCGCTTCAGCGTGCCACCGAGCGCAATCAGCGCTATGCTGACCGCAAGAGGGTTCCGGCGCTGAGCTACAAAAAGGGACAGCTGGTTTGGGTAGTCTCAGACCAGGTTCCGCTGAAGACGAAGGGTTGCAAACTTGCCCCCAGTTCGTGGGCCCCTTTCCTGTCACCAGTAACGTTGGCGACTCTGCTGTTCGGCTCCAGCTTCCATGGACGCTCTGCGCGCATCCTACCTTCCATGTCTCCAAAGTTAAGCCTCTCTCTTCCAGCCCTCTCTGCCCTCCCCCGAAGTCTCCCCCTCCTCCCAAGGTCCTGGGAGTACACGTCACTCACAGCGTCAGGGAGATCTTGGATGTACAACGTCGGGGTCGGGGCTTTCAGTATTTAGTCGACTGGGAGGGCTATGGCCCGGAGCATCGGTCATGGGTCCCTTGGTCCAAGTTTGGCTTGGTCCCTTGGTCCAGGTGGCTTGTCCAGCCAATATGACAGTTTTGCTTGCTAGGATGCTCTGCAGTGTGGTTGGAGGAGTCTAACCATCCAACCAAAAGACATTCTCGAATGCCTTCTATGCATACCCCTGGATGAATAGAAGACATCTGATTGGTTAAAGCAACAGAAGAAGTTTAACAGTTAATTTAATTTAACCTACAGAGTGCACTGTTAATTCCTGAAGGCCCAAGGCAGATTTGATTGACCCTGGCAACACAGATGACTGAAAAATGACTGGACAAAAAACAAAAAACTCTAACATGCATTACACTACTGGAAGGAGTGCAACCAATAGAAAAGCAACAAAATGAAGAAAATAGACTATTGGGAATAATTTAATACATCCTAATGGAACAAATATAGGAATTTAGGTTGTAAATGTAATTCTGTGAGTGTTTAGGCCAACAGAGAAGGCTTTGCTGGCCCTGAAGGTCCACCACTGGTATATACACTACCAGTCAAAAGTTTGGACACACCTACAACAAGCAGTTGCCATCTAAACTTCAGATTAGATCTGTATGATATTGGGATAACATATCGTTGAACACTGCAATAATGATATGATTCATCCATGCATTTTCTTAACTGCTTAACCCTTTTGGGTGACAGGCTGGAACCTATTCCAACATCTTTGGCCAAGAGACGGGGTACATCCTGGACAGATCGCTGGTCCATCACAGGGCCAACACAGTAAGATAGACAACTATTCTATAACCATTCTACATTCTTACCTAATGACAATTTATCCCTAGTTGATGCCAAATTTACAACAGTTTCTTCCGGCCGAGCAAAGTGATTGGACAATAGTGATTCCAGGAGTTACTATATTCCCCGATAATCGCATTCGGACTTCTCACTGAATATGTATCCCTCCGCTTCAGCTGTCTTTTAATAATAATAATAATAATAGATTAGATTTATATAACACTTTCCATTATTCATTCACTCCACAGACAGACACTGACAGTGTTAAGCTACTGCTGTAGCCTCAGCTGTCCTGTGGCAGACTGACGGAAATGTGGCTGCCAATCTTCATCAGCGGCCTCTCTGACCACCACCAAACATTTATATACATTCATACACCACTGTCATGGAACCGGTGTATGGGGAGCCGGGAGTGGGATTTGAACCAACAACCCTTCAGTTATTGGACAACCCACTCTATCTCCTGAGCCACTACCATTACCGGCATTAAAGTTAATATCAGTGGCTTCTTATATGTGAGAATTGTAATATTGTGTTGGATACCTTACGTTCCACAGTGAAGCACTGTTTCAAAAGAGACAGTCCCAATCCAGACCATCCTGACCCGGAAGTTCCACCCTTATAAATATCTGGCAAGATAATTTACGCCTGTTCAAACAAAACAAACTAGAGTTGGATTTATTTTCTTGATAAGCCAACCATAATAACTTTGTGGTGATGGACTCTTTGTTTCATCTGAAAATGCCAAGAAAAAGTGAGCAAAGTGAAGGGAAGATGCCTAAATTATTCACAAAGTAACATCAAGCTAGCCACTGCCTTCACTCAACATGACTCACTTCAACATGGCACTTCGCGTTGGGCCTACGAAGAATCACTGCAGTTATATATTCACTGATACGGTACTCCCGCTTGTGTAATATTGCTTAATTAACCTAACAAGCATGTCTTTGGCCTGTGGGAGGAATCCTGGTGAAAACTAATACAGACACGGAGAGAAGATGTACACAGCTCTTGGGTGGGAACTCAGGACCTTTTTGCTGTGAGGCAACAGACTTAATCACTTAAGTAGGCCATGGTAATGTCTCTCATGTTTATCCATGAGTTCTTCGTTGCACATACTGTCTTCATCCTTTCAGCCATCATGATGTTCATTACATTCCATGGCTGTGTCTCAGTTCAGGTGTTGCAGCCTCAGGAGGCCAGAACACTCAAAGGTTGGGTAGGTTGCATCTAAAGGCAATGAGACGATCTAGTCTTTGGAGGATGTATGTTTGCATGACCACGCACTACCACATTGCCTAGCAACCATGACAGCATCAGATGAGATTTTTTTTTTTTTTTGCTGATATTAAATCGCCCTTTATTGTCATTCAACTGTACAATTGATCATGTACAGTAGAACGAGATTGTGCTTTACCTATCTAGTGTGTTAATCACACACACCCCAAGTGTAGAATCAGAGGGCCGCTGCCATGCAAGGCGCCGCCACAAATTTCCCTCCTCCATTCCATTATTGCTGAGCACCAAGCTGGACGGCAGGAAGTTTCACTTTTATGTGGTCTTCGGCATGACCCGGCCGGGATTTGAATCCCTGCCTCCCGGGTGTGGGGCGGATGCTCTACCAACTAAGCCACCACTCTGGTAATTACTGACAGAGGTAGAATTTTATTTTTGTCTTTTTTTTAATTACCTCCGCCAGGCCGAAAGGCCAGGAGGAGGTAATGTTTTTGCCGGGGTTTGTCTGTGTGTTTGTCTGTGTGTTTGTCTGTTTGTCTGTCTGTTTGTCTGTCTGTTTGTCTGTTGGTTAGCAAGATAACTCAAAAACTTTTGGACGGATTTCAATGAAACTTTCAGGCGTTGTTGGAAATGGTACAAGGAAGAACTGATTAAATTTTGGGGATGATCCGCATCACCGTCTGCATACAGGAATTTTTTAAAGCGTTTTTCCACACTGTGACATACGGCCATTTTCAACATGTGCGCAGGCGCAATGGAGGGCGCTGGGCGTCGTGTCTGACCAACACAAACTCCGCCTTCTTCAACGTTTTAGCCACAAAAGCATGCGGAAAACACTGGTAAATAAAGCAAGGTAAGTAAAACCACAAAATAGATATTTTTTTTATTATTTTAAATATGTATATCAATTAGATTGAACTCTAAAATATATTCTCAATTACATGACCAGTGAAAAATCTGGCAGTTTACTGTTATCATTTATTATTATTTATTACTATTATGTAGCTAAATAACATAACAAAAATAATTTTTTTGTAAGTTGTCTGCGTTTTTTCAACTGATTTAAGACAATTTCGCACCACTGAATCCGAAAATGACATCCGTTTCTCTCGATCAGGTCAGGTTTTTATGCTAAGTTGTAAGCAGTTGTACAGTTGTACTGTAAATTGAATAGTAGACACTGATAAAGGTAAGTACATGTAAATTGAATGTTACATCATCACTGTTCAAAATTCAGAGAACTTCAAGAAATAAAAAAGAATTTTGCATCATATAAAGCGAAAATACCCGTACATGTAAACAAAAACGTAAAACACATGTGGCCATAGTTCAAAAAGTTGAGGTGATTGAGCAAAACCATTGTGATTTTTGGATTCAGCACATCAAAATTGTTCTGAATCAGCTAAAAAAAACTTAGACAATAAATTTGGTGTTGACCAGTGTAATTAGATGTTCTGCTTTGCATCAGCTCTGACATTTAGTTTTTAATGTTCTGATGACCCTTAATGATTTTCAGCAGCAGTAGAACAGATTCCATATTCAGCTTTCATTTAAGTTGTACCAGTGCATCTCAGTAAATAAGCGACTTTCGCATCTCGGCTAGCGCAAAGCATCATGGGAACGTGACTACCAAACATGCTCTATCGATACATTTAATTTATGGAAAGTTCCTGATCTACGAGCATATTGTATGCGTAGGGGTCTTCCCGGTTGTACCCGCAAACGCAACGATAAACTAGTTGCGCTTGCATCTGCGGCCACGTTGCAGAAATTGGCCAAAATGGCCCCCCTGTATGTATGCTGACATAGCAGATTTTTTGTTGTCAAAGGACTAAGCACATTTACTTAACAGACTCTGAAACGACTACAAAGAAGGTAAGCAAGTGGTTTGACAGCTCAACTTTGGTTTTGTCATTTTGAGTAAATTTCACTACAAGGCATAGCCTGCTTACTTAGATCTATAGGTCGATACTACTATAGTTTAAGTACCACACATTTTCAATGATTTGCAATTTTATTTTATATCAGCCTACTTATCAATGGCCTTAATTACATTTGTGTGTAGATCAAGCTTCATTACCAATATACAAAGAACAATATCCTAGATCCAGGCCTGCCTGTCCGTACCTACTACTTCAGGGTTTAGACTCGTGTCAATTAGGCTAGAACTTTAACAACACACAACACTATTTAATTAAGATAAGATAAGATAAGCCTTTATTAGTCCCACAATGGGGAAATTCCAGGATTGCAACAGCACAGGGATAACAACACTCAGAGCAATAATTAAGAAGGTAAAAAAATAAAATAAGAGCAGTGAATATACATATGTATGTACACATAAATATATAAATATATATACACAGTGTGGAGCATTGTAGCTAGGTGGAATAAACAGCATAACAGTCTATTTAGTTACCCTACATGGTATGAATATGTACCCATACATATTGTCACCCTCCGCAGCGACTGATATTGTCCTAGTTGTATGCTGGAGGGGACCATTTGTGTAAGTCTGTTGCGTCTTTTGCATTCAATACTATTAGGTCGTAACCTGCTTAGGTTATACAGTCTGACAGCCGTAGGTATGAAGGACCTGCGAAACCTCTCGGTCCCGCACCTAGGATGATGTAGTCTACTGCTAAATGAGCTTCTCAGTGCGTTCAGTATGTCCTGCGTAGGGTGGGACTCGGACTCCAGCAGAGACGACAGTTTAGCCACCATCCTTCTCTCTCCCATCTTCTCCACTGGGTCAAGGCGTTGCCCCAGGACAGAGCTAGCTTTCTTGATGAGTTTGTTCAGTCTCTTCCTGTCGGCTGCTGTAATGCCACTGCCCCAGCAGACCACTCCAAAAGTGATGGCTGATACCACCACTGTGTCGTAGAATGTCTTCAGCAGCGCCCCTTGTACACCAAAAGACCTGAGGCTCCTCAGTAGGAACAGCCTGTGCTGTCCCTTCTTGTAGAGTGCATCGGTATTGTGTGACCAGTCTAGTTTATTG
Organism: Pholidichthys leucotaenia; assembly: GCA_020510985.1. Classification (NCBI taxonomy): domain Eukaryota; kingdom Metazoa; phylum Chordata; class Actinopteri; order Cichliformes; family Pholidichthyidae; genus Pholidichthys; species Pholidichthys leucotaenia. The sequence goes on along the minus strand of CM035845.1, from coordinate 180,117,342 downwards.
TTCAGATGAACACCCAGGTACTTGTAGGATGTCACCATCTCAATGTCTGTTCCCTGTATGTTTACTGGTGCTGTGAGGGGTTGTCCTTGCCTGCGGCAGTCCACCACCAGTTCCTTAGTTTTCCTCGCGTTGCTCTGGAGGTAGTTCCGATGGCACCAGTCCACGAAGTCCTGGATAAGTCCTCTGTACTCAGCTTCATCTCCGTTGGAGATGAGGCTGACGATCGCAGAGTCATCAGAGAACTTCTGTAGATGGCAGTGTGTTGTGTTGTGTGAGAAGTCCGCAGTATAAAGGGTGAACAGGAAGGGAGCCAAAACCGTTCCCTGGGGGGCCCCCGTGCTACCGATGATCAATGCAGACACACAATCCCGGGTTCTCACAAACTGTGGCCGGTTTGTGAGGTAGTCCAGGATCCATGATGACAGGTGCTGGTCCACCCCTGTGCACAGCAGCTTGTCCTTCAGGATCATCGGTTGGATGGTGTTGAAAGCACTGGAGAAGTCAAAGAACATGATCCTCACCGCATTCCCAGGCTTCTCCAGGTGGGACAGGGAACGGTGAAGGAGGAAGATCACTGCATCCTCCACCCCAATGCCATGCTGGTAGGCGAACTGGAGTGGATCCATCGCTGGTCCCACCAGGGGGCGGAGGTGAGCAAGGAGCAGTCTCTTCAGGGTCTTCATCAAGTGGGACGTCAGGGCCACTGGTCTGTAGCTGTTCAGGTCTTTGGGGTGGGAAGTCTTTGGTACAGGTACCACACAAGATGTTTTCCACAACTGTGGTACCCTCCCCAGCTTCAGGTTCAGGTTGAAGATGTGCTCCACAATCCCACACAGCTGGTCTGCGCAGGACTTGAGGAGCTTCGTGCTGATGCCGTCTGGTCCCGAGGCCTTCCTCGCCTTGATCTTCCTCAGCTCCGTCCTCACCTGGGTCTTATTGAGGGTCAGGTCGGGGGGCTGTGTGCTGTGAGTGGGGGGGTGTTGGTGGAGTGGGGTGTGGACAGCAGGTCTCGATGACTTTAGAGGCAGCAGTGGTTGTTGTGCAGTCGGGGGGGAGGGCGGTTGGTCAAACCTATTAAAAAACAGGTTCAGATTGTTTGCCCACTCCCTGCCCCCCGTGCCCTGGGAGGAGTATTCTGGAGCCCAGAGATGGTTTTAAGGTTTCTCCAGACCCCGCTGATGTCGCTCTGTTGCAGCTTGTCCTCCATCTTCTTCCTGAAGCTGTCCTTGCCTTCTCTGATCTTCCTCCTCAGCTCCCTCTGTACGGACTTCAGCATCTCCCTGTTCCCCGACCTGAAGATCCTCTTCTTCTCTCTCAGAAGTGTTTTTATCTCAGGGTTGATCCAGGGTTTGTTGTTCGAGCAACACCGTATGGTCTTGGTGGGTACGGTGTTGTCCACACAGAAGCTGATGTAGTCCGTGATGGTGTGAGTGAGGCCATCGATGTCCTCACCATGTGGATCGCAGAGCTGCTCCCAGGCAGTGGTTTCAAAACAGTCCTTTAGAGCGTCCATTGCCTCCTCAGACCGTAACTTCACCGTGCGCATGACCGGAGGTTGTCTGTGTGCTAGGGGTTTGTACACCGGCAGGAGATGAACCAAGTTGTGATCCGATCTCCCAAGTGGGTGGAGTGGTGATGAGGTGTACGCCTCCTTAGTATTTGCATAGAATAAGTCCAGTGTTTTATTGTCTCTAGTGTGGCATGTGACATACTGGGTGAACGTGGGCAGAATGGGAGACAGTGAAATATGGTTGAAATCACCTGAAATGAGTAGGAGAGCATCTGGGTGTTCTGTCTGCAGCCTGCCAGTTACTAAGTGAATGGCATCACGTGCTGTCCCCGCGTTCGCCGTCAGATTTGCATAAATAACAATGCAGATCACGTGTGAGTATTCCCTCGGGAGATAGGTAGGCCGCATGCTAACAGCTAGCAACTCAATGTCTTTGTTGCAGTGCTGTTGTTTAACTGTAATATGTCCCAGTCTGCACCAGCTGTTATTGACATACATTATCACTCCTCCGCCCCTTGCCTTCCCACTGTCTGGTGTCCGGTCTGCCCATATTGCGTGGAAACCCTCCAGTTCAATGTTAGCATCTGTTGCTAGTTCTGTTAGCCACGTCTCAGTAAACAACATCAAGCTAATCTCTCTGAAGACGCTCTCGTAGCGGGAGATAGCTGCTAGCTCGTCAGTCTTATTGAGTAGTGATCGTACATTCCCCATAATAACAGATGGGAGGATGGGTCTGTACCTTATATTCCTCGCCCGCCGTCTTACTCCAGCTCGACATCCACGCCGTTTCCGTCTTATTTCTCGCGGTATGTCGAGTTTTTGTGTTAGCATCGTGGGCCGGTTAAGTGCTAACAACTGGTCTCTATTGTACTGCCTCTTGCAATAAACAGTGGCTCCGTCCGCTGGCTCAGGAGACATTTGGGCAATCTACGTGTCTGTGATGGATATGGTGTTGCCGAATCAGAAAGATTAGCAAGAGAGCCAGATAGTAAATAGAAAGAGGAAGAAATTGATCCGCTGTTGCAAAAAGGCAGCCTACTTGTGTGGCGCCGGAAGTTATGTTAGATAGATATTATGTAATTATGTTATAATATAGACTTACTGCTTTAATCCAACAATTACGTCCGTCCGGATCCTTCAGCTCCGTGGGGAATGTATATAACGTGAATGGCGGCGGACATGTACACACGCTGGTCCCGAAGTTACACGCATGTATGCTGCAAGTTTGCTTTTTCCACCTCTCTAGATGATACATGCCGTTCCCACACTTCACTACGGCACAATGTGCACCTGGCATAACGGCGATTTAAAGCTTGAAGCAGACTTTAAATGGCAATTGTTCAGGTGTGACAGTACTGTCTCTATACAAAAGCAAGGCGGCTACCGTAATGTTTGGTAGTCGTGAACTTTGAACTAACATAGTCCGCACATGCGCGCTCGTAATGCAAAAGTCGCTTATTAGAAAATCATTATTTGCCATTTAATTTAAAAAACTATAACTATTTTCATCAGTATTAAACCAGGTTTAAAATATTTCACTCTTCATGTAATAAATATATGAAAGTCTCTTTTGGAATTATCTTGCAAAAAACATCTACTTTTTCAAAAAACTACTTCACTGAAATGCACTTTTTCTAACTATTGACAGTAAACATGCTGTTTAGCTTGTTTCAGTTTGAAAAGTAAACTACTAAAAAATCACAATCAGTAAAACAATTCATCAAATCACTTTTATTGTGGTTATTTCATTCAAATATCAGTTTTATTTCATATATCTTTAGTCCAACCCGTTCTCTCTACAGCTGACCCTCGGTTGCTGCAGGTTCACCACCGTGGACCTGAAAAATAAACAAGAAAAAAGAAAAAAATATCAGAGAAATCCGATTATCACTTCAGATATCTTGGAACACTTTTAAGATCAGCATAATCAAATTATTATAGATGTCCTGTCCCCCCTGAATTCTGTGCTCTGTTTTTGTTAAAAATAACCTCAAGAGTTTTTTTACAGCACCACATCAGCTTTTTATAAGCAAATAAAAAAAATAACATCAACTTATTGATGTCTCTACGGGACTTTAAAAGTTATCTGAAAGCAAGTTATTTCAATCACGTCAAATCGTGGTATTTTTTTTTATTACTGACATTAGTTAATAAACTGACATTAATGAATAATTGGGTTGACTTCAGAAAAATAACAGTTCAGCATGTTAAATTAATTAATAAATCGAAGTATACAACACAACAGGAAAAAAAATACTGTCACGTAACATAAACTTAAATAATCAGATGATGCTGTTTTCTGGATTATCAATGTTTTCACATTCAAATCGCTGCATAATTCAAGCACAAAACTTACTATGAACTGTTTCCGACTTGGCTCTGCTTCTGGCTGAGCCCGGGAAAAAAAAGCCAGGCTGAGTCACGTGCTGAATGCTGGAATATGTTTGCGCCACAAGGATACTCTTCATCTATCCTTCCTTCGTTTTCGGGGTTTTGAAGGCTGCATTTGTTGGCCGCATGTAAAGGAGCCCATGAAATAGAGAGTCTATATAAATAAATAAATATGTTAGAAATTACGTGAGAAGCAGTTTGCATTAAATTTTATGGCTGGCCACTTTCAAGTTATTTGACCTTTTCATGCAACAAGCTAACATTACAAAATTTGTGACGAAGAAATACACACCTTACACAGGTTACATGGGGTTTTTACGCAAAGTGGAACTTAAACCATTGAAATGTTTTACTTTCCTGATGAAAAAGGAAAGCTTGCACTTCATGCCTCAGAATGGCCAGAGAGAATTTCCCCCCAGGGCTTCATCAATGGGGTTAATAAAAGAAAGCTACCAACATCCCTCTTGATTCCCACCAGCAGGTTGTGTGCCTATTAACCATAAAATGCCATATGCCTGCCAATTTAAAAAGCATTAATAGTAAATAATTACCCCTCCGTACTTCTGCATATGAGACTTTAAATCGGAAAAATTCTCCACTGAAATGAATGGCAAGAGCGAAATTATCTTTTGATCCCGATCAAATTTTGCCACGAGTTACACATGATGTTTGTCATTTTAACATCCTGCCACTGTGTCCCTGGGCAAGACACTTTACCCACCTTGCCTCCAGTGTCCATGACACTGGGCATGAATGTGTAAAGGTAAAAAGATAAGAGAGACGGCACACATAAAAACAATTTAAGAGTACAATTTCAAATCCCATTTAAGGGGGAGAGTCAATATTGGTAGGATTGATTACTTAAAATCTATTTTTTAGTCTCTGTGGTAAAGTCTCTGTAATTTGTTCTGGTCTTCAAAGCAGTGGGGAGCTTGTTCCATTCCGTTATAGCGTTGTATGAGAAAGCTGATTGTCCAAAAGCAGTTTTACAAAGGGGGATGCAACAATACCACCTAGAGGAAGTCCTTATTACTCTGGTATTTTGTTCAGAAGTCAGGTACATAAAAGTGTTAAGGGGCAGGGGTGCAGAACCATGGATAATTTTAAAGACCAACCGTATATTTGCATACATGATCATATTTTCTAAGGAACATCTTGTGTTTGGCAAGTATACCACAATGGTGATACTGTCGTGTCTTCTTATCCAGAATTTTGACGGATTGTTTATACAGGGATTCCAAGGGTTTCAGAGTCGTACTATTGGCTTGTGACCAGCAAGAAATACAATAGGAGAAATGTGTCAAAATCATGGCATTCAGAAAGGTCTTTGATCCTTTTAGAGTAAATGAGTTTCTGATGCAACAAAAGTTTGCAAGGTTATATTTCAGTGTGCGGCTCATCCATTTTATGTGCTTTTTAAAAATAAGCGTGGGATCTAATGTGACACCCAAATACTTAAACTCTGTTACATGTTTTATATTTGCTCCATTCACAGTTATAGTCGGATAGTGTGTGATTTTGTTTGTTGGTAAAGTACATGGCAGCTGTTTTCCCTACGTTCAGAGTGAGGCATGATTGATTAAGCCATTTTGACACTTTCTCCATTGCTGTCATTAACTTGTCAGCCACTTGTTTGGCATCCTTCCCATGTGTATAGATGACTGTGCCATCTGCTTACATCTGAATTTTTATGTCATTTTCACATACTGATGGCAAATCATTAATATACAAAGTAAACAGCAGTGGGCCTAAAATTGAACCTTGTGGTACTCCCATGGTGAATGCCTTTCTTTAGGATACAGTATTGTTTATGCGCACACACTGAGAGCACCCAGATAGACAAGATTTTAACCAGCTAAGGGTATTCATGGACAGTTTATATCCTGATAGTTTAGAAAGAAGGACTGAGTGATTGACCGTATCAAAGGCTTTACACAAGTCTAAAAAGATGGCTCCTACCATCCCCCCTTTGTCCAGATTTTCTTTAATCATTTCAATAAAGTTTACAAATCTCACTGGATTGAAAATATACATGTACTTGTACATGTACAGATTGGATCCCATAGTCCACTTGGGGTGCTCACTTGGTCAGGGGTCCATTTGACCTGCATTCAGATTAGACGTATCACACCCGTAGTTACTATATTCACTGATACTGCACGACCTTGAGTGTAATACTGCTTTTATACAACAGTTCCGCAAGCACAATTTATTAAATGACAGCAATGTCATGGCGGCCTCTGGGCCGTCATTGGCATCATTATCTCCAGCTGCGCACAGATCCACAGGTGTTAATCAGCAGCTGTTAAAAGCCAGCGTTGCTGACAGCTCAGTACGGAGTCGTCTGTCCTCCTCGTCAGAGAAAGAACCAGAACTCCGCTCTCTGGCCTCATCAAGGTATTCTCTTGTCTCGTCAGAAACTGTCTCGTCAAGAACTGTCTTGTCTAACTCTGACTCGTCAAAGTCTGCCTCGTCAAGAACTGTCTTGTCTAACACTGACTCGTCAGAGTCTACCCCGTCAAGAACTGTCTTGTCAAAAACTGTCTCGTCAGAGTGTCTCGTCAGAAGCTGTCTCGTCAGGATCTGTCTCGTCAGGAACCTCTCTGGCCTCGTCAAGAACCTCTCTTGCCTCGCCTAGGACTTCTGTTCAAAGTCAAGCACGTAAGAGAGCTGTTTGTTACTCTACACCTAACCTCTACCCCTGTGCACAGGTGGACCCCCCTGGCGGCGGACCTGCGTCCCCAGCTGACGGGGTAACGCCAACACGCACACGTAGCGGTTCGCTACCGCCACGACTACCGGTACGTCTTGCTCCACAAATTCCTGAATTGTTACTGTATCAGTTACAGGAGTACTGGCCACCGTTACCGGTGGAGTTTGTGTCATCGTCATCTGTCGTGTCATCGTCTCCACGTTCTGTGGAATCACTCACCTCGTCATCATCTGGATTGTCATGGTCACCACGCTCAGTAGAGTCACTCGTCTTGTCATCAGCTGGATTATCATCGTCACCACATTCTGTGGAATCACTGGTCTTGTCATCAGCTGGTTTGTCATCGTCCCGGTCTGTGGTGTCACAGCCGGAGTCTCTGGAAGACCTGTCCTCGCCACAGTCACAGGTGGAAGCCTCAGCACGTTCACGGACGCCTTCACCTCCACGTTGCACGGCCGCTGGTTCTCAGCAGGACGTAACCTGTGCTTCTCCCAAGTAAGCCTCACTACTGATAGCTTGTCATTAGCGTGGGACAAAAGTAATTGTCTGTGCTTGTATGTTCCAGGGTTGCCGGGTCTCCGTCCAGAGTGCTCAGCTCCAGTGACCAGGATACTATCCACGCTCTCACATTTGCACTACACACCCTTTCACTATAATAAAGATTATTGCTCACTAATTTACCCGTGTCAGTGTCTGTCTCCTGGGTCCCGAAACATGTCAAGCAATACTGGACAAAATATTATGATTTGTTTGTTTAACCAGTTATTTTGTGCAGCTGAGAAAAAAACAGTCCCTTCTAAATGTAGCCAGTAACTGTTACTAAACATCTCAATCAGCATGAAGACATCTATTGTCATTTCACACACATGTAAACAAATTAAATATTGTCAAGTGCAAAAGTAAGTGTTTATAAAACATACTGGTCACCTGTTGAGTCGGTACCACAGAATGACTGAGATCAAAATGTGACCAAGTTAGCATGCTAGCGATCTGGCTTCGGCACACTTTGCTCACTTTTTTTCTTGGCATTTTCAGATGAAATAAAGAGCCCATCACCACAAAGGTATTGTAGTTTGTTAATCGAGACAAAAAATCCAACTGTAGCACTGCCTATTTTTTTAAACAGACATGAAATAGCTTAACAATGTTTATACAAGGGTAGACTTGTAAACTGAATAAAGTTTTGTTTTCAAAAGGACTTCTGGGTCAGGTAAGAAATCTTTTCAAACAGTGCCTCACTGTGGAAATTAAAGTACCTAACACAGTGCTGAAATTCTCACTGAGAGCTGACAGCAAAATACTCTTACTAATTAACGGTTACATGAACACCTTTGAAGTGGAGTGATACATATCCAGTGAAACGTTGAAAGTGCAATTATCAGTCCCTCTGGATTTTTGCGTGATGTTTTTATGATTATTGCAGCCTGAAAAGCCTGAATTTGTGGGAGCTTTTTTAAAAAGTTGTGATAAAAGTTGCAATGTTTTGAGAGGGTTTTTTTTTTTTTCACTAAAAGTTGTGGGAAGATTTAAAAATTTTAAAGCAGATGTTTTTTTTCAGTTTACTGCCGTGATATTCTGTATAACACCACAAGAAAAGCACAGGACTGTCAAAAATTTCATATTAAATAGTGATTTGTAAATTAAGCAGAAACTTCTGCTATACAGAAAAACTCTTTTGTGCAACAGCAAATATAGACTTTAACACAATATCCATTACAACAGCTAAATTGTACTGAATGCATGTTAAAAAGAATAGATTTGACTTCCGGGAAGATGGCGGAGAGACATAACACTTAAACAAAGAGCTCTCCCTAGCCGGATTAAAAATCATCGGTAAATGGCCAACTCGACATAAACGAATCAATAAACTACGGGATGAAAACACGAAGGAACCGGGCACAAGGACAAAAACAGGGTAAAATTGAAGAATTCCTCTCCAACAACGCAGGAAAAACCGCTGTACGCAAAGCCCAAAAAAACGAGGTGTCTACAGCAGAGAAAATGGAAGACACCAGACTCGACAACATGAACGCTGGCATCGCCAGTTTGGGTGAAGAGTTAAGAGAATTCAAGCGACAGCTACAACAGGATTTAGCGGCTCTTAAGGAGGAACTGAAAAAAGAAATTAAGGAGGAAATCATGGACCTCCGAAGAGAAATGGAGCGTAAATTAACGGAAAACATGGAGGAGCTGCGCTCCCAGCGGGCGTGTATGACAGAAGCGCAGACCCGAATTTCGGAACTAGAAGATTGGAAAAGCGAGGCAAACGAACAACTACAGACCCTGACGACGCAAACGCAGAGGATGCAGGAGAAAATAAACGACTTGGAGAGCAGATCCCGACGAAGCAATATGCGCATCTTTGGAATTCCGGAGGGCATTGAAAGCAACTCGATGACAAAATTCATGGATCAGTTCTTAAAAAAAGAACTGGAAATACCCGGAGAAACGGATCTGCAGATTCAACGGGCGCACAGAACACCGGCACAGAACCCGAAAACAAACTCTCCACCCAGGTCAGTTGTGGTAAACTTTGTGAAATATGACATAAAGGAAAGAATCCTGACGCAAGCATGGAAAAAAAAGATACGAATCGGCGACAAACAGGTATTTTTTGACCATGACTACCCGACAGAAATCGTGCAGCAGCGGAAGAAATATTGCCAATATTAAAAAAACGCTGAAAGAGAAAAAAATTAGATTCCAAACGCCGCTAACGAAAATGAGGATTCATTGGGAGGAAGGCACAAGAACCTACAACACGGCCGAAGAGGCAGCGCGGGATATGATGGAGCGGGGCCTTGAGGTGAGCGTGCCGAAGGAGACGGCTGGAGCAGCGGCGGCCCTGAACGCACCACGACAGACGGAGTGGAGACGAGTGAACGGCGGAAGAAGGGGGAGAGACGTAGAGCAGCGGGCCCAGGACAAGCTACAAGGCTTTCAACTGAAAGCCTAGATCATAACAAAGATTAAGAAAGGCACAGAAGAAATGAAGGCCAAGAAGACAAGGTAAAAGAGAAACAGACGGCTAGGAGAGGTTTAAGTGATATTTGTTGGACATTTCTAGACTTATGACTATTACTTTGATAGTAATTAGAAGTCTAGGGAGGGCCCTTCACTCTGTGAAGACAAACCCCCCACCCACCAACAGGGACCAGTGGGCAGAAGAAAGGCCCAAAGTACGGAGGTCGAGATTTTTTAATGTGTTTTTATATAAATATGTGTTATTTTTGTTGTTAAAGGGGCTAGGAGCACAAGTTAAAAAAATGGAAAAACATGAATATGGGTAAAAATCTTAAGATAATGACATTAAACGTGAATGGTCTGAACTCACCTGTTAAAAGGGAAAGAATAATAAGAAAATTCAAGAAGGAAAAAGCTGAAATTATATTTATGCAAGAGACACATTTGAGCAAGACAGAACATGTGAAACTAAAGAGACTTGGCTATAAGAACTCCTACTACAGTTCATTTAAGGGAGGAGCAAAAAGGGGGGTTATGATACTAATCTCAAACAAAATACAATTTGAAAGTGAACAGGAAATCCAGGATAAAGAAGGCAGGTATGTAATAATAAAGGGAAGAATAGATGGTATGCAGATTACATTAGTGAACATCTATGCCCCACCAGAAAGTGACAAGGGTTTTTTTCAACATCTGTTTGATCTCATAGCAACACACAGTGAAGGAGTCCTAATTTGTGGAGGAGACTTAAATGCTGTCATGGATCATGAAGTTGACACAACAAGTGTTAAGAAGACAAAAAAACATGTAACAAAGTTCATAAGAACCTCACTGGCAGAAATGGGTATGGTAGACATATGGAGGGACCTGCACCCACTCGAAAAAGACTATACACATTATTCAGCAGTCCATAAAGTACACTCTAGAATAGATTACTTCCTTATGAATGAAGGTGACAGACACAGGGTGAGAAATTGTTGGATTGGAGGGGCAGAAATATCAGATCATAATCCTATATACATGGAAATATATTTGAACAATAGAAAACGACAAACAACATGGAAACTTAACGTAGGACTGTTAAATGATGAGAAAATGAAAGAAAGAATAAAAAATAAACATAAACGAATATATCCAAGAGAATGACAATGAAGAAGTGGACCCAACAATACTATGGGACACACTAAAAGCCGTGTTAAGGGGTAAATTAATTGTTGAAACAGGAAAAGCAAATAAGACTAAACTGGAAGCGTATGAACAAAGATGTGAGAGACTGAGGGAATTAGAACGTAAACATCAAAGCACAAATGATCCAAAATATATCAAGAAATTAAAGAAGAAAAAACAAAGATAAAAGAAACACAAATGGATGAAATTGAAAGGAAAAATAGATATCTAAAGCAAAAATATTATGAAACGGGGCCAAAAGCCACAAAACTGCTGGCAAAACGGTTAAGAAAACAACAAACAATGAATAATGTATACAAGATTAAAGACCCCACCACAAATAAAACCACAGTTAACCCAGAAAACATCGAAGAAATTTTCCATAATTTCTACCAAGAACTATACTCGCAACCTGAAGAAACAAATACTAAAGATATCAAAAAATTTCTAGACACATTGGACTTGCCATCAATAGGAAATCAACAAAATGAAAAACTAACAGCAGAAATAACAACACAAGAGATCAGAGATGTGATTAAGTCACTTAAAAATGGTAAATCACCAGGTAGTGATGGATACCCATCTGAGTTTTATAAACTGTTTATAGAAGAACTCACGCCACAACTCCTAAAGTCATTTAATTGGACGCTGAACAACAACAAAATACCTCCATCATGGAACGAAGCAATCATTTCAGTTATTTTAAAACCAGGGAAAGATAAAGAACAATGCGGAAACTATAGACCAATCTCTTTATTAAATGTAGATTATAAAATATACACAACAATTATATGTAAACGAATAAAGACATTCTTGACGGAATTGATAGAAGATGATCAAACTGGATTCATAGAGGGACGCCAAACACATGACAATATCAGGAGAACAATACATATAATTAACCAAATACATAAAGAAAAGAAAAGCGCAGTAATAATGAGTTTAGACGCAGAAAAAGCATTTGACAGGGTTAACTGGAAATTCCTATATAGTGTACTGGAGCGCTTTGGATTTAACGAAAAATCAGTACAATGCATAAGGACGCTATATCAAGAACCTGTGGCAAGAATCAAGATAAACGGTAGCTTAACAGACAAAGTAAATATACAAAGATCAACTAGGCAGGGATGCTGCTTATCGCCCACCTTGTTTGCTCTGTTCATAGAACCATTGGCTCAAGCGATACGACAAAATAAGAAATTAAAAGGTGTAACAATAAAGGGGGCGGAACACAAGATTGGGCTATTTGCAGACGATATTATAGTTTACCTTGAACAACCAGATAAATCAATAATGGAAATGATGAACTTGATAGAAAATTTTGGAAAATTATCAGGATACAAGATAAACATAACAAAAACACAAATACTGACATTCCACTATAACCCTCTAAACCAGATAACTGATAAGATCAAACTAAACTGGAACCAAAAAGAAATAAAATACCTTGGAGTGAACATACCTAAAGACCTAAGCAAAATATATAAAGCAAACTATGATAGGTTGGAACAAGAAATAAAAAAAGATATTGATAGATGGTCAATCTTAAATATGGATCTGAATTCAAAAATTGAGACAGTCAAAATCAGCATACAACCTAGATTACTTTACCTCTTCCAGGCTATACCAACAGAGATTCCAGATGCCCAATTCTCAAAGTGGGACAGGATGATATCGAGATTTGTTTGGGGAGGTAAAAAACCAAGAGTGAAATATAAAACCCTCCAATTACCAAAAGAGAAAGGAGGCATGGGCCTACCGAGTCTAAAGGAATATTACTACTCAGCACAAATAAGATATATCATATGTTGGTGCGACGAGGGATATGAGGCAAAATGGAAAGAAATGGAAAAGGAAATTGAGGGACTCCCAGTACAAAGCATAATAGGAGATAAAGATGCATATAAGCAAATCAAACAAATAGACCCAATCACTAAATTTACTTTAGAACTGTGGTATAAAATAGTACAAAAATATAATATAAGGGAAGACATAAAACTATTGAAATGGGTAGCATTTGACAGTCAGTTTGAACCGGCAAAACAAGATAGGGGATACAAAAATCTGGTGAACAAGGGAATCACAGCATGGGGCAATATCGGAAAAAAAGATCTCGGGAGCTTTGTAAATATCAGGAGAAAATTTAAATTAGAAAGATCGGAATTTTTCAGATATCTGCAGATGAGAGATTACTATATGAAGAAGATTAGGCATAACCTCCAAACAGATGTGAACGAGATTATACAACTTATTTTAAGCTCATATGCAGGAAATAAAATAAGAATTATTTCAAAACTATATCAGAAACTTATGACAAACAATCATACAAGTAACTATATAAAGGAGAAATGGGAGAAAGAGCTCAATTTAAACATAACAGAAGAAAGCTGGCAGGAAATATGGAAAACACAACACACATCAACAAATTCAAGGGCATGGAGGGAATTTGGATGGAAAAACCTGATTCGCTTTTTCATTACACCACAGATTCAAGGAAAATATACAAATATCCAATCTTTATGCTGGAGGGGATGTGGGGCTCAAAATGCAGACCACTCACATATGTTTTGGAAATGCTACAAAATATCATCATTTTGGAAATCTATGCATGTGACAATACAGAGGATATTAGGATATAATATACCAATGAACTGTAACCTGATGTACTTATGTGATCTTAAAAAAGACAATGTTATACAGGCTGAGGACAGATATCTAGTTAAAATCTTGTTGATTGCATGTAAAAAAACTATCACAAAAAAATGGCGATCAGAAGTTCTTCCTGACCAAGAACAATGGACTGACATTGTTGAGGACATACGTATGATGGAAAAACTAACATATCGACGAAGAATGCAAGAAGGAATATGGGAGAAAAAATGGCGGAAATGGACACACTACAAAGTGCAACAACGAGGCAGAAATTGAAAGAATAACCAAAGACACTGAAAAAACCAGAAGAATTAAGAGATGGAAACTAAAAACTTGATGCTCCAACATTTGCCCCCCCCCCCTTTTATTTTATTTTTTTATTTTTTTTATTTTTCCCTACCCTAACCCCTTTGTTTTTTAAATGTAGAATGTGATCTGAATGCATTATATATGATGAAAAATGAATAAAAATCTAAGTTACAAAAAAAAAGAATAGATTTGGAAATTATTGGCAGCACCTTCATTTGAAAACTCCCTGTGGTCCCCAACCACTCAGCCCCGAGCGTAGAGGAAAAACTAAATAATTTATTCTGTTGCTCTGTATAGTCTATCGGAGTCTGTGTTTTTCTGGAAAAAAAATTACAGACAATATTCTCTCTCTTTCTGTGCCTAACTCCTACCTGTCTATCTGCTGCATGTCTGGACATACACCTGTCTCATCAGACACTCAGCTTTCATTTACGGGGAGGGGAGGGGGGTTGTCTGTGTCCAGACTGGAGATTCACAGCTTTAAAGCTCATTGACAAGATATAATAATAATTTTACCTCTAAAGATGTATAAAATAATCAAACACTGGCTGTAGTGTTAGATTTGCTCATTTTGTTTATGGTTTTATGGCTTCTCTCCTCACGTGCGCTCCCACGACGGGGTGCTTTTGCGGCAGGCGGACATTTTTCAACACAAACCTAGCACTTCGTACATGTGGTCAGGACGGATACGTGGTGAGACGTCCACCAGCAAGCTGAGGGAAACGGAGGAAGGGACGGTGTTGGAAACCTCGCGGGTGAGTGTTTTCTTTAAATCACACAGTTTTTGCTGATGTGTTCCGTTAATACTCACTTTAAACACGGAAGTGAATGCGGTGCGGTTGATTGGTTAGACTGAGCATTTGAGCACCACTCAGGGACAAATTTGATTGGTGAAATTGGCGGAAGTTGACAAGTATTGGCCAAAATCGTGGGAAAGTTGTGGTGATTGGATACAGTTGCAAGGTTGCGCAATAGTCACACCTATTGGCTGATTTTGCGTGAATTGACGCAATTGCAACATCGCGAAATCCTGGAGGGACTGAATTATTGTGGGGTTTATTTTATTAATCTCTAGAGGGAAATTCAGGGCATTCACCTGGATGGATGAGGCAGCCACGGTACAGTGCCAATCCCTTCACCATTCACACACACATAGTGAAATAAATTCACACACACATAGTAGAATATATTAACTCCGGGAATACCTATTGTCCAATCAAATTGCTCGGTTGGAACTAACTGTTGTATAATTCAAATTAAGATAAGCCTTTATTAGTCCCACAATGGGGAAATTCCAGGATTGCAACAGCACAGGGATAGCAACACTCAGAGCAACAATCTGAAGGCAAGAAAAAACAAGAGCAGCTAGTATACATATGTACATATTACTATAAATATATATATATATATATATATATATATATATATATATATACAGTATATATATACAGTATATATATATATATATATATATATATATATATATATATATATATATATATATATATATATATATATATATATATACTGTATATATATATAAATATATAGACACATAGTGCGGAGCATTGTGGTTGGTGGATGTGCAGCAGAAAGTCTAAGCTCTCTCTCCGCGGATGCGGCGGGGCCAGCTGGATGTCTTTGGGCATGATGGTGACCCTCTTGGCGTGGATGGCGCACAGGTTGGTGTCCTCAAAGAGACCCAACAGGTAGGCCTCGTTGGCCTCCTGCAGAGCCATGACGGCAGAGCTCTGGAAGCGCAGGTCGGTCTTGAAGTCCTGAGCGATCTCCCTCACCAGGCGCTGGAAGGGCAGCTTACGGATGAGCAGCTCCGTAGATTTCTGGTAGCGACGGATCTCTGTCAGAGCCACGGTACCGGGCCTGCAACGGTGAGGGTTCTTCACTCCGTCGGTGGACGGAGCGCTTTTCCGAGCAGCTTGGTGGCTAGCTGCTTCCTGGGGGCTTTTCCTCCAGTAGATTTACGGGCGGTCTGCTTGGTTCTTGCCATCACTCTTTATTATTCTGTCTTATATTTCTTGCATGCCGCCTAAACTCCAGCCCGGCACCCGCGTCATTTTCGCTTCAGTTCTCCTGGTATGTCGAGTTTCTCCGTTAGCACCGGGTGACGGTTGAGTGCTAGCTAGCTCTTCCCTGCTGTATCATCTCCTGCTGTAAACAGAGGCTCCGTCCGCCGACTCGGGAGACCTTTGGGGCGATCTGTGTGTCCGTGATATATATAGAGTGAAAGGTGTGCCGGATCAGAAAGTTATCACCAGATCAGAAAGAAGAAGGAAGATAAAGAGACTCAGAATTGAGCCGCTGCTGCAAAAGGCAGCCAACTCGTGTGGCGCCGGAACCCACAATGTTAATTTTTGTGCCATACTCTCCAGCCCTAGTGAAATTTATCCATCCATCCATCCATTTTCTATCTATTTTTCTACCACTATCAATGAGTCTGGTTCAGCAGCCTAAGCAGCACAGAGCTCTATCTCCCTACCCACTACCATCAATTCATGGTATAAGGATGCTGAGGCATTGCCAGTCCAGCTGAGAGACATAATCTCTACTGAATCTTTGATGGTGGCTTCACACATAGGGAAAATTTCACCTCAGAGGCATCATCTGATTCGCAAACCACCACAAATGATTCCTTTTGATGTTAAAGAGCATTTAAATAATTTTAAATGCTTACATCTAATAAGAAATTAGATGCTATCATTTTATTATTAATCAAAGGAGGTAAATGTGGTGGTATATTAAAGTTAATATTTAAATATCTAATTAGACCACAAGCTTGAATCAACAGATTATGTCAGTCAGCGAGGAGTAGGATAACTTTAGCAACCCTTGAGTTAACAGTAGAAGTGTTTATGAAATTTTGTAAGAAAGATTTAACTTGGTTTAATTTAAAGCACTGATATTCAACAATGCAATTACAGTATGTGGTATTCTTTGTAAAGTAACACTCAGTATGATGCCTGTCAGGGTGAAATTAGGGGAATAAACTATCTATGCCCCCTTTCTTTTTCATAGTGTAGCTGCTGTTTCAACCTAAGTAGATTTAGAACTAACATAGAGGTCATTGTTAAAACCAGAAGCTTATCTTCACACTGTAAATCCTCTGATTACAAATATCTCAAAAGATGATAATAAGTTGAAGCGTTTCTGCCTCTGTATAATCAAATACACAGACTTTTTAAATTAGTTTGTATAAGTTTAGCATCAAGGCTTTGAACAGATGCCGTCAAATCTCAGCTTTACAGTTTTGTGGATGGAGTTTACTTTGTTCCAAACAGGCAACAGAAAGAGTAAATAAATACTCTACTGTGTTGTGCAGTCCCAGACCACAGACCTTCATGTGTGTGGATGCATTATGGTCTGAGGTGATGCATTCACTTCCCTGAAACCACCCGTCGGCCCACAAATGCCATCTAAACTCATCCTCAAACGCACACATGGAGATGCAACGAAGGTCAAGTGCCACTGATCCCATGTCGGGGACCTTTCTGAAACCCTTTCATGAGAGAGGGCAAGGTGTTACGAGCCTCCACCCGACCCTCTGGTCCAAACACCATCAAAGCACAACGCGTGTGTGCTCTGAAGCAGTCAAAAGAGGAGGGTGGAGATCTTTGTTGTTACTTGGCAGGGGGTTAGTGTGTGTATGTGTGTGCGCACGTGCGTGCATGTGTGTGAGTGATAGATGCCTTTGACTGTAGCCACAGCTGTGATCAGAACCCAAATTCTCAAAGTGTCCCTGAAGTGGACAAACAAAACATAAGCCATTGACATCTCACACCAGTGAACTATGTATAACTGTTATATTAATGAACATGTTAGTCCACACAGGGCTTAGACAGTATCAGCACAAAAACACCACAAGAGTTCATTTTCTAGTGTAAACAGACAGCTGCTCTTTTTAACCTGTGGTGACTTTATAGCTTCTTTAACACCAAAGGTCACACATATACAAGGGTTTTTCTAAAAGCATATAAACCCGTTAACATTTCCACTGTGAGCAGACTTGGGTCTGATCACTGACAAACTGACTTATGTTTCTGCTTTTTCCCTCTAGTGTGACTTGTCTGACAACATCACGTCGGTGATCTCATGAACATGCAAGAAAGCAGAATGGAAGCCAGTGAAATGATAATCAGTGGTATTTTTTCATATTTTGTCTTAGTCTGAATGCAGAGATATCCAAAACACAAAATCGCTGTTTTGTGTTAAACTTACACACATTAATGATCTTTCCAATAATGTACGTTGGAGGTGAAGACCATAAATACAAATGCCTTTTGCAGCTAAATAGATAAATGAATACAGAGTTAAAGCCACACTGGTGGGTTTAAGTCGATTTTTGGTTAGTGGGAAAGAAGCTTCTGAGTCCTGGTATGTCTGACGGAAGAATACACAAAATGAATGAATGTACAAAAGTGTGGTGCGTCTGGATGAATTAACAGGTTGATGAAAGCATGAAAACCTCTGGTTGAAGCGCTTTACAGAGATTTTTCAGCACCACTGGTCACCTTACTAGTTTGCATTATTAGCAAGAGTAACAAGGTACAATTGTGCTCATAACAGACACACAAGTTGACAGACACGGGTTTAAATGCCTACTAAAGGTAACCATCCTCACCTGTGATCCATTTATTTGTAGTTAGTCTGTGTGTATAAAAAGTCAGTGAGTTTCTGGGCTCCTGACAGACCCTGAATGTTTCATCCAGTGCTGCACTGATGTTGCTGGATTCTGAGCCATGGGGAAAGCAAAGGAATTATCAAAGGACCTGCGGGAGAAGACAGTTGAACAAAACAGGAAAAGGATAATATATATATATATCTCCAAGGAATTGAGAATGCCAATCAGCAGTGTTCAAACTCTAATTAAGAAGTGGAAAATGAGGGATTCTGTTGAAACCAAGCCACGGTCAGGTAGACCAACAAAAATTTCAGCCACAACTGCCTGGACAATTGTTTGGGATGCAAAGAAAAACCCTGAAATAACTTCAGCTGACATACAGTACTCTCTGAAAAAAGTGGTGTGACTGTTTCAAGATACACAATAAAGAGGTTCTTCAAGAAAAATGGGCTGCATGGTTGAATCGCCAGAAGAAAGCCATTATTATGCCAATGCTACAAAGCAGCCTGTTTACAATACGCCAAACAGCACAGAGACAAGCATTAAAAATTCTGGAACAAAGTTATTTGTAGTTGATGGGACCAAAATTGAACTTTTTGGCCACAACCATAAACGCTACATTTGGAGAGGAGTCAACAAGGCCTATGATGAAAAGTACACCATCCCTACCGTGAAACGCGGAGGTGGATCACTGATGTTTGGGGATGTGTGAGTTACAAAGGCACAGGGAACTTGGTCAAAATTGATGGCAAGATGAATGCAGCATGTTGTCAGAAAGTACTGGAAGAAAATTTGCACTCATCAACCCAGAAGCTGCGCATGGGACGCACTTGGACATTCCAGCATGACAATGATCCAAAACACAAGGCTAAGTCAACCTGTCGTTGGCTACAGCAGAAAAAAGTGAAGGTTCTGGAGTGGCCATCTCCGTCTCCTGACCTCAGTTATCATTGAGCTGCTTTGTGGAGATCTCAAACGTGCAGTTCATGAAGGACAGCCCAAGAATTTACAGGATCTAGAGACTTTTTGCTAAGAAGAATGGGCAGCTTTACCATCTGACAAAATAAAAGTGCGTCATCCACAGCTATCACAAAAGATTTCAAGCTGTCATTTATGTTAAAGGCGGCAATACACGGTATTATTGCACAGTTGCCCTCACATCTCATGTGATGATGGTCCTGGAGAGACTGGTCTTAGCCCACCTGAGGCCGCAGGTGGAGACGTGGCTGGACCCTCTGCAGTTTGCATATCAGCCCCATTTAGGAGTTGAAGATGCTGTCATCTACCTGCTGCAACGAGCCCATCAGCACCTGGATGGAGGAGGAGATACTGTGAGAATCACTTTTTTTTTTATTTCTCCAGTGCCTTTAACACCATCCAGCCACTGCTGCTGGGCGAGAAGCTGCGGGGGATGGGGGTTGACAGCTCTGTGATCTCCTGGATTACCGACTACCTGACAGGCAGACCACAGTTTGTCAGGCTGGGCAGTGTCTTGTCTGGAGTGGTGGCTAGTGATACGGGAGCGCCACAGGGGACTGTGCTCTCTCCTTTTCCTTTTACCTTATACACCACGGACTTTCAGTATAGCACTGAGTCATGTCACCTGCAAAAATTCTCTGATGACTCAGCTGTTGTGGGGTGTATAAGAGGAGGAGAGGAGGGGGAGTACAGGGCACTGGTAGACAGATTTGTGGAGTGGACGGAGCAGAATCACCTGAGGTTGAATGTCAGCAAGACCAGGGAGATGGTGATTGACTTCAGGAAGAGGAAGGCTCCTTCTCAGCCACTGCAGATTAGGGGGGAGGATGTGGGAGTGGTTGAAGACTACAAATATCTGGGTGTCAGGATCAGTAGCGGGTTGGACTGGAGATCCAACACCGATGCTGCGCACAAGAAGGGGATGAGCAGACTCTACTTCCTGAGAAAACTGAGATCCTTCAACATGTGCAGCAGGATGCTGGAGCTTTTCTACCAGACTGTTGTCGCCAGCGCCATCTTTTTTGCTGCAGTCTGTTGGGGTAGCAGTATCAGGGCCAGAGATACCAACTGTTACACGTGGCTCTAGGGAGCCACGCAATAAGAGCCAAGGGCAAGCCAGTGAGTTGAGATGTTTATTATAAGGAAGGGTTAGGAACAAGGGATAAGGAAACGGGGTAAGGAACACGGTCGTTGTAGACCCAAAGCACAGCTACTCATAAACAGGTTAAACTCACGAGTAGAACGGTACAGGAGTAAAGGGCTGGCACCGGAGAATAGGATACCAAGGCATAATACTCACAGCAGGGAACACTCACAAGGTTACTGCAAGAGGAGTAAGGGCTGACGCCGGGAATAGGGGTTTCAGCCTGTAGTGCTTTAAGTCGCAGCCCCGAGTGATCGAGGCTGCTCCTTTTTATTCCCATTAGCAGCGCCCCAGCTGATGAGGATTAATTGGCCCCAGCCGTCCCGTAATACTGACAGCTGGGAGCCAGCTGAGACGCTGTCCAATGAGAGGCGGAAACGAGGAGACATGGGCTGAGCGCCGAAATGGCGTCTCCTCCCATGGTGACAGAGATGCTGCCTAAAGAGAGGCAGGGATGAGGAGACATGGGCTGAGCGCCGAGATGGCATCTCATCCCATGGTGACACCAACAGACTTGACAAGATTATCAAGAGGACTGGCTCTGTAATTGGTCTCAGACCGGAGACCTCTGACACAGTGGTGGAGAGGAGAACACTAAATAAACTGCGATCCATCATGAACAATCCTGATCACCCCCTCCACCACACACTAGGTAGGCAGCGAAGCACTTTCTCCAGTAGACTACTACAGCTTCGTTGTCGAACGGCCAGGTACAGGAAAGCTTTCCTGCCACATGCAATTTCACTGTACAATAACTCACTATGATGTTGTATTCTGGTCATAGCTATGCTGCCACACTGCACCTTACAGACTAACTGGTACCTCACATTTTCACTCTGCTCCTGATAGTCCTTCTTTGTGCAATGGGATGATTCATGTGTTTATACAGGTCATCATATATTAAGCTATGATGTATATAGGTTCTATAGTTGTGTTAGTTTCTTTTTTACTTTCCATGGGTAATCCCTTTGTCTGTCGTGTGTGTTTCTGTTGTTTGGCTGTCAACTGTCATGCTGCTGTTACACTGTAATTTCCCAGTTTGGGATCAATAAAGTATATCTATCTATCTATCTATCTATCTATCTATCTATCTATTAAGAACTAGGGTATGTAACTTTTGATCAGGGTCATTTGGGTAGTTTCTGTTGTCATTAAGATTTAAAATGAGCAAACACAATTGTTTGATAATAAATGGCTTCACCCAACTACTAACTATGAGTAAAAGAAAAGTTTTTGTATTATCATGCATATTCTTTGAAAAATGGCCCAAAAAATCATAAATTCCGCCAGGGTGTGTAAACGTATGAGGACAACTGTATTATCAGTTGGCTAATCCCTCAGAAAACTTTGTTGTTGTTTTTTTATTGTAAAGACAACTATATATACTTTATACCTCATTTGCTGTATGGCAATACAAACAGCACACAAACAAATAAATGATGTAATTAATTAGAAAAAAATCTGAATACCATCCTATCTCTGGTAGTTACTGAATTTGTATACAATTTCCTGCTTCTGTAAAAATTTGAAAAAAAAAATAAAGATGTTCTACCTGAGTGTGTGTGCGCGCGCGCGTTCGTGCAGACATGTCTTAGCCTGTACATCCATGAAGTGTGTATTTTAGATATTTTAGGTTGTAAAATTTTGCACCAAAAGTCAGTGTGTCCAGTGCATGAATTAAATATTACATCTTTTGCACTGCTGATTTTAGCATGAAACGTTTCCAGAACAAAGAGGCTGCAAACGCGGCGCGGTCGGGACCAGCCGCCCCGCTCCAGGCTGCTCACACCTTACACGCACATCACTCACACGCGCTGTTGCTGCTTTTGCTTCAATAAACGCTCCCTGTAATGCCATTCCCCGTCATCTCATTCACAAAAAAAAAAAACAGGTCCAAACTCGACTTATTAGTTTAAAACACTGAACAAAAAACTTTAAACACTATAACACAGAAGTTTAAATGCTGTAACTATCTTTAAACGCTTTAAAACACGCGCGCGCGCACACACACACACCTTTTCAATTATAGATTTACCAGACAACAGAATTTTTTTTCTTAAAATAACATGGAAAAAGGTGAAGGGGACCGCTGAAGCTAAATAAAAGTAAACACTATTTCCTTTGGTTTTCTGCAAGCTTCTTACCATTAATAGTCAAACCGCGAGGATTCCTTATAGAAACAATAAAATTAAATCTTCACCGACCTCAGATAACTGCGGTGTTTAACTTTCCTCTGCGCTCTCTGCTCCCCATCTGCGGCTCTGTGGAGCGCATGCAAGCGTGATCTCACGACGCGTTCACTTGCCGTCTGGACATTACGGTTCACCAGTGAAAGCGCTGTTTTACCCGAGTAAATCCTACAGAGCTGCCATCTGCGCACGCTTAAACCGTCATCTGCTTCTGCCGCAGCTCCGTCACAGCTTATTTTCCAGTCTTATCCTTGATGGCTGTTTATTGAACAGCACGAACAACCCTAATGCACAATTTCCGAAGGGTCATGAAAGCTGACTTGTTCTAACCACAGAGATGAAGTGGAACTTGTTTATAGAAATCATGTCTGACTGATCAGGGGAGGGATATATATACACACAAACAAGCACAACAAAAACACAAATTATAGATCAAGAGTGAAACAAAACTGGTATAAAATGTAGAGTTTAGCGTTAGTTGTATAATTTTTGTTTGGCTACTTCTCTTTTCCACTGAGTTTGGGTGGTGGTGGTGGTGGTGGTGGTGGTGGTGGGAGTATAGCACGTGAGACAAGCGTAATGGAGACATTGACATGGCGTGGGAGGGGGTGTTTTAAACTTAAAATGGAAACAAAGCGGCTGCCAATGTGTAATAACCATGATAATAACGACAACAGCAGTAGCTACAGCCATAACAGCAGAAATAATGGTGATTGTGGTATATATGACTCTTATATCCCATATCTACATATGTTAGAACAAGTGGAAATGTTTTGTGACAGCATATGTAAGGAACTTCACACCTGGAAAGGACAAAGGATCTCCCCTGCCGGGTTAAAGTCAATGGACCTCCCAAGACGCGGCGGAGACGGACTTGACACCTTTACCCCCTAAGGCGAGAGGAGGAGTTCCCATCACCTCCCAAGACAAGGAGAGGAGATAGCAGAACAATGGGGGGGGGGGGGTTAAGATAACGGGGGGGGGGGTGTCAGCTTTTTCAATGTGTGGCTCTGATGTCAGCTTTTTCAATGTGTGGCTCTATGTGTACTTGTATTTAACCAGCGAGCGGAGCAGAGATCACTCTCTTGCCTTCTGCCAAGCTCTACACCTGATGAGACTCGATAGAAGAGCTATTCATTAAAAACCCTGTTTTAATACAGAAATCGCCTCGTTATTCCGGCTCCTCTACACTGGTGACCCTGACGTGAGAATATGGACCGGAGGCGTTCTTCAAGCTGCTCATCCATGGTGACTCGGGCATACGCCAGCGACGACGCAGACGAGGGAACAAGCAGACAGCTGTTCCCCACGGCAGAGGGCACTGAGAGAGCTCAACCGAGCTCCAGCACCGCCGTGAGAGCCGTAGAAACGCACTCTCACCCGGCGAGCACGACAATGATGGTGTGCACGAACGCCGTCGCTGTCAAGCTGCCAGACTTCTGGAGAGAAGACCCTGCATCTTGGTTTCAGCAAGCTGAAGCCCAATTTATACTGGCGGGCATCACAGCAGATGATACTAAATTTTATCATATCATCTCCAAACTCGACTCCGCAACTTCGAAGTGTGTGCGGAGCTTGGTCCAGCGACCACCAGCCCGGAACAAATATGAGACACTCAAGGCTACCATCGTGGCGAATTATGTCCCGTCAGCGAAGGAAAGAGCCGAAAAGATCCTGGCGGTCTACGGCCACAGAGGGGGCAATCCGAGGACCCTCATGGAGGATTTGCTACAGCTCAAGGAGGAGGACAATGATAATTTCCTTTTCCAGTACATTTTCCTCAGCACGCTACCACCGCATTTGAGAGGGACACTAGCCAGTATGAGGTGCAATAATCATCAGGACTTCCGCACACTGGCCAACGAGGCTTACCGGCTCGTCAATGCCTGCAGAGAACGGGCACCCACAGCGGCATCCGCAGATCTGAAAACTGACACCCCGAGCCTTGGAGAGACTCAACCCACGGTGACAGCGGCGCGGCCCAAGCACAACAAGCAGAACGACATCTGCTATTATCACCACCGCTTCGCAGAGAAAGCCCGCAAATGTGTTCCCCCCTGCAAGTTTACGAGGTCGGGAAACGCCAAAGCCGAGGGCCATTAACAGCAGCGGTCCTCGGCGTAAAGAATAAGCTGTTATACGTGACGGATGGATACACAGGCAAGCAGTTCCTCATCGACACGGGAGCTCAGCTGAGTTTCGTCATGCCCTCCCACGCAGATCGAGCCATGGGCACCCGGGGCAACGGAGCAGTGGCAGCCAACGGCTCTGACATCGACACGTTCGGGGAAAAGAGCCTGCACCTCCTCATCCACGGCCGCAACTACAGATGGACATTTGTTGTAGCGGCGGTGAGTTTTAACTTGTTAGGCGCAGATTTTCTGTGTGCACACGGGTTATTAGTGGATCTTGCAAATAAGCGCCAAAATACACAGACACACAAAAGCCCCTCTGGAGCCTTTTCCAATTCCTGCTAGAAGATTCGACCACATTCACGTCGACCTCGTGGGGCCGCTACCTTCCTCCCAAGGTTTCACACACCTGTTAACAATGATAGACCGCACCACGCGCTGGCCAGAGGCAGTCCATCTAGCGTCAACCACAGCGGAGGAAGTCGCTTGCGTTTTTCTAGCAAACTGGGTGGCACGTTTCGGCGTTCCATCAGACATCACGTCAGACAGAGGGCCTCAATTTATCTCAGAGCTCTGGTCAGCCATGTCTAACAGTTTAGGGGCAACAATTCATCGCACCACCGCTTATCACCCTCAGGCTAATGGGTTATGCGAGCGTTTTCACAGGTCCTTAAAGGCTGCCCTCAGGGCCTCACTAACGGACACAAATTGGGTAAATAAACTTCCCTGGGTTTTATTGGGGTTGCGTGCAGCACCTAAAGAGGATTTAGACGCTTCTCCTGCAGAATTAGTTTTTGCCCAGCCTATCAGACTCCCAGGAGAATTTTTACCAGAGAACCCAGAACCAGGACACCTTCCAGTCCCAAGGTTTTTAGGCAGCAGTGGACCGGACTCCCTCCACGGTCCAGCTCATCACTCTTTTCCACGAGTTTTTGTTCCTCAAACTTTAAAAAACACTGAGTTCGTTTTTGTTAAGCATGAAGCCATTAAACCAACGTTACGCCCAGTTTACGATGGCCCATTCAGAGTGCTGGAAAATGGTGACAAACACTTTGTGCTTGATTATGGGGACAGAAAGGAAGTGGTCAGTGTTGACAGACTCAAACCTGCTTTCTTGCTGAGAGATGAACCTGCACAGTTGGCACGAGCACCTCGGCGTGGTAGACCCCCCAGAGGAAAAGTCTCAGCCCCCAGGCAGGGAACAAATAATCTCTTTCCTTCCCACAATGCAGATTCACCACGAGAAGGTCCCAGCGGGACACCTAAGCCAACCTACAGCAGTTTTGGGAGAAGAATAAAGCCCAGACAGCACAGGGACTGATACCAACCACCCCGCAATTATTCACTAATTGTGCTACAACAGTTTAAGGCTACTTATGATTTCACTATGCTGTTATGTTTACCACTGAACTTTCTTAGGAGCATGGCTGCTAGAAAACTTCTCCTGTGGCAACAGTTGTAACAAGTAGTATTTCATAGTTATTATCTTAGACTGTGATTCTTTCTGTGTCCTTTCCTAGTGTTTGGGGGGCCTGTGGTATATATGACTCTTATATCCCATATCTACATATGTTAGAACAAGTGGAAATGTTTTGTGACAGCATATGTAAGGAACTTCACACCTGGAAAGGACAAAGGATCTCCCCCGCCGGGTTAAAGTCAATGGACCTCCCAAGACGCAGCAGCGGAGATGGACTTGACACCTTTACCCCCTAAGGCGAGAGGAGGAGTTCCCATCACCTCCCAAGAAAAGGAGAGGAGATAGCAGAACAATGGGGGGGTTAAGATAACGGGGGGGATGTCAGCTTTTTCAATGTGTGGCTCTGATGTCAGCTTTTTCAATGTGTGGCTCTATGTGTACTTGTATTTAACCAGCGAGCGGAGCAGAGATCACTCTCTTGCCTTCTGCCAAGCTCTACACCTGATGAGACTCGATAGAAGAGCTATTCATTAAAAACCCTGTTTTAATACAGAAATCGCCTCGTTATTCCGGCTCCTCTACAGTGATTAGGTATTATTAATAGGTTATTAATCTCTTATAATAACAACGATTAAATATGAAACAATAAAATAACCATTGATAATAATTATTGATATGAACTGCGTTAACTCTCACCAAGTGGCAGCATAATAAAAGCTTTCCTGTCAGGTTATAAATTCAGGGATGTGCACAGGTATGGGCTATTGTTGCCCGTGTAACAACTCATTTGTCATCTTTGTCTGAGCTGCCCCTCCAGAGGAAAAATAATCAGTAATAAAAATAACTGTTGCACCTTATGATTATTGTTGCCTATAATTGTTGATATTAGACCTCAGCCTTAAAAAGAAGGTAAAACAGCAATTAAAAAAGACTGGCCTCTAACATTTAAAATATTTTTTCCCCTTTTAAATATTGACATTTTCTCATATTAATTTGTTAGGGTGCAAATTTCCCTTACAAAATTTACAGTAGTAAATTGGCAGTTTTGTTCCCCTTCTCTCATAGCTTTTTCCATGTAACTTTGAGACTTTATTTATCCCCCTTTTCCTGGGCTTGGGACGGGGTCTAAGGAGTGCCCTGGTTTTGTGCTTCCTCCTGGGTTACTAACTTTCCTTTCCCAAGTCTACTGCTGAGCACCAAACTAGAAGGCAGAAAGTACCATTTTATGGTCTTTGACCTGACTGAGGCTTGAGCCCACAACCATCCCAGCTGCGGGGCAGATGCTCTACAATTTGGCCACCTCTGGTTTTTCATTTATAATCCAACTATTTATTTTTACATGAAGCATTTACTGCCCATGTGTTGTATGTCCAGTTAAGGTCTGTTCATAGCCAACTCAAAAAATTAAATAATTTCTTGATGCTTTCTTTAATGTCATTTGCTAATAATTATTGAATAGATGCAGCATGGACGGGGTGGATATTTCATCTCACTGTTGGGGGCAATAAACAGCACATTTTCTTAAGAGTAAAATACTGATGGGGCCACTTCCGGTTATAGCCGCTGCGTAGAAGGACGTGCTTCCCTCTACTCTGCTCCTAAAAAAAAAAAAAAATCGGCAAATAACTCTCTCAATTGGAACAAAACCTATCCCAATGTTTGAGTGAGGACATGCCGGTAAAGCCTAAGGCTGGGAAATCAGGTTGAGGAAAAACTGAATCGCCGAAACAGTCCAAGTTAATGGACTTTCACGTCCGTGACGAAGCAGAAAAATCCCCAAATATGGCGGAGGAAGCTAGCGGAGAAGCGGTGACTACTGGCGACGGCACAGGTGCGGTGCTCGCTGCCATTAGTTCAATGAGAGCAGACTTTTCCTCTAAACTTGACGGGATTATTGCAGCGATAGAAAGAATGAAAAAGGAGTTAAGCGACTGTATGGAACGGGTGTCGCAGGTGGAGCTCCGAATTGCCAGTGCTAAGGATGACGTCACCGGCCTACAATTAAAGGTGCGCACATTGGAATTAAAAAATAAACGTCTGGAAGATAATGTTCTGGATTTAGAATCCCGGTCGAGACGGAACAACCTGAGGCTGGTGGGTCTCCCGGAGAGAACGGAGGGTCTGGATCCATGTTCCTTTTTGGAAAAGTGGATCCCAGAAGCGCTGAACAACGCGGAGCTGCAGTCATCAGTCGTCTTAGAAAGCGCCCACCGAATCGGCCCACCGAGAGATAACAAGGCATTACCGAGGACGCTGATTATGAAGTTCCTCAGCTACAGAGACAGGATGACGATCTCCAACACGGCGCGAGCCAAAGGAGAAATTAAATACCAGGATCAACAGGTGCGGTTCTACCCAGATTTGGCCACAGGAATCCAACAATTAAGGAAACAGTTCGACCCCACCCGTAAAGAGCTGCGCAACCTTGGGATTCGTCATGGAGTGATTTATCCTGCAAGACTGCTGGTCACGTATAAGGGCAGAACCCACATCTTCAAGACCCCTGAGGAGGCGCAGGAGCTCATCAAGAAGATCCAAGAAGAGACTGGTGGGAGCTAAGCATGAACAAAATATAAGGTAGAATATTTAAGCATTTGCACAGGCATCTCACTGATCTGAAGCATATAGCAAGTTTACAAAATATAGATTGTATTATATATTTTAAAAAAAAACCTGGACTTCCGGTCTGGACGCCATGGCGACTGCAGCTTAACACTGAAGCTCTCAGACCCAATCCAAGATAACACCTTGAAAATCAAACTTAACGGATTTTTGGAGGAGTGAAAATCAAAAGACAAAATCATCATGTCTAAAGGAAAACAGAAGAAACTGAAATTCTCCAGGCCAGGACACGTATCGGCCGGAGAATCTGAACTGGAAGATCTCCGTTCAGAAGACGAGGAACAGGTGGTAGCTAACAAAAAGGTTAGCCTGAAATCGCTATTTGAAGAGCTACGACGATTTCGCCGAGAGGTTACGGCCGAATTTCGGGAATTCAGAGACGAATTGAAAAGGACAAACAGCAGAGTGGACCAGGCCGAGAACCGAATCTTGGAAGCAGAGGAACGAATAAAAGTGCTCGAAGATTCTGTGCTGGACCTACGCAAAAGACAAGCAT
Source organism: Pholidichthys leucotaenia (assembly GCA_020510985.1). Lineage (NCBI taxonomy): Eukaryota > Metazoa > Chordata > Actinopteri > Cichliformes > Pholidichthyidae > Pholidichthys > Pholidichthys leucotaenia. The sequence continues at coordinate 180,088,019 of CM035845.1, read as the reverse complement.
CTATAGAGGCTAAGCTAGCCAACCAAGAAGGAAGAGAGAGAAGAGACAATATAAGAATTCATGGTCTGATAGAAGGAGCCGAAAACGGTTTTAACTCAATGGCAGAATGCGTGGAATCTTTACTAAGAGAGAAATTGGATATTCCACAAACCACCGACTTAAACATAGAAAAGGCACATCGTTCATTAGCCGCTAGGCCAGCGGCGGAAGCGCCCCCACGTTCGGTGTTGGTAAGATTTTCCAATTTCAAAATAAAACAAGAGGTTGTTGTCATATCCGGCTCTAGGGAGCCGGGCAATCAGAGCCAGGGGCAAGCCAGTGAGTCGTGATATTTTATTCAGGGTAAGGGATAAGGGATGAGGAGAGCACAGATACTCATGCAGAGGTACACTCACAGGTTGCACAGCGCAGAGGTAAGCAGCTCGTACCGGACGTGGGGGTAGCAAGACGTACATCCTCACAGCGGGATACAAACACAGGAATGCTGCAAGGGGAGTTGAGGCTGACACCAGACGAAGGGGCTTCAGCCTAGCAGTGCTTATGTCGCAGCCCCGAGTCATCGAGGCTGCTCCTATTTATCCTCATTGGCAGCGCCCCAGCTGATGAAGACTAATTGGCCCCAGCCGTCCATAATGCTGCCAGCTGGGGGCCAGCTGAGACGCTGCTCAATGGGAGGCAGGGATGAGGGAAAACATGGGCTCAGTGCCGAGACGGCATCTCAACCCATGGTGACAGAGCCCCTCCCTCAAGGTCGGGCTCCTGAACGACCAGGAACATCCCAGCCCCCCCCCCCACCTAGGGTGGGAGGAAGGGAGGCGGACCGGAGGGGAAGAAGCCAAGGGAAGGACAACACCAATGGGGCAATGTAGGGTAGCGGGAAAGAAAAACCCAAATACAATACTGACAACAGAACAATTAACCCAGGTACAGATGGGGAGAAGAACTGGGTCAGCACGCCGGTTACATACTACCCAGAGAGTACCAACCATGCGTGACCCAGAGCAAGAAAAAAAAAAAAAAAGAACCACCAAAAAGGTACAGGGCAAAAAATGCTGAGTATGGTCAAATAAAGGGAAAACACAATACACAGCACCAATATAAGTACATACACACAGTCACCAAGAAAAGTGAGGGTGACTGGAACAAATGGACAATTACAGAGCATGGTGTTACGGAAAACAAGGCACATGACTCTATAATGAACCAACAGGGCATAAAAAAGAAATACTGAGTGCAGGCAAAGAAAAACCCACACACATGAATATATAAATACCCACAGTCACCTAAAGAAATGAAAGTGACTGGAATGAATGGGCAACTGCAGAGTATGGTCTGAAAGGGAACAAAACATAACTCTACAATGCAAAAACGAGACTAAAAACATGGTACAAAAAATAAAATGCTGGGTACGAGGGAAGGAAAACGCACAGCACTATAAATACACATCCACCAACAGGACAGACATTACACCCAAGTGACCTTAATAACGATAAAAGAAAAAGTGACACCCGAGGTGTATGGCAGGCAGAGTCCAAAAATAGCCGAGATGGCTCCGGAGATCTCCCCGCCCATTGTCCAGCTGGCGAATCAGGGGAAGAGAAATGTTCGGACGGCGAACTCTGGACCCAGATCCCAGGAATCCAGTCCAACGGCTGCCGAACCAGGCCGCCCAAAGGCAAACACAGACCAGTGGGGGGAAACCAGATCGCCGAACCGAAAGTTTTGCGGGTCGGGTCGTCGACCCGCATCACTCAACCACCAGGACCGTTGAGACGGACGAAGGGTCAGAGCGGATCCCGGTGGAAGAGGCTCAGGGGAGAGCCGATGACGAGGGCGGCGGGCCTCAGGGAAACGGCCACCTCCTCACCGGACCTGGACAACACGGGGCAGCACCCACGTCGGACCCCGATCGGGCCTCAGGCGAACCCACGTTGGACCCCGATTGGGTCTCGGGCGAACCCACGTTGGACACTGCACCAGAACCGACCTCCAACGTTGAACCCGGACCCTCCAGCACCACGAGGAACAGCAACTCCTCGCCGGTGACCCTGGAAGAAGGCTCAGAAGAGAAAACAGAACCGGGATCAGGATCACCGGCAGCGCCAGAACCCGGCGAGACGAGCTCAGACGCAGCGGACGGCTGCACCCTGCTCGTCTCCCCTGGAGATAGGCTGAAGTGCTCAAAGATAAAAAGAGAGAAAAGAAAGGAGAGCACTCGCCTGATCTCGGGTTCTGACGCCGTCCAGGACTGCGAAGATCCAGGATCCGTCGTCAGGAGGTCGTTGTCAGGCTCCCATCTAGCCGCGTCGGGCCCCGCAGCCAGCACAATGGTCAGCGCAGCTTGAGATCCCTCCAGCTCAGGTAACCCCGCCGACGACCCACTCGGCGTGAAGCCAGAAGAATCTCGTCCCGCTGGACCGAACCGCTCCTCCGTGGAGACCCAGGGACGCTCAGTCGTCAGCGTAGACTCCACGCAGCAGTCAGTCCCCCTCCTCCGTCCGCAATGTAGCTGCGGAACCACAGGCCCTCTCCATATCCCACCACGTTGACCCGGAGCCGGGGACCGCTCGGCGGAGAGAGACACAGAGGATGCGGGATTAGGAAAACAGGTTACAGCAGGTGGGGAGAGTTCAGGGAGCTGCGAACCCTGAACTTCTCCTCCAGGGATGTGACAGAGCAAATCATTAAGCAGGTGTGAAAAAAACAATGACTTGCCTGCCCCCTGGAGGTTGAGTATCGCCTGCTGTAGTGGAATCTGCTTCTTCCTCTCCCCGCCCGGCGATAACGGAGGACCCCCCGGAAATTCGTCTGAGGATCGCTCGCGTTGTCTCCAGCAGAGAGCTCACCAGGCCGGGATTCCAGGCACACACAGCGGTCAGGAAGCGCGTCGAGGAGGAGGGGGAAACAGCCGGGGTGAGCCAGCCCGAATGTCCAGGAATGACAGCGGGGGAACGAGGCTCAGGGGACGAGGCTGTAGGATCTCCACACTGACGAGGCGAAGGGATGACAGCTGCGTGGGAGGAACGGTCCTGACGATGACCCAGAACTGGATCCGGACGAGGTTCGTGCAGAGGTGACTCGGCGATGTGATGACGACTACTCCCAGGGGACGAAGCGAGGGGGAAACCCAGGATTCGCCGCTCCAGATCGGAGATCGAGACGAGGAAGGCGTCGAGCACGGGAAAGCTTCGTAGCCCTGAAGTCCTCACCATCAATCTCACTGCCGCCGCCACATGCCTGAAGGTGGTGACAGGAAACACAGTAGAGCTCGCGACAGCCACTCGACCCCGGACATAACTGCTGTCAGCTGCGGCTCCTAGAAGGGAATCCCGAGTGACGTGGCGCAGGTCGGGGGAAGTCCTCTGGTTGGCGCGAACTCCCGGACTGGAATAGCGGCAGGAACGGGACTCCGAAGCGGGGAAAGACGTCGCCCACTTCGACTCCCTGCCGGGATTTCCATCCACCCCGTGGAGCTTCTCTCGCTGTGTACCTGCAACGTCTATCCTGGCACTGTCCTCCAGATGGTACAGAGAGTGAGGGTGACAGTCCAGGAGTTCCTCAGCACGGCCCGGATGCCAGCGTCTCGCGTTGGAGGCGTCGTGCAGGGTGAAGAACGTCCCGTCGACTGCCTCCGAGATGGACCTCAGCCCGTCGCCCTGGCGCCGGAAGTGACTCCTGGGAAACGGCATGCTAGCAGCGCTGACACCCGGACAGAAAGGTACATTTCCACAGCGACTCACGGCCGCCGGCAACTCTTCTGGCTGCGACATACTGTCATATCCGGCTCTAGGGAGCCGGGCAATCAGAGCCAGGGGCAAGCCAGTGAGTCGTGATATTTTATTCAGGGTAAGGGATAAGGGATGAGGAGAGCACAGATACTCATGCAGAGGTACACTCACAGGTTGCACAGCGCAGAGGTAAGCAGCTCGTACCGGACGTGGGGGTAGCAAGACGTACATCCTCACAGCGGGATACAAACACAGGAATGCTGCAAGGGGAGTTGAGGCTGACACCAGACGAAGGGGCTTCAGCCTAGCAGTGCTTATGTCGCAGCCCCGAGTCATCGAGGCTGCTCCTATTTATCCTCATTGGCAGCGCCCCAGCTGATGAAGACTAATTGGCCCCAGCCGTCCATAATGCTGCCAGCTGGGGGCCAGCTGAGACGCTGCTCAATGGGAGGCAGGGATGAGGGAAAACATGGGCTCAGTGCCGAGACGGCATCTCAACCCATGGTGACAGTTGTAAGACTGGCTTGGCAGAAAAAAGGATTTATGCACCAGGAGAGAAAAGTCTTCATGGAACACGATTACGCCCCGGAGGTCCTTAAAAAGCGCAGGGAATACAATGACGCGAAAAAGGTGCTAAGAGAGAAGAAACTGCGCTTTCAGACGCCATTTCCTGCGAAGTTAAGGGTCTTCTATGGTGAAGAAACATGTCTCTATAATTCGGCGGAAGAAGCAACAGCTGACATGGCGAGAAGAGGGCTCCCGGTAACGGTATTTAAACCAGCAGCAGACCCGAGTGAGAAGATCAAAACGCAAACATGGACAACACAAAGACCTTCAAAATCCACGGGCCAGCAGCGGGAAACCCAGCGCCACAGCGTCGCGGATAAACTGTCCGTTTTCAGGTTGGAATAGCGACCTTTTTTTTTTTTTTTTTTCTGAATCAATCTGCACATCCAACCCCCCTCATACAAGGTAACAAACATTAAAGGAGATGCGTATTCAGCATGTGGTAAAACATTTCATGGAACAGTCATAATATTTGAAACAAATAAGTCTTTTTAATAAAAAAAAAAAAAAAAACTTGTTAAAATAGAAATGTGACAATAATCCACATGTTCTCCTCATACTAACAAATACTGTTTTTGCGTGAATGTTTGATGTGATGGGGGTGGGAGGGTGCACAGAATTTCACGGTATAGGCATAAAAGGAAAAAAAAAAATCATTACAAGTTCGGATTGGGTTCTGAAACTCACGTTAAAAGCATGGGACAACTTACAGGGGTAAGAGAGGGCCCTCAACACGTAACAGAGTTTGAGGAATTCCCCTCAGGGCCTTCACTCCATCAAGGCTCTTCCAGGGTCTTTAAAAAGACCTCAGCTCAGGAAGTTCTTTTGACAGTTTTTTGTTTGAAAGTTTTATACACTATATTCTTAATGTTTTTCTTGTTTTTAATGTTCTTTCAGTTTCTGAGTAGCACAAAAGAGGGCCACCACACAGTTATACTAAACAAAACAACACAATGGAGAAACAGGGTGTAACCAAAATAATTTCATATAAAGTAAAAGGAATCCTGAATCCAGTTAAAAGATCCAAGATTCTAGGCAAAATGAAAAAAGACAAAGCAGGAATAATATTTTTACAAGAAACCCACCTAACAGACGTGGAGCACAATAAACTCAGTAGACAAGGGTTTAAAATGATCTCTTCATCTTCATATAAGTCAGGGAGGAGGAGGGGAGTAGCGACATTGATATCAACCAAAATTACATTTGAAAAAAAATCAGAACACAAAGATAAAGAAGGGAGATACAGTTTGGTAACTGGGCGGCTAGAGGGAGAAGATATCACCCTGCTGAATGTGTATGCTCCCCCAGGGGCTAACTGGAAATTTTATAAAAATGTATTTGACCTAATGATAACTAAAGCTCAAGGTTTAGTGATATGTGGTGGGGACTTCAATCTTAGACTGAATCCATACTGGGATGCTTCTGGTAATTCTCCACATCAAAATAACACCCAAAGCAGGAAGACTCGGATGCTACTAAAAGAAATGGGAATCTGTGATGTATGGAAGGAACTCAACCCCAGTGTAAAAGACTATACATTTTACTCAACTCCACATTCATTTTACTCAAGGATTGACTATTTTTTTATGTTTAATAGAGACAATGGAAGAGTAGAAACATGTAAAATAGGACTGATGGATCTCTCCGACCACAGTCCGATCTACATGGACTTAAATATCCAAAAATACACAAATAATACATTTTCTTGGAGGTTAAATTCAAATGTCCTGAAAGGACCATTGAAAGATGAATTGGAATCAGATATTCTCAGATATTTGGAAGAAAACGATAATGGAGAAGTATCCCCTTTAATACTGTGGGATGCATGCAAAGCTGTAATAAGAGGAAAGATTATTGCAAAACTGGCAACCCAAAAGAAACTAAGACAAGAAAAACTATCCACATTAGAGTCAGAACTTAGGAACCTAGAAAAAGAACACAAAGGCAACACTCATTCTACTGACTCGCTCAAGATTAAGGAAATTAAAAACCAAATAAATGAGATCTACACAATAGAAATCCAGAAGAAACTTACATTTTTGAAACAAAAATACTATGAAGCAGGCAGTAAATCGGCAAAATTGCTAGCCTATAAATTGAGGAAACATCAAACAGAAAGAGCAATCTACAAAATCAGAGACCCAGTATCAAAGGAAATAAAATTCAGAATTCAGGATATTCTTAAAAGCTTCGAGAATTACTATAAGAACTTATACTCCCACAAAAAACATAAAAACGCATCCGAGGCATTCCTAAACACATTAAACCTTCCCCAACTTACGGAGTCACAAAATAAAACACTACTGTCAGAAATACAACCTAAAGAATTGGAAAAAGCAATTATGAAACTTAAAGCTAACAAATCCCCAGGAGCTGATGGCTATACAGCAGAGTGGTACAAAACCTTTAAACAGCAACTATCTCCTCTCCTCCTGAAAACATTTAATTATGTCCTCCACACAGGGGAAATCCCCCCCTCCTGGAGAGAAGGGGTCATTGCAGTTATACCTAAACCTGAAAAGGATAAACTAGAGTACTCCAACTACAGACCAATCAGTGTACTAAATCAGGACTATAAGCTTTTTACCATTATCCTTGCCAAAAGGTTAGAAAATATACTGACAGACCTAATTCATTTAGACCAAACAGGTTTTATAAGACAAAGACAGACACAAGACAACATTCGACGCACTTTACACATAATTCATCATATAAAAAAATATAACTTAAATGCAGTCATATTGGGATTAGATGCTGAAAAAGCATTCGATTCGGTTGACTGGTCTTTTCTATATAGAATCTTATCCAGTTTCAATTTTCATAACAACTTCATTAGAACTATCCAGGCATTATATAAAAAAACAACAGCTAAAATAAGGATTAACGGTAATTTATCATCATCTTTTGAACTGGAAAGAGGATGTCGTCAGGGCTGCCCCCTGTCTCCACTGCTCTTTGCAATCTTCATAGAACCTCTGAGCCAATGGATAAGACAAAATCAAAAAATTCAAGGTATTACACTTGGTCAGAAGGAACATAAAATAGCACTCTTTGCTGATGACATTTTAATATACCTAGGGCAGCCGGACACTTCTTTACCAGAACTAACCTCAGTTTTTTCAGAGTATGGAGATTTATCGGGGTACAAATTAAACATGCATAAAACCCAAATTTTAACATTCAACTATGACCCAAATCATTATTCACTAAGCAAACTCAAAACTAACTGGGAGTCGGAATCTATGAAATATCTGAGGGTCAATATCCCGAAACAACTCAACAAAATTATATCACTAAACTATGATCCACTGGTGACAAAAATAAAATCTGACCTAGCAAGATGGAATATGATACCATTCTTGGGTACTGCACAAAGAATTGAAGCAGTCAAAATGAATATACTTCCACGTCTTCTATACCTTTTCCAAACAATACCAGTAGAACCTCCCAAAAAAACATGGCAGGAGCTGGACAGAAGGATATCAAGATTCATATGGCAGGGCAAGAGACCTAGAATCAGATATAGAACCTTACAGCTAAACAAAGACAAAGGTGGGCTCGCGCTGCCAAATATCAGGGACTACTTTAAAGCCGCACAAATTAAAACTTTAGTAGAGATATGTAACCCAGTCTACACTGCACAGTGGAAGGAGATCGAATGCCAAATAACAAGTGACATCCCCCTACAGGCGATAATAGGGAACAATGCCTTACCTAAGCTTTTGAATAACACTAACCCGTGGATAGAGACCCTGCTAAAAATTTGGTTTAAGATAGTCAGAGAGAATCAAACTAAAGAGCCCTATCGACTTCTGCAATGGATTGCCTATGATCAAGACTTTACTCCTAATAAAACAGACACCAGATTTAAAAAGTGGAAGGAGAAAGGGCTGATAAAATATTACGATTTTTTTAAAGGGCAAATTTTAAGAAGTTTTGAAGATTTGAAAAAACAAGGTCTAATAAATCAAGACCTTTACAGGTTCTTCCAGCTTAGACACCACATAAACAATATACTTAAAAAGGAGGATTTGGAAAGGGCCCAGTCAGGTGTTCTGAAGGTCTTCTTAATGGCATATAAAGGGATCCCAGGGATCAGATACATTTCTAAAATATACCAAGGTCTTCAAGACTTAAAAGGAGACAACACATCATATATAAAAGAGAGATGGGAAAAAGAGGGGAATTTCACTTTACAACTGGAAATATGGGAAAAGCTAAATAAACAGCAATGGAAAAGTACCTCATCCCTGCAGTGGAGAGAATTTGGATGGAAAAACTTGGTAAGATTTTTCAGAACACCTGCACAAAACAAATTTACCCATAAGGAATTGAACTGTTGGCGCTTGTGTGGTGAAAAGACTGCAAATCATTTTCATGTGTTTTGGTCATGCCCAGTTATCCACCAATGTTGGACCAATGTACAGACAATATTGGGGAAAATATTCAAAATAACAGTTCCCTTTTCTTTTGTAACTTTGTATTTGGGTTTACTACAAGACTCACTGGAAAGACGAGGAGAAAAATACTTATTCAATGTTTTAATATTGGCAAGCAAAAAAGCTCTAACTAAAAAATGGATGTTGAAGGACTGTCCTACACCTGAAGATTGGATTAACGTGATCCAAGACATTTACTCGATGGAAAAGTTGACATTCGCACTGAGACAGGACATGGATGGGTTCATGAACTTTTGGCAACCCATATGTGTCTTCCATTACATCTAATCTTTGACAAATACCATTTCAATAATGGTTCCGCTCTTTGTTCCAATGCTACTCAGATGCGCTTTTACCTTTATTTACTTACTTTTTCTTTTTGTTTGTTTTTTGCTGGTTTGTTTGTTTTTGTTTTTTTTTTTCTTATTTTTTTCTCTTTAATTTCACTTTTTCTTTCACTTTAAAAAAAAAAGGGGTGTTGTAAGAATTATTCTTCCAATGTTGTCAGATATCAGAAAATAAGGGAACATGTGATGAAAATGTAAACAATGCATTGCTGTAACGACCTGTATACCCTTTACAAAAACTTAAAAAAAAACCCCAAAACAAACAAAAAAAAAACCTATGATGTACAAAGTTGCTATAAAATTTTGGAGTTAAGTTGGAAAACTACAGAAGAGAGTTAATGTTACGTCATTAAAAGCAGTAGAGTTAGGGTGATTGGGAGGATGAAGAAGGAATGGCTTTGGCTGGTCCTCGCGGGTGTGGAGCAGTCAATGGCTATAGCGGGAGACGGATTTTTTTTTTTTGATTTTGGGGGGATTACCACGAATGTGGGAAGGGGGAATTTGTGTGTAGTTTGTAGGATGAATGTTCAACCACTCATGTTTTTGCTTCTCTGTGTGAGCATGTTTACATTGCGAGGTAATCTCAAACTTCTTATTGATCATAGACCAAAGCGTTAATCTCAATTTAACCTCATGGAATTGCAGAGGTCTACAAAATTTAAAAAAACTTAAACAAGTTATGAATAAAATAAAAGACATGGGTTCAAAAATTGTGTTTTTACAAGAAACTCATCTAATAGAGGAGGATGTAAAAAGAATTAGGAGAAGATGGCAAGGAAGTGTATTCCTTCCTTAAAAGGTGAGACCTCTCTCATCTTTTAAGTGGGAGAACTTGCACAATTGGTGGCTGACTAAATACTTTTTTGCCCCACTGTATCTAATCATTCAAGGATCTTTGTTATTAGAAAATATAAATTTGGTGAACTTATACGGTCCCAATATAGATGATCAAAATTTCTTTACTAATTTATTCCTTATTTTATCTTCACTTACAGGGCAACATATAATAGCAGGGGATTTTAATTGTACATTGAATCCCGGTATAGATAGATCACCAGGACTAGACTGTACGCACAATGGATGCAGGATGATCATTAATCATTTTATGAAAGAATTGAGATTGCTAGATATATGCGGAGAAATGAAACCACAAGTTAAAGCCTATTCTTGTTATTCTAATATCTACAATACATTCTCACATATTGACTATTTTTTGATCTCCACAGAATTAAGGTCCAAGATTCAAAACTGCTTCTATGATAATATTGTGATCTCTGATCATGCACCCTGCTGTCTAATATATGTAGATAAGAAATTGACAAAGGAACCAGGTAGGTGGCAATTTCAGCATAAATGGCTTCAGGATGAGGAATTTGTTAAGTACATAGAAAAACAGATAGATGAGTTCTTTGATATCAATACTACACAAACATCAGCATGTATAAAGTGGGAGGCTTTCAAAGCTTTTATTAGGGGGCATATTATTAGTTATACAGGTTCAAAATCTAAGAAGACTCGAGAGGAGAGAGCCCAATTGGAACATAAACTAAAAATTCTTCAAGAAAAAGTGTATGCAGGAAGTGACCCAAAGTTAGAGAATGAATTACTGATTCTGAGAGCTGAATATGACAAAAAATCAGCGAATAGAGCTGCCTCGAATCTTCTAAGATTGAAGCAATCTTTTTATGAACAAGGTGAAAAATCAGGAAAATTATTGGCATGGCAGATTAAACAATTAGAATTTAAAACACCAATTACCAGTATTATAATATCGGACAGCCAGTTGTAGATCCTTTAGAAAAATTAATAGTGCCTTTAGAGATTATTATGAAAAATTATATAATACAAAAAATGAAACTGACTTAACAAAACTAAATGGGTTTTTGGATGGATTATCTATACTGTGTATTGCAAATGAAAACAGGGAGATACTGGAGTCTAAAATTAGTCAAGAAGAAGTTGGGCTAGCCATTGATAATATGAAATCAGGAAAAAGTGCAGGACCAGATGGTCTTCCAGTTGACCTCTATAAAAAATTTAAGAATAAATTAATAAAACCATTTTTGGAAATGGTTTTAGAAGCATTTCAAAATAGTAATTTACCACTATACATGAATAATGCCTTAATTATACTGTTGCCAAAACCAGGTAAACCCTCTAATAAATGTGAAAATATGAGACCAATAAGCCTATTAAATGCTGACCTTAAGATAATCTGTAAAATTTTAGCAAGACGACTACAAGAAATATTACCAAATATTATTAACCGAGATCAGAATGGCTTTATAAAGGGAAGACAAGGCTTCCATAATGTAAGAAGACTATTTAATATTATCTATTCTAATAAAGAAGCACCGGATACAGCTCTCCTATCACTGGACGCCGAAAAGGCCTTTGATAGGGTCGAATGGCCCTTTCTTTTTGAAGTTTTACAAAGGTTTGGAATTGGAAATAATTTCATAAAATGGGTTCAGATAATATACAATAATGCTACAGCAGAAATCCTAACAAACAGCAATATTTCAAAATCAATCAATATCAATAGAGGATGTCGACAAGGCTGCCCACTTTCACCTTTACTGTTTACTATGGCAATTGAACCTTTAGCGATGGCAGTACGTTTACATCCACAAATATATGGAATTAAAGTAGGACCAACAGAACATAAAATCTCCCTATATGCCGATGACATCATTTTGTTTATGTCGAATCTTAAAAAATCAATTCCGACCTTGTTGAATTTAATAAAGAATTTTGGGGAAATATCAGGATATAAAATAAATAAAACTAAATCTTCAATATTAATGCTAAATGAGACCCAGAGAACTCACCCAGCTCCTGAGGTAAATCAATTCAATGTTGTAAATCAGTTTAAATATTTAGGAATCCAAATTGTGCCTAAGCTAGAATTAGTTGCCAGTACCAACTATGAAGCCTTAATGACAGACATTAATGAGTTACTTCAGAGATGAATGTCACTACCAATGTCGATGATTGGGAGAATCAATATACTTAAAAGTAATATTTTACCCAAAATACTTTATTTATTTCAATACATTCCTTTACCACCACCTTCAGATCTATTCTCAAGAATTAAAAAAAAGTTAGTGGAATTTTTACGGAACAATAGGAAGGCTAGATTACGTCTGTCCTTACTATATTTACCATTTGATCGTGGAGGTCTGAAATGTCCAAACTTTATGTTGTATTACTGGTCAGCACAACTGAGGTCTATGACATATTATTTTTCATCAAATGATCTCCCTCACTGGACTGAAATGGAATCATACAATTTACCTTTACCTCTTCCCATATTCATATACTCAGACTCGGCAAAAAAATTACAGAAACAAGTTAAAAATCCATTTGTAAAGCATATGATCAAAATATGGTGTGAAACCACAAAATATTTAAAAGAACCACATTTACTGTCACAATTTAGCCCAGTATGGGGTAATCAATATTTTAAACCAGGGAGAGCGGATGCTGTATTTAAAGTATGGAATTTAAAAGGGATTCAAAAGATTCAAGGCTTATATCTGTCATGTTCAGATAACATAATGTCTTTTGAAGAACTGAGGATCAAATTTAATCTTAATAGAACACATTTTTTTAAAATATCTTCAGCTTAGGAACTTTATTCGATCAAATCAAAATAATGCTCTCATCCAACCTACTTATTCATCCTTGGAAAAAATTTTGAGGAAAGATAGTAAGAGAAAGGGTGTAGAGGAGCTGGGCAATGAAGAGGCGATTTGGTTTATAAACAAAGTTTTAATGTTCAGCTCCTCTATCAAGTCTCATCTGGTGCAGAGAGCGGCAGAAGGGAAAAAGAGACAGAATCTCGCCGACTCGCTGGTTATATACATGCACACAACAAAAGACATGCATAACAAAGGCTGACATCCCTCATTATCTTAATCCCCCCATTGTCTTGGTATTTCCTCTCCTCATCTTGGGAGGTGATGGTAATCCTTCTCCTCGCCTTGGGGGGTGAGGGTGGCTCGTCTGGTTTCCCCCGCCACGTCCGGGAACGTCTTTGTTCTTCACTCGGCGAGTGAGATTCCTTTGTCCTTTCAGAGGTGTGAAGTTCCTTACATATGTAATCCCAAACATTTCCACTTGCTCTAACATATGTAGTTATGGAATATATGGTTAATATAGACCACAAGGGTATTATTTCAGAGTTTTATAACTCATTGACACTATTCTCAAGTGAAAACTCACAGAAAAGATTGAATTATTGGAAAGAAGACCTGCAAACTGAAATTTCAGAGGAACAATGGGAATTGGCTTGCACAGAAGCTCAAACCAAATCAATAAATGTACGTCTTAAATTGATACATTTTAAATGGTTAATGCGGATGTATGTTACACCGGTGGAGTTAAATAGATATAACAAAAACATACCAGATACGTGCACAAAATGTATGGAAAGTAAAGGAACTCTATTTCATTGTTTATGGGAATGTAGAAAAATTAGAATGTTTAGGGAAGAGGTGAGGGTAACAATTGAAAAAATAATTTCAAAACAAATCATATTGAATCCTAAATTGTTTTTGTTGGGTCTGTATCCAGAAAAGCATAGCTTTAATAAGAGTGAAAGAGCATTCATAGACCTCAGTTTGCTTAATGCCAAAAAATGTATTGCACTACTGTGGAAAAAGACTCATAGACCAGATGTGACTCAGTGGTTAAGACAGATGTTAATAAACCTTCCACTAGAAAGAATAACATATATGCTGAAATTAAAGGAAAATGTGTTTGAGAATATATGGAGACCTTTCATTGATTATGTAAAGAATTTAAACATAACTTTTGAAGAAGAAGATGAATGATGTGTGTGGACCTTGTAAATTCCAAACTGGTGAATGTATAATATGTATACTTATGTAATGGATTGCCTAGACTAAACAGAGGAGCATTGTTGAAGACCTGCCTTTGTTAGTGGTTGTTGGTGTTTTTTAGTACAATTTTTATTTTTTTATTTTTTTTTAATTTTTTTTTAAATGTTAGTGTTTGATTGTTTGTGTTGTGTTTGTAAAAAAGGTTCAATAAAAAATATTGTGGAAAAAAAATACTGATGGTGTAGAAGAACTGGAAATGATGAGGAGGTTTTGTATCACAAAAGCCGAGTCTTTAATGAACAACTCTTCTATCTTGTCTCATCTGGTGCAGAGCTTGGCAGAAGGCAAAGAGGAAGAATTCTGCCCAGCTCGCTGGTTAAATACAGGCACACATCAAAGACATGCAAAACACAAGCTGAAATCCCCCGTTATCTAAATCCCCCATTAGTCCTGTTAACTCCTCCCTTCGTCTTGGGAGGTGATGGGAAAACCTCTCCTCGCCTTAGGTGGTGAAGGTGTCAAGTCTGTTGCCGCCGCGTCCTGTGAAGTCGTTGGTCTTCACACAGCGGTGAGATTCCTTTGTCCCTTTCAGAGGTGTGAAGTTCCTTTGTATATTCTGTCCCAAACATTTCCACATGCTCTAACAAATGTAGGTATGGAACATATGGGTAATACATACCACAGGCCCCCCAAACAACTATGAAAGGACACAGAAAGATTCACAGTCTAGGGTAATTACTAAGACATACTACGTGTTACAGCTGTTGCCACAGAAGAAACTTTTAAGCAGACATGCTCCTAAGAGAGTTCAGTGAAAACATAACAGCATAGTATAATCATAAGTCAGTCCTAAACTGTTGCAGCACAATTAGCGAAAATTTGCAGAGTGGTGGGATCAGTCCCTGTGCTGTCTGGGTTTTAGTCTTCTCCCAAAGCTGCTGTAGGTTGGTTTAGGCGTCCTGCTGGGACCTTGTTGTGAGGAATCTGCAGTGTGGGAAGGAGAGAGATTATCTGTTCCCTGCCTGGGGGCTGAGACTTTTCCCTTGGGGGGTCTACCTCGCCGAGGTGCTCGAGCCAGCTGTGCAGGTTCGTCTCTCAACAAGAAGGCAGGTTTGAGTCTGTCAATGCTGACCGTTTCATTTCTATCCCCATAATCAAGCACAAAGTGCTTGTCACCATTTTCCAGCACTCTATACGGGCCATCGTATACTGGGCGTAACGTTGGTTTTAGAGCTTCATGCTTAACAAAAACAAACTCAGCGTTTTTTAAAGTTTGAGGAACAAAAACTCGTGGAAAGGCGTGATGAGCTGGACCGTGGAGAGAGTCTGGTCCGTTACTGCCTAAAAACCTTGGGACTGGGAGGTGCCCTGGTTCCGGGTTTTCTGGTAAAAATTCACCTGGTAGTCTGATAGGCTGAGCAAAGACTAATTCTGCAGGGGAAGCGTCTAAATCCTCTTTAGGTGCCGCACGCAACCCCAATAAAACCCAGGGAAGTTTATTTACCCAATTTGTGTCCGTTAATGAGGCTCTGAGGGCGGCCTTTAAGGACCTGTGAAAACGCTCGCATAACCCATTAGCCTGAGGGTGATAAGCGGTGGTACGGTGAATTGTTGCCCCTAAACTGTTGGACATGGCTGACCAGAGCTCTGAGACAAATTGAGGCCCCCTATCTGACGTGATGTCTGATGGGACGCCGAAACGTGCCACCCAATTTGTTAGAAAAACGCGAGCGACTTCCTCCGCTGTAGTTGCCGCTAGAGGGACTGCCTCTGGCCAGCGCGTGGTGCGGTCTATCATTGTTAGCAGGTGTGTGAAACCCTGGAAGGAAGGCAGTGGCCCCACGAGGTCGACATGAATGTGGTCGAACCTTCTAGCAGGGATGGGAAAAGGCTCCAGAGGGGCTTTTGTGTGTCTGTGTACTTTGGCGCGCTGACAAGGAATGCAAGTTTTTGCCCATTCTTTTACGTTTTTGCGCAGGCCTGGCCACACAAACTTTTCGGCAACCATTTTGACCGAGGCGCGCACACCTGGGTGCGCGAGGGAGTGAATTGCGTCGAAAATACGGCGGCGCCAAGCAGCTGGTACTAACGGGCGAGGTCGGCCGGTTGAAACATCGCATATTAGGGGGGGCACACCGTCGCGCAACCCTTTTTTCTCCAGCCTTAACCCTGTTGGTCCAGACAGGAGCGCGCACACGTCCGCATCACTGCCTTGTTCTTCCGCCATGGCTGCATAATCTATCCCTTCATGGATAGGTGCTGCATATGTGTTTGCGTTAGAGAAAAGCTCAGCTGCTGAGGCAGTGTAATCTGTCTCCTCGTGCTCTGGCGGTGCCACAGCGCGAGAGAGACAGTCCGCTACTACGTTAAGTTTGCCCACTACATGTCGAATGTCTGTGGTGAACTCTGAAATCGCAGCTAACTGTCTTTGTTGTCTGCCCGACCAAGGTTCTGAAATTTTAGCCATAGCAAAAATGAGCGGTTTATGGTCCACAAAAGCCGTGAAACTCCGCCCTTCTAACCAAAACTGGAAGTGGCGGATGGACAAATGGAGCGCCAGCAGCTCCCTGTCAAAAGTGCTGTATTTGCGTTCCGTCGGGTTTAGCGATTTGCTAAAGAATGCTAAAGGTTGCCAGACCCCCTTGACAAGTTGTTCTACAACTGCCCCTATGGCCAAGTCTGAAGCATCTGTGGTTAGAGGAATGCGGGCCGAGGGATCTGGGTGGACTAACATTGTGGCGTTAGCTAGGGCGTTTTTAACTTCCGCAAAAGCGCGTTCGCGTTCCGGGGTCCATTCGACCGCGTTGGAAGCTTTCTTTTTTTTGAGCGTGTCATACAGGGGCTGCATGAGCTGAGCTGCATGAGGGAGGAAACGGTTGTAAAAATTAACCATCCCCAAAAATTCCTGTAGCGATTTGACCATTTGGGGCCATGGAAAACCTTCTATCGCATGAATTTTGTCTGGAAGCGGAACTGCCCCTTTCGGGGAGACTCTATGTCCCAAAAAATCAATTTGCGATACGCCGAATTTGCATTTGGCTGGATTAATTATTAATCCGTGCTCCTCTAGCCTCTGAAAAACGGTAGAGAGATGCTGCTCGTGCTCTTCCTCCGATGAGCTGGCTACCAGCATATCGTCGAGGTAGACGAAAACAAAGGGGAGGTCGCGTAAGACTGCGTCCATCATACGCTGAAAAGTCTGAGCAGCGCCTTTGAGGCCAAAAGGCATTCGCAGGAATTCAAAAAGGCCAAAAGGGGTTATAACCGCTGTTTTAGGAATGTCTTCAGCTCGGACTGGGACTTGGTGATAACCGCGGACTAAGTCTATCTTTGAAAAAATGCGCGCGCCCGCTAAATGCAGTGAAAAATCCTGTATATGAGGGATGGGGTAGCGGTCATGCGCTGTGGCGTTGTTTAATCTGCGGTAATCTCCGCACGGTCTCCAAGAACCGTCGGATTTCGGAACCATGTGAAGTGGTGAAGCCCAAGGGCTCTTTGAACGTCGGACAATGCCTAATTTTTCAAGAGCTGCAAATTCGTCCCTTGCTATGTTGAGCTTGGCCGCGTCTAAGCGGCGAGCTTTGGCAAAAACGGGAGGTCCCGTTGTTGGAATGAAGTGTTTAACCCCGTGTTTGGCTACAGTGGCTGAAAATTTGGGGGTTGTGAGTGCTGGAAATTGGGTGAGGAGTTGCTCAAACTTACCTCCTGCCGTGGTGACGTTGGCCTGCACAGGTGGTGGAGAGACTCGAGCTGAGCATGGAATAGAAGCAAAAGATAGTGCATTAACCAGGCGCCTATTTGCTAGATCAACTAATAACCCATGTGCACATAGAAAATCAGCGCCTAACAAGTTAAAACTCACCGCCGCTACAACAAATGTCCATCTGTAGCTGCGGCCGTGAATGAGGAGGTGCAGGCTCTTTTCCCCGAACGTGTCGATGTCAGAACCGTTGGCTGCCACTGCTCCATTGCCCCGGGTGCCCATGGCTCGATCTGCGTGGGAGGGCATGATGAAACTCAGCTGAGCTCCCGTGTCGATGAGGAACTGCTTGCCTGTGTGTCCATCCATCACGTATAACAGCTTGTTTTTCTCGCCGAGAACCGCTGCCGTTAACGGCCCTCGGCTTTGGCGTTTTCCCGACATTGTGAACTTGCAGGGGGGAACGCATTTGTGGGCTTTCTCGGCGAAGTGGTGGTGATAATAACAGACGTCGATCTGTTTGTTACGCTTGGGCCACGCCGCTGTCACCGTGGGCTGTGGCTCTCCATGGCTCGGGGCGTCAGTTTTGAGGTCCGCAGATGCCGCTGTAGGTGTCCGCTCCTTGCAGGCGTTGACGAGCCGATAAGCCTCGCTGGCCAGTGTGCGGAAGTCTTGGTGGGTGTTGCACTTCGTATTGGCGAGTGTCCCTCTCATGTGTGGTGGAAGCGTGCTGAGGAAAATAAACTGGAAAAGGAAATTGTCGGTGTCCTCCTCCTTAAGCTGCAGCAAATCCTCCATGAGGGCCTTCGGATTGCCCCCTCTGTGGCCGTAGACCGCCAGGATCCTCTCGGCTCTTTCCTCCGCTGGTGGGACATAGTTCGCCACGGTGGTTGCCTTGAGCGTCTCATACTTGTCCCGGGCCGGTGGTCGCCGGATCAAGCTCCGCACACACCTCGAAGTGGCGGAGTCGAGTTTGGAGACGATATGGTGGAATTTTGTATCGTCTGCTGTGATGCCCGCCAGTATGAACTGGGCTTCAGCTTGTAGAAACCAAGAGGCGGGGTCTTCTCGCCAGAAGTCTGGCAGCTGGACAGCGACGGCGTTCGTGCACACCATCACTGTTGTGCCCGCCGGGTGAGAGTGCCTTGCCTCGGCTCTCACGGCGGTGTTGGAGCTCGGTTGAGCCCTCTCAATTCCTTCTGCCGGAGGGGACAGCTGTCTGTCTGCTCCCTCGTCTGCGTCGTTGCTGGCGTATGTCAGAGTCGCCACGGATGAGTCGCTTGAAGAACGCCTCCGGTCCATACTCGCGTCAAGGTCACCAGTGTAGAAGAGCTGGAAATGACGAGGCGGTTTTGTATCACAAAAGCCGAGTCTTTAATGAACAACTCTTCTATCTTGTCTCATCTGGTGCAGAGCTTGGCAGAAGGCAAAGAGGAAGAATTCTGCCCAGCTCGCTGGTTAAATACAGGCACACATCAAAGACATGCAAAACACAAGCTGAAATCCCCCATTATCTAAATCCCCCATTAGTCCTGTTAACTCCTCCCTTCGTCTTGGGAGGTGATGGGAAAACCTCTCCTCGCCTTAGGTGGTGAAGGTGTCAAGTCTGTTGCCGCCGCGTCCTGTGACGTCGTTGGTCTTCACATGGCGGTGAGATTCCTTTGTCCCTTTCAGAGGTGTGAAGTTCCTTTGTATATTCTGTCCCAAACATTTCCACATGCTCTAACAAATGTAGGTATGGAACATATGGGTAATATATACCACAATGGGGCACTATATTATCGTAGTATATGCACATAAAGGAAATCCTTATTTCCAAAGTATCAACTGAAAAAATTATGGGTAAATAGCTTAAGGGTTATACCAGTGTGTCTTCATTGTTAATAATTACACAGAAAGCTGTAAAACCATCTAGTGTGGCCGACACACATTGTGGCTCACGCTGCCACAGAGACAGGACTGCGTGTGTATTGTGGGGTGTCACGTCTGCAAGGACTGAGGACTCGAATCTACAGGAGATAACAAGGAAGTGTGAGATTTGTCTCTTTGTCCCACAGAAGACGCCCCGGAGGGTATTCTGGTTCATCAAGAAATGAGAGACAATGGTGAAGCTTCAAAGGGATGCTTTGTAACTGTATGTTGACTGAAGACACCATGTGACTTGAATTCTGATGCTGGAAATGTATAAAAGGGTGTTGAGATATGATTCTTTTTCTTTCCTGCTTTGAGAATGCTAGAAGCTGTGTTCTGTCAAATAAAGCTGGTTTTATGACTGAAACTCAGCCTCGTTATTTGAGCATGCTTCTACACTGGTGACCTACGACGGAAAATGAGCAGACAGAATTCTCCCGAGCGGGGCTCGGTGGAAGCCAGCCTGATGGCCGCCTCCACGATCCGGCTGCCCGATTTCTGGCAGCACAGCCCGCGCTCATGGTTTAGCGCAATCGAGGTGCAGTTCAACCTCCGGAGAATCTTCAACGACGACACAAGATTCTACCACGTGGTAGCGAAGCTGGACAGCGACACGGTCCAGAGAGTGGAGGATCTGGTTAATCATCCACCAGACAGCGACAAGTACAGCGCATTGAAGGACGCGCTGATCAGCCATTTCACCCCCTCAGTCCAACAACGAGCAGAGGGGCTCCTGGCACTGACGGAGGCAGAAAACAATAGACCTGCGGACCTGATGGTGAAGATGCTGCAGCTCAAAGCCTCTGAGGATGGCGAATTCATTTTCACCCACCTTTTCCTTCGAACCCTACCACCAGCAGTGAGAGTGGCCCTGGCAGAGTCACCCCGATTGGCCAAGCGAGACTACCATGGGTTGAGCAAGGAGGCGCAGAAGCTGGTCGACGCCCACAAGCGGAACGCGGTTTCGGCCGCGGCGGCCAGTCAGGGAACGGCGTCCGGAGACAGTGCGGGTCCAGCGGCCGCGGCGCCAGACGCACCAACAACGGCGGCGACAGGAGCCAGACGACACGGAGCGGAGAACGGCTCGTGCTTCTACCACCGCCGTTTTGCAGAGAGAGCGCACAGGTGCGTCCCACCGTGCAATTTTAAGTGCCAGGGAAACGCCAAGACCGAGGGCCGGTAGCAGCTGCGACCCTCGGCAACGAGAACAGGCTGCTTTACCTGACGGATGCACGCTCGGGGAAACAGTTCCTCGTGGACATGGGCTCTCAGCTGAGCTTCGTCACACCCACCTACGCGGAACGGCTGTCGCCTTCTAAAGCCCCCTGGGTGTCAGTGTCAGCAGCAAACGGCTCCACGATTAAAACGTTTGGTGAGAGGACCATGCTTCTGTCCTTACAGGGCCGTTCATTTGAGTGGACATTTATTGTAGCAGCAGTCAGTTTCAACATGTTAGGGGCTGATTTTTTGTGCTCACATGGTTTATTGGTTGACCTTGCTAATAGACGTCTGATTAATGCACTGTCCTTTCATTGTATTCCCTGCACAGCTCGGGTGGCCCCGCCAACTGCACATGCCAGCGTCTCAGCTGCGGGTGGTAAGTTTCACACTCTGCTTGCTCAGTTTCCAGCACTCACAGTCCCCACGTTTTCAGCAACGGTGGCCAAACATGGGGTAGAACATTTCATAACAACCACAGGCCCTCCCGTTTTTGCAAAGGCTCGGCGCTTGGACCCAGCTAAACTGGCCATCGCGCGCGAGGAGTTCACTAATCTGGAAAAACTAGGCATTGTTAGACGTTCCAAGAGCGCTTGGGCTTCGCCGTTACACATGGTCCCAAAGGCTGACGGCTCATGGCGACCTTGCGGCGATTTCCGCAGGTTGAACAGCGTTTCAGCTCATGACCGCTACCCGATTCCGCACATTCAGGATTTTTCTGTTCATTTGGCGGGGGCGCGCATTTTTTCTAAAATAGACTTGGTGCGCGGCTATCACCAGGTTCCAGTGCGCGCGCAGGATGTACCCAAAACAGCGGTCATAACGCCTTTCGGCCTTTTTGAGTTCTTGCGCATGCCTTTTGGCCTCAAGGGGGCCGCGCAGACTTTCCAACGCATGATGGATGCAGTTTTACGCGACCTGCCTTTCGTGTTCGTTTATTTGGATGATATTTTGGTAGCCAGCACGTCCGAAGGCGAACATGAAAAACACCTCACAGCAGTTTTCCAGAGGTTGGCACAACACGGGTTAATAGTTAACCCAGCGAAGTGCCAGTTTGGGGTGGCGCAGATTGATTTTTTGGGACATCGCGTTTCGGCAGAGGGAGCAGTTCCCCTTCCAAATAAAGTGCGTGCCATAACAGATTTTCCGCAGCCTCAAACGGTCAAGGCGCTTCAGGAGTTTCTAGGGATGGTAAATTTTTACAACCGATTCCTCCCAAGTGCAGCACGACTCATGCAGCCATTGTACACCGCGTTAAAAAAACAAAAGCCCGCAAATGCAGGCTGCACGGTGGCGCAGTGGTTTAGCACTGTGGCAGCACAGTTTTACCCTCGGCCGGGGGACCGCGGGGATCATGAGATCGTGGGTTCGATCCCAGCCCCCGACCAACAGTGAGCTGTGTGGAGTTTGCATGTTCTCCCCGTGTTGCGCGGGTTTACTCCGGGATTTCTCCGGTTTCCTCCCGCACACCAAAAACATGTAGGTTTAGGGCGCTCGCGCACGCAGCGACCAGCAGCCGGTGGCTTGTCACCAGACAGCAAACCAAGTCTACCTACGGGTACAAATAAGTAACAAAAAAAAAAAAATAAATAAAAATAAATAAAGTTGAATGGTCTCCGGAGCGGGAGCGCGCTTTTGCCCAGGTCAAATCAGCCCTGGCAAACGCAGTTTTGTTAGCGCACCCAGTTCCAACGGCCCGCATGGCGCTCACCACTGACGCTTCCGATGTAGCGGTGGGGGCGGTAGTTGAACAGTTTGTGGCAGGTACCTGGCAACCCCTCGCGTTTTTCAGCAGGACTTTGCGTGATAGTGAACGGAAATACAGCGCGTTTGACAGGGAGCTTTTGGCCCTACATTTGGCCATTCGTCATTTTCAGTTCTGGTTAGAGGGGCGACGTTTCACCGCTTTTGTGGATCATAAACCGCTAACGTTTGCGATGGCCAAAATTTCAGAACCCTGGTCAGGCCGGCAACAAAGGCAACTAGCCGCAATATCGGAGTTCACTACTGATATTCAGCATGTCGCGGGTAAACACAATGTGGTGGCAGACTGCCTCTCGCGTGCGGTAGCACCGCCAAGCCCCATAGGGGCAGACTCTGTAGCCATGGCCGCGGGCCCGGGCAGTGACGCGGGAGCGCGCGCAGCCCCGGTCTGTGTTGGGTTAGATTATGCGGCCATGGCTGCGGAGCAAGTTAACGACGCAGACGTGCGCGCGCTCCAGTCTGGACCAACAGGGTTAAGGCTGGAGCACAGGGTGCAACAAAACGGTATGCCCCCGCTAATCTGCGATGTCTCCACGGGACGGCCCCGCCCTGTGATGCCAACCGCGTGGCTTCGCCATGTTTTTGACTTGGTCCATTCTCTCGCGCACCCGGGGGTGCGCGCATCGATCAAATTGGTGGGGGAGAAATTTGTTTGGCCCGGGTTGCGCAAACAGGTCAAGGAATGGGCAGCAGCCTGCGTAGCGAGTCACCGAGCCAAAATACACAGACACACTAAGGCCCCGTTAGAACCTTTCCACATCCCCGCTAAGCGTTTTGATCATGTGCATATTGACCTGGTCGGCCTGCTTCCGTTATCACACGGGCACACACATCTTTTGACGATGGTAGACCGCACCACGCGCTGGCCAGAGGCGATTCCTCTGACATCAACCACAGCGGAAGAAGTTGCGCGAGCATTTTTAGCAGCGTGGGTCGCGCGTTTTGGTGTACCGTCGGACATAACGTCCGACAGGGGTCCCCAATTTATTTCCGAGCTATGGTCATCGATGGCCCGCAGCTTGGGGGTGAAGATTCATCGCACCACCGCGTATAACCCCCAGGCTAATGGTTTATGCGAACGCTTTCACAGGTCATTGAAAGCAGCCCTCAGAGTGTCGCTAACGGATACAAATTGGGTAGACAAACTTCCATGGGTTTTATTAGGGTTGCGTTCTGCACCTAAGGAAGATTTGCACGCTTCCCCGGCTGAATTAGTTTTCGCACAACCGCTCCGTTTGCCCGGGGAATTTCTTCCTGATAATCCCGCACCTAATGGCCCCCCCGCTCAGCCGTGGCAGAGCGGCTCAGGAGCAAACACGCTCCCTGGGCCAGTCCACCACAGTTTCCCACACGTTTTTGTGCCCAAGGCTTTAAAAAATGCAGAGTTTGTTTTTGTTAAACATGACGCCCAGCGTCCAAGTTTGCGGCCGTTTTACGACGGACCGTTTCGAGTGCTGGAGACCGGGCAGAAGCATTTTCTGCTAGATTTAGGGGGCAGAAGGGAGCTGATTTGCATTAACAGGCTCAAACCCGCTTTTGTTCTGGCTGACGAGGAGGTGTAGCTCGCTAGGCCCCCCCGCCGGGGCAGGCCGCTGAGGGGACATTCTCCAAAGTCTTCACAGAAAGGTGCTAACAGCTTTAATCCACAGGTGCAGAGAGATGTTGCAGGTGCAGCCAAGCCAGGTTGCAGCAGATTCGGCAGAAGATTAAAACCTAGGCAGTTGGTGGATTGATTAGTGATGTATGGAGTGCTTTGTGTTTTTCTTTTTGTTATGCCATGCAGATTTTGCCTTACTAGACGTTTGGGGGGGGGGGGGGTAGTGTGGCCGACACACATTGTGGCTCACGCTGCCACAGAGACAGGACTGCGTGTGTATTGTGGGGTGTCACGTCTGCAAGGACTGAGGACTCGAATCTACAGGAGATAACAAGGAAGTGTGAGATTTGTCTCTTTGTCCCACAGAAGACGCCCCAGAGGGTATTCCGGTTCATCAGGAAATGAGAGACAATGGTGAAGCTTCAAAGGGATGCTTTGTAACTGTATGTTGACTGAAGACACCATGTGACTTGAATTCTGATGCTGGAAATGTATAAAAGGGTGTTGAGATATGATTCTTTCTCTTTCCTGCTTTGAGAATGCTAGAAGCTGTGTTCTGTCAAATAAAGCTGGTTTTATGACTGAAACTCAGCCTCGTTATTTGAGCATGCTTCTACACTAGAAGCCTAAAGTGGTGAGAAAAAGTGTTTGCTCCTTCCTGATTTCTCATTTTTTGTATGTTTGTCACACTTAAATGTTTCAGATCATCAAACAAATTTAAATATTAGACAAAGATAACACAAGTAAACACAAAATGTAGTTTTCAAATGAAGGTGTTTATGATTAAGGGGGGAAAAAAAATCCAAACCTACATGGTCCTGTGTGAAAAAGTGATTGCCCCCTAAAACTAATAACTGGTTGGGCCACCCTTAGCAACAACTGCAATCAAGCGTTTGCGATAACTGGCAATGAGTCTTTTACAGCACTGTGGGGGAATTCCGGCCCACTCATCTTTGCAGAATTGTTGTAATTCAGCCACATTGGAGGGTTTTCGAGCATGAACCGCCTTTTTAAGGTCATGCTACAGAATTTCAATCAGATTCAGGTCAGGACTTTGACTAGGCCACTCCAAGGTCTTCATTTTGTTTTTCTTAAGCCATTCAGAGGTGGATTGCTGGTTGGTTTTCAATCATTGTCCTGCTGCAGAACCCAAATGCGCTTCAGCTTGAGGTCACGAACAGATGGCTGGACATTCTCCTTCAGGATTTTTTGGTAGACAGCAGAATTCATGGTTCTATTTACCACAGCAAGTCTTCCAGGTCCTGAAGCAGCAAAACAGCCCCACACCATCGCACTACTACACTAGTGTGACTGTTGAAGTGTCCTTGAACAAGACATTGAACCCCCAGTTGCTTCTGGGGGCCTGGTTAGCGTCTGTGTGTATAGCAGCTCTGCCGCCATCAGTGTGTGAATGGGTGGATTGCAGGATCTGTAAAGCGTTTTGGTCATCCTAGATGAGAAGAAAAGCGCTATATAAGTGAACACCATTTACCACCACCATATTTTACTGTTGGTATGATGTTCCTTTTCTGAAATGCTGTGTTACTTTTACGCCGGATGTAATGGGACACACACCTTCCAAAAAGTTCAGCTTTTGTCTCGTCAGTCCACAGAGTATTTTCCCAAAAGTCTTGAGGATCATCAAGATGTTTTCTGGCAAAACTGAGATGAGCCTTAATATTCTTGTTGCTCAGCAGTGATTTTCGTCTTGGAACTCTGCCATGCAGGCCATTTTTGCCCAGTCTCTTTCTTATGGTGGAGTCAAGAACACTGACCTTAACTGAGGCAAGTGAGGCCTGCAGTTCTTTGGATGTTGTTGTGGGGTCTTTTGTGACCTCTTGGATGAGTCGTCGCTGCGCTCTTGGGGTAATTTTGGTCGGCCGGCCACTCCTGGGAAGGTTCACCACTGTTTCATGTTTTTGCCATTTGTGGATAATGGCTCTCACTGTGGTTCACTGGAGTCCCAAAACTTTAGAAATGGCTAGAAAATTGAACTCAGCTTTCCAGAGATGTGATAAACCACAGTCAATTTATGTTTTAATGGGGGGGGGGGGGGGAATCACTTTTTCACACAGAGTCATGTAGGTTTGGATTTTTTTTTTACCCTTAATAATAAACACCTTCAATTAAAAACTGCATTTTGTGTTTACTTGTGTTATCTTTGTCAAATATTTAAATTTGTTTGATGATTTGAAACATTTAAGTGTGACAAACATACAGAAAAATGAGAAATCAGGAAGGGGGCAAACACTTTTTCACACCACTGTATAGGCCCTTGATACAATCTAATAAAAAAAGTTTACACAATCCAAAAATTACATTATTGAAATTTTACCACGAAATTTTACATTTTTAATCCAACCAAACTCCATATAAAGCAGATACAAGTGTAACAAACAAAACTGCTTAAAAACTGGTCAAACAATTAGCAAGTTATGATGATTTTAGATGCGGATACACCTCATTCCTTTATAGAAATAATAGAAGGTTTGAGCCTCCAAGTCGACAGGGGCCAATGGGGCAGGTTCTCTGTGCTGAACTTAAATCTGTGCATTTTGCCCTGAGACAGCCGGATAGTAGTAGTGGAAATAATTTAAAAACACATTCAGTGAAGTTGTTTGCAATTTCTCCACCAGGAGGTGCCAGTGTTCATCTAATAATGACCTTTGAATCCTGCAGGCAGCCAGTTTTAAAAAAAGTAGTTAAAATTAAGCAGATGCAGCTTTTGTTCATAATTTATCACCTATAAAGAACACTGACATCACCGGAGCTGTGTCTGCCATGTTGGAGGACACTGGGTCCACTTGTAGTTTTCGTCATATTTATCAGTACCTGCAATTATTGACCAGAGGTGGGTAGTAGTCATTTACATTCATTCATGTACATGTACTCAAATAACTTTTTCCCTAAAATTTGCTTTACTGAGTAGTTTTATTGCAGGCTACTTTATGGAGGAAAAAATGCACTTTTAATCAAATACAAGTACATCTCAATAAATTAGAATGTCATCGAAAAGTTGATTTATTTCAGCAATCCAATTCAAAAATGAAACTTCAATATTACATAGTCATTACACACAAACACAAAGCACCAAAACCTGGTTTAATGAAGATGGTATGTGCTTTATTGGCCAGCAAACTCTCCTGACCTAAACCCTTTAGAGAATCTATGGAGTATTGTCAAGAAGAAGATGAGAGACACCAGACCCAACAATGCAGACGAGTTGAGGGCTACTATCAAAGCAAGCTGGGCCTCCATAACACCTCAGCAGTGCCACAGGCTGATCACCTCCATTCCACTCACATTAATGCAATAATTCATGCAAAAGGAGCCCCAACCAAGTATTGAGTGCATGCATGGGTGTACTTTTCAGTCGGCCAACATTTCTATTAAAAATCCACTTTTTAAAATTAAATGAATGTGATATTCTAATTATTTGAGAAACTGAATTTGGGGTTTTCATAAGCTATAAACCATAATCATCAAAATTAAAAGAAATAAAAACTTGGATATATCACTCTGTGTGTCCTAATTCTACATAATATATGAGTTTCATTTTTTTTAATTGAATTACTGAAATAAATAAATCAATATTTTGATGACATTTTAATTTATTGAGATGCACCATTCTTTGTTTCTTTAAGTTTAAAACTAGTTATAAATGTTTTTGTCTATACTGTAATAACGTCTTTTTATCAGATATTACTGCGTCTATAGTCATTATTGTTAAGTCTTAATTGTATTTCACTGGTCAGACTTGAAATTTTTGCCATATGATAGGGTGCCAAGAGAGGAAGTGTGGTACTGGATGAAGAAGTCGGGAGTGGCAGAGAAGTGTGTGAGGATGGTGCAGGACATGTATGGGGACAGCAACATGGTGGTGAGGTGTGCTGTAGGAGTGACAAAGTAGATTCAAGGTGGGGGTGGGATTACATCAAGGATCCCCTCTGGGTCCCTTCTTGTTTGCCATGGTGGTGGACAGGCTGACAGATGAGGTCAGGCAGGAGTTTCTGTGGACCATACTGTTCACAGACAACATTATGATCTGTAGCAAGAGTAGGGAGCAGGTGGAAGAGAACCTAGGGAGTTGGAGCACTGGAGAAAGAACAATGAAAGTCAGTAGAAGCGAGACAGAATACATACAGCCGTGGACAATATTGTTGGTACCCCTCTGTTAATGACAGAAAAACCCACAATGGTCACAGAAATAGCTTGAATCTGACAAAAGTGGTAATAAATAAAAATTCTATGAAAATTAACCAAAGAAAATCAGACAATGCTTTTGAATTGTGGCTCAGCAGAATTATTTTAAAAAACAAACTCATAAAACAGGCCTGGACAAAAATGATGGTACCCTTAACTTAATATTTTGTTGCACAACCTTTTGAGGGAATCACTGCAATCAAATGATTTCTGTAAATGTCAGTGAGACTTCTGCACCTCTCAGCAGGTATTTTGGCCCACTCCTCATGAGCAAACTGCTCCAGTTGTCTCAGGTTTGAAGGGTGCCTTCTCCAGATGGCATGTTTCAGCTCCTTCCACAGATGTTCAATAGGATTTAGATCAGGGCTCATAGAAGGCCACTTTAGAATAGTCCAATGTTTCGCTCTTAGCCATTCTTGGGTGTTTTTAGCTGTGTGTTTTGGGTCATTATCCTGTTGCAAGACCCATGACCTGCGACTGAGACCAAGCTGTCTGACACTGGGCAGCACATTTCTCTCTAGAATACCTTGATAGTCTTGAGATTTCATTGTACCCTGCACAAATTCAAGACACACTGTGCCAGATGCAGCAAAGCAGCCCCACAACATAACAGAACCTCCATGTTTCACAGTAGGGACAGTGTTCTTTTCTCGGTATGCTTCATTTTTGCGTCTTTGAACATAGAGCTGATGTGCCTTGCCAAAAAGTTCCAGTTTTGTCTCGTCTGTCCATAGGACATTCTCCCAGAAGCTTTGTGGCTTGTCAACATGCAGTTTGGCAAATTCCAGTCTGGCTTTTTTATCATTTGTTTTCAACAGTGGTGTCCTCCTTGGTCGTCTCCCATGAAGTCCACTTTGGCTCAAACAACGACGGATGGTGCGATCTGACACTGATGTACCTTGACCTTGGAGTTCACCTTGAATGTGTTTAGAGGTTGTTCTGGGCTCTTTTGTTACCATTCGTATTATCCGTCTCCTCCTGCGGCCACATCCAGGGAGGTTGGCTACAGTCCGGTGGATCTTAAATTTCTCAATAATATGTGCAACTGTAGTCACAGGAACATCAAGCTGCTTGGAGGTGGTCTTATAGCCTTTACCTTTAACATGCTTGTCTATAATTTTCTTTCTAATCTCCTGAGACAACTCTCTCCTTTGCTTCCTCTGGTCCATGTTTAGTGTGGTGTACACCATGTCACCAAACAGCACAGTGACTACTTGTCACCCTTTGAATAGGCCGACTGACTGATTACAAGTTTGTAGACACCTGTGATGTTAATTAGAGGACACATCTTGGTTGAACATGTCCCTATGGTCACATTATTTTCAATCTTTTCTAGGGGTACCATCATTTTTGTCCAGGCCTGTTTCATGAGTTTGTTTTTTTTAAATAATTCTGTTGAACCACAATTCAAAAGCATTGTCTGATTTTCGTTGGTTAATTTTCATAGAATTTTTATTTATTATCACTTTTGTCAGATTCAAGTTATTTCTGTGACCATTGTGGGTTTTTCTTTCATTAACAGAGGGGTACCAACAATTTTGTCCACGTGTGTATGTGTAATGAGATGGAGACAGGTGTAATGGTAAAAGATGCAAGGAGGAGATGTAGTAAAAGTAGATGAGTTTAAATACCTGGGGTCAACAATCCAAAGCAATGGACAATGCACAAGAGAGGTGAAGAAGAGAATGCAGGCAGAGCAGAGTGGGTGGAAACAAGTGTCAGGGGTGATTTGTGACAGAAGGGTAGCAGCAAGAGTGAAAGGGGAGATTTACAGAACAGGAGTGAGACCTGATACCATGTATAGTTTGGAGACGGTGGTGCTGACAAAAAGGAGGTGATAGGTGCTGAAGGTGACAGAGTTGACAATGCTAAGATTCTCACTGGGAGTGACTAGGAAGAACAGGATTAGAAATGAGTATATCAGAGGGACAGCTTAGATTGAGTGGTTTGGAGACAAAGCGTGAGAGGCAAGGCTGAGATGGTTTGGACATGTGCAGCGGAGGGATAGTGGATATATTGGACAAAAGATGTTGAAGATGGAGCTGCCAGGCAGGACGAAAAGAGAAAGACCACAGAAGATTCATGGATGTAGTGAAGGAGGACATGGTGTTACAGACAAAGATGGAAGGGATAGGGTGAGATGGAAGCAGATGATCCACTGTGGCGACCCCAAAAGAAAGCAGCCGAAAGAAGAAGTCAGACTTAATATCATTGTTTTTAAATTCTGGATTAGGAAATATTCAGTTCAGTGTCTATTTCTTTATATGATTTGCTGTGACATATTAGGGGATACATGTTGACAGGTTATATTTCACTTTTCTCAGAAAAATACAGCAAAAAGAAAAATCTCACAAACTGCTCAGGCAAAACTGGCAAATTTGTAATGAAGAGATTGCAAGTTTACATAAAATCACAAATTTATCCCCAATAGTCTCAAATATATGAGAAGAAACAACAGCAATAAAAAAGACGATGAAGCCTCAAACCCCAAAAAAGTCACCAAACTAAAAAGCAATATTTTTTAAATAAATAAATAAATTTTTGAGAAAAATAAACTGCAAATTGACATAAAAAAGTTGACAATTTATGCATTTTTTTCAAATGTGGAAGAAAAAGTAGCAATTATAAAAAGAAGAAAATGGAAAATTTAGATAAAAAAACAAATATATATGAGGGGACAATAAACACTCAAATTGGTGAGAACACAGTCATTATTCACAGCTCAAATAACTGTTTTAGAAGACATTTTCTTATTCTTATTTACATATAATTTTGAAGGTGACTACTCATACATAGAGTGGGGAAAATAAGCATTGAACACATCAACATTTTTCTCATTAAACATTTCTGATGGAGCCATTAACATGAGATTTTCACCAGATATCAGCAACAACCCAAGTAATCCATCCATACAAAGAAATTGTCACGAATTGCCCCTCAGGGGCAGAGAGGAAGACCCACGCGCTAAACTGTGAGGTTGTGAGAATTATTGAAAACATAAAGGGCACGAAACAACTCAAGGACACAAAGAGATACACCTGGTAACAAAGCAAAAACTGAGCACGTCAAACTTACGTTTGGGAGTCATAAACAGAAGCCAAGACTGCAGTGAGGAATGCAAGGCACAGCGGTCTTAAATAAGGCATAACACAATATGACACAGGTGTGGATATCAGAGCGGGCAGGAGAAAACAATGATTAATAATCTGGATCAGCTGGGAGTAATGAGAGAGGAGCGACTGGAACTGACAGCTGACAGAGGTGACGCCCACACGGATCACAAATCCGGAAATGCCACTGACAGCTGTCAACCCAGAGAAAGAACACAACAGTAAAGATATAAAGAATAAAATATCAACAAATACAGGCTGAAATACAAATGCAACTTAATATAAAATAAAAGTGTAACAAAACTAAAGCATAAACAGGAAAACAGCAAACAGTACAAGAATTACAGAAACCCAAAAAGCACAAAATACAACAAATATATAAATGTAGAGAAAAGGCCATCAGACTGAGCAAGGCGGAAACCTCCAGTGCTCAGCTCATGACAGAAATCAAGGCAACTGTGTTCACAAAACAAGCTATATTTAATAAAGTAAAATGACACAGGGAATAAGTATTGAACACATGAAGAAAAAGAGGTGCAAAGAAAGCCAAGAAACCAGCTGAAATTGCTCAGGAGTGAGTTTAGCCCATTCTTCCACACAGATTGTCTTCAAATTTTGAACATTCCGTGGGTGTCTTCTATGAACTCTGATCTTCAGTTTGTTCCGTAGATTTTCAGTTGGATTCAGGTCAGGTGACCGAGCCATTCTAGCAACTTTATTTTCCTTCTCTGGAGCCAGTCGAGAGTTTCCTTGGTTGTGTGTTTGGGATCAATGTCTTGCTGAAATGTCCACCCTTGTTTCATCTTCAGCATCTTGGCAGATGGCAACAGATTCTTATCAAGGATGTCTCTGTACATTTGTCCATTGATCTTTCCTTCAGTTATATGAAGTCTGCCTGTACCATTTGCTGAAAAACACCCCCACACCATGATGCTCCCACCTCCAAACTTCACTGTTGGTATGATGTTTTTGGGCTGATGTGCAGTGCCATTTCTTCTCCCAACGTGCTGTGTGTTGTGGCATCCAAAAAGTTCAATTTTGGTCTCATCTGACCAGACTGTATTCTCCCAGTATTTTACTGGCTTTACCAAATGTTGTGCAGCAAACTTTAAACAAGCTTCAACATGCTTTTTCTTCAGCAATGGAGTCTTGCGAGGTGAGCGGGCATAGAGCCCATGTGGTTGAGTGCATTACTTATTGTTTTCTTTGAAACAGCAATACCTGCTAACTCCAGGTCATTCTGGAGCTCTCCACAAGTGGTCTTTGGCTCTTGGATAACTCTTCTGATAATTCTTTTGACTCCTCTGTCATAAATCTTGCCACGAGCTCCTGTTCATGGCCGGTTTATGGTAAAACAATGTTCTTTCCACTTCCGAATGATGGCTCCAACAGTGCTCACTGAAATATTCAGCAGTTTAGAAATGCACCTGTAACCAATGGAATCATTATGTTTTGCAACAATAAGGTTGTGAAGGTCTAGCGAGACCTTTTTGCATCTACCCATCATGAGTTCTTTGTGGTGTGACAATCTGATATTCACAGACCTTTTTAAAGGCTATCAGTCACGACTTAACCAGCTGAAATTAATTTACACTGATGGGGGACAGGATGGCTTCCTAAAGTCTGATGGATTTCAGCTGGTTTCTTGGCTTTCAATGCCTTTTTGCACCTCTTTTTCTTAATGTGTTCAATACTTATTCCCTGTGTCATTCCAGCCATCCAGCCATCTTCTACCACTTAATTCTTTTCAGGTCGCGGGGGGGGGCTGGAGCCTATCTCAACATCTTTTGGGCGAGAGGCAGGGTACACCCTGAACAGATCGCCAGTCCATCGCAGGGCCCTGTGTCATTCCACTTTATTAAATATAACTTGTTTTGTGAACACATTTGCCTTTATTTCTTTGTATGTGTGGATTACTTGGGTTGTTACTGATACCTGGTGAAAGTCTCAGGTCAATGGCTCAATCAGAAACATGTTTAATGAGAAAAAAGTTGACATGTTCAAAACTTATTTTCCCCGCTGTAATTAACTTCACTGGATAAAACTGCATTTACTTGAGTACAATTTCTAGTAGGCTACTTTGTCCATCTCTATTGACCCATCAATCCTTTTTAGAAGCAGAAACAGCCGATCACTAATCAGATTAAATCATCTGAGAGCTGAGAGCACCTGCCTGCCAAGAACACTGACTCCTACTTTATTTTCTAACAAAAAGTCACATTCATTAAATTTGCTATATACTAATTACAGTAATAAAATGTAGAATTCCAAAGCACATGTACTAGTTTTTCTCTCTCTCCCTTGCTGTGTGTGTGTGTGTTAATATTTTTGAGGTCACCCTTCCTTTCTGTAACTGTGTTGTATTCTCTTGGTTGTTGTTATATGGCTTCAATATTCTCTAGTCTTCTGATGTAGGGTGGGTTTCACTTATGACGATATTATAATCAATACACACAGACATCAGGCCGAGGTCATGGCTGTGCTCTTTAGCAGAAGACCCACACAACAACAACAGACATCAGTAATCAATCTCTGGTCATTATAGATTAACATAGAGCACCGAGTGCTCGTACAGAATGTACCACAAACTGCTTAGCATTTAGTACCTTTAAGTCTGTTTGTATTGAGTGTAAAAATTGTCCTGCGTGTGATAAATGACCTGAGATGGAGGCTTTAAAAATAAAATCTCTGTTACCAAGACTACACCTGATTGGTGTAGGGAGAAATCAAAGTACAGAAATGGACCTAAAAAAGATCAGTGAACCAGCACTGCTCATCCAAGCTAGAAGGAGACTAGAAGCTACTCAGCTAATGGCTAACTGACAAGAAGGAGGGCAGAGTTGAACATCTGAAGGATGTTTCTTAAAGTGATAGTGTAGAGAAAGGAGCAGGTGAGACAACGGGCTGGAACAGCACAGACTTTATTCTCCTCTCTACAAGTCAAGTTGACAAGAATGATCCCCAGGCCGCAGGCTCTCTCCCTTTTATACTTTAATCCCCTGCCTAGCGATCTGGGGGCTCACACCACAATCCACATTGGATACGCAGTCTGCACGGTGCATTAGCATAACATAGTGCATCACATTACATTAACATAACAGTCGCTGGCGTGCTGCTTCTTCCTCGTCCCTGTAGCCAGCATCTGCACCTCCACTGTCTCGACTCGACCCCCCGGGCAGCCTCCCACTTCATGGTCCATTCTCTGGGTGGAGGATGTCACCTCTATGTCCCCCACACTGCACCCCCACCCCCGAACACCCAGAATGGGCTTCAACCTCCTTGTCCTGTGGGCTTCAGCCGACATCCATATCGGCTGTAACGGGGGGTCGCTGGCTGTGAGGCGCTGCTCTGGCGACGAGGCACTGCTGGAGGCACATCCATCTGTAGGAAGGCAAGGTGGGGGGGAGGACACATCCTCAAAAAGCATTGTTGTTGCTGTTGCTGAGTCATTTACCTGCAGAGCCCCCCAACGGGGGACATTCACACCGGGGAACCTGGACCAATACCACTTCCTCGTCTGCCAACACAAATGCTGGTTTGAGCCTGTCAGTGCAGATGGTTTTGCTGCGTCCCCCCAAGTCTAACACAAAATGTTTCTCCCCAGGTTGCAACACTCTGAACGGCCCGTCGTATGGTGGGCGCAACGGGGTCCAGTGTGCGTCATGTCTGACAAACACAAACAACACATTCCGCAAGTTTTTGGGGACGAAAGCGTGGGGAAAACAGTGGTGGGCCGGGCCCGGTACTCTCCCCGGGAGGGAATTGGGGGGTGTTTGGGCGTCGGGCACTGGGTTATCAAGCAAAAATTCCCCAGAGAGCCGCAGCGGTTGTGAAAACACGAGTTCTGCCAGGGAGGCTGCCAAATCCTCCTTCGGTGCGGCGCGCAAACCCAACAAAACCCACGGCAGTCGGTCCACCCAATTGGCGTCGGTAAGCAAAGCTCTGAGCGCTGCTTTCAGTGATCTGTGGAAATGCTCGCATAACCCGTTGGCCTGAGGGTTGTATGCGGTAGTGCGGTGAACGCTGACCCCCAGGCTCCGGGCCATCGTAGACCAGAGGATGGAAAGGAACTGTGGGCCCCTGTCAGATGTGATGTCAGAGGGAGCACCGAAATGTGCCGCCCAAGTAGTCAAAAAACGTGTGCTATTTCCGGACGTTGTGGACACCAGCGGCACCACTTCTACCCAACGCATGGTGCAGTCCACTACAGTTAGGAAGTGCGTGAACCCCTGCAACGGCGGGAGGGACCCCACCAGGTCCACGTGGACGTGGTCGAACCTCTTAGCCGGGATGTGGAAGTGTTCGAGGGGGGCGTTCGTGTGCCTGTGCACCTTGGCCCACTGGCACTCAACACAAGCTGCCGCCCACTCTTTCACCTGTTCACGCAGACCTGGCCAGTCGAATTTCGCCCTCACCAGCTTGACTGAAGCATGTACTCCTGGGTGCGCCAGGGAGTGAATCGAGTTGAAAACACAACGGCGCCAAGTGCGTGGGACAACCTGGCGCGGACGGCCTATGGAGACATCACAGAGTGGGGACAGGCCCCAGCTCGCAGTACTCTGCTCTCCAGCTTTAACCCTGTTGGTCCAGACTGGAGTGTGCAAACGTCGGCATCACCGGGTTGTTCGGCAGCCTTGGCAGTGTAATCTATCCCTACGTGGATTGGGGCCATGAGCGCGCGCGAGAGGCAGTCCGCCACCACGTTGAGTTTACCAGCCACATGCTGTACAGTATGTTGGTGGTAAACTCCGAGATTGCAGCTAGCTGTATTTGCTGTCGGGCCGACCATGGTTCCAAAACCTTGGCCATGGCGTATGTTAGCGGCTTGTGGTCCACAAACGCTGTGAAGCTGCACCCTTCTAGCCAGAACTGGAAGTGGCATATGGCCAGGTAGAGAGCCAGCAGCTCCCTGTCGAACGCACTGTATTTATCTTCGTTATCGCGCAGAGACCTGCTGAAAAAGGCAAGCGGCTGCCAAGAACCTGTGACGCACTGCTCCACGACGGCCCCTATGGCCATGTCCGATGCATCAGTAGTGAGCGCAATCCGTGCCAACGGGTCTGGGTGTGCCAATAATGTGGCCTTAGCCACATTATTGGCATTATTAGCCACATTGGCACACCCTTCACTTCCGCCCTCCAAAGAGAGCAGACGCTTTTCTTCCCCGCTCCGGCTCTCTATCTCTCTCTCCCTCCCTAACTGACTGGATCCCAGCTTGCTATCGTCTGTGTCTGCGTGTCTTTACTGCTGATTTATCTAACGAAATTATGGATTTAATAAGCTGGGCTTTGAACGCAATTGACACTGTTTTTTCAACGAGGAAATCAGGCCCGGGGGAGCCTATCTGTCCTGCAGGGACTGCTGCTGTGGGTTATTTAAAGGACACAAGCAATTGGAAACTCTTGTGCCTGTGTGATCTTTCTATTGAAGATATTGAAGATTTATATCTTTTCGGAGCAATGGTCATCGGAATTCTATTGATTGGCTTTGGGATTGTTCTGGTGCACCGCAAATTGAAGAAGATGGACAGAGCTTATCAAAAAGCGGACCCGGCGAAGCTCACTCATCAAATTGACCAACTGTGCAGGACTCTGACAGCGGCCAATGGAGAACTGTACAGGAAAATGGATTACATCACGATCACGCTGAGAGCTGTTCACGAATCGATTTCAATGCCTGGCCATGATGGAATTGGAGCACTGAATCCGTAAGAGAATAGAAAGTTTTTTCTCTGAAGTCAGTGTTATTCGACCTGTTTTTTTCGGCACCCTCAGCACTCAGTCCTCCTGATAATCAACAGTATAATTGTTTTCATAACATTGGCGGGCAGCATCTGACTCTCAAGGACAGCTGTCTGGCTCAACTATTCCATCTGCCGTGCTCAAGGACATGTGCATTTGCTTCAGACTCTAGTCATAGCATCTGCTGAGGAAGAGACTATTGTTGTCCACCTAACTGATTTGCCACTGATTGCATCCAACTCACACATACTGATCCATTTATACTGACGGATGAAGACATTCACTCACTGCTCTCTTTGTGTCATTGTGTGGATTCTATTGTCTGCTAATTGTGCATTGAGAGTTTTTTTCTTGTAATCATAATATCGGTCATATATGAACTTTATTCTGATCAACAATGCTTTTTTCTCTCTCCTATTGTGTCCACCCTCCCCCTCCCCCCACTGCCTACTATTCCCTTCCTGCTGACAGGCGCCTCCACGGCTCGCCGCGTCATTGAGAATGTCATTTATGACGTTTTCAGTATCAAGTCAAATTCCTCGTATATTTACCTGTTATTTACTTGTAAATGTGCTTGGCAATAAACTTATTCTGATTCTGATTCTGATTAGCAAGCACATCCTTGGCATCTGCAAACGCCTGCTCCTGCTCGGGGTCCAGTCAATGCCGTCCGCCGGTTTGCGTTTCTTAAGAGCGGCATACAATGGCTGCATGACCTGGGCTGCACAAGGGAGGAAACGGTTGTAGAAGTTCACCATTCCTAAAAACTCTTGGAGCGCCCTTACGGTCTGAGGATATGGAAAATTTGCTACAGCGCACACCTTGTCCGGTAATGGGATTGCGCCCTCCGGTGAGATGCAGTGGCCATAAAAGTCAGTCATCGTAGCTCCAAACTGATACTTCACCGGATTGATTATTAACCCGTGCTCCTCCAGCCTCTGGAAAACCATCCTGAGGTGGGCGACGTGTTCGTCCTCGGACGCGCTGGCCACCAGGATGTCGTCGAGGTAGATGAAGACAAACAGCAGGTAGCGCAGCGCAACGTCCATCATGCGTTGGAAGGTCTGTGCTGTGCCTTTTAACCTGAATGGCATGCGTAAAAATTTGAAAAGGCCGAACGGGGTAATCACTGCCATTTTGGGTATGTCTTCCACGCGCACTGGGACCTGGTGGTACCCGTGGACCAGGTCCACCTTGGAAAAAATGCATGCCCCGGTGAGGTGGATGGAAAAATCCTGAATATGGGGAATGGGGTAGCGATCATGTGCTGTAGGATTGTTTAACCGGCGGAAGTCACCACATGGTCGACATGATCCCTCGGCTTTAGGCACCATGTGCAGCGGGGACGCCCACAGGCTACTGGAGCGCCTGACTATGCCTAATCTCTCCAAATTGGCGAACTCCTCGCGCGCACTGGCCAGTTTAGCTGCATCCAGGCGGCGAGGGCACACGAAAACGGGTGGCCCCGTAGTGGGGATAAAGTGCTCGACCCCATGCTTAGTGATGGCCGCCAGAAACGCCGGAACCGTGATTGCTGGAAACTGGGTTGTTGGAACTTACCCCCTGGAGCTGTGACGTTGGCGAGTGTTGTGGACCCGGCTCCTTGAGCTGTACAGGGCAGAGAATAAAAAGACAGAGCATTAATCAGACGTCTATTGGCAACATCGACTAATAGTCTGTGCGCACACAGAAAATCTGCGCCTAAAATGGAGTAGTTACATGCTGCTATGATGAAGGACCATTGGTAGTTGCGGCCGTGTAAACATATGGTCAGTGTCCTCTCACTAAAAGTTTTAATGTCTGAGCCGTGGGCGGCTGCCAGCTCGGGGCCGCTACTCGCAGCCAACCGGTCTGCATTGGACAGCAGGATGAGGCTCTTTTGGGAGCCGGAGTCCATGAGAAACTGTCTCCCTGAACGTGAGTCCGTCACGTAGAGAAGCTTGTTTGTGTCACCGGCGGCCGCAGCTACTACCGACTGCCGGTCCTGGTGTTTCCCAACTGCCTGTATTGGCACGGTGGCACGCATCGGCGTGCACCTTCTCCGAAATGGCGGTGGTAGAAACAGAGCATGCCCTTCCGGTACTTCTTGGCCTCCGCGCCGGGCACCATGGAAGGCTCCTCGCTGTCAGCAGTCATCTCCGTGGGCTCCGGCGCTGCTGCGTTCACCGCAAAGGTTCTGGTCGCTAGGATAATCCTGTCCACTTCTTTTGCCAGTGCCCAGTAGTTCTGCGTGGCCAGCAGTGGTGAGTTGGCAAGGACTGCCCTGGCTGCCATCGGGAAGTTACAGAGGAAAAGATGTGTGAACAGGAATGGCTCGCCATCTGTGCCCATCAACGCCAACATCTTCTCCATCAACTCGAGCATGTCAGGAGTCTTTCCGCTCTCTCACAGTCTGACAGCATATAGCGCTGGGTCAGCGCAGTGTTGATGGCGTCGAATTTGCCATGGGCTGGGGGCCGTAGGAGCAGGCTTGCCACCTGCTAAGTTGTGCGTACATCCAGCGTGGCTATGACGTAATAATATTTCGTGTCATCTGCCGTCACTCCCCGGAATGCGAACTGGGCCTCCGTGTGTAGGAACCAAGCCATCGGGTCGTGTAGTCAAAAATCCGGGAGCTTGACTGAAACAGCACAGGTGGTGCTGGTGCTTCCGGATGGGGCTGTCTCTGGGGTGTTCGCCTGGTATTCCATCATGCGTCTCGGGGTCGCCAGTGTAGAGAAAGGAGCAGGTGAGATGACGGGCTGGAACAGCATAGACTTTATTCTCCTCTCTACAAGTCAAGTTGACAAGAATGATCGCCAGGCTGCAGGCTCTCTCCCTTTTATACTTTAATCCCTTGCCTAGTGACCTGGGGGCTCACACCACAATCCACATCAGATACACAGTCTGCACGGT
The DNA here is from genome assembly GCA_020510985.1 of Pholidichthys leucotaenia. NCBI lineage: Eukaryota > Metazoa > Chordata > Actinopteri > Cichliformes > Pholidichthyidae > Pholidichthys > Pholidichthys leucotaenia. The sequence continues at coordinate 180,047,952 of CM035845.1, read as the reverse complement.
GCATTAGCATAACATAGTACATCACATTACATTAACATAACAGTTGCTGGTGTGCTGCTTCTTCCTCCTCCCTGTAGCCAGCGTCTGCACCTCCACTGTCTCGACGCAACACCCCAGTCAGCCTCCCACTTCACGGTCCATTCTCTGGGTGGACGATGTCACCTCTCTGTCCCCCACAATAGGTTTTTAATCAGAGCGTTACAAGAAAGCTAGGTTCAAGGTTCAAGGTGACTTTATTAATACTCGTAGGTAGATTCTTTTTACAGTCTGGAGAGGGCATGTCAAACACATAATTTTGAACATCAAAATCAAAAACACAGGACACATACATCAGACAATTTAAAAACAGCACAGACTAAAGATATGGACATGTACTCCAGAAACTTACTGAACATGGTTAAAAAGACTAAAAATAGATAGATAAAATCCCAACTAAAATAAATAAAAGAACCCGTAGCAAACCAGATAAAAGCGTTATACCACACCAGGGACCAGTAAAAAAGTAGATAAGATAAGACCATATAAAAAGGCCAGACCCAAGAGTTTAAATAAAATGCATTAAGGCCTGTTTAAAAGAACAATAGCAGCAGGAACAAAGCTGTTCCTGTACCGTGTGGTTCTGCATCTGGGGATTTTGAACCTCCGTCCAGAGGGTAAAAGCTGGAACTCACTGGCCAAGGGATGGGAGTCATCAGCTGTGATAGATGTGGCCAGCCGCTGTACCTGCCTGGTGTACAGGGCCTCCAGACTCAGCTGTGACTCCCTCCCAATGAGACGACTGGACCATTTAATGATCTGGGCCAGTGAGTTTCTATCTTTGAGGGGCAGGTTTCTAAACCATGACACTAACGAGAAAGATAAAACTGATTCAATAAAAGCACGGTAAAAAAGTGTCATGATAGTCCTATCTACATGGAAATGGGACAACCTCCTCAAACAAAACAGGCGCTGGTGTCCCTTCCTGTTTATGGCCTCACAATTCAATTTAAAATTCAAAGTATTATCGATAATTGTACCCAGATATTTATAAAATGTGACTTGTTCCACTATTTGTCTCTTAATCTTAGTCGGTTCAGGTGTGTTGGCATTTCGCCTAAAATCAATGACCATGTCTTTAGTCTTGCCTATATTCAGTTGTAGGTGCGAGTCCACACACCATTGGACAAAGTCCTCTGTGATCGGGCCATGACTGTTTTCAGTCCCTTGGAGCAGGCTCACGATCACAGAGTCATCTACATATTTTAAAATAAGTCTATTTTTAAAAGCACTCTGACACATATTAGTGTACAGAATAAATAGCAAGGGTGAAAGCACACACCCTTGTGGTGACCCAGTGGAGGAACACACCTTGTCTGATAAAAAGCCATTAACTTTAACCCTCTGTGTCCTGTCTGTTAAAAAGTTTAAAATCCAGCCCACAAGATTATTACTTAGATTAAAATGCTCTAAAAGTCTCCAAGTTAAAATGTGTGGCTGAATTGTATTAAAAGCAGACGAAAAGTCAATGAATAAAAGCTGTGCATGAGCCCCACTCCCCTCCAGATGTTTAAAAAGCAGGTTAAGGAGAGTAAGAGTCGCGTCCTCTACTCCCCTCTTAGGCCTATAGGCAAACTGCAAAGGATCAAGTACATTGTCTGTATTTTTAAGAATTTCTGAACGAACCAGTTTTTCCAAGATTTTCATAATTATAGAAGTCAGAGCCACTGGTCTAAAATCATTTAGTGTTGTGGGGCGACTAGATTTAGGAACCGAGACCACGACAGCATCCTTCCAAATCCTGGGGACATGCTGCGTTTCCAAGGATCTGATAAATATCTTATGAAAGACTGGACTCAGTTCTTTTGCACAGGTTTTGATTAACCGACCACAAATGTTGTCAGGTCCTGGACTTTTGTTGACTTTTGTGGAACGAAAGGATCTTTCAACGTCCTCCTGTGTCACAGAGAAATGCCTGCTGTCACACAGTTCAAGGCTTGGCGCCTGTATTTCTCTGCTAAAATCAAACATGTTAAAACGATTATAAAAACCATTAAGAGCGTTAGCAAATTCAATATCTGAGCTAAAACCATTTAAAATGACGCTAGAGCTACTGGTTCTAGTGTTCTGGAGACCAGTGATCATTTTCATACTGGACCAGGCTGAACCCAAATTATTGGAAGCCATTTTGTTCTCCAGTAAGGTTTTATAGCTCTGTTTTGCCCTTAAAATCTCTATTTTCAGTTCTTTAGTGGCTATATGTAAGTCCAGTGCCCCCCTTGTTGAAAAGCTTGTTTCTTTTTCTTTATGGAGGACTTAACAGACTTGTTAACCCAAGGTTTATTATTAGAGTATATTCTGACCCTCTTACTGGGTATAAACATATCCCTGCAGAATGCTGAATATGAGCAGACGACCTCCGTCAGTTCGTCCAAGTCTTTACATGATTCCTCAAACACTCCCCAGTCTGTGCAGTCAAAACACTCCTGCAGAGAACACACAGCATTATCTGTTCACACTAGGAAAAGTACTAGCTAGGAAAAATAAAAAAAAAACAAATATGCTTCAATAATTAAAAAATTAAAGAAAATATGTCACAAACCCTTCATTAAGACATGAGTGAGCTGTTAAAATGTGGAAAAAGTGCAGTCACTGACCCCTTTAAATGCAAACAAAGATCCATAGTTGCCACGTTAAAGACCATTTCTGTACCTTCTGGGTACTTTACTGAAAAGTATCCTGTAAGGTACAGAAATGATACCTTTATTTTTCTGTGTGTTGGTTTGAGATGACTTTGGGAGTATTATTGATGTTAGCACTTTTCTACCAGCTATATGACGATGGAATTCAGCAACAGCCTGTAGCTCAGTTGTTTGTGGCGGCGTCTTGCATGGCAGTGACCCCTCTGAGTCTACATGTGATTAACATTGTAGATGATGTGATTAACATTGTCGTTCTACTGTACATGACTGGCTGTATGGACTGAATGACAACAGAGATGGCTTCTTCTTCTTAGTAGCCACTTTGGTAGGCAGCAAAAAACTTAAACAAAAAAAGTCACAAATTATTATAAGAAAGCTGCAAACTTAGGAGGGGGAAAACACAAATCTACAAAATTAAAGTAAAAAATGTATGACAGAAAAATGCAAATTTACCTTAAAAATTTTAAAAACATACTATAAGCAAGTCACAAATAAGTGAGAAAAAGCTGCAAATATGTGAAAAAGAAAACTTCTTTCTCTAATTTAAGATAAAATAATGGCAAGTGGTAAGCGCAAAACTTAAAGTAAACGTGACTACACATTTTTAATAAAAAAGTAAAATTTAAATGAACAAAGAACATTGTCACCCTCAGCAGGTGAAAATGCTCTGTGGCAGTATTAACTTATATAACCCCTGGCAATAATTATGGAATCAGCGGTGTCTGGAGAAGCCTCAAAACCATCTCTGGGCACCATAATACTTCCTCCCATGCCACGGGGGGTTAGGGAGTGGGTGAACAACCTGAATCTGCTTTTTAACAGGTTTGACCAACTGCCCTCTTCTCCACCTGCCCACCAACCACTGCTGCCTCCACCTTCATCTAGTCCCACTGTCCACAGCCTCCCTCCAACACCTCCCCCCCCCCAAAGCACACAGCCCCCCTGCCCCAACCTGACCCTCACTAAGACCCAGGTGAGAGCTGAGCTGAGGAAGATCAAGACGAGGAAGGTTACAGGTCCGGACGGCATCAGCTTGAGGCTCTTCAGGTCCTGCGCAGACCAGCTGTGCGGGATCGTGGAGCACATTTTCAACCTGAGCCTGAAGCTGGGGAGGGTACCACATCTGTGGAAAGCATCCTGTGTGGTACCCGTACCAAAGACCCCTCGCCCCAAGGACCTGAACAGCTACAGACTAGTGGCCCTCACATCACACCTAATGAAGACCGTGGAGAGGCTGCTCCTTGACCACCTCCGCCCCCTGGTGGGACCAGCGATGGATCCACTTCACTTTTTTTTTTTTTTTTTGTTACTTATTTGTACCCGTAGGTAGATTCGGTTTGCAGTCTGGTGACAAGCCACCGGCTGCTGGTCGCTGCGTGCGCGAGCACCCTAAACCTACATGTTTTTGGTATGCGGGAGGAAACCGGAGAAATCCCAGAGTAAACCCGCGCAACACGGGGAGAACATGCAAACTCCACACAGCTCACTGTTGGTCGGGGGCTGGAATCGAACCCACGATCCCCCGGCCGAGGGTAAAACTGTGCTGCCACAGTGCTAAACCACTGCGCCACCGTGCAGCCCATCTTTGCCTATCAGCATGGCATTGGGGTGGAGGATGCAGTGACCTTCCTCCTGCACCGTTCCCTGTCCCACCTGGAGAAGCCTGGGAGCACTGTGAGGATCATGTTCTTTGATTTCTCCAGTGCTTTCAACACCATCCAACCAGTGATCCTGAGGGACAAGCTACTGTGCGCAGGGGTGGACAAGTACCTGTCATCGTGGATCCTGGACTACCTCACAAATGGACCACAGTTTGTGAGAACCCAGGACTGTGTGTTTGATACCATCATCTGCAATATGGAGGCCCCCCAGGGAACAGTTCTGGCTCCCTTCCTGTTCACCCTCTACACTGCTGACTTTTCACACAACACACCACGCTGCCATCTACAGAAGTTCTCTGAGGACTCTACGATTATTGGCCTCATCTCTGATGGAGATGATGCAGAGTACAGAGGACTTATCCAGGACTTTGTGGACTGGTGCCAATAGAACTGTCTCCAAATCAATGCGAGGAAAACTAAGAAACTGGTGGTGGACTGCCGCAGGTGAGGACAACCCCCACAGCACCAGTAAACATCCAGGGAACAGACATTGAGATGGTGACATCTTACAACTACCTGGGTGTTCACCTGAACAATAAACTGGACTGGTCACACAATACTAACGTGCTCTACAAGAAGGGGCAGCGCAGGCTGTTCCTCCCGAGGAGACTCAGGTCTTTTGGAGTGCAAAGGACACTCCTGAAGGCCTTCTACAATTCAGTGATGGCATCAGCCATCACATTTGGAGTGGTCTGCTGGGGCAGCAACACCACGGCAGCCAACAGGAAGAGACTGAACAGACTGATCAAAAAAGCTAGATCTGTTCTGGGGCGACGCCTTGACCCAGTGGAGGAGATAGGAGAGAGGAGGATGGTGGCTGAGCTGTCATCTCTGCTAGAGTCCGAGTCCCACCCCATGCAGGACACACTGAACGCACTGAGGAGCTCATTTAGCGGTAGGCTGTGCCATTTTAGGTGCACGATGGAGAGGTTCCACACGTCCTTCCTACTTACGGCTCTCAGACTTTATAACCTAACCAGGGCTGCTCGTAGAGGTCGTATTGAATGCACTAAACATAACAACCTTACACAATAAATCATCCCCTCCATTATACAGCCAGGACAATACCAATCATTACTGAGGGTGGCAACAACACCGATGATTCAAATACAAAATACATTGTCTGGGTACATATTCATATTCTGCAGGGTAACTTAACAAATGATGCTTTTATTCCATCTAGCTGCAATGCTCCTGCACTGTGTATATATCTGTGTACATATGTATATTCATTTACTGCTTTGGCTAACCAGTTCTTATTATCTTATGAACTATTGTTCTGAGTGCTGCTATCCCTTCGCTGCTGTAATCCTGGAATTTCTGCATTGTGGGACAAATAAAGGCTTACTTTATCTTACCTTATTACCAGTCTTGGAAGATGTTCATTCAAGTGTTTAATCTTGTTTAAAAAATAATCACAGATATCTCAACTTACTCACTGGAGTAAGTTGGATGAAGTGGCAGAGAATGTTCCCAGGGGGGAGACAGTGGTGATTGGCGCAGGCTTTAATGGACATGTAGGTGAAGGGAACAGAAGTGATGAGAAGGTCCTGGGTAGGTATGGTCTTAAGGAGAGAAATGTGGAAGGACAGATGGTTGTGGATTTTGCCAAAAGGATGGAAATGGCTGTTGTGAACACATACGATCAGACTTCTCACACAACACAACACATTGCCATCTACAGAAGTTCTCTGATGACTCTGCGATCGTTGGTCTCATCTCCAACGGAGATGAAGCTGAGTACAGAGGGCTTATCCAGGACTTTGTGGACTGGTGCCATCGGAACTGCCTCCAGATCAACGTGAGGAAAACTAAGGAGCTGGTGGTGGACTGCCGCAGGCATGGGCAGCCCCTCACAGCACCAGTAAATATACAGGGAACAGACATCGAGATGGTGACATCCTATAAGTACCTGGGTATTCATCTGAACAATAAACCAGACTGGTCACACAATACTGACGCACTCTACAAGAAGGGACAGCGCAGGCTGTTCCTGCTGAGGAGACTCAGGTCTTTTGGTGTACAAGGGGCGCTGCTGAAGTCATTCTATGACACAGTGGTGGCATCAGCCATCACTTTTGGAGTGGTCTGCTGGGGCAGTGGCATTACTGCAGCCGATAGGAAGAGACAGAACAAACTGATTAAGAAAGCTAGCTCTGTCCTGGGGCAGCGCCTTGATCCGATGGAGGAGATAGGAGAGAGAAGGACGGTGGCTAAACTGTCGTCTCTGCTGGAGTCCGAGTTCCACCCTATGCAGGACATACTGGATGCACTGAGGAGCTCATTTAGCAGCAGACTACATCATCCCAGGTGCACAACCGAGAGGTTTCGTAGGTCCTTCCTACCAACGGCTGTCAGACTGTACAACCTAAGCAGGGCTGCTCGCAGAGATAGCAAAAAGACGTAACAAACTAATAGTTTTTTTGAATGCAAAAGATGCAATAGACTTACACAATGGTCCTCTCCGGCATACAACTAGGAACATACCGGTCGCTATGGAGGGTGAGAATATGTATGGGCACATAATCATACCATGTAGGATAACTAAATAGACGGTTATGCTGTTTCATCCCACCTAGCAACAATGCTCTGCACTGTGTGTGTTTATATATTTACATATTTATTCCATCTAGCTACAATGCTCAGCACTGGGTGTGTTTATATTTATATATCTATATATTTATTCCATCTAGCTACAATGCTCCACACTGTGTTTTTATATATCTACATATTATTCCATCTAGCTACATTGCTCCGCACTGTGTGTGTTTATATACTTGCATATTTATTCCACCTAGCTGCAATGCTCCGTACTGTGGGTGTTTATATATTTACATATTTATTCCATCTAGCTACAATGCTCTGCACTGTGTGTTCATATATTCATATATTTATTCCATCCAGCTACAATGCTCTGCACTGTGTGTCTGTGTGTGTGTGTGTATATATATATTTTATAGTAATATGTACATATGTATATTAGCTGCTCTTGCTTGCTTGTTTTTTTTCTTGCCTTCTGATTGTTGCTCTGAGTGTTGCTATCCCTGTGCTGTTGCAATCCTGGAATTTCCCCGTTGTGGGACTAATAAAGGCTTATCTTATCTTATCTTATCTTATCTTATCTTATACTTTAAGAAGAGAGAGGAACATAGGGTGACTTTCAAGATTTAAGAAACATTAAAAAAAGAATGAAAAAAACTTATTGTAGTCAATTGCAGTCAAGCAGAGGAAAAAAATATGTAATCATGAAAACAAAACAAAACACTACATCACTAGTACTTTGTTGCACCACCTCTGGCTTTTATTACAGCTTGAATTCTCTGAGGTATCAACTTAACTGTTGACAAACAGTAATCTTCATCAGTCCAGCTCCGACTTCCTCTTATTGCTGTTGCAGCTTTGCAGGTTGAGGCCTTGTCATGGACCATTTTCTTCAATTTCCACCATAGATTTCCAATGGAATTGAGGTCTGGACTATTTGCAAGACATGCCATGGACATTATATGTCTTTCCTGAAGGAAATTTTTCATGCTTTTTGCACTGTGGCAAGATGCATTATCATCCTGGAAAATTATATCATCATCACCAAACATTTATTTGATGGAATAAGAAGTGTCCAAAATTTCAATGTAAACTTGTACATTTATTGAGGATGTAATGACTCCATTAATGGTGCTTCCACAGATGTGCAGGTTACCCATGCCATGGGCACTAACACACCCCCATTCCATCACAGACACTGGCTTTTGAAATTAATCTGGATGGTCATTTTCCTGTTTAGCCTGGAGAACACGATGTCATTGTTTTCCAAAAACAACCTGAAATGTGGACTCATCAGACCACAGCACACTTTTACACTTTGCATCAGTCCATCTCAGATGAGCTTGGGCCCAGAGCAACCAGCGGTGTTTCTGGGTGTTGTTGATAAACGTATGGCTTTCACTTTGCATGGCAGAGTTTTAACTTGCACTTGTAGATGCAGCGATGTTAACTGAAAATTGTTTTCTGAAATGTTCCTGAGCCCAAATGGTATCTTTTACAGCAGTTTTTCAACCAGGGTGCCCTGGCATGTTCAAGTTTCTGTGGAGGATTATCAAAGTTCATTTCTTAATTTCTCCAAAAATGCAAGTAATTTGCTGTTGTTGTGCATACAACAGAACAGAATAGAATAGAATAGGCTTTATTGCCATTGTACAGTTGTACAGATGAAATTGTGGGCGCTCCACCAGGCTACTGCGCAATAAAGTAAGTGAGAAGAATTTAAAATAAAACAGTTACAGAACACACGATTAACCATACAACTGAAGTAAAGGTAAAAGTAAAACTGATAAATAGCCCATAGGTATATATACAGGTATGGTAGCGGCTACGTGGGTGGAACTATGTACATAAGAGTGCGGAGTGCAGAACACAGAGTAAAATGGTCCAAGAATTATGGAAAATATGCACAGTAGTGATTTCACGGATGGATCGATACACATGAAAGTGAGGAGTGCAACGACAGGTGAGTTGTAGCGATAATTAAAAGGTCCTCAGTTCTGTGCATGTGAGTGTTTGGGGGGGGGGGGGGGCTCTGACTGTTTGCAGTTCGAATGGCCAAGGGGAAGAAACTATCAGTCAGGAGGTGTGGGACCCGATCGATCTGAACCGTCGTTCAGAGGGAAGCAGGTCAAACAGATGGTGGGCGGGATGAGAGGGGTCTCCTGTGTCTCCTGGGGATGCTCCTTTTATACCCAATCATGACACTCACCTGCTTACAGTTAACCTGCTCACCTGTGAAATGTTTCAATTTTTTTTTTTTTTTTTTTTTTTTTTTTTAGTGTTCCTCAACTTTCCCAGTCTTTTCTTGCCCTTGTCCTGGCTTTTTTGGAACATGTTGCAAGCATCTAATTATGTTCATGTTCATACTAAGATTCTCATTGGGAGTGACTAGTAGGGACAGGATGAGAAATGACTATATCAGAGGGACAGCTCAAGTTAAGTGGTTTGGAGACAAAGTAAGAGAGGCAAGGCTGAAATGGTTTGGACATGTGCAGAGAAGAGATAGTGGATACATTGGACAAAGGATGTTGAAGATGGAGCTGCCAGGTAGGAGGAAAAGAGGAAGACCACAGAGAAGATTCATGGATGGCGTGAAGGAGGACATGGAGAGGGTTGGTGTTACAGAGAAAGATGCAAGGGATAGGGTGAGATCGAAGCAGATGATCTGCTTAGGGGTGCCACCTTCAATGCAGAAAAATAAAGGACACCCCCACCCCCACCCCAAGGTGATGTGTGGGGTTCTAGATGTGGTTTATCATAACTTAATCATTGTTTAAATAAAGTATTAACATTGTATTTATTTAAGTTTGAAGTATTTCTTTGACAATGTTTATAACTTTCAACTTGGAAAATCAAAATGTTCCCATTTACTAGAAATGAAAGAACCCCTCAAAAAATCTTGATAACCCTGTACAGCTTATCATCATTTTTTTTTCTATTTGTGTAGAGTACAACTTTGCAGTTTGCCTTGTACTCGTTGTCTTTGACGCTGTCAAGCCAGTCATTGAGTTCTTCCCACTCACATCAGTACTTTTGCAAATGTTTACATTTGACTGATGTACGGAGTGGCTGTAGACATGTTGGTCTGTGAGAAGTCAGCATGCCGCTGCAGCTGCTGCTGAGCCTGTCGGCGATCTCTCACCCAATTACTGTTGAGGAATGACTTAAGGTGTGGTGCGTAAAAGTACACAAATCAACCAACAGCTACTGAGAAGAAGGGCAACATGCAGAATGTGGATGAGATGCTGTTGCATTAAAGGCACCTAGTAAATACAGGACAAACTGCATCCTGTATTGAGTCAATACAGGACGCATTATTTTAGTTTAAAAAAACAGGACGATACTATATTTTACAGGACGGGTGACAACTCTAGCTATAGCGAACCCTAAAGGGAGCAGGCGAAAGAAGAGGTTGCAAGCATCCAATTCAAAATGAGTGAATATTTGGAACAAAACAATAAAGTTTTTCAGTTTGAAAATTAAATATCTTGTTTTTGTAGTGTATTCAATAGAATATAGGTTGAAAAAGATTTTAAAATTATTATATTTGGTTTTTATTTACATTTTACCCAATGTCCCAACTTCACCAGAATTGGGGTTGTAATAGCAACTTAGGTTTTTTTTTTTTTTTAGCAAATTATGCAAATCTTTAACTTTCATGCTCCTATGCTGTTCTTTTCCATACTTAGCGCATTTTTTAGCTGTTCAGTTTATTCTGCAGTACCTCCATCCATCCATCTTTTACCGCTTTTCCGGAGGTCTGGGTTGCAGAGGCAGCAGTTCAAGCAGAGAAGCCCAGACTTCCCTCTCCCCAGCCACCTGCTCCAGCTCTTCAGAGAGGATACCAAGGCGTTCCCAGACCAGATGGGAGACAAAGTCTCTCCAGCGAGTCCTGGGTCTGCCCCGGGGTCTTCTCCCAGTGGGACATGCCCGAAACACCTCAAGTGGGAGGCGTCCAGGAGGAATCCTGATCAGATACCACCTCAACTGGCTCCTTTCAATGTGGAGGAGCAGCGGTTCTACTCTGAGCCTCTCCCGGGTGACTGAGCTCCTCACCCTATCTCTGAGGGTGAGTCCAGCAATCCTATGGAGAAAGCTCATTTCAGCCACTTGTATCCGCGATCTTGTTCTTTCGGTCATTACCCAAAGCTTGTGACCACTAGTGAGAGAAGGAACGTAGATTGGCTGGTAAATCGACAGCTTTGCCTTAGGACTCAGCTCCCTCTTCACCAAAACAGACCGATACAACGTCCGCATCACTGCAGATGCTGCTCCGATCCGTCTGTCAATCTCTCGCTCCATTCTCCCCTCACTCATGAATAAGACCCCAAGATACTTAAACTCCTCCACTTGGGGCAGGAGCTTGTCCCCAACCCGGAGAGGACAAGCCATCTTTTTCTGGCTGAGGACCATGGACTCGGACTTGGAGGTGCTGATTCTCATCCCAGCCGCTTCACACTCAGCGGCAAACCGTCCCAGCAAGAACTGTAGGTCATTGCTGGATGAAGCTAGCAGGACAACATCATCTGCAAACAACAGAGATGAGATCCTGTGGCCACCAAGCATGATACCCTCCGTTCCCTGGCTGCGCCCAGAAATCCTGTCCATAAAAATTATGAAAAGGATCAGTGACAAAGGGCAGTCCTGGCAGAGTCCAACTCTCACTGGGAATGAGTCCGATCGAGTGTTGGCAATACGAACCAAACTCTCACAACGGTCATACAGAGACCGAATAGCTTGTAACAACAAGCCCGATACCCCATACTCCCGAAGCACCCCCCACAAAAAACCACAAGGGACACAGTCAAATGCCTTCTCCAAGTCCACAAAATACATGTAAACTGGCTGGGCAAACTCCCACAAACCCTCGAGGATTCTTGAGAGGGTAAAGAGCTGGTCCAATGTGCCACGGCCAGGACGAAAACCACATTGCTCCTCCTGAATCCGAGGTTCGACCAACGGCCAGACTCTCCTCTTCGGTACCTTGGCATAAACCTTTTCAGGGAGGTTGAGGAGTGTGATCCCTCTAAAGTTGGAGCACACTCTCCAGTCCCCTTTTTTGAAGAGAGGAACCACCACCCCGGTTTGCCATGCCAAAGGCACTGCCCCGAACCTCCACACAGTGTTGCAGAGGTGTGTCAACCATGACAGCCCTACAACATCCAGGGCCTTGAGGTACTCAGGGTGAATCTCGTCCATCCCCGGGGCCCGGCCACCAAGGAGATTTTTAACCACCTTGGCGACCTCAGCCCCTGTGATAGGCGAGTCATCCCCCTCGTCCACAAGCCCTGCTTCCTCTGTGGAAGGAGTATCAGTGGGATTGAGGAGATCCTCAAAGTATTCCTTCCACCGCCCGACAATATCCCCAGTCGAAGTCAACAGCACCCCATCTGCACTATACACAGTGTGGACAGGAAGCTGCTTCCCCCTCCTGAGCCGCCGGACAGTTTGCCAGAATCCCTCTGAGGCCGACCGAAAGTCTTGTTCCATGGCCTCACCGAACTCCTCCCATACTCGAGTTTTTGCTTCAGCAACCACCCGAGCTGCACTCCGCTTGGCTTGCCGGTACACCTCAGCTGCTTTGGGAGTCCCACAAGCCAACCAAGCCTGATAGGACTCCTTCTTCAGCTCAATGGCCCCCATCACCACTGGTGTCCACCACTTGGTTCGGGGGTTGCCACCACAAGATGCCCCGATGACCTTGCGGCCGCAGCTCTGGGCTGCTGTTTCAACAATAGAGATGGAGAACATGGCCCATTCAGACTCCATTTCTCCAGACTCCCTCAGAATGTCATTGAAGTTCTTCCGGAGGTGGGAGTTGAAGACTTCCCGGACAGGGGCCTCAGCCAGACGCTCCCAGCACACCCTCACTATACGTTTGGGTCTACCAGGTCTGAATGGCTTCCTCCCCTGCCATCGGATCCAACTCACCACCAGGTGGTGATCAGTTGACAGCTCTGCACCTCTCTTTACCTGAGTGTCCAAGACATACAGTCGCAGGTCTGATGACACGATAAAAAAACCCAACAAAATCGATTATCAACCTGCGACCTAGGGTGTCCTGGTGCCAGATGGAAATATGGACACCCTTATGCTTGAACATGGTGTTCGTTATGGACAAATTGTGGTTAGCACAGAAGTCCAATAACTGAACACCACTCGGGTTCAGATCGGGCAGGCCATTCCTCCCAATCATCCCCTTTCAGGTTTCACTGTCATTGCCCACGTGCGCATTGAAGTCCCCCAGTAGGACAATGGAGTCTCCAAGAGGAGCACCCTCCAGCACCCCAGTCAGAGACTCCAAAAAGGGTTAGTATTCTGAAACATCATTTGGTGCATAGGCACAAATGATGGTCAGGACCCGTTTCCCAACCCAAAGGCGCAGGGAAACAACCCTTTCATCCACTGGGGAAAACTCCAATATAGAGGCAGCAAGGTGGGGGGATACAAGAATACCTACCCCTGCTCGTTGCCTCTCGCCCGGGGCAACTCCAAACTAGGCCAAGCTCCAGCCCCTCTCCAGGAGACTGGTTCCGGAACTGAAGCTGTGTGTTGAGGTGAGGCCGACTATATCCAGCTGGTATCTCTCAACCTCATGCGCCAGCTCAGACTCCTTCCCCACCAGAAAGGTGACATTCCACGTACCAAAAGCCAGTTTAGGAAGCTTGGGATCAGTCCGCCAAGGTCTCCGCCTTTGACCGCCACCTGATCCACATAGCATCGGACCCCATGATCCCTCCTGCAGGTGGTGAGCCCACTGATGAGCCAACTGGAGGGCAGACCCATGTAACTCTTTCGGGCTGAGCCCAGCCAGGTCCCATGGGCGGAAACCCGGCCACCAGACGCCAGCCATCGAGCCCCTCCCCCAGGCCTGGCTCCAGGGTGGGGCTCCGGCAACCCCACACCGGGCGTGATATACTGAATCCTTGTTCTGGTATTTATCATGAGAGTCTGTTGGATTGTTCTTAGTCTGGCCCTTCACCCAGGACCAGTTTGTCTTGGGTGACCCTATCAGAGGCAAACTGCCCCGGACAACATAGCTCCTGAGATCACTGGGGCACGCAACCCCCCCATCACGATAAGGTGATGATCCATGGGGGGTCGTCACCTTATCGTGGTGGGGGTTATTATTTCAGTAATTATTTCAGTAATTCAATTCATAAAATGAAACTCATATTTTATATAGATTCATTGCAGACAGAGTGATATATTTCAAGTGTTTATTTCTTTTAATTTTGATAGCTATGGCTTGCAGCTCATGCAAACCCGAAAATCAGTTTCTCAAAAAATTAAAATATTACATAAAAAAATTGATTTTTTTTAATAGAAATGTTGGTCAACAAAGTATTTCCATGCACACACTCAATACTTGGCGACGGCTCCTTTTGCATGAATTAATACTGCATCACTGTGGCATGGCATGAAGGTGATCAGCCTGTGTTACTGCTGAGGTGTTATGAAGGCCCAGATTGCTTTGATAGTGGCCTTCGGCTCATCTGAATTGTTGGGTCTGGTGTATCTCATCTCCCTGTTGACAATTGCTCAAGTAGGTTAATTTTGTCTTCTTTTAATTATTTATCTTTTGTTCTTATTAAAGACAAAAATAGAATACTTCATAGATTCTGTATGGGGTTTAGGTTAGGAGAGTTTGCTGGCCAGTAAAATATGATGATACCATGGTCATTAAACCAGGCTTTGGTACTTTTGGCAACAGTGTGGGCAAGTGCCAAGCCCTGGTGGAAAATGAAATCAGCATCTCCATAAACCTTGTCAGCAGAGGGAAGCATGAAGTGCTCTAAAATGTTCTGGTAGACAGCTGCATTGACTTTGGACTTGATAAAACACAGTGGACTAACACCAGCAGATGACATGGCTCCCCAAATCAGGTGAAGTCCTGTCACTTGGAAATCAAGGTCCCAGAGTCTGGAGGAAGAGTGACCAGGCACAGAATCCAAGTTGCTTGAGGTCCAGTGTGAAGTTTCCACAGTCAATGATGATATGCAGAGCCATGCCATCTGCTGGTGTTTTTCCACAGTGTTTAACCAAGTCCAATGTCAGTACAGCCATCTAACAGGAAATTTTAGAGCACTTCATGCTTCCCTCTGCTGACAAGCTTTATGAAGATGCTGATTTCATTTTCCAGCAGGACATGGTACCTGCCCACACTGCCGAAAGTACAAATACCTGGTTTAATGACCATGGCATCACTGTGCTTGATTAGCCAGCAAACTCTCCTGACCTAAATCCCACAGAGAATCTATGGAGTACTGTCAAGAGGAAGATGAGAGACACCAGACCCAACAATACAGATGAGCTGAAGACCGTTATCAAAGCAACCTGGGCTTCTATAACACCTCAGCAGTAACACAAGCTGATTGCCTCGATGACATGCTCCATTGATGCAGTAATTATACAAAAGGAGCCCGGACCAAGTATTGAGTGTGTACATGGACATACTTTTCAGTTGGCCAACATTTCTATTAAAATCAATTTTTTTTTTATTAATTTTATGTAATATTCTAGTTTTTTGAGAACCTGAATTTGGGGTTTTCATGAGCTATAAGCCATAACCACAAAATTAAAAGAAATGAACACTTGAAATATATCACTCTGTGTGTAATGAATCTACTGTATATAATATATCAGTTTCACTTTTTGAATTGAATTATTGAAATAAATCAACTTTTCGATGACATTCTAATTTACAGAGATGCACCTGTACATGAGTGAAACTTCATGGGGGCCTTATTACTCTATGCAGAACATTAGTCCTTAACCAGTGAAATATTATTCTTGGCCTGCAACCCATGTGGTAGGTTTGAAAACTAAGCCAGTAGCACAGAGAACATGCTGGGATTTAGATGTAATCATGGTCAGCGCAACAAAACCTTTGAACAAGCCCTGTTTTGTGGTTTTACCCACATACTGATGTTATGGGGCTGTAGTGTATGCCATAAAAAAGAAAACAGTTGAAAGATTGTGCCCAGTAGAAGGAGAGTTTTTAGTGTGCGCTAACTTGTGTTGTTTCTTACAAAATTCAGAATAGAAACATGTTGACATGAACCTGGATTTGGTGGTACCAAACCCAGTTCTGACACCGCGGCTATTTTGGCCTGTTTACTGTTTATTTTCCATCAGGCCCTTCAGGGAGCCCTTTGGGTCTTCCGCTCCCTGACAGTTTGGGCACGCCCCCTCCTCCTGTCAGTGTCATCAGCTGTGTCTTGTTGTTGGTGTTTCACACACACACCTCACTCACTTCCATTCACACGCTCAGACACTCACTCATGCACACACGTTTTCAATTTGTTCAGCCCACGCTCCTTCACACCGGTGGTCTCTTCCCTCATTAGTACTATGATTACTTAAACGCTGTGTTAGTGGGAAGAGATCACCGGAGCATTGTGCTTCATACACGGCAGTGTGTTCCTCCGTGTATGGTAGTCGTCATTACCTACGTTTACTTTCAGCCTGACGTTGTTGTCTTCTCTAACGCTACAAGATTGTGTACTTCTTTGGCGTTAACGGCTGTTTCTGCTCTACCCTCATTCACCAGACTGCACGGACAGCACCGGATCGCTCCAGCACCGTAAGTTTATGTTTGCCTTTCTCCCCGTGCCGACAGCAGCTCTGTGGCACTAGGCATTCCCTCCCTCGGGCTGTTGAGGTAGCATCCCTGTATGTTTGGTGGCCTTAAGCTCCATCATGTCAACTCTCTGTTCATTGCGTGACTGTTTACTGGACAAGATTTGGGTTTTTTGTTGAATAAAGTGCACAAATTCATCTCTGCTCATGGGTTTTCATTCTACCCTCTGTGTGCTGTATAATGGCACATGAGGGATCATAACAGAATGCTCCGGCCAGTGTAAAGCCCAACGGAGAGGTTGTGCATGAGCATTTTTCTTTTTCCCTCCTTTTTGCTTTTTTTTCCCCGTTGCCTTCACCATGGATTTTTCTGTTTATGGACTGCACCCCGAGGAGTGCGGAGTGGCCAGTCGAGCTGTGGTGTTTGTTTCCCTGGTTCAAGCCACCAACTCCCCGCCGTTCACCTCCGAAGCCTGAGTCCTCCTCCTCCCGCCGGACTTCCTGTCTTACTCCTATGAAGACGAAGCAGGACACTGAGGCAGCAGCGGACACCATCACCAGTCAGGAGTTCAGGCAAGTTCTTCTTTGTTCTCTTGCGATGTCTCCTGAGGTGATTAGCCAGATTCCTGTGGAGGAGCTCCAGAATTTGCTACCCGCTGGAGCTCCCCAAACTGCTGCAGTCACAGCTCCTCATTCTCTGCCCTCTGTCTCCCTTAATTCTCCGCCGGCCCCAGGAGAGAATCATCGGACACAGGGGGAGTTGGAGGTCTCGGAGGAGCCAACCACATGGCGTGAGGGTAATCCAAGGTCTAAGCGACGGAAAAGGCCCATCACCTCATTGGCGGCCCAGTCCCAGACGTCAAGCCTGACCGCTGCTGTGGCGAAGCCCTCCTCTGTGCCAGTTGTTGTGCCAGTTGGCGCCCCTTCTGCTTCAGCCACAGCCTCCATCGTTGGGTCGTCCTCCCCAGCTGCTGGAGGGATTGTGAGTGCCTCTCCAGACTCGCTCACTCCTGTGTCGCTCAGGCCGGCTCCTCCGTCAACCCCTGAGGAGCCTAGGAGAACCATGGGCACAGAAAGGGATGACAACACACTGTCGGCAGCAGCCAACATCCAGACCCAGGAGGCCAGGCAAGTGTATTCTCATTCTACTTTAGTCATTAATGACAAACCTTGTCTGTCCCATGGGAGAGAGTCTCAGGCTAGGCAGTCGCCTGAGCGCTCTCCCCCTGCTGCACCTATTATGAACTTTTCTATTCCCTCTGTGTCTCCATCCCCTGCTTCCGAGTGTCCACCAGTCCTGGAGCTCGATCATCGGGGGAGGAGGGAACGTGCGGCGCTGGAGGACTGCGCCCCGCAGAGTCTCTACGACCAGAGGGAGAGCACTGTGGCCGACCTGAAGCTTGTGCCGACAAAGGAGCATCCCCTAGTTTCAGTCTCCTCGGACCCAGCACCACCCAGATCTCCTCCTCCAGACTTCACGCCGAGAGAGTTACGTGGGTCAGGGGCCTCACTGGAGGAGACCACGACTGCTGAGACCATCACGCCGAGTCACCCTCTGGACCAGACCTCCAGTCGACTGGGTCCAGGACTTTGTCATTGGCATTGTCGGAGTCCTGGACGGCGGTGGAGCTTAAGTACAGGCAAGGAACCTCTCCTGTAATTCCCTTGTCAGTTGTAGAGAGAACTTGCCTGGCTCTTGGGGAGGAGAGTCAGGTGCAGCCCTCAGCTGCATCCGAACTCCCCTCGCCGGGCTCCACCGCTGCCGGCGACCCTAACCATCTTTCCTCTCCCGTCTTCTCCGAGCTCCTTCCTAGGGTCTCCAGAGAGGAGCCACTGCAACCTGGGGTGTCCGCAGATGACGGCGACGTGAGCCCAGCCACCCTGGGAGAGGTCGACGTGGGTGCAGCACCTGATGGACTGATGGAACCCGCGCACCCTAGATCGCCGGGGTCCTGGACGGTGGTGGAGCCCGAGTTCAGGCAAGTGTGCTCCACAATGCCTTCCATATCCATGTTAAAGTCACACTGACTGACTCAAGGTGAGGAGGGCCTGGAGCAGTTCACAGTAGCTCTCAGGGCCACATCACCGGGCTCTGCCGCTGCCAGCAACCCTGACTTGGTCTCTTTCTCTCTCCCTCCAGGTTTGGAGGTCCTGGCCAGGGTCACCAGAGAGCAGCCAACGCCTCTTGAGGCCGCCGTGGATCTGGACTCAGTGCCGGGATCAGGGAGGAACCCTACCTCCCCCGTTGGGGAGGCCACTGCAGGAGTAATGAGGTCCCTGGCAGGGACCACCGCAGGTGCAACGGCACTCCAGCCAGAGTCCACCGAGGGTGCAGCAGAGCTCCAGCCGGACTCCATCGCCAGTGCAGCAGAGCTCCATCCAGAGTCCATCGTGGGTGCAGCCATGTCCCAGACCGGGACCATCGCAGGTGCAGCCATGTCCCGGACTGGGACCATCACGGTGTCCATTAAATAGAACAAAGGTAATTATCAAAATAATAAAAAGGCATGAATAATCAAGAACTTAACAAGGCATAAAACAAGCTAGGTGAAAACGAAAGTAAACAAAAGGCGTCAAAATAAAATCTCAAACCAACATGATGACAAGAATGAACTACAAGCTGTGACCATGATAAAAATAATAATACAAATAAACAGAAAGATCACAAGGAATAAAGATAATTGTAACAAACATAGAACCAAGACAAACTAAACTCAAAGCGTGGGCATGATCCCCAGATCATGCCCCAACTCTGACAGCAAATAGATTTTCCGAATGGACAATGACCCTAAGCATACCGCCAAATTAGTTACAAACTAGCTTAAGGACAACAAAGCCAATGTTTTGTAGTGGCCATCTATGGGACTGATCTCAGTCCCATAGAAAAGTTGCGGGCAGAGCTGACAGCCACTGCTCACCTGATTTAGAGTATTTGACAGTCAAATGTAGACCCTTTTTCCTTCCTCGTGAGTTTTCATCAGCTATTTTGATCACGGCAGTGTATATAGCCCCTGATGCTAAAGGTAATGTGGCTCTTAGCCTCTTACATAGTGCCATTAGTACTCAGCTGAACAGATATCCTGAGGCAGCACACATAATAGCGGGGGACTTCAATCATGTAGACTTAAAAGCAGTGTTTCCCAAATTATACCAGCATGTGATGTGTGCTACACGTGGGAATAGACTACTGGATAAAGTCTACTCCAACATTAAACAGGAATATAAAGTTATACCATCACCTCACTTGAGCCAGTTGGACAACATTTTCCTGTTTATGTTACCAACTTACACCCCTCTCAGGAAGGGAGTCCCCCACCCACCTTAAAAACTGTTAGAATATGGCCTCATGGTGCCATTTCACAGCTGCAGGATTGTTTTTGAAAGTACAAACTGGAGTATTTTCAAATCTCAGGACCTTGAAAAGTACACGACATCTGTGCTCTCTTACATCAAGTACTGTACAGACACTGTCACTGCCGAAAAGCGCATCCAGGTGTATGCTAACCAGAAACCCTGGATGACTAGAGAGGTCAGAATGCTGATCAGGAACAGAGATGCCGCATTCAGGTCCTGGGATGTGGAGCTGTACAGTGAAGCCAAGGCAAATCTGAAAAGGGGTATCAGATAGGCAAAGCTGGGCTATAAGAACAAAATCGAGGACCACTTTCACAGCAACAACACAAGGCAGGTGTGGTATGGGGTCCAAAACATCACACACTACAAACCCAGATCCAATGCTGTGGAGGGTGATGCAGCGCTGCTGGAGGAGTTGAACTGCTTCTTCGCCTGCTTTGAACAGGACACATCAGAAATGGCTGCACCTCATATTCTAGCCAACGCCAGCCACAGCTTCATGGTGATGGAACACGATGTGAGACACATGCTAAGGGCAGTAAATCCCAGGAAAGCAGCAGGTCCTGACAGCATCACTGGTAGGGTGCTGAAAGACTGCGCAGACCATCTCACAGGGATTTTTACAAAAATTTTCAACCTGTCCTTAGCCAAGACCACTGTGCCACCTTGCCTGAAGTCCTCAATTATTATTCCTGTCCTAAAAAAAGACCACCATCACCATTCTAAATTACTTCCAGCCAGTGGCTCTCACTCCAGTTATTATGAAGTGTTTTGAGAAACTGGTCAGGAACCATATCACTCAAGGACTTCCATCTACTTTTGACCCTCACCAGTTTGCATACAGGAACAACAGATCGACAGAGGACACTATAGCCACAGCCCTCCACACAACGCTGACCCACCTAGAACAGAAGAACTGTTATGCCAGGCTTCTCTTTATTGATTTCAGCTCTGCATTTAACACCATCATCCCCACCATTTTGGTAAAAAAAATTTTTAAAAACCTCAGCCTCTCACATTCCATCTGTCTCTGGATAAAAGACTTTCTCAGCAATCGCACACAGAGAGTTAAAGTAGGGTCACACCTTTCCCCAGCATTGAGCCTTAACACCGGCTCCCCTCAGGGATGCATGTTGAGTCCTCTACTTGATACTCTATATATTCATGACTGCATCTCCACCCACCCAAGTAATTCCATCCTGAAATTTGCAGATGACACAACAGTGGCCGGGGTCATCACAGGGGAAGATGAGACTGCATACAGGGCTGAGATAGAAAAATTAACATCATGGTGCAGAAATAATAATTTGGTTCTCAATACCACCAAAACAAAAGAAATAATAGTGGACTTCAGGAAAAACAGAGCCAGCCCTCAGCCTTTATATATCATTGGAGACCAGGTGGAAAGGGTCTCTAACTTTAAGTTCTTAGGACTGTACATAGATGATCCAGAGATTCAAAGAGATTCAAAGGCTTTATTATCATGTGCACAGTTAAGAAATGCTACATTTCCTGAGCAATGAAATTCTTACTTTTTTTTTCCACAATATCTTTATTGAACCTTTTTTTTTTTTAAACAAACATGATACAAACAATCAAGCACTAACACTAAAGTACTACAAAAAAAAAAAATGCACTAAAAAACACCAACAACCACCAACAAAATCAAATCTTCAACAATGCTCCTCTGTTTAGTCTAGACAATCCAACACATAAGTATACATATTATGTTCACCAGTTTGGAATTTACAAGGTCCACACATATCATTCACCTTCTTCTTCAAGAGTTATGTTTAAATTTTTTACATAATCAATAAAAGGTCTCCATATATTCTCAAACACAATTTCCTTTGATTTCAGTATATATGTTATTCTTTCTAATGGAAGGTTTGTTAACATCTGTCTTAACCACTGAGTCACATCTGGTCTATGAGTCTTTTTCCATAATAGTGCAATACATTTTTTGGCATTAAGCAAACTGAGGTCTATGAATGTTCTTTCACTTTTATTAAAATTATGCTTTCCTGGGTACAGACCCAACAAAAACAGTTTAGGATTCAATATGATTTGTTTTGAGATTATTTTTTCAATTGTTACCCTCACCTCTTCCCAAAACATTCTTATTAATCTACATTCCCATACACAATGAAATAGAGTTCCTTTACTTTCCATACATTTTGTGCACGTATCTGGTATATTTTTGTTATATCTATTTAACTCCTCCGGTGTAACATACATCCGCATTAACCATTTGAAATGTATCAATTTAAGGCGTACATTTATTGATTTGGTTTGAGCTTCTGTACAAGCCAATTCCCATTGTTCCTCTGAAATTTCAGTTTGCAGATCTTCTTTCCAGTAGTTTAATCTTTTCAGTGAATTTTCACTTGAAAATAGTGTCAATGAGTTATAAAACTCTGAAATAATACCCTTTCTTTTTACTATCTTTCATCAACATTTTTTCCAAGGATGAATAGATAGGTCGAGTGAGAGCTTTATTTTGATTTGATCGAATAAAGTTTCTAAGTTGAAGATATTTAAAAAAATGTGTTCTATTGAGATTAAATTTGATCCTCAACTCTTCAAAAGACATTATGTTTTCTGCACATGGCAAATATAAATCCTGAATCTTTTGTATCCCTTTTAAATTCCATACTTTAAATACAGCGTCCGCTCTCCCTGGTTTAAAATATTGATTACCCCTATATTGGACTAAATTGTGACAATAACTGTGGTTCTTTTAAATAGTTTTTAGCTTCACACCATATTTTGATCATATGCTTTACAAATGGATTTTTAACTTGTTTTTGTAATTTTTTTGCCGAATCTGAGTATATGAATATGGGAAGAGGTAAAGGTAAATTGTATGATTCCATTTCAGTCCAGTGAGGGAGATCATTTGATGAAAAATAATATGTCATAGACCTCAGTTGTGCCGACCAATAATACAACATAAAATTTGGACATTTCAGACCTCCACGATCAAATGGTAAATATAATAAAGACAGACGTAATCTAGCCCTCCTGTTGTTCCATATAAATTCCACTAACTTTTTTTTAATTCTTGAGAATAAATCTAAAGGTGGTGGTAAGGGAATGTATTGAAATAAATAAAGTATTTTAGGTAAGATATTACTTTTAAGTATATTAATTCTCCCGATCATCGACATTGGTAGTGACATCCATCTCTGAAGTAACTCATCAATATCTGTCATTAAGGCTTCATAATTGACACTGGCGACTGATTCTAGCTTAGGCACAATTTGGATTCCTAAATATTTGAACTGATTTACAACATTGAATTGATTTACCTCAGGGGCTGGGTAATTTCTCTGGGTCTCATTTAGCATTAATATTGAAGATTTAGTTTTATTTATTTTATATCCTGATATTTCCCCGAAATTCTTTATTAAATTCAACAAAGTCGGAATTGATTTTTTAAGATTCGACATAAACAAAATTATGTCATCGGCATACAGGGAGATTTTATGTTCTGTTGGTCCAACTTTAATTCCATATATTTGTGACTGTAGACGTATCGCCATCGCTAAAGGTTCAATTGCCATAGTAAACAGTAAAGGTGAAAGTGGACAGCCTTGTCGACATCCTCTATTGATTTTTATTGATTTTGAAATATTGTTATTTGTTAGAATTTCTGCAGTAGCATTATTATATATTATCTGAACCCATTTTATGAAATTATTTCCAAGTCCAAACCTTTGTAAGACTTCAAAAAGAAAGGGCCATTCAACTCTATCAAAGGCTTTTTCGGCATCCAGTGATAAGAGAGCTGTATCCGGTGTTTCTTTATTAGAATAAATAATATTAAATAGTCTTCTTACATTATGGAAGCCTTGTCTTCCCTTTATAAAGCCATTCTGATCTCGATTAATAATATTTGGTAAAATTTCTTGTATTCGTCTTGCTAAAATTTTACAAATTATCTTAAGGTCGGCATTTAACAGGCTTATTGGTCTCATATTTTCACATTTATTAGAGGGCTTACCTGGTTTTGGCAACAGTATAATTAAGGCATTATTCATATATGATGGTAAATTACTATTTTGAAATGCTTCTAAAACCATTTCCAAAAAAGGTTTTGTTAATTTATTCTTAAATTTTTTATAAAGGTCAACTGGAAGACCATCTGGTCCTGCACTTTTTCCTGATTTCATATTATCAATGGCTAGTCCAACTTCTTCTTGACTAATTTTAGACTCCAGTATCTCCCTATTTTCATTTGGAATACACGGTATAAATAGTTCATTCAAAAACCCATGTAGTTTTGTTAAGTCAGATTCATTTTTGGTATCATATAATTTTTCATAGTAATCTCTAAAGGCTCTATTAATTTCTGAAGGATCTATAACTACCTGTCCGTTACTTATAATACTGGTAATTGGTGTTTTAGATTCTAATTGTTTAATCTGCCATGCCAATAACTTTCCTGATTTTTCACCTTGTTCATAAAAAGATTGTTTCAATCTTAGAAGACTCGAGGCAGCTCTATTCGCTGATTTTTTGTCATATTCAGCTCTCAAAATCAGTAATTCGTTCTCCAACCTTGGATCTCTTCCTGCATATACTCTTTCTTGAAGAATTTTTATTTTATGTTCCAATTGGACTCTCTCCTCTCGAGTCTTCTTAGATTTTGAACCTGTATAACTAATAATATGTCCCCTAATAAAAGCTTTGAAAGCCTCCCACTTTACACATGCTGATGTTTGTGTAGTATTGATATCAAAGAACTCATCTATCTGTTTTTCTATATACTTAACAAATTCCTCATCCTGAAGCCATTTATGCTGAAATTGCCATCTACCTGGTTCCTTTGTCAATTTCTTATCTACATACATTAGACAGCAGGGTGCATGATCAGAGATCACGATGTTATCATAAAAACAGTTTTGAATCTTGGACCTTAATTCTGTGGAGATCAAAAAATAATCTATACGTGAGAATGTCTTGTAGGTATTGGAATAACAAGAGTATGCTTTAACTTGTGGTTTCATTTCTCTCCATATATCTATCAATTTCAATTCTTTCATAAAATGATTAATGGTCATCCTACATCCATTGTGCGTACAGTCCAGTCCTGTTGATCTATCTATACTGGGATTCAATGTACAATTAAAATCCCCTGCTATTATATGTTGCCCTGTAAGTGATGATAAGATAAGAAATAAATTGGCAAAGAACTTTTGATCATCTATATTGGGACCATATAAGTTCACCAAATTTATGTTTTCTAATAGCAAAGATCCTTGAATGATTACATATCTTCCAAATTTGTCTCCAATTACATTTTTCACTTGAAATGGGACTGATTTATGTATGAGAGTCATAACTCCCCTGGCTCGGGATGAAAATGATGAGGTGAAAACATTTCCTTGCCATCTACTCCTAATTCTTTTTACATCTTGCTCTATTAGATGAGTTTCTTGTAAAAACACAATTTTTGAACCCATGTCTTTTATTTTATTCATAACTTGTTTAAGTTTTTTTAAATTTTGTAGACCTCTGCAATTCCATGAAGTTAAATTAAGATTAACGCTTTGATTTATAATCAATAGGGAGTTTGGGATTACCTTGCAGTGTAAACATGCTCAAACAGAAAAGCAAAATAATGAGTGGTTGAACATTCACCCTACAAACTACACACAAACAAATTCCCCCTTCCCACATTTGTGGCAATCCCCCCAAAAGCAAAAGAAAAATTCCGTCTCCCGATATAGCCATCGACCGTTCCACACCCACGAGGAACAGCCAAAGCCACTCCTTCTTCATCCTCCCAATCACCCTAACTCTACTGCTTTTAATAACGTAACATTAACTCTCTTCTGTAATTTTCCAATTTAACTCCAAATTTTTTTTTAGCAATTTTGTACTTTTTTTTTTTTTTAATATGTAATACATTCTATATTTTGTAATCTTGTTATATGCTTCTAATCAGTTAAATGCTCAAATATTCTACCCTATATTCTGTTCATGCTTAGCTCCCACCAGTCTCTTCCTGGATCTTCTTGATGAGCTCCTGCGCCTCCTCGGGGGTCTTGAAGATGCGTGTTCTGCCCTCATATGTGACCAGAAGTCTTGCAGGGTGAATCACTCCATGACGAATCTCAAGGTTGCGCAGTTCTTTGCGGATGGGGTCAAACTGCTTCCTTAATTGTTGGATTCCTGAGGCCAGATCTGGGTAGAACCGCACCTGCTGATCTTGGTATTTAATTTCTCCTTTGGCCCGCGCCGCGTTGGAGATCGTCATCCTGTCTCTGTAGCTGAGAAACTTCATAATTAGCGTCCTCGGTGCTGCCTTGTTACCTCTCGGTGGGCCAATTCGGTGGGAGCTTTCCAAGACGACTGATGATTTTAGCTCCACGTTGTTCAGCGCCTCCGGGATCCACCCCTCCAAAAAGGAGCATGAATCACGACCTTCGGCTCCCTCCGGTAAACCCACCAGCCTCAGGTTGTTCCTTCTGGACCGAGATTCCAAGTCCAGAACGCTATTTTCCAGATCTTTATTTTTTTTTTCCAAAATGCGCACCTTTATTTGAAGTCCGCTGATTTCATCCTCCGCACTTGAAACACGAAGCTCCGCCTGCGTCACTCGCTCCACGCAGTCACCCAACTCCTTTCTCATTGCATCCAACGCTGCCATAATCCCATCAAGTTTAGCGGAAAAGTCTGCTCTCATTGAGCTAATGGCAGCCAGCACTGCACCTGTGCCGCCATCGTCAGCAGCAGCAGTTACCGCACCACCGCTAGTTTCATCCGCCATATCCGCAGCTTTTTCTACTGCGCCACAAACTTTAAAGTCCGTTAATTTGGACTGCTTCGGCGATTCAATTTTTCCCCCTCCTGATTTCCCAGCCTTAGTCTTCACCGGCATATCCTCACCCAAACGCTGGGAAAAGTTCTGTTCCAAATGAGAGAGTTATTTGCCGAATTTTTATTTCCAGGGGCAGAGCAGAGTGATACGTGTCCTTCTAGGCGGCCGCCATAACCGGAAGTCCCGAAATTCTTACTTTGCTCTCCGAACGATGATGACTTAACCTGGAAAATCAACACCATGGCCCTGATCAAAAAGGCACAACAGCGACTACACTTTCTAAGGGTCTTAAAAAACAATGCCCTAGCTAAGGAGTTGCTGGTGTCCGTCTATAGACGCTCTGTCAAAAGTGTATTGACTTACTGTATTTCAGTGTGGTTTGCCAGCTGCACTGTCCAGGAAAAAAAACAGCTCTCCAGAGGATCACCAACACAGCACAAAAGATCATTGGCTGTGCTCTCCTCTTCTTAGAGGAGCTGTGCAAGTCCCATTGCCACAGAAAAACTCAGAGTATCTTGAAGGACACATCCCATCCAGCACATCACCTGTTCCAGCTGTTATCCTCAGGCAGGTGGTACAGGGCAATAAAAGCAAAGACAAAGAGACTCAAAAATAGCACATACCCTAGGGCTGTTGCACTATTAAACAACATGTGAATATGCAGCTTATCTATACAGACACATAAGTATAAAATTGCATATACCCTCATATATACTTTTTATATTTGTATTTATTTATACTTGCCTATTGCAAATTTTTAACTTTGTATATGTTTTATTTTATTCTTCGTTGCACTGAAGGGGACTGCATATAATTTCATTGTATTGTGGTATTGTGGAGAGTGTGAATAATGGAAACGGATTTATGCAGCAGATGACTTTATTCACTCTCACATCAATCATACACAAAAAAGCATGTCTCAATACACCAGGGGTTCTCCTTTTATATCAACCGCCCATCTCACATCTGCATGACATTTCACATCACAATACATTTGTCCTTTCTCCCCCAACTCCTTCTTCCTGCTACCTCACCATAATCTCCATACCTATTGTCCTTCTCTGTTTACCCTCTGCATCCAGTCTGAGATGATTAACCCAGCCTCTACATGCACCCCCCCCCCCCGAATCTCAGACTGAGTTTCAGTCCTCACATCCTTTTGGCTCCTCCCATATCTGCTGTAACTGGGGTTTACCACCTCTGCGGCGCTGCTGTGCCAGCGGGGGGCTCCTGGGGGTGTGTCTGTGGGCCATGGTGAGGGGGGGGAAACCGTCGACTTGCCCGTGTGGCTGCTCTGATGAATCGTTTACCTGGGGAGTTCTCAGTGGGGGTCTTCCACGCCGAGTGGCCTGAGCCAACATCACTTGCTCGTCCGCCACCACAAAGGCGGGCTTAAGTCTGTTTATGCATATTTTCTCCCGACAACCCCCCAAGTCTAACAAAAAATGTTTGTCCCCTGTTTCCAGCACTCTGAACGGGCCATCGTAGGGTGGGCGCAATGGAGGGCGGTGGGCATCGTGCCTGACAAACACGAACGCCGCATTCTTCAAAGTTTTTGGCACAAAAGTGCGTGGAAAACAGTGGTGGGCCGGGCCGGGCAGCGTGCCTGTGTCTGTGCTATGCTGCAAACGTTGAGATGGGCAGTTGTCCGGCGTGGGATTATCTGGCAAAAATTCCCCGGGCAGCCGCAGTGGCTGAGAAAAAACAAGCTCCGCCGGGGAAGCCTCCAAATCCTCTTTTGGTGCGGAACGCAACCCCAATAAAACCCACGGCAACTGGTCTACCCAATTTGCATCTGTCAGTGAAGCCCTGAGCGCTGCTTTCAGTGACCTATGAAAATGCTCGCATAACCCATTGGCCTGTGGGTTGTACGCAGTTGTGCGATGAATTGCAACACCCAGGCTACGGGCCATCGCGGACCAGAGGTCGGAAACAAACTGAGGACCCCTATCGGATGTGATGTCCGACGGGATTCCAAAACGTGCTACCCATGTCATCAAAAAAGCGCGCGCCAT
The DNA here is from genome assembly GCA_020510985.1 of Pholidichthys leucotaenia. Lineage (NCBI taxonomy): Eukaryota > Metazoa > Chordata > Actinopteri > Cichliformes > Pholidichthyidae > Pholidichthys > Pholidichthys leucotaenia. The sequence goes on along the minus strand of CM035845.1, from coordinate 180,019,292 downwards.
GTCCGCGGACGTGGTTGCCGCCAGCGGGACTGCTTCTGGCCAGCGTGTGGTGTGGTCCACCACTGTCAGAAGATGCGTGCACCCCTGCGATGGCGGAAGGGGGCCCACAAGGTCCACGTGAACATGGTCGAACCTCTTCTCCGGTATACGAAACGGCTCCAAAGGAGCCTTCGTGTGTCTGTGTACTTTGGCTCGTTGGCACGCTACGCAGGCTGCAGCCCACTCTTTCACTTGTTTGCGCAGGCCTGGCCACACGAACTTCGCTCCCACCATTTTGATTGACGCGCACACTCCTGGGTGCGCCACAGTGTGAACTGACTCAAACACGCGGCGGCACCAAGCAACTGGGACCACCGGGCGCGGGTGTCCCGTGGAGACGTCGCAGATTAGGGGGGGGCTTTCCATCTTGCAGTACTCTGCTCTCCAGCCTTAACCCTGTTGGTCCAGACTGGAGCGCGCACACGTCCGTATCGCCAATTTGCTCTGCGGCCATGGCTGTATAATCTATCCCCAGGCAGACCGGGGCCACAATTGCGCGCGAGAGGCAGTCCGCCACCACATTCAGTTTACCCAACACCTGCTGAATATTGGTCATAAACTCCAAGATCGCGGCCAGCTGTCTCTGCTGCCGGCCCGACCATGGTTCCGAAACCTTGGCCATCGCGAACGTTAGCGGCTTGTGGTTCATGAACGCGGTGAAGCTGCGCCCTTCCAGCCAGAACTGGAAGTGACGTATGGCCAAGTGGAGAGCCAGCAACTCTCTGTCGAACGCGCTGTATTTACGCTCACTGTCGTGCAAAGCCCTTCTGAAAAAAGCAAGTGGCTGCCAAGAACCAGCAACACGTTGCTCCACGACGGCCTCTATGGCCACGTCCGAGGCGTCGGTAGTGAGCGCTATCAGGGCTGTCGGGTCCGGGTGCGCCAACAGTGCGGCATTTGCCAGGGCTGTTTTAACCTCAGAGAACGCCTGCTCCCGCTCCCGAGTCCATTCGACTCTGTCCACGGGTTTCCATTTCTTGAGCGCGGCGTACAATGACTGCATGAGTTGAGCTGCGCGGGGGAGGAACCGGTTATAAAAGTTAACCATCCCCAAAAATTCTTGCAGCGCCCTGACCGTCTGAGGCTGGGGAAAATTCACCACGGCGCGCACTTTGTCGGGCAAGGGTATCGCTCCCTCCGGTGAGATGCGGTGCCCCAAAAAATCAATCCCTGTCATGCCGAACTGGCATTTCGCCGGGTTGATTATTAACCCGTGCTCTTCCAACCTCTGGAAAACCGTCCTGAGGTGGGTTACGTGTTCATCCTCAGATGCGCTGGATACCACCAGGATATCATCCAGGTAGACAAACACAAACGGGAGATTACGCAACACCGCATCCATCATGCGTTGGAATGTCTGTGCCGCTCCTTTTAATCCGAAGGGCATGCGTAAAAACTCAAACAAGCCAAACAGAGTTATTACCGCTGTTTTGGGTATGTCCTCCGTGCGCACTGGGACCTGGTGGTAACCACGGACCAGGTCTATTTTAGAAAAAATGCGTGCTCCGGCGAGGTGAACGGAAAAATCCTGAATATGGGGAATCGGGTAGCGCTCGTGCGCTGTGGTGTTACTCAATCTGCGGAAATCTCCGCACGGTCGCCACGATCCCTCGGCCTTAGGAACCATGTGTAGCGGGGATGCCCATGGGCTGTTTGATCGCCTGATGATGCCCAACCTTTCCAGGTTGGCAAACTCCTTGCGCGCTATGGCCAGTTTAGCTGTGTCCAAGCGCTGAGGTCGTGCGAAAACGGGTGGCCCGGTGGTGGTGATAAAGTGTTCCACCCCGTGGCCGCCAAAAACGTCGGGACTGTGAATGCTGGGAACTGAGTGAGCAGTGTGTGGAACTTACCACCTGGAGCTGTGACGTTGGCTTGTGTTATTTGCCCGGCCCCTCGAGCTGTACAGGGGAGAGAATCAAAAGACATTGCATTAACCAAGCGTCTGTTAGCAACATCAACTAGCAACCCGTGTGCACACAGAAAATCAGCTCCCAGGATTGGGAAACTCGATGCCGCTATGACAAAAGTCCACTCGTATATACGGCCGTGTAGGGATAAAGTCAGTGTTCTCTCACCAAAAGTCTTAATGTCCGAGCCGTTTACTGCTACCAGCCTGGGGCCGCTAGCTCCCGCTAGCCGGTCGGCGTAGGACGGCAGGATGATGCTCTTCTGGGCTCCGGTGTCTACGAGGAACCGTCTCCCCGAGCGTGAGTCCGTCACGTAGAGCAGCTTGTTCTTTTCACCGGCGGTCGCAGCTGCTACCGACTGCTGGCCTTGGTGTTTTCCCGAACGCTTGAATTGGCACGGTGGCTTACATCTGCGTGGGTTCTCTCCAAAGCGGCGGTGGTAGAAGCAAAGCGTGTCTCTCTGGTGCTTCCTGGCCCCCGCTGCTGCTACCGTCGGCGGGTCCTCGCCTCCGATGGTCGTCTCGCTGGGTTCCGACGCCGCCGCGTTCACTGTGAGGGCTCTGGTGGTGAGGATGATCCGATCTGCCTCCTGGGCTAGCGCCCGGTAGTCACGCGCAGCCAGCAAAGGCGAATTGGCAAGAACTGCTCTCGCCTCTGTTGGGAGGTTCCGGAAGAAAAGGTGGGCAAACAGAAAATGCCCGTTGTCCATGCCCATCAACGCCAGCATCTTCTCCATCAGTTCGACTGCCAACCCGTCTCCTAGATCGGAGCGTGTCAGGCGCCTCTCCGCTCTCTCGTAGTCCGAGAGCGTGTAGCGCCGGGTCAGCGCGGCCTTGAGAGCCTTGTATTTGTCATGGGCTGGAGGCTGTTGGAGCAGGCTCGCTACTTGCTGAGATGTGCGAGCGTCCAGTGCTGCGACCACATAGTAATATTTGGTGTCGTCTGCCGTTATTCCCCGGAGGGCGAACTGAACCTCTGTGTGGTGGAACCAAGACCGCGGGTCGTGCGGCCAAAAGTCCGGTAGTTTGACCGAAACAGCGCACGCGTCGCTGGGGGTTCCCGTCAGGGCTGTCACCGGGGTTCTTGCCTCGTGTTCCATAATTCGTCAAGGGGTCACCAGTGTGGAGAGTGTGAATAACGGAAATGGATTTATGCAGCAGACGACTTTATTCACTCTCACATCAGTCACACACAGAAAAAGCATGTCTCAATACACCAGGGGATCTCCTTTTATATCAACTGCCCATTTGCCCATCTGTGGCAGACTCATTCATCAGCCCAGCGGACGCTCCTACCACGTGGATTTTAACCCCCCTAAAGAGCCTATGAAAGATGACGTGACGGGTGAGCCTCTGATCCGCCGCAGCGACGACAACGAGAAGACGCTGCGCTCCCGTCTCGAAGCCTACCACCAGCAGACCACCGGCAGATGCAAAAGATGCAATAGACTTACACAATGGTCCCCTCCGGCATACAACTAGGAACATACCGGTCGCTATGGAGGGTGAAAATATGTATGGGCACATAATCATACCATGTAGGATAACTAAGTAGACGGTTATGCTGTTTCATTCCATCTAGCAACAATGCTCTGCACTGTGTGTGTTTATATATTTACATATTTATTCCATCTAGCTACAATGCTCAGCACTGGGTGTGTTTATATATTTATATATCTACATATTATTCCATCTAGCTACATTGCTCCGCACTGTGTGTGTTTATATACTTGCATATTTATTCCACCTAGCTGCAATGCTCCGTACTGTGGGTGTTTATATATTTACATATTTATTCCATCTAGCTACAATGCTCTGCACGGTGTGTTCATATATTCATATATTTATTCCATCCAGCTACAATGCTCTGCACTGTGTGTCTGTGTGTGTGTGTATATATATATATTTTATAGTAATACGTACATATGTATATTAGCTGCTCTTGCTTGCTTGTTTTTTTCTTGCCTTCTGATTGTTGCTCTGAGTGTTGCTATCCCTGTGCTGTTGCAATCCTGGAATTTCCCCGTTGTGGGACTAATAAAGGCTTATCTTATCTTATCTTATTTCACATCTGCATGACATTTCACATCACAGTACATTTGTCCTTTCTCCCCCAACTCCTTCTTCCTGCTACCTCACCATAATCTCCATACCTATTGTCCTTTTCTATTTACCCTCTGCATCATGTCTGAGATGATTAACCCAGCCTCTACAGTATAATGATCATAAAGGATTCTGAAAAGACGTGTGCGAGCAAGGAGGCTTACAAACCTGATTCAGTTGCATCAGTTCTGACAGGAGAAATGGGCCAAAATTCCAGCAAAGTATTGTGAGAAGCTTGTGGAAGGATACCCAAAACGTTTGACCCAAGTCATGCAGTTTAAATGCAATGCTACCAAATACTGAGGAAATGTAAACTTCTGACTTTGGAAGAAAGCAATAAAAAAAAATTCTCTAAAAAATATGTAGTAAATGCAAAAATTATTTCGCAAATAGAAATAATTTTGGTAACTGTAACTGATCTAAAAAAGGAAGGTCTTATTTAATGTCAGAAACTAAAAAAAGGTTGTGTGTGTAGAGGAGCTTGAAATAACGAGGCGATGTGATTCATAAACCAAAGTTTATTATCAGCTCCTCTAACAAGTCTCATCTAGGTGCAGCAGCAGAAGAAGTAAGAGCGAACACCTTCGGCTCTACGAACTTATACTTGCACATAACAAAAGACATGCATATCAAAAGCTGACATCCCTCATTATCTTAATCCCCCCATTGTCTTCGTACTCCTCCTCCTGGCCCTGGGGGGTCAGGGCAGCCCATCCGGTCTCCACCGCAGTGCCTTGGATGCTCTTTAATCCTCACTGGCGGTTGAGACTCTTTGTCCTGTTCTGAGGTGTGAAGTCGCCTTACATATGTAATCACCAAACACTCTCACATGCTTAAACATATGTTGGTTATGGAATATATGATTAATATAGACCACAGCCCCCCCCCCCCAAATGACTAAGAAAAGGACAATAGAAAAATTCACAATTTAAGATAATTATTATGACATACTAACTGCTACACCTCTTGCCACAGAAGAAACTTTCCAGCAGCCATGCTCCTAAGAGAGTTCAGTGGTAATCATAACAGCATAGTAAAATCACAAGTCAGTCCTAAACTGTTACAGCACAATTAGTGAACAACTGTTGAGTAGTTTGCATCAGTCCCTGTGCTGTCTGGGTTTCAATCTTCTCCCGAATCTGCTGTGGGTCCGCTTGGGCGTCCTGCTTGGACCTTCCTGTAAGGAATCTGCAGCTTGGGAAGGAGAGTGATTATTTGTTCCCTGCAGGGGGGCTGAGTCTTTTCTCTTGGGGGGTCTACCCCGCCGAGGTGCTCTCGCCAACCGTGCAGGCTCGTCTCTCAACAAGAAGGCAGGTTTAAGTCTGTCAATGCTGACTGTTTCTTTTCTATCCCCAAAATCAAGCACAAAGTGTTTATCACCAGGTTCCAGCACTCTGAATGGCCCATCGTATGGTGGGCGGAAAGTTGGTTTTAAAGCTTCATGCCTAACAAAAACGAATTCAGCGTTTTTCAAAGCTTGGGGGACAAAAACCCGTGGAAAAGAGTGATGTGCCGGCCCGGGGGAGAGAGTCCGGTCGTTGCTGCCTAAAAACCTCGGGGATGGAAAATGCCCTGTCTCTGGGTTCTCTGGTAAAAATTCACCTGGGAGCCTGAGAGGTTGTGCAAAAACTAATTCTGCTGGAGAGGCATCTAGATCCTCTTTGGGCGCAGCACGCAACCCCAATAAAACCCAGGGAAGTTTATTTACCCAATTTGTATCCGTTAGTGAGGCTCTGAGGGCGGCCTTTAAAGATCTGTGAAAACGCTCGCATAACCCATTAGCCTGAGGGTGATAAGCGGTGGTGCGGTGAATTGTTGCCCCTAAGCTGCTGGACATGGCTGACCAAAGCTCCGAGACAAATTGAGGCCCCCTATCGTACGTGATGTCCGATGGGACGCCGAAACGTGCCACCCAGTTTGTCAAAAAAACGCAAGCGACTTCCTCCGCTGTGGTTGACGCCAGAGGGACTGCCTCTGGCCAGCGCGTGGTGCGGTCTATCATTGTTAGCAGGTGTGTGAAACCTTGGGAGGAAGGTAGTGGCCCCACGAGGGCGACACGAACGTGGTCGAACCTTCTAGCAGGGATTTGAAAAGGCTCCAGAGGGGCTTTTGTGTGTTTGTGTACTTTGGTGCGCTGACAAGAAATGCAAGTCTTTGCCCATTCTTTTACGTTTTTGCGCAGGCCAGGCCACACAAACTTTTCGGCGACCATTTTAACTGAAGCGCGCACACCTGGGTGCGCAAGGGAGTGAATTGAGTCGAAAATACGGCGGTGCCATGCAGCTGGAACCAACGGGCGAGGTCAGCCGGTTGAGATGTCGCATATTAGGGGGGGCACGCCGTCACGTAGACCCCTTTTCTCCAGCCTTAACCCTGTTGGTCCAGACAGGAGTGCGCGCACGTCCGCGTCACTACTTTGTTCCTCTGCCATGGCTGCATAATCTATCCCCGCATGGATTGGGGCCGCGTATGTGTCCGCGTTGGTGAAGAGTTCCGCGGCTGAGGTAGTATAATCTGTCTCCTCGCGCTCTGGCGATGTCACAGCGCGAGAGAGGCAGTCTGCTACCACATTAAGTTTGCCTGCCACATGTCGAATGTCTGTGGTGAACTCTGAAATCGCAGCTAGCTGTCTTTGTTGCCTGCCTGACCACGGTTCGGAAATTTTAGCCATAGCAAAGGTGAGCGGTTTGTGGTCTACAAAAGCCGTAAAACGCCGCCCCTCTAACCAAAACTGGAAGTGGCGGATGGATAAATGGAGCGCTAGTAGCTCTCTGTCAAAAGTGCTGTATTTACGCTCAGTTTGGTTTAGCGATTTGTTGAAGAATGCCAAAGGTTGCCAGATTCCGCCGACGTGTTGTTCTACAACTGCCCCTATGGCCAGGTCTGAAGCGTCTGTGGTTAGCGCAATGCGGGCCGAGGGATCGGGGTGAACCAACAATGTGGCATTAGCTAGGGCACTTTTTACTTCCGCGAAGGCGCGTTCGCGCTCCGGGGTCCATTCGACCGCGTTGGAAGGTTTTTGTTTTCTGAGCGCGTCATATAGGGGCTGCATGAGCTGAGCTGCGTGGGGGAGGAAGCGGTTGTAAAAATTAACCATGCCCCAAAATTCCTGCAGTGATTTGACCGTTTGTGGCCGTGGGAAACTTTTTTTTTTTTTAATTTAAGTTTTTGTAAAGGGTATACAGGTCATTACAGCATTGCATTGTTTACATTTTCATCACACGTTCCCTTATTTTTTGCTATTTGACAACATTGGTAGGATAATTATTACAACACCCCCCTTTTTTTTTAAAGTGAAAGAAAAAGAGAAATTAAAGAGAATTAAATTAAAAAAAACTATTAAACAAACAAACAGAACAGCAAAAAACAAACAAACAGAAAATTAAGTAATTAAAAGTAAAAGAGCATCTGAGTAGCCTTGGAACAAAGAGTGGGACCATTATTGAAATGGTATTTGTCAAAGATTAGATCTAATGGAAGACACATATGCGATCCAGGGTTGCCAAAAGTTCATGAACCCATCCATGTCCTGTCTCAGTGCGAATGTCAACTTTTCCATCGAGTAAATGTCTTGAATCACGTTAATCCAATCTTCAGGTGTAGGACAGTCCTTCAGCATCCATTTTTTAGTTAGGGCTTTTTTACTTGCCAATATTAAAACAGTGAATAAGTATTTATCTCCTCGTCTTTCCAGTGAGTCCGGTAGTAAACCCAAATACAAAGTTACAAAAGAAAAGGGAACTGTTATTTTGAATATTTTCCCCAATATTGTCTGTACGTTGGTCCAATATTGGTGGATAACTGGGCATGACCAAAACACACTGAAAATGATTTTGCAGTCTTTTCACCACACAAGCGCCAACAGTTCAACCCCTTATGGGTAAATTTGTTTTGTGCAGGTGTTCTGAAAACTCTTACCAAGTTTTTCCATCCAAATTCTCTCCACTGCAGGGATGAGGTACTTTTCCATTGCTGTTTATTTAGCTTTTCCCATATTTCCAATTGTAAAGTGAAATTCCCCTCTTTTTCCCATCTCTCTTTTATATATGATGTGTTGTCTCCTTTTAAGTCTTGAAGACCTTGGTATATTTTAGAAATGTATCTGATCCCTGGGATCCCTTTATATGCCATTAAGAAGACCTTCAGAACACCTGACTGGGCCCTTTCCAAATCCTCCTTTTTAAGTATATTGTTTATGTGGTGTCTAAGCTGAAAGAACCTGTAAAGATCTTGATTTATTAGACCTTGTTTTTTCAAATCTTCAAAACTTCTTAAAGTTTGCCCCTTAAAAAAATCGTAATATTTTATCAGCCCTTTCTCTTTCCGCTCTTTAAATCTAGTGTCTGTTTTATTGGGGGTAAAGTCTTGATCATAGGCAATCCATTGCAGATGTCGATAGGGCTCTTTAGCTTGATTCTCTCTGATTATCTTAAACCAAATTTTTAGCGGGGTCTCTATCCACGGGTTAGTGTTATTCAACAGTTTAGGTAAGGCATTGTTCCCTATTATCGCCTGTAGGGGGATGTCACTTGTTATTTGGCCTTCCATCTCCTTCCATTGTGCAGTGTAGACTGGGTTACATATCTCTACTAAAGTTTTAATTTGTGCAGCTATAAAATAGTCCCTGATATTTGGCAACGCGAGCCCACCTTTGTCTTTGTTTAGCTGTAGGGTTCTATATCTGATTCTAGGTCTCTTGCCCTGCCATATGAATCTTGAGATCCTTCTGTCCAGCTCCTGCCATGTTTTTTTGGGAGGTTCTACCAGTATTGTTTGGAAAAGGTATAGAAGACGTGGAAGTATATTCATTTTGACTGCTTCAATTCTTTGTGCATTACCTAAGAATGGTATCATATTCCATCTTGTTAGGTCAGATTTTATTTTTGTCACCAGTGGATCATAGTTTAGTGTTATAATTTTAGTTTTGAGTTCACTTAGTGAATAATGATTTGGGTCATAGTTGAATGTTAAAACTTGGGTTTTATGCATGTTTAATTTGTACCCCGATAAATCTCCATACTCTGAAAAAACTGAGATTAGTTCTGGTAAAGAAGTGTTTGGCTGCCCTAGGTATATTAAAATGTCATCAGCAAAGAGTGCTATTTTATGTTCCTTCTGACCAAGTGTAATGCCCTGAATTTTTTGATTTTGTCTTATCCATTGGCTCAGAGGTTCTATGAAGATTGCAAAGAGCAGTGGAGACAGGGGGCAGCCTTGACGACATCCTCTTTCCAGCTCAAAAGATGATGATAAATTACCGTTAATCCTTATTTTAGCTGTTGGTTTTTTATATAATGCCTGTATAGTTCTAATGAAGTTGTTATGAAAATTGAAACTGGATAAGATTCTATATAGGAAAGACCAGTCAACCGAATCAAATGCTTTTTCAGCATCTAATCCCAATATGACTGTATTTAAGTTATATTTTTTTATATGATGAATTATGTGTAAAGTGCGTCGAATGTTGTCTTGTGTCTGTCTTTGTCTTATAAAACCTGTTTGGTCTAAGTGAATTAAGTCTGTCAGTATGTTTCTAACCTTTTGGCAAGGATAATGGTAAAAAGCTTATAGTCCTGATTTAATACACTGATTGGTCTGTAGTTGGAGCATTCTAGTTTATCCTTTTCAGGTTTAGGTATAACTGCAATGACCCCTTCTCTCCAGGAGGGGGGGATTTCCCCTGTGTGGAGGACATAGTTAAATGTTTTCAGGAGGAGAGGAGATAGTTGCTGTTTAAAGGTTTTGTGCCATTCTGCTGTATAGCCATCTGCTCCTGGGGATTTGTTAGCTTTAAGTTTCATAACTGCTTTTTCCAATTCTTTAGGTTGTATTTCTGACAGTAGTGTTTTATTTTGTGATTCCGTAAGTTGGGGAAGGTTTAATGTGTTTAGGAATGTCTCGGATGCGTTTTTATGTTTTTTGTGGGAGTATAAGTTCTTGTAGTAATTCTCGAAGCTTTTAAGAATATCCTGAATTCTGAATTTTATTTCCTTTGATACTGGGTCTCTGATTTTGTAGATTGCTCTTTCTGTTTGTTGTTTCCTCAATTTATAGGCTAGTAATTTTGCCGATTTACTGCCTGCTTCATAGTGTTTTTGTTTCAGAAATGTAAGTTTCTTCTGGATTTCTATTGTGTAGATCTCATTTATTTGATTTTTAATTTCTTTAATCTTGAGCGAGCCATTAGAATGAGTGTTGTCTTTGTGTTCTTTTTCTAGGTTCTTGAGTTCTGACTCTAGTATGATTAGTTTTTCTTGTCTCAGTTTCTTTTGGGTTGCCAGTTTTGCAATAATTTTTCCCCTTATTACAGCTTTGCACGCATCCCACAGTATTAAAGAGGATACTTCTCCATTATGGTTTTCTTCCAAATATCTGAAAATATCTGATTCCAATTCATCTTTCAGTGGTCCTTTCAGGACATTTGAATTCAACCTCCAGGAAAATGTATTATTTGTGTATTTTTGGATGTTTAAGTCCATATAGATCGGACTGTGGTCAGAGAGATCCATCAGTCCTATTTTACATGTTTTTACTCTTCCAATGTCTCTATTAAACATAAAAAAGTAATCAATCCTTGAGTAAGATGAATGCGGTGTTGAATAAAAAGTATAATCTTTTACATTGGGGTTGAATTCCCTCCATACGTCACAGATTCCCATTTCTTTTAGTAGCATCCGAGTTTTCCTATTTTGAATGTTATTTTGATGTGAAGAATTACCTGTTGCATCCCAGTATGGATTGAAGTCTCCACCACATATCACTAAACCTTGGGCTTTAGTTATCATTAGGTCGAGTACATTTTTATAAAATTTCCATTTAGCCCCTGGTGGTGCATATACATTCAGCAGGGTGATATCTTCTCCCTCTAGCCGCCCAATTACCAAACTGTACCTCCCTTCTTTATCTTTGTGTTCTGATTTTTTTTCAAATGTAATTTTGGTTGATATCAGTGTCGCTACTCCCCTCCTCCTCCCTGACTTATATGAAGATGAAGAGATCATTTTAAACCCTTGTCTATTGAGTTTAGTGTGTTCCACGTCTGTTAGGTGGGTTTCTTGTAAAAATATTATTTCTGCTTTGTCTTTTTTCATTTTGCGTAGAATCTTGGATCTTTTAACTGGATTCAGGATCCCTTTTACATTATATGAGGCTATTTTGGTTACACCCTGTTTCTGCATTGTATTTTCTTATTTAGTATAACAGTGTGGTGGCCCTCTTTTTTGCTACTCAGAAACTGAAAGAACATTCAGAATCAGAATCAGAATCAGAATCAGAATCAGAATCAGGTTTATTGCCATTGTTCATGTAGTACACAAACTAGGAATTTGTCTCGGTACAATGCTGCAACATTAAACATGATAAGATAAGAGAAATAAACTATACATGTAATAAAGTGTAGGATAAGATTAAGTGATACTGGTCAACAGTTAAAATATATATTAGCCAGCAGCAGATACTGTGGAGAACTATATAGTGCAGTCGGTAATGCAGGAAGAAAACAGTGATGATTGACATGAGTCTGGTTGAGCTGCTGTACATGGTGCACGAGAGTCACTTAGTGTTCAGCAGTCTAATGGCAGAGGGGAAGAAGCTGTTCATGTGACGGGAGGTTTTAGTCTGGATGGACCGAAGTCTTCTACCAGAGGAGGAGGGGGGCAAACAGTACGTGACCAGGGTGTGAGGGATCGGCTATGATCCGGCCAGCACGCCTCCGGGTCCTGGAGATGTACAGATCCTGGAGAGATGGGAGCTTGCAGCCGATCACCTTCTCAGCAGTGCGCACGACGCGCTGCAGCCTTAGTCTGTCCCTGGCAGTGGCTCCTGCGTACCACACGGTTATGGAGGTGGTGAGGATGGACTCGATGATGGCTGTGTAGAACTGCACTAACATCTTGGTGGGTAGCTTGAGCTTCCTCAGCTGCCGCAGGAAGAACATCCTCTGCTGGGCTTTTTTGATGAGTGAGCTGATGGTCAGCTCCCATTTGAGGTCCCTGGTGATGGTAGTGCCTAGGAAGCGGAAGGAATCAGCAGTGGTGATGGGAGAGCCTGAGAGGGTGAGGGGGGGCAGAGGAGTAGTGACTTTCCTGAAGTCTACAATCATCTCCACTGTCTTCAGAGCGTTCAGCTGCAGGTTGTTATTGCTGCACCAGGACGCCAGCTGGGCCACCTCTCTCCTGTAGGCGGACTCGTCGCCGTTGGAGATGAGCCCGATGAGGGTGGTGTCGTCCGCAAACTTGATCAACTTGACAGACTGGTGGCTGGAGGTGCAGGAGTTGGTGTAAAGGGAGAAGAGTAGGGGGGAAAGTACACAGCCCTGGGGTGATCGGTGCTGATGCTAGTATAGTCTGAGACAGTCTTTCCCAGCCGCACATGCTGCCTCCGGTCCGTCAGGAAGTCGATGATCCACCTGCAGAGGGAGTCAGGCACGTTGAGCAGGGACAGCTTGTCCGGAGCAGAGCGGGGCGGATGGTGTTGAATGCGGAGCTGAAGTCCACAAACAGGATCCTGGCGTAGGTTCCCGGGGAGTCCAGGTGCTGCAGGATGGAGTGGAGGGCCAGGTTGACTGCATCGTCTACAGACCTGTTGGCTCGGTAGGCAAACTGCAGCGGGTCCAGGAGAGGGGGTGGTGATGGACTTGAGGTGGGACAGGACCAGGCGCTCAAAGGACTTCATGACTACAGAGGTGAGCGCTACAGGTCTGTAGTCATTAAGTCCAGTGATCCGTGGCTTCTTGGGGACAGGGATGATGGTGGAGGATTTGAGGCAGGATGGCACGTGGCATAACTTAAGGGAGGTGTTAAAAATGTCTGTGAATACAGAGCCAGCTGTTTCGCACAGAGTCTCAGGGTGGAGGGAGACACGCCGTCTGGGCCGGGGGCCTTGCGCGGGTTCAGTCTGGAGAACTGTTTGAGCACATCCTGCTCACTGATGATAAGGGGAGGGGGGGAGGAGGAGGGGGGGGGGTGTGCCTTAAATGAAGTAGGGAATGTGGAGGCTGTGGAGCTGGAGGGAGGGGGGGAGTTGGACACAGATGACGAGGTGTCAAAACGGGCATAGTGTTGGGACAGTCTCTGACAAAGGGCTTTGTCATCCTGACCTTTAGGAGCCTTAGGTCGATAGTTGGTGATTTGCCCCAGTCCTCTCCACACGGAAGCCGAATCATTAGCAGTGAACTGCTGCTGGAGTCTCTCTGAGTACACAGATTTAGCCCTCTTCAGCTCTCTGTTAAACCGGTATTTAACCTCCCTGTAGCAGTCCCTGTCTCCACTTTTCAGCGCTGCTTCCTTCTCCTTCCTGATCTGTCTGAGCTTAGCTGTGAACCAGGGTTTGTCATTAGAGTAACTCACCCTGGTGCGTGATGGAAGAATGTTCTCTTCACAAAAGTGGATATATGAGTTCACAGTGTCCGTGTACTCATCCAGATCATGCGTGGCTCCTTTAAGCATGCCCCAGTCAGATATTTCCATGCACGTTTCCAGCTTCTCCTCAGCATCACTGGTCCGTATCTTCGTAGTGCTCACAACAGGTTTAGTGAGCTTCAATCTCTGTCTGTATGTGGGAATGAGGTGAACCATCACGTGATCAGATAATCCCAGCGCAGCTCGAGGGACAGCGCGATATGCGTCTTTCACTGTGGTGTAACAGTGATCCAGTGTGTTTAATCCTCTGGTGGGGCATTTAATAAACTGTTTGTAGCGGGGGAGATCGTGGCTCAGATTGCACTGATTAAAGTCGCCAGCCACAATAATCAGCGAGTCTGGAAAACTCCGCTCTGTGTGTTGAATGTGATCCGCGAGCACGCGCTGAGCTTCGCGCGTGTCCGCGTCGGGAGGGGCGTACACAGCGATCATTATGAAAGAAGCAAACTCCCGCGGGGAATAGAAGGGCTTGCAATTGATAACAAGAAATTCCAAGGCAGGAGAACAGTGTTTGGAAATTACCGTTACATCAGAGCACCAGATGCAGTTGATGTAGAAGCAGACACCGCCTCCTGTGGTCTTGCCGGAAAGCTCTGTGTCACAATCAGCACGGAAGAGCTGAAAGCCGTCGAGGCGCAGCGCGCTGTCCGGTATATTTTCCCGGAGCCAGGTCTCAGTAAAGCAGAGGACAGCTGAGGAGGTGAGGTCCTTAAAACGCATCAGCAGTCTCAGTTCATCCACCTTGTTAGAGAGAGAGTTGGTATTGGACAGAAATATGCCAGGCAGCGCCGTTCGCGAGCCTCTCCTGCGAAGTCGTACGAGAGCGCCCGCTCGTCTTCCTCTCTTCCGCCGTCTCACTTTCCGAGCCAAACAATAAACCAGATCGGCGGCAGGGGCTAGAAAAACTGGGAGGAGGTCCGTGGGGGTCAAAGTCCTGATATTTAAAAGTTCTTCACGGGTATAAGTGGAAGCAGACACACAATTGACAAACAAAAACAAACAAAGAGCGCAGCGAAGCACCATGTCGACCGCTGTGGGCGCCATCTTGGATCTGTACATTAAGAACATTAAACATTAAGAACATAAACATTAACATTAACATTAAGAACATAAAAAACATTAAGAACATAGTGTACGAAACTTTAAAACAAAAAACTGTCAAAAAAACTTCCTGAGCTGGGGTCTCTTTAAAGACCCTGTAAGAGCCCTGATGGAGCGTAAGCTCTGAGGGAAATTCCTCAAACTCTGTTACGTGTTGAGGGCCCTCTCTTACCCCTGTAAGTTTTCCCATGTTTTTAACGTGAATTTCAGATCCCAGTCCGAATTTGTAATGATTTTTTTTTTTTTTTTTATGCCTATACCCTATGAGATTGTGTGCACCCTCCCACCCCCATCACAGCAAACATTCACTCTAATACAGTATTTGTTAGTGTGGAGAGAACATGTGGGTCATTGTTACATTTCTATTTTAACAAGATTTTTTTTTTTCCCCTTTAAATTAAGAAGACATTTGTTTCTAATGCTATAACTGCTCCATGAAAGGTTTTACCACATGCTGATTCTGCGCCTCCTTTAATGTTTGTTACCTTGTAGGAGGGGGGATGGAAGTGCAGAATGACTGAAAAGAAAAAAAACAAAAAGGTCGCTATTCCTTCCAGGAACTGGAAAGCTTATCTTTGTAGCTCTGGGGCTGGGTTTCCCGCTGCTGGCCCGTGGATTTTGAAGGTCTCTGAGTGGATCACGTTTGAGCTCTGATCTTTTCGCTCAGATTCGCTGCGGGTTTAAACACCGTTACCCGGAGTCCTCTTCTCGCCATGTCAATTGTTGCTTCTTCCGCTGAATTATAGAGACATGACTCTTCACCGTAAAAGACCCTTAACTTCGCCGGAAATGGCGTCTGAAAGCGTAGATTCTGTTCCCGTAGAACCTTTTTGGCGTTGTTATATTCCCGTTGCTTTTTAAGAACCTCAGGGGCGTAATCGTGCTCCACGAAGACTTTTCTCTCTTGATGCATAAATCCTTTTTTCTGCCAAGCCCGTCTTACAACCTCTTGTTTTACTTTGAAATCGGAGAATCTTACCACCACCGAACGCGGGGGGGCTTCTGCCGCTGGCTTTGCGGCTAATGTACGATGGGCCTTTTCTATCTTCAAATCAGTGGTTTGTGGAATATCCAACTTCTCTCTCAATAAGGATTCCACGCATTCTGCCACTGTGTTGAAACTATCTTCAGCTCCTTCTTTCAGACCGTGAATTCTGATGTTGTCTCGTCTCTGTCTTCCTTCTTGGTCGGTTAGCTTAGCCTCCAGCCTTGACTGTTTTCTGTGTAAATCCAGCATAGAATCTTCAAGCACTTTTACTCTTTCTTCAGCTTCCAAGATTCGGTTTTCGGCCTGGTCCATTCTGCTGTTCGTCCTTTTTAGTTCCTCTCTGAATTCATGAAATTCGGCCCGAAATCGTCGTAATTCATCAAATAGCGATTTCAAGCTAATCTTTTTGTTAGCTAGGTCCAGGTCCTCGTCTCCTGAACGGAGGTCCTCAGGATCAGATTCTGCGGCCGCTGCGCGTCCTGACCTGGGGAATGTCAGTTTCTTCTGTTTTTGGTTAGGCATGGTGTTTTTGTCTTTTGATTTTTATTCTTCCAAAAATCCGTTAAGTCTGATTTTGAAGATGCTTTCCTTGGATTGGATCTGGGAGGTTCAGCGTTAAGTTGCTATCACCATGGCGTCCAGACCGGAAGTAGGGAAACTTTTTACTGCGTGAACTTTGTCTGGAAGTGGGACTGCCCCCTTCGGAGAAACTCTGTGTACTAAAAAATCAATTTGTGACACGCCGAATTTGCATTTGGCTGGATTGATTATTAACCCGTGCTCTTCTAGTCTCTGAAAAACCATAGTGAGATGCTGCTCGTGTTCTTCCTCAGACAAGCTGGCTACCAGCATATTGTCGAGGTAGACGAACATGAAAGGGAGGTCGCGTAATACCGCGTCCATCATCTGCTGAAAGGTTTGAGCAGCGCCTTTGAGGCCGAAAGGCATCCGCAAAAATTCAAAAAGACCGAAGGGGGTTATTACAGCTGTTTTAGGAATGTCCTCTGCTCGAACTGGGACTTGATGATAACCGCGGACCAGGTCTATTTTTGAAAAAATGCGCGCACCCGCCAGATGTAGTGAAAAATCTTGAATGTGAGGAATTGGGTAGGGGTCATGCGCTGTTGCATTGTTTAATCTGCGGTAATCGCTGCACGGTCTCCAAGAACCGTCGGATTTCAGAACCATGTGAAGTGGTGAGGCCCAGGGGCTTTTCAAGCGTCTGATAATGTCTAATTTTTCAAGGGTGGTGAACTCGTCCCGAGCTATGGCGAGCTTGGTCGCGTCTAAGTGCCGAGCTTTGGCAAATACGGGTGGGCCCGTTGTGGGAATAAAGTGTTCGACCCCGTGTTTAGCCACTGTGGCTGAAAATTTGGGAATTGTGAGTGCTGGAAATTGGGTGAGGAGTTGATCAGACTTACCTCCTGCTGTGGTGACGCTAGCCTGCACGGGTGTTGGAGAAAGTCGAGCTGAGCAGGGAATAGAAGCAAAGGACAGTGCATTAACCAAGCGCCTGTTCGCTAGATCAACTAATAACCCATGTGCACACAAAAAAATCTGCGCCCAACAAGTTAAAACTCACTGCCGCTACAACAAATGTACATCTGTAGTTGCGGCTGTGGATGCAGAGGGGCAGGCTCTTTTCGGCAAAAGTGTTGATGGTGGAGCCGTTGGCTGCCACCGCTCCATTGCCCCGGGGGCCCATGGCCCGGTCTGCTTGGGAGGGCATGACAAAACTTAGTTGAGCTCCCGTGTCGATAAGGAACCGCTTGCCGGTGTGTCCGTCCATCACATATAAAAGCTTGCTTTTTTCGCCAAGAACCGCCGCTGTTAACGGCTCTCGGCTTCGGCGTTTTCCCGAAATTGTGAATTTGCAGGGGGGAACGCATTTGTAAGCCTTCTCGGCGAAGCGGTGGTGGTAATAACAAACGTCACTCCGTCTGTTACGTCCTGGCCGTGTCGCTGTCACCGCGGGCTGATTCTGCTCGGTGATTTGTGGCTCCTCGTGGCTCCGGACATCAGCGTTGAGGTCCGTGGATGCTGCTGTGGGTGTCTGCTCCTTGCAGGCGTTGACGAGCCGTTGAGCTTCGTGAGCCATCGTGCGGAAGTCTTGCTGGGTGCTGCATCGCATGTTGGCCAGCGTCCCTCTCATGTGTGGCGGCAGCGTACTGAGGAATATGAAATGGAAGAGGAAGATGTCATTGTCCTCTTCTTTAAGTTGCAGCAAGTCCTCCATGAGGGCCTTGGGTCTGCCTCCTCTGTGGCCGTAGACCGCCAGGATCCTCTCGGCTCTCTCCTCGGCTGAGGGGACGTAATTTGCCACGATGGTCACTTTCAGTTCTTTATATTTGTCCTGGGCCGGCGGCCGTTGGATTATGCTCCGCGCACATCTCGAAGTGGCGGCGTTGAGTTTGACAGGCGATGTGATAGAACTTTGTATCGTCAGCCGTGATGCCCGCAAGTGCAAACTGGGCTTCAGCTTGCTGAAACCACGAGGCGGGGTCTTCCTGCCAGAAGTCCGGCAGGTTGACGGTGACGGCGTTTGTGTGGACCGTCACTGATGTGTCCGCAGGGTGAGAGTGCCTTGCTTCGGCTCTCTCCGCGGCGCTGGTGCTCGGTTGAGCCCTCTCTATCACTTCTGCCGTGGGGGAACGTCGTCCATCCGTTCCCCTGTCTGCATGGGCGCCGGCGTCTGCCTGGGTCGCCACAGATGAGTCGATCGCGGGGGAACGCCTCTGGTCCATTCTCGCGTCAGGGTCACCAGTGTAGAGGAGCTTGAAATAACGAGGCGATGTGATTCATAAACCAAAGTTTATTATCAGCTCCTCTAACAAGTCTCATCTAGGTGCAGCAGCAGAAGAAGTAAGAGCGAACACCTTCGGCTCTACGAACTTATACTTGCACATAACAAAAGACATGCATATCAAAAGCTGACATCCCTCATTAT
The DNA here is from genome assembly GCA_020510985.1 of Pholidichthys leucotaenia. Lineage (NCBI taxonomy): Eukaryota > Metazoa > Chordata > Actinopteri > Cichliformes > Pholidichthyidae > Pholidichthys > Pholidichthys leucotaenia. Next base: position 180,000,789 of record CM035845.1, on the reverse strand, counting down.
CTTAATCCCCCCATTGTCTTCGTACTCCTCCTCCTGGCCCTGGGGGGTCAGGGCAGCCCATCCGGTCTCCACCGCAGTGCCTTGGATGCTCTTTAATCCTCACTGGCGGTTGAGACTCTTTGTCCTGTTCTGAGGTGTGAAGTCGCCTTACATATGTAATCACCAAACACTCTCACATGCTTAAACATATGTTGGTTATGGAATATATGATTAATATAGACCACAGTGTGTTTTTATAGTTATGTAAACATCTGGTTTCAACTATATATATATATATATATATATATATATACAGTATATATATACTGTATACTGTATATATATATATATATATATATATATATATATATATATATATATATATATATATATATATATATATAGAGAGAGAGAGAGAGAGAGAGAGAGAGAGAGAGACAGAGAGATAGAGAGAGAGTGGAGTGTGTGAAAAAAGAGTCGGACTCATAGCACACAGTTTATTACACACTTCACATCTCTCTAGCACAGAACAGACTGAACATTTCAGCAGGCACTCTCCTCTTAAGTTTCATGGCATTTCTCCACACACAACATGACATTTGCATCACACTGCATTCAACCCCCTTCATCCTTGACTCCTTCCTGCTATCTCGCCAGGAACCTCCTGAGTATTGTTCTCCCATGTTTATCCACTGTCTCTTGTCTGAGATGCTAAATAATCTGGCTCCCCCAAGGTGCTAAACTTCCCCCCCAGCATCTTAGATAGAACAATAGAATAACAGTCCACGTGCTGTGATAGAACAATAGAATATCAGTCCACATGCTGTTTGGGCTTCCGTCTCCTCCCGTATCTGCTGTAACTGGGGTTTACCGCCTCCGTGGCGCTGCTGTGCCGGTGGGGGGCTGCTGGGAGTGTGTCTGACTGCGGGTGGGCTGTGACTAGGGGGGGAGCCACTTCGGTCTGTCCATGTGGCTGCTCTGGTGAATCGTTTCCCTGGGGAGCTCTTCGTGGGGGTCTTCCACGCCGAGGGGCCCTAGCCAACAGCACTCGCGCGTCCGCCACAACGAAAGCGGGTTTGAGTCTGTCTATGCCAATTTTTTCCAGCCTACCTCCCAAGTCTAGCAAAAAATGCTTATCCCCTGTTTCCAACACTCTGAACGGTCCATCATAGGGTGGGCGCAATGGAGGGCGGTGGGCGTCGTGCCTGACAAACACGAACTCCGCGCTCTTCAAAGTTTTAGGCACGAAAACACGTGGAAAACTGTGGTGGGCAGGGCCTGTCAGCGTGCCTGTGTTTGCGCTACGCTGCAAAAGCTGAGACGGGCAGCTGCCCGGAGCGGGATTTTCTGGCAGAAATTCCCCGGGCAGCCGTAGGGGCTGTGCAAAAATGAGCTCTGCCGGGGAAGCTTCTAGATCCTCTTTCGGCGCGGAGCGCAACCCCAGTAAAACCCACGGCAGCCTGTCTACCCAATTTGCATCCGTTAATGAAGCCCTGAACGCTGCTTTCAGTGATCTATGAAAACGCTCGCATAACCCATTGGCCTGTGGGTTGTACGCAGTTGTGCGGTGAATTGTAACACCCAGGCTGCGGGCCATCGCGGACCAGAGTTCGGAAACAAATTGAGGGTCCCTGTCGGACGTAATGTCCAACGGGACTCCAAAACGCGCCACCCATGCTGTTAAAAAAGCGCACGCTACCTCTGCGGACGTGGTTGCCGCCAGCGGGACTGCTTCTGGCCAGCGTGTGGTGTGGTCCACCACTGTCAGGAGGTGCGTGCACCCCTGTGATGGAGGGAGGAGGCCCACGAGGTCCACGTGAACATGGTCGAACCTCTTAGCCGGGATACGAAACGGCTCCAAGGGAGCCTTCGTGTGTCTGTGTACCTTGGCTCGTTGGCACGCCACGCAGGCTGCAGCCCACTCTTTCACTTGTTTGCGTAGGCTCGGCCACACAAACTTCTCTCCCACCATTTTGACCGACGCGCGCACTCCTGGGTGCGCCAGAGTGTGAACCGACTCAAACACGCAGCGGCGCCACGCAACCGGGACCACCGGACGCGGGCGACCCGTGGAGACATCGCAGATTGGAGGGGGGGGGCACCATCTTGCAACACCCTGCTCTCCAGCCTTAACCCTGTTGGTCCAGACTGGAGCGCGCGCACGTCTGCATCGCTAATCTGCTCCGCGGCCATGGCTGCATAATCTATCCCCACGCAGACCGGGGCCACCATGGCGCGCGAGAGGCAGTCCGCCACCACATTCAGTTTACCCGACACATGTTGAATATCGGTAGTAAACTCTGAGATCGCGGCCAGCTGTCTCTGCTGCCGGCCCGACCACGGTTCTGAAACCTTGGCCATCGCGAATGTTAGCGGCTTGTGGTCCACGAACGCGGTGAAGCTGCGCCCTTCCAGCCAGAACTGGAAGTGGTGTATGGCCAGGTGGAGAGCCAGCAACTCTCTGTCGAACGCGTTGTATTTACGTTCGCTGTTGCGCAAAGTTCTGCTGAAAAAGGCAAGCGGCTGCCAGGCCCCAGCGACGCGCTGCTCCACGACAGCCCCTATGGCCACGTCTGAAGCGTCAGTGGTGAGCGCTATGTGGGCCGCCGGGTCCGGATGCGCCAGCAGTGTGGCGTTTGCCAGGGCAGCTTTAACTTCCGAGAATGCTTGCTCTCGCTCCGGGGTCCATTCGACCCTATCCGCGGGTTTCTGTTTCTTGAGCGCGGCGTACAATGGTTGCATGAGCTGCGCCGCGCGGGGAAGGAAACGGTTATAAAAGTTCACCATCCCCCAAAATTCCTGCAGCCCCCTGACCGTCTGAGGCCTGGGAAAATCCGCCACGGGGCGCACTTTTTCGGGCAGCGGGATCGCTCCTTCCGGAGAGACGCTGTGCCCCAAAAAATCAATCTCCGTCACGCCGAACTGGCATTTCACCGGGTTGATTATTAACCTGTGCTCCTCCAACCTCCGGAAAACCATCGTGAGGTGGGTTTTGTGTTCATCTTCGGACGCACTGGCTACCAGGATATCGTCCAGGTAGACGAACACGAACGGGAGATCGCGCAGCACTGCATCCATCATGCGCTGGAACGTCTGTGCCGCTCCTTTTAACCCGAATGGCATGCGCAGGAACTCGAATAGACCAAACGGAGTTATTACCGCTGTTTTGGGTATGTCCTCAGCGCGCACTGGGACTTGGTGGTAACCGCGGACCAGGTTTATTTTGGAAAAAATGCGTGCTCCGGCAAGGTGAATGGAAAAATCCTGTATGTGGGGAATTGGGTAGTCGGCGTGCGCTGTGGCGTTGTTCAACCTGCGGAAATCCCCGCACGGTCGCCACGAGCCCTTAGCCTTAGGGACCATGTGTAGCAGGGATGCCCATGGGCTGTTCGAGCGCCTGATGATGCCCAACCTTTCCAGGTTGGCAAACTCCTCGCGCGCTATGGCCAGTTTAGCTGCGTCCAAGCGCCGAGGTCAAAACGGGCGGCCAGGTGGTGGTGATAAAGTGCTCCACCCCGTGTTTAGTGATGGCCGCGGAAAACATCGGGACCGTGAGTGCTGGGAACTGAGTGAGCAGTGTGTGGAACTTGCCGCCTGGAGCTGTGACGCTGGCTTGTGCTGTTGGCCGGGTCACTCGAGCTATACAGGGGAGAGAGTCAAAGGACAGTGCATTAACCAGGCGCCTGTTAGCAACATCAACCAGTAAACCATGTGCACACAGAAAATCAGCCCCCAGTATGTGGTAATTCAGTGCTGCTACGACAAAAGTCCACTCATGTACGGCCGTGTAGAGATAAGAGCAGAGTCCTCTCACCAAAGGTCTTAATATCCAAGCTGCTTGCTGCCAACATCTCGGGGCCGCTAGGTCCTGCCAGCCGGTCAGCGTAGGTCGGCAGGATGAAACTCTTCTGGGCTCCGGTGTCCACGAGGAAACGCCTCCCCGAGTGTGCATCCGTCAAGTAGAGCAGCTTGTTCTCTTCACCGAGGGTCACAGCTGCTACCGACCCCCGGCCTTGGCATTTCCCGAGCGCTTGAATTGGCACGGGGGCGCACATCTGCGTGCCTTCTCTCCAAAGCGACGGTGGTAGAAACAGAGCGTGTCTCTCTGGCGCTCCTTGGCCCCTGCTACTGCTACCGTCGGTGGCTCCTCGCCTCCTCTGGTCATCTCGCTGGGCTCCGCCACTGCTGCGTTGACTGTGATTGCCCTGGTGGTGAGGATGATCCGGTCTGCCTCCTGGGCTAGCGCACGGTAGTTGCGCACGGCCAGCAACGGCGAATTGGCCAGAACCGCTCTCGCCACCGTCAGAAGGTTCCGGAGGAAGAGGTGGGCAAACAGAAAGTGCCCGTCGTCTGTGCCCATTAACGCCAGCATCTTCTCAATCAGGTCTACGGCCGAACCATCTCCTAACTCGGTCCGCGTCAGGAGCCTCTCTGCTCTCTCACAGTCCGAGAGCGTGTAGCGCTGGATGAGCGCAGCCTTGAGCGCCTCATATTTGCTGCTGGCTGGTGGCTGATCGAGCAGGCTCGCTACCTGCTGAGCTGTGCGGGCGTCGAGCGCTGCGACCACATGGTAGAATCTGGTGTTGTCAGCCGTTACTCCCCGGAGGGCGAACTGGGCCTCGGTGAGGTGGAACCAAGAGCGCGGGTTGTGCTGCCAGAAATCCAGTAGCTTGACTGAAACCGCACACGCGTGGCTGGAGGTTCCAGTCCGGGCTGTCTGTGGGATGGCTGCCGCCTCGCTGGAGCTTCCTGACCGGGCTCGCTCAGGGGATCTTGCCTCGTGTTCCATAATACGTCTTGGGTCACCAGTGTGGAGTGTGTGAAAAAAGAGTCGGGCTCATGGCACACAGTTTATTACACACTTCACATCTCTCTAGCACAGAACAGACTGAACATTTCAGCAGGCACTCTCCTCTTAAGTTTCATGGCATTTCTCCACACACAACATGACATTTGCATCACACTACATTCAACCCCCTTCGTCCTTGACTCCTTCCTGCTATCTCGCCAGGAACCTCCTGAGTATTGTTCTCCCATGTTTATCCACTGTCTCTTGTCTGAGATGCTAAATAATCTGGCTCCCCCAAGGTGCTAAACTATACGTAATACAAACAATTAAAGTGATTGGATGTTCCTTTTATCTTACATTACAGCTTTTATTATTTATTATACTTATTTGTGTTATCTATTAATGTACTATCATTTTATTATAATACATGAAGTGTTGTTCGCAAAAATAATTTAATATTGTCATAAAACGCCCTATTTAAGGGCTACTGAAGGTCTCCAAACGCTCGCTGTGGTTTCTGCACATTTATCAACATAAAGACGAACCATACAAAAAAACACTAAACATACACATACGAGACTGGTGAAGCGCTGGAGGAGAGCAGGGCTCAACAACACAGGGGGACAGAAGCCTGGGAACGCTGGGCAAAGGGGCAGAATCCTAGCCGGAGCGCACCCAAAAGACAGCAGGGCTCACGGCTGGAAATAAAGGGGAAACTAACCTGGCGGAGGACTCCCGTTCTCCTCGACAGCAGCACAAATACATTCAGAGCTGAGCAGGGCATCTGAGGACAGAGCAGTATGGAAGGACACGGCAACGGGGAAAGGTTGTCTTGCCCTAAAATACCCTTTCCAGATATGTGACAGGTGTGGATACATAAGTGGAGAAATTAACACAATCAATGACAGCTGTGCACCCCGTGAACTAGTTTGACAGCTGGGAGCTGCACAGCACTGTCAAAATAAAACATAAACCGGAAACCATAATGATACAAGAGCAACACAACCCCAAAATGTAAATTATAATTCTACAAATACAAAATGACAATAATAAAACAGGAACCAAATACAGCAGACAGGATGACCAAGGAGACAAGCAGACAGAAAAGGACTAAACTAGACTGAAGACTGGGCATGGCACCCACCATGCCCAGGATCATAACAAATATTGTAGTAAATGCTAGTACATTGAACACAATATAAAGGCAGTGAGCCATAAATTGTTTTTATACATAACTCTTTTCAATCTTTTGAAGATTTCTATGAAGATTTCTCTGATTTTAAATTTGTGTATTTTGCAAAAGCCAAATTCTGCATAAAACTGACTTATTAAATGTTCAGCTGTTCTGTGTCATTTCATTGTAAATGAATGACTTTTGATTTGTCAGCAACAGAGATAATACTTACACTAGCTGCAGGTCTGGGGGTGACTTGATATCATTTCCCTGGAGAGTCCCTGCTGTGGGTGTTTTTGCAAGCAAAACCACAAAACTTGTTTGGTGGCTTTCCTAATGCATTGTGCTAAATTAATCCTCCTATGAGTGCTGAATATGCAGCCAACCACCATCTAATCAATCTCCTGGACAAAAATGCATCTGAACAAGATTAGTTTAAAAACATATACTTATTCTTCCACAGTTATTTAGTTTTCATGACGAGTGTCCTGCACCACATTTATCTAATAATGGAACCCATATTTTGGTACATGTCAATTTAAATTTAAGGTTAGAGGTAAATGGAAGATGAAAAAACAATCCTACATTGAGGAAATGTATGGTACATCATTTTAAATGTTATTCATTCTCTCTGGGACTGCCCCCTCCCAATCTTACCCCTCCTCCCCAATTCTGGGTGGATCATACATCTTATTGGATATACTTAGGGTGTGTCGTATGGTGTCAGTGAAGAGGATCCCCTCTGTCTGCAGGGGTGTGGCTACTGGTCCACGCTGGCAGCCTCCCCAGCCGCTGCTGGGCATTGGTGCACTTCGTGCCCACCGCATTTGTGCCAGGGCCGCCCCAAGTGTTAAGGGTGAATAAATGTGAGTGTGTAAGAGAGAGCACGGGTAAATGCGAGTCAGTCAGAGCGCAAATGAGAGTGTATATATGAGTGAGCATGAGTGGAAGGAAGCATGTGTGAGTGCGAGCGACTGTGAGGGCGTGGGAATGGAAGTGAGACTAAACAATTATGGGAGTGGGTGAGAGTGAATGAGTGAGTGTGGAAGTGTGAGCGTATGATTGTGTGAAGGAGAGGGGGAGTGGGTGTGCGTAATAAAGCTGGAGAGAAGAGCATCTGTGCTGAGCTGAACACAGAGGTATTCAATGGTCAAGGATGGAACCTTCCCGCCATGAGTCTGATGTACCTGAGGAGTCTGTGTGACCTAAACGCAACATTCACTTTCTGCCCAGACTATCAGATTATGAACTTGGCCTCCTTCAATGTAGAATGGGGACATCCTTGTCAATATCCAATATCTATAGTACAGTGCCGCACACAGATAGGCACCAGGAAGACCCCAACAGAAGTGGCCCCTCCATTGGGTTGTAGCAATGTATTCATCTCCACATTCACCATCAATCTCTAATGGTGTTATTGAGCCTGACTATGATGACAGTGAGCCTTCATTGAATGCTGAACTTGTTAGGCAGCCCGCTGATCAGTCACAATACTGGCTGAACCACAGTGCAGTCACTCTCTTACCATACTCCTATGACAAATTTATCCATGCTCCACCCCATTAACAAACTTGGCCTCAGCCTCACCAGCACTCACGATATGAGGGTGTCCCTTGCCAAGTGTAATACAAGGGCCCCTTTGTCTGGAAGTCCACAATCGACACCCTATAGGAACCTGGGATGACCTGAACCACCCTAGGACCCTACGCACCAGTGGCCATTCAGCACACCAAAACCGCCACTCTAACACTTATGAAGGGGGCCAAAGGGAGCCACATTCATCTGGTGAACATCATGGTAGACTAGACTAGGCTAAACTAGACTAGAATAGAATAGAATAGGCTTTATTGTCATTGTATAGTTGTACAGCACAACGAAATTGTGGGTGCTCCACCAGGCTACTGCGCAATAAAGTAGGGAGAAGAATTTGAATAAAAACACAGTTACAGAACACATGATTTGCCATACGACTGAAATAAAATAAAAGTAAAAATAAAAATAGTCCATAGGTATACACACAGGTACGGTAGTGGCTTCTACGGGTGGAACTTTGTACTAAGAGTGCGGGAGTTCAGACTCCGGTGGAGTCGTGGAGGATGGAGTTTGTGGACAATATGATGCATGAGCTCAAGAGATTTAAGACTATACAAGGGCTTCATCTATGTAAGGGCCATACCTAATTCAGTGGTGGCCGGCTATGCAATTTCTGCCCTATCAAGCCACCGACACGTCCCAGCCATTCTGTTTCCAACTACCTGCTGGCTTCGGGAACACATTAGCCCAGTCCTTATCCAGTAAATCAGCCCATGCAGTCCACATACCTTCCCAGAAACACCCAAAGTGGCACCTCCATACTCAATGCCTCTACATATCCGCAACCTCCTGGTCACCACTGGAACTCCCTACATCCCACCAGCATCTGCTGCTATGCCTCAGTCTTCTGCGTGGTCATCTGCTCAAGTTTATTCATCTCATGGTAACCCACAAATATCACCCTGCAATGGTCTCTGGAGAAGAGTTACAGAGGACCAAAGCCGACAATACCAGACCTCATCCATAAAGACCCTGGAAAGTTTGCACAACTTAAAATCGCACTAGAGAACCTTCTACCAGCTGACTGCCACTTATTCAAGTATCAGATTCTATTGGACCATTTAAATCTTGAACAGGCACATTTGGTTGCCTGACTCACTACCTTACTCCTCTACACCATACATTGATACCATGGCTGCCACTCACTGAAAGGTGATGGGGCAGCCTCATCTCTTAGCCCTTACAGAAGATAGCTCAAGTTATGGACTCACCAGACATCAGGAGGGGTGACAGCATTGCCTTGAAAAGTTTGCTCTCCAAATCTGTGCCCCTAGTGGGCATCCTACAGACACTTGGGCCTCAAGGCAGAACTCAAGTGTGGCTCGCTATTGGGCAAACTCCCTCCTGATTTACGTGCTGCATTCCAGAGACATATGTTCCACAAGCCCAGAAATATCTACACTCTCTTAAATTTCTCCTGTTGGCTACAATATGAAGCATGGTGTGAAGGCAATGAGGAGCAGCTTGGTGAGAAGAAGAAAGACCTTACTACAAGCAGTGGAGGTGAAAGGAGCCACCGCCTCAACCTCGAGTGGCAACAATCTTGCATGGCTATGAAAGCCCTCCAAAGAAAGACAGATCCAATCCATCTCCTAAAGTCACATCCACAAGCAAGGGAACGGGAATGAGCCCAAGCCATTTTATCCTTACTGCAGTAGCTCCGAACATTTCCTCAGCCAATGTACTACCTTCAAGTCATTCCCTGTGAGCAGATTACTAACTGGTTGAAGGACAATAAGTGATGCATTAAGTGCTGCAGGGGGCATCAGCCGGAACAATGCACTTTAAGAAACCATGCAACCTGTGCCATGAGTAACACCTGCAGATCTTACACTGGGTGAATGTGAAGGACAGCCCTGTGGAGACAGGTATGACATTGTATCTGGGCAGACCAGCTGATTCCTTCCATTTATAACTGAAAATTGTCAGGGTCAAACTGCACAATCAAGGCCATACGTTGGACACATTTGCCGTCTAAGATGATGGCTCACAGTGAACGGTACTCCTGTCCTGCAGCTGCAGACAAATTAGGCTTGAGAGGAACCCCAGAAGAACTCCTTTGAGAACAGTCAGACAGGATATCTAAACCATCTGTAGCGTGACCTTGAGTTCCAATTTATAAATTATTCTTTGCTGAAGATTTTTTTTTCCAACTCAAAAGTCTGGCTTTTGAGGACTGCTTCTCTCACCCAAGAACTAGAGCTGTAACCGATCCATCGGCCATAAAGTGGAAGTTAATCCCTTTCTCCAAGACTCTTTGGTAAAGGAATGTTCTAATTGACAGTTTTATGATCGACATAGTCAAGACTTGGAAGCCAAGACTCTCCATTAAACAGCCTGTTTCACTGTGCCATCTGGTGGACGAATCAGGAATATTTAACTTTTTCCTTTACAGTGGAATTTATGCCTTATGGACTATGAACTAACTCATATTCTTTCTCTTAAGACAGTATCTGCCCACAAAGACCTGATTGAACTCTGGGACGGACAATGGGTTTCAAATGCTTTTATTGATATGATTCGATTTGATATGATTGTGATATGTTCTGCTATTTTCAGGAAGAAATTAATGTTTGCATGCTTATTATCACAAGTTAATTACAGTAGATGTTGATGTATTTATGCTCCTTTATTGAGTGGAATATCTTAGTCACTAAAGTTTAAGGAATTTATGCTTTTTTTCAGCAACATGTGTCTTAAAAGGGGGTCTCACTTCTCAGATCAAATGTTTCTTCCCCTCCTCATTCTTCAGGAGACTATAGCTGCACTTTAACTGACCAATAGAGTTCAAAGCTTCATTGCATTTCCCTTTTTAGGTTGAGTTTATGATCCTTGTTGGAAGAAGCTCAAATATAATTGGGGCCACCTCAGGTCTCATGAAATTTTGGGACCACCCTGCAACACTAGAGAAAACTTAAGTTTTATTGCTCTTTGTTCAGACTCTGCTCGGGTGTGGTTGGCAAAAGCTGTGAGCAGCTTTCTCTGCTCTCCAATTCCTCCTATATTTTTTAAAAAAGGGCCCAGAGCCTGTCATGCTCTGTGTAAATCCTGTTTATTTTCTTTAAAAATTCATTTTTTCTTATTTTATTCTTCTTTTTCTTTAAATTATCGTGCAAGAAGATTTTTTTTTTTTTTTAAAGCTTAAACCAACACATTTAAACCAAAATTGGAAGAAATGAGTTTGTGATGTAATTTGACTTTCTGATGAGACTTTGCACCATAAACTAATTCCTTCTTCAGTGCATCAGTGGAGACCTCACCCAGCCTGCTGGAGACCAGCCTTTGTGATCCCGGGAGGAGGCTCCTAACAGTGGTATGGAGTCTCCCCACAGACCCACGCTGGTCCAGTGAAACAGAATCCAGTAGACCCACCTGCTACCCATTGGGATGCCAAAGTTTCTGCGGCTGACGGTCTGGTGTATGTAATTTACACTTGTCTTCAGAATATTCCTGGCATAAATTTTTGAACCAAACACCCATCAGAATCTCAAAATGCATGTTGTCTTTCATTAATCTATGTTCTTTTTCAGAGTAAAACAAATTTTCTATTTTTTTTTTTATAAGTTAATTATCATTTTCTTCATAAAATTGCATCCACTTTTCTCAACCAATGCTATTTTATGGTTTCCAATTCCAGTATACTGACAAATTAAACTATGCTTCATGTGGTTCCACAAATGCTTGATTCATAAGTACTCAGTAACAGTCTATGATGCCCCATGATATATGCAAATTCTCTGTTTTAAAGTTAGCAACTATGTTAACCTATTCTGACATTCCTTATTAAATCCTTGAAAGACATATGGGAGTTATTGTTTGATTTCATGTCCTTCTTCTGATCATCAGAGACAAGAACTCACACAAGGGTTTATTATGTGACTGATCAAATATTTCAATAGGATTACTAACTAAGGCTTAACTTACCAATTGCTAAATTCTTAAGCTTAAGTCTTTGTGCATAAGAGTTTCCACCTCTATAAAATGTGGATCAGGTTCAGGTTCAGGTTACTTTATTTGTACCTGCAGGTAGATTTGTTTTGCAGTCTGGTGACATCCATATTTACAAGCCACAATTACATTCAACATAAACACAAACACGGGCACACATGAAGCTGACTATAAACATGATAAAAATACTCAAGGCTCCATCAATCAGGATATAAAGACAAAGAGATGAGAGATAAACCAGAGATAAGAGAGAAGGGTCATATTAAAAAGTTAAAGACTAGTCAAAGAGGATAAAAACTCAAAGGTCTAAAACCCAATAAAAGATTTAGAACCCAAATAAAATCCTACGAAAATAAGTAAATATAAAATGGAGCTAATAAATAGGTACCTAAATTATGTGCAATATATTGTTACAACTTGCTCAACTCTTTGACAGCAGCAGGAACAAAGCTGTTTTTGTAGCGCTGGGTTTTTACTTTTTGGGACAGCAAAACCTCCGTCTTGAGGGAAGAAGCTGAAAGTTGCAGTGCAAAGGGTGGGAGTCATCATTTAAGATGGAGGTAGCAATCCTCTGTACCTGTCTGGTGTACAAGGATGTCAGGCTCAGCTGTGACTCACCAAGCAAACGACTGGACCATCTAACTACCTGATCCAAGGATTTCCTCTGTTTCAGTTTTATCTGACCAAACCATGACACTAAAGAAAAGGATAAAACAGATTCAATAAAAGCCCGATAGAACATTGTCATTATGGTTCGGTCAATTTGGAAGCGTGGCAAGTTTCCTCAAACAATACAAATGTTGCTGACCTTTTTTGCACACCCTTTCACAGTTCTCTTCAAAGTTTAAATTTCTATCAATAATCATCCCAAGATATTTGTAGGATTGTACACATTCAGTGGTCTGACCTTTTAGTACGGTGACTTTGTGCCTCCTCCTCATGGATCGTCACCCTTATCGTGGTGGGGGGGGTTTGCGTGCCCCAGTGATCCCAGGAGCTATGTTGTCCGGGGGCAATTTGCCTCTGATAGGGTCTCCCAAGACAAACTGGTCCTGGGTGAAGGGCCAGACTAAGAACGATCCAACAGACTCTCATGATAAATTGTATATCAAGGATTCAGTGTACCCCGCCCGGTATGGGGTTACCGGGGCCCCACCCTGGAGCCAGGCCTGGGGGAGGGGCTCGAAGGCTAGCGTCTGGTGGCCGGGTTTCCACCCATGGGACCCGGCCGGGCTCAGCCCGAAGGAGTTACATGGGTCCGCCCTCCAGTGGGTTCACCACCTGCAGGAGGGATCATGGGGGTCCGGTGCTATGTGGATTAGGTGGCGGTCAAAGGCGGAGGCCTTGGTGGACCGATCCCAAGCTTTCTAAACTGGCTTTTGGTACGTGGAATGTCACCACTCTGGCGGGGAAGGAGCCTGAGCTGGTGTACGAGGTTGAGCGATACCGGCTAGATATAGTCGGCCTCACCTCAACACACAGCTCCGGTTCCGGAACCAGTCTCCTGGAGAGGGGCTGGAGCTTGGCCTTTTCTGGAGTTGCCCCGGGTGAGAGGCGACGAGCAGGGGTCGGTATTCTTGTATCGCCCCACCTTGCTGCCTCTATATTGGAGTTTTCCCCAGTGGACGAAAGGGTTGCTTCCCTGCGCCTTCGGGTTGGGAAACGGGTCCTGACCATCATTTGTGCCTATGCACCAAATGATGTTTCAGAGTACCCACCCTTTTTGGAGTCTGTGACTGGGGTGCTGGAGGGTACTCCTCCTGGAGACTCCATTGTCCTACTGGGGGACTTCAATGCGCACGTGGGCAACGACAGTGAAACCTGGAGGGGGGTGATTGGGAGGAACGACCTGCCCGATCTGAACCCGAGTGGTGTTCAATTATTGGACTTCTGTGCTAACTACAGTCTGTCCATAACGAACACCATGTTCAAGCATAAGGGTGTCCATATGTGCACCTGGCACCAGGACACCCTAGGTCGCAGGTCGATGATTGATTTTGTTATCGTATCATCAGACCTGCGACCGTATGTCTTGGACACCCGAGTAAAGAGAGGTGCAGAGCTGTCAAATGATCACCACCTGGTGGTGAGTTGGATCCGATGGCAGGGGAGGAAGCCATTCAGACCTGGTAGACCCAAACGTATAGTGAGGGTGTGCTGGGAGCGTCTGGCTGAGGCCCCTGTCCGGGAGGTCTTCAACTCCCACCTCCGGAAGAATTTCAACCACATTCCGAGGGAGTCTGGAGACATGGAGTCTGAATGGGCCATGTTCTCCACCTCTGTTGTTGAAGTGGCGGCCCAGAGCTGCGGCCGCAAGGTGGTCGGTGCATCTCGTGGTGGCAACCCCCGAACCAAGTGGTGGACACCCGTGGTGAGGGGGGCCATTAAGCTGAAGAAGGAGTCCTTTCAAGCTTGGTTGGCTTGTGGGACTCCCGAAGCAGCTGAGGTGTACCGGCAGGCCAAGCGGAGTGCAGCTCGGGTGGTTGCTGAAGCAAAAACCCGGGTATGGAGGAGTTTGGTGAGGCCATGGAACAAGACTTTCGGTCGGCTTCAAAGAGATTCTGGCAAACTGTTCGGCGGCTCAGGAGGGGAAAGCAGCTCCTCGTCCACACTGTGTATGGTGCGGATGGGACACTGTTGACTTCAACGGGGATATCGTCGGGCGGTGGAAGGAATACTTTGAGGATCTCCTCAATCCCACTGATACGCCTTCCACAGAGGAAGCAGGGTTTGTGGACGAGGGGGATGACTCGCCTATCACAGGGGCTGAGGTCGCCAAGGTGGTTAAAAATCTCCTTGGTGGCCGGGCCCCGGGGGTGGACGAGATTCGCCCTGAGTACCTCAAGGCCCTGGATGTTGTTGGGTTGTCATGGTTGACACGCCTCTGCAATATTGCGTGGAGGTCGGGGGCAGTGCCTTTGGCATGGCAAACCGGGGTGGTGGTTCCTCTCTTCAAATAGGGGACCGGAGGGTGTGCTCCAACTTTAGAGGGATTACACTCCTCAGCCTCCCTGGGAAGGTCTATGCCAAGGTACTGGAGAGGAGAGTCCGGCCGTTGGTCGAACCTCGGATTCAGGAGGAGCAATGTGGTTTTCGTCCTGGCCGTGGCACATCGGACCAGCTCTTTACCCTCTCGAGAATTCTTGAGGGTTCGTGGGAGTTTGCCCAACCAGTTTACATGTGTTTCGTGGACTTGGAGAAGGCATTTGACCGCGTCCCTCGTGGATTTTTGTGGGGGGTGCTTCGGGAGTATGGGGTATCGGGCTTGTTGTTACGAGCTATTCGGTCTCTGTACGACCGTTGTGAGAGTTTGGTTCGTATTGCCAACACTCGGTCGGAGTCATTCCCAGTGAGAGTTGGACTCTGCCAGGGCTGCCCTTTGTCACCGATCCTGTTCATAATTTTTATGGACAGGATTTCTAGGCGCAGCCAGGGAATGGAGGGTGTCATCCTTGGTGACCACAGGATCTCATCTCTGTTGTTTGCAGATGATGTTGTCCTGTTGGCTTCATCCAGCAATGACCTACAGCTCTTGCTGGGACGGTTTGCCGCTGAGTGTGAAGCGGCTGGGATGAGAATCAGCACCTCCAAGTCCGAGTCCATGGTCCTCAGCCGGAAAAAGGTGGATTGTCCTCTCCGGGTTGGGGACAGGCTCCTGCCCCAAGTGGAGGAGTTTAAGTATCTTGGGGTCTTGTTCACGAGTGAGGGGAAAATGGAGCGAGAGATCGACAGACGGATTGGAGCAGCATCTGCAGTGATGCGGACGTTGTACCGGTCTGTTGTGGTGAAGAGGGAGCTTAGTTCTAAGGCAAAGCTGTCGATTTACCAGTCAATCTACGTTCCTACTCTCACCTATGGTCACGAGCTTTGGGTAATGACCGAAAGAACGAGATCACGGATACAAGCGGCTGAAATGAGCTTTCTCCGTAGGATTGCTGGACTCACCCTCAGAGATGGGGTGAGGAGCTCAGTCATCCGGGAGAGGCTCAGAGTAGAACCGCTGCTCCTCCACATTGAAAGGAGTCAGTTGAGGTGGTATGGGCATCTGATTAGGATGCCTCCTGGACGCCTCCCACTTGATGTGTTTCAGGCACGTCCCACTGGGAGGAGACCCCGGGGCAGACCCAGGACTCGGTGGAGAGACTATGTCTCCCAGCTGGTCTGGGAACGCCTTGGTATCCCCTCTGAAGAGCTGGAGCAGGTGGCTGGGGAGAGGGAAGTCTGGGCTTCTCTGCTTGAACTGCTGCCTCCGCGACCCGGACCTCCGGAAAAGCGGTAGAAGATGGATGGATGGATGGATGGATGGATGGATGGACTTTGTGCCTGGGAGTTTTCCTCCTAAAGTCAGTAATCATATCTTTAGTTTTTGTCGTATTCAGCTGCAGGTAGGAATCCTCACACCAGTGAACAAAATCATCAACTACTGGGCCGTGGCCACTCTCACCATCCTGGAGGAGACTGACAATAACTGAATCATCAGCATACTTTATAATGTGTCTGTTGTCATGTTTGCTCCAACACATGTTTGTGTACAGGATGAAGAGTAGTGGTGACAACACACACCCCTGAGGAGAGCCGGTAGAAGAGCACTTTAGGTCAGACAATGTACCATTGACCCTTACTCTCTGCGTCCTGTTGGTTAAGAAATCCAGAATCCAACCCACCAGATTATTGCTCAAATCAAATTGTTGCAGGAGCCTTTCAACTAAAATATGAGGTTGGATTGTATTGGATTGGCGGAGGAAAAGTCCACAAATAAAAGCCTGGCATGTGTCCCATTAAAATCTAGATGTTTAAAAAGCATGTTAAGCAGAGTGACAGTGGCATCCTCCACTCTTCTATGAGGCCTATAGGCAAACTGCAAAGGATCCAATGAATGTTCAGTCTGCTTTAGGACCTCACATCTGACCAGTTTTACAAAAATTTTCATTAAAATTGAAGTCAAAGCAACTGGTCTAAAGTCGTTTACCATTTTAGGACAGCTGGATTTTGGAACGGGAACAACCACGGCATCTTTCCAGATCTTAGGCACATGTTGGGTCTGTAAGGACTTATTGAAGATGTAATTGTAGAATGATGTCATCACGTCGTCACGTCACGTACGTGGCACACACACACAGCCAGGACTACTGATATGTACACCTGCTTTCTTCCTGCATTGCTGAATAAAAGCATCTGTGAAATAACGCCTTCGGTGCCGTTCTACATGGTGTCAGAAGTAAAGCAGCGGAAACTAATTTTCCTGCCGAACTCTACATAGACCCAGTAAGTCAACTAATTATTTAGTTAGACGTCAGAAGCGTATTCTGTGGTACACGTGTGCCTCCCCCAGCTAACGCTAGCATGGCTGATGGATTCCGCCGTCCGGACCCGCTTGTGTTCAACGACAAAATTGCAGAAAACTGGCGAGTGTTCGAACAAGAATACGACATTTTCATCGCGGCTACCCACAACGACAAGCCCGACCGAACCAAAGCCTACATACTCCTCAATTTGGCAGGTAGCGAGGCTATTGAAAGGGAACGCACGTTCACCTATGCACCAGCTCAACGGAATAACGAGGGGGAGGAGATCCGTCCGGCAGAGTCACGGGAGGATCCAGAATGCCTAAAAACAAAGTTCAGATACCTCTGCAGTCCACAGACAAACATCACAATGGAGAGACATGCATTCAACACAAGGAACCAAAAACCCGGTGAGACCATAGAGGCTTATGTAAGCGCACTCCGAAATAAGGCTAAAATGTGTGACTTTGGAGCATTGCATGACGACTTAATTCGTGACCGGCTGGTTGTTGGTATCATCTCCGATAGCGTGAGGAAGATACTACTGAGAGAGAGCGATTTTACACTTCTAAAAGCCATCAAAATATGCCAAATCAATGAACAAACAGAACAACATACTAAAACTCTAGCAACAACACCACGTAGTTCAACAAATGTGGATGCAATACGCCAAGACCGCAGAATGCAAAAAACAGTTCGCCACAAGCAGTACAAAGAACATTACAGTCCCAAATCAGACAACATAAGCTGTACCAACTGTGGACATGAACATCCAGCGAAGAAGGAACTCTGTCTAGCATATGGGAAGCAATGCAATTACTGCAAAAAGCCCAACCATTTCAAAAACTACTGCAGATCGGCAGCAAGAAACAAGCAGTACAAACCTGTCAACCAAATAGCCCAAGCAGACTCCGACAGTGACGGCGAGGACTCTGAATCATTCGACATCAACGGGCTGTCACCAGCCGCAAATAAGATAAACACACTGTCTACTGATGATGTGAAAGAAGAACTACACTGCAATGTAAAACTCAATGGCAAGACACTCAAACTGAAAGTAGACACTGGCGCAAAGTGTAACGTAATCTCCCTGGATGCATTCAGGCACGTGAGAAACGCAGAAAAAAATAAACAAAGACAACAAGGCCAGGCTCATCGCTTATGGAGGCACGGTGATAAACACTGAGGGGACTGTGTTGTTCAAGTGCCAGACCAGTGACCAAAGATCCTACAACCTGCGTTTCCATGTAGTAAACGGCAAAGTGCAACCACTGCTAGGGCTCCCGGACTGCATGAAGATGGACCTGATGACTCTGAAAGACCAGGTTTTCCAGGTGAACGTGACCGAACCGAGCTCCTCTCAAAAGTGGTTTAATAACTATGCTGAGCTTTTCAATGGCGAACTAGGTTCACTCCCAGTAACCTATCACATGAAACTGGACCAGAATGTGACACCCGTCATCCAGCCCCCTCGCCGCATTCCAGTTGCCATGATGGACAAAGTGAAAGCAGAACTGGAAAACATGGTGCAGCAAGGAGTCATCACACCCATTTCAGAACCCACTGAATGGGTATCCTCAATGGTAGCGACACACAAAAAGGACACTGACAAGATCCGTGTGTGCATCGACCCAAGAGACCTAAATGAAGCAATTATGCGCCCCCATCATCCCATGCGCACAGTCGAGGAAGTTGCTGCACAAATGGCAGGCGCAACCGTGTTTTCTGTGCTTGATGCCAAGAGCTCCTTTTGGCAGGTCAAACTGGACCAAATGTCATCATTCCTCACCACTTTCGCCACTCCATTTGGGCGATATCGATACCTGAGAATGCCATATGGTATCAATGCAGCGTCTGAGGTCTTCCAGAGATCCATGGAGCAAATATTTGCCGGCCTCCCTTGCGCAATAATTGTTGATGACATCATAATCGGTGGAAGAAATCTTAAAGAACACGACGAGAACCTTCAAAAAGTGCTCAACAGGGCAAGGAACGTGAAATTGAGGCTGAACCCCCAAAAATGCAGATTCCAGCTAAAGGAAGTCAGCTACGTGGGCCATGTCTTCACTGAACAAGGGTTGAAACCCGATCCAGCAAAGATCCAAGCGATCACTGACATCCCGGCCCCCCAGGACAAAGCTGCTCTACAACGCTTCCTGGGTACGATAAATTACCTGGGCAAGTTCATTCCAAACCACAGCAACATTGCAGCACCTCTCCACCAGCTCTTGCATAAAGACACAGCATGGACTTGGACTGAACAACAACAAAATGCATTTGACACTCTGAAACAGTGTGTGACGTCACCTCCAGTACTCCGGTACTATGATGTACAAACACCAGTCACTCTGACATGTGACGCCTCGCAGTATGGCCTTGGTGGTGCATGTCTCCAGAATGGCAGTCCTGTCGCATATGCCTCTCGCACTCTTACTGAAACAGAAAGAAAATATGCACAAATTGAAAAAGAGCTGCTTGCTGTCGTTTTCACCTGTTTCAAATTCTATGACTACATATACGGAAAACCAGTGATCGTGGAGACAGACCATCAGCCCCTGGTCTCCATCCTGAAGAAACCTCTCCACACAGCGCCTGCGCGTTTACAACGCATGATGCTGAAGCTGCACAAGTTCAACCTCACGCTAGTTTACAAGAAAGGAAAGGAATTGCACTTGGCAGACATGCTGTCCCGTGCACCGAGCAACGCCATAGCCTCACATGCCACTGAACGTGAGGACTTCGAGGTAATGACGGTGCAGCACATCTCATCCAGTCGTCAGGAAGAACTCCGCACACATACAGCGAAAGACACCGCACTCCAGGCCCTGAGCAACATCATCAAGCATGGATGGCCAGATAGGTTGAGCAAAGTACCCGACACAGTGAAAGAATTCTTCCCGTTCCGTGATGAGCTCTGTATGGAAGATGGAATAATCATGAAAGGTACAAGAGCAACAATTCCACAAACGCTGCACAAAGAATATCTCCTGCTGCTCCATAAAGGACACCCCGGTGCTGAAGCCACCAAGCGGCGAGCACGCAACATAGTCTATTGGACCACAATGACGAGAGACATTGACAATTATGTACAGTCATGCAGCACTTGCAATGCCCTTAAACCACATCAGCAAAAGGAGCCAATGCAACCACACACAGTCCCAGAGCTCCCGTGGTCAATAGTGGCAACAGATCTGTTCGAATGGAACAGCCAGCACTACCTGGTCCTCGTAGACTCCTATTCAGGATGGTATGAACTGGATCCAGTCAAGAAAATCACATCACAATGTGTAATTAACAAGCTGAAACGTCACTTCTCAGTCCACGGAGTCCCCCACAAGCTGCTGTCAGACTGTGGAACACAATTCACTAGTCAGATGTTCCAAGACTTTGCGAAAAGCTGGGATTTCACTCATGTCACCAGCAGCCCTGAGTATCATCAAGCAAACGGGCTGGCAGAGAGAGCCGTACGGAGTGCAAAACGACTGTTGGAAACATCCAAAAGAGACGGTACTGACCTATTCCTCAATCTTCTGAGCATCAGAAATATCCCACGAGACGGCACGCTGGGCTCACCTGCACAAAGACTGATGTCCAGAGAGACACGTACAAATATTCCCATCAGCAGGCACCTGCTTAAGCCAATGTCCAAGAATCCAGAGTCGATCCACACCCACCTGTCAAAGAAGAGGCAAGCACAAAAAGGATTCTACAATCGTGGCAGCCGGCCACTTCCCCCGCTCCAAAGCTCCCAAGTAGTACGCCTGCAAACAGAGAAAGGACATGACAAAATTGGCATCATCAAAAGAATCGCAGCAGAGCCACGGTCTTACGTGGTGGAATCAGGAGGAAAAGAATACCGCCGGAACCGGCGACACCTGCTGCCAGTCACAGAACCACCACCAACAGAACCAGAACCAGATCCAGCCTCACCGGCAGACTCACCAACACAGAAGACCAGCAGTGAGACTGTGCCCAGTCTACCCGCATCTCCTCCCAGGCATGATGCCGTGCACACTTCCCCCAGGCAGGCCGCTGTGCACGCTCCTCCCAGGCTTCCTGCTGCGCACACTGACCACACGCCTGGCCTCCTCGGAGAGCCATCGCTCCCACAAGTCACCAAGACCCCCCTGGCCCATTCCAGGTTTGGTAGACTCCTGAAGCCTAATCCCAAGTACAATACAGACTGATTGTGACATTTACTGAAGCTGATGTTTTGTAGTTTCGTGTTGAAATATAGACATATTTACAAGCCAGGCATAAGTTCATTTTCAAATTAGATCAGTTATGTTGTGTCACGGGAATTTATTTTATTTGCAAGCCAGGCATTAGTTTATTTTCAAGATAGGTATGTTATGTGGTGCCATTGAAAGTTATTTTATTAGTTGTTTATTCGTCACAGTATACTCACTCTCACAGGAATGTGACATGTTTTCTCATACCAATCCAAGAGTCAATAGTGTTCTCTTTGTACCAAAGTTCTATACTAAAGAAGGGGGATGTAGAATGATGTCATCACGTCGTCACGTCACGTACGTGGCACACACACACAGCCAGGACTACTGATATGTACACCTGCTTTCTTCCTGCATTGCTGAATAAAAGCATCTGTGAAATAACGCCTTCGGTGCCGTTCTACAGTAATGAAATACAGGACTCAGTTCATGTGCACAGGACTTTACCAAGTGCCCACATATATTATCAGGGTACTGACGTTTGTTCACTTTTACAGCGCAGAACTCCCTTTTAATATCCTGCACCTCAATATTAAAGTGCCGATTGTCTTTGAGTTTCTGTTTCAAATCTTGGGTTTCTGTGCTAAAATCAAAGGAATCAAAGCGACCATAAAAACAATTAAGAGCATTAGCCAGCTCTGTGTCTGAATTAAAACCATCTAAAAACACACGATTACTGTGCTCTGTGCTCTGAAGGCCTGCAATAGTTTTCATACTGGCCAGGCTGAACCAAGTTTCTTTGTTGCCATCTTGCTTTCCAATTCTGATTTATAATTCTGTTTTGCTCTTAAAATTTCGAACTTCAGCTCTTTTGTGGCAACCTGTAGCTCAACCTGTAGCTACCTGGCCCTCCACTCCATCCTGCAGCACCTGGACTCCCCGGGAACCTACGCCAGGATCCTGTTTGTGGACTTCAGCTCTGCATTCAACACCATCCGCCCCACTCTGCTCCAGGACAAGCTGTCCCTGCTCGGCGTGCCTGACTCCCTCTGCAGGTGGATCACCGACTTCCTGACGGACCGGAGGCAGCATGTGCGGCTGGGGAAGTCTGTCTCGGACTCTGTTAGCATCAGCATCGGATCACCCCAGGGCTGTGTACTTTCCCCCCTACTCTTCTCCCTTTATACCAACTCCTGCACCTCCTCCCACCAGTCTGTTAAGCTGATCAAGTTTGCGGACGACACCACCCTCATCGGGCTCATCTCCAACGGCGACGAGTCCGTCTACAGGAAAGAGGTGGCCCAGCTGGTGTCCTGGTGCAGCCACAACAACCTGCAGCTGAACGCTCTGAAGACAGCGGAGATGATTGTGGACTTCAGGAAAGTCACAACCCCCCTGCACCCCCTCACCATCACAGGCTCTCCCATCACCATTGCAGATTCCTTCCGCTTCTTGGGCACCACCATCACCCGGGACCTCAAATGGGAGCCAACCATCAGCTCCCTCATCAAAAAGGCCCAGCAGAGGATATTCTTTCTGCGGCAGCTGAGGAAGCTCAAGCTACCCACCAAGATGTTAGTGCAGTTCTACACGGCCATCATCGAGTCCATCCTCACCTCCTCCATAACCGTGTGGTACGCAGGAGCCACTGCCAGGGACAGACTAAGGCTGCAGCGCGTCGTGCGCACTGCTGAGAAGGTGATCGGCTGCAAGCTCCCATCTCTCCATGACCTGTACATCTCCAGGACCCGGAGGCGTGCAGGCCGGATCATAGCCGATCCTTCACACCCTGGTCACGTACTGTTTGCCCCCCTCCCCTCAGGTAGAAGACTTCGGTCCATTCAGACTAAAACCTCCCGGCACATGAACAGCTTTTTTCCCTCTGCCATCAGACTGCTGAACATTAAGTGACTTATTGACTCTTGTGCACTATATACAGCAGCTCATGTCGTTCATCACTGTTTTTCTGTTGCATTATTGACTGCACTGTGGTACCCCATATTATCTGCTACTTGCTAATTTATTTAAATCTGCCTTGACTAGTATTACTCATTATTATTATTATTATTACTTATTATTCTACACTTATTGCATGTTTTTAGTCTTTTAGTTTTTTTAGTTTATCTCTTTATCTCTTCATGTTTTTAATGTTGCAGCATGGCACCGAGACAAATTCCTAGTTTGTGTACTACATGAACAATGGCAATAAATCTGATTCTGATTCTGATTCTGAGAAACAGACCCCTGTTTAAAAGCAAGTGCTTTCCTCTGTAAGCAGGACTTAACTGATTTTGTAACCCATGGCTTGTTGTTGGGAAATATTTTGACACGTTTACGTGAAACGATCATATTTTTACAGAAAGCCATGTATGAGCATGTGACGTCCACCAGGGAGTCCAAATCATCCCCGCAGGACAGCGTGAAAACCTCCCAGTCCATACAGTTAAAGCATTCCTGGAGGCAGTGCACTGAATCCTCTGTCCACACCTCTATGTCTCTGGTCTCCACCTTGCCTCTTCTGAGAGCAGTTTTATATGTAGGCAGCAAATGTACACAGTTGTGATCTGAGGATCCTAAAGGTGGAAGGGGAAGTGATTTATAGGCCCTCTCAATGGATCCATAGCACAGGTCCAATGTCTTTTTTCGCCTGGTTGGGTAGGAGACATACTGATAAAAGTTTTTAAGTGTCTTCTTTAACCTTTTGCACTCCGGTGTACCGTGGGTGGGCACGTCTCTGCGTCCTAGAGCGCACGAGTGCGCTGCATCCTAGGAGGCACTGAAAAAAAAAGCTGCATTTCCGTTCTTCCACTACAGACACAGCCGCGAACAGAAAGCCAAAGGAGTGCTTTGATTGGTTTAGATGTGATTGACCTCTCATTCGACTAATAAGAGCCTTGAATTGGGTTTCTGAAACCTTGAAGAACCAATGACTGAAAACCTAGCAAGAAGGACCCGCCTACCAACGGCTGCGAATACAACGAGCCAATTGAAGCACAGAAGTTCGAAAGCTGTTTTGTGTAAGGCTGGGTGAAGAGAGACTGACTGCTGCAGCAGATGAAAAAAGGACCCGCAGGAAGAACCGCCACAGACCCAGCAGCACGGACGACCACCCACAAGTGCGACCTGTGTGACAGGGCCTGCCATTCGCGCATCAGCCTGTTCAGCCACAGGCGGTGCTGTCCCAGCAGAGTAGACGTTTAGGATTCTCTTCCATGGTCATCATAGACCGTCCACATGCTGTTGTGGACAGTTAAGTGTTATAAGCTAAATTATTCTTTATCCCTGAAAATTGTAATCAAAAATGACTTTTGACCGATCGGTAAATTACAACTGTGCGGCGCACAAAGTCCGAAGTCCGTGCGCCGCGGTACGCGGTTCGTGCGCGGCGTCCGGACCGTGAACGCCCTCCCCCCACTACAGAAGAGTAGCGGGGGGGGGGGACCGCGGGGACTGTGCGCCACGGTACACAGTTCGTGTGCCGCGTTCGGACTGTGAACGCCCCCCCCCCCCGCTACTCTTCTGTAGCGGGGGGGGCGTGGGGACCGCGGGGACTGTGCGCCGCGGTCGCCACATCGCCACATGACTGTTCCGTCATGTAGCAATGGCCGATGTCCGTCCTCTGTAGCGGGGGGGTGGGGTGGGGGGGGAGTTGTTATCTTCTACATTACAAATATTTTAGAATAATTTTTAGTGCACTGTAGGTTATTTTTTCTTGTAAAAAAAAGCCACACATTTTTTACCTGGCATGCTTCTTTGTGTGTGGGGGCTTGTTTGTTCATTCATGAATGAATGAATGAATAAACAACCCCCCCCCCACACACACACACACACAGCCCTGAGTGTCACCTTTCATTAGAGCTCAAGATGAAGCTTCTATATTGAATCATTCAAAAGTTACAGATGCTTTTCCAAACTGTGCCATTTGGCACAATTTGACACAGTTCAAAAACGCCTGGGAACTACCTGAGAACAAAGCTGTGTAATATATTCATTTTTTGTGGTATTGTTACAAAATTTTGACCTCAGCTGGATAACACTTGGTTCTACATTTCTGTTGCATTTTCCAGCCCGGATCTGAAGCTGTGTGTTATTTGCAAGCATTTGTATCCAAAAAAAACACCCAGGCGAAATTTATTTTCTTCAAGTTCAGTATGTTTAGATGACTGTTGCTCAGTGGCAGGACCACTTAGAGAGATTATGAATGTTTTGCCAAAAAATTCAAAGTGTTTTCTTTTAAATGAGACCAACCCCATGAAGATGCTGCAAAGGGTTGAAGAACAGCTTTTGATTTACTTTGGGTACATTATTTTTTGGCATTTTTAGGGAAATTGACCAGAGTACAAGGGATTAAAGAAACATGGTTAAAATCCCCAAGAATAAAGTTTGGAGCCTCTGGAGAAATTGACTGCAGCCGCTGCACCACATCAAAGATGGTGCTGGAGGCGGAGTCAGCGTCTGCCCTCGGGTGAATGTACACAGTTGTGATGAAAAGTTGGGGGAACTCGCGGGGCAGATAAAAGGGGCATAGCGATACGGACAGAAGCTCCACATCGGGTGTACAGATGTGCTCTCTGACCGTGACAGATGTACAGTACTGTTTATTAATATATAAACATACGCCGCCCCCCTGACGTTTTCCCGTTACCTCTTCCTGCCGATCCAAGCGAAGTGGGGCTCCAAAGCCATCAATCCACAGGTCCGCTTCCCGGTCATGCGCATTAAGCCACGCCTCCATGTAAGCCATGACACAGCAGTTCTTGAAGTCCTTCTGGTAGCGTACCGGTACCCGTACCGGTAGCGTACCGGTACATTCCCTTGAATTTCATCTACCTTATTCCTCAGAGACTGTACGTTCCCCAAAATCATGGAAGGAAGAGGAATGCTGTTAAACTGACGTTTCCTCAGGCGTAATTTCACGCCTCCACGCTTTCCGCGCTTCCTCCTCTTGTCTCTCCCCTCATTGCTGTGTCCATGAGAGTCTCTTAAAATAAAGTCCGGCAGTTGCGGCATAGATTCAATCACAGATGCTGCATTATCCGTGTTTAAATGCAGTAACTTGTCCCTGGAATATTGTATTCTCCCCGGCATGATCGTGATCGCACTTACCTCAGAGACAAAGAGCCGGTGGGAAAGAAGCAGCAATGCAAAAATGGGGAGAAAGCCAGGGAGCTCTTCGTTATACAGTCCACAAACATTCCAGGACAAAAACGACACAGAGAATTTCGTTAAAACACATTAAAGTGCGTAAAAACAAGACACACAGACGACGGACTTTTTTCACCAGCTGCCGGTCGCTGCGTAGGCATGCGCCCAACCTAGGATGGTTAGGATGGTTCCCTAACGAGGAATTGAGTGTGATGAAAGTAAATTTTCATTCTTACTCACATTCATATTTACACTAATACGTGTACCAACATTAAATTACCTATAAAACCCTTTAATTTCACTACATTTTATGGTGCTGTTTTAAGGAGATTTAAGCTCTTCCGCTTTTGAAAAACAAGGCGTGCTTCGTTGTCGCGAGAACGAACACACCCACATCCGCGTGCCACTAAAAAGCTTTACACTGCGCATGTGCAGGATCAGCCGAGCGACGCCATCTTAAGTCCACTTAAAGTGAAGAGCCCTTAGCCGCCATCTTAGAGTAGAGACCCCAGACCCTTTAGATCCTTTTCCACTAGCCCCGATTGGCCTAACATGGTACGCCTCGGCCCGCGTTTGTAGCCTTTGACATAACGCACAGCCCAGGAGACACACACGCAGGCTCAGGATAGATTTAACAGCTTTATTAGCAACAAGGAAGTGTATGGCTGCGTGTCTGTGGAATAAGAATGTATTGGTGGTGGCGTCTGCGTCAGGCACGGGGGCAGGAGGCCGTACAGCCGGACAACCCTGTGGGAGAGAGCAGAGGGAGAAGGGTAACGGGCACCACACCAATACAGGGAATAATGATGGTAGCTGGCTTACTTGGTTATGACAGGTGGCTGGCGTCGACAATGGCGAAGCCTGGGAGACAGCGACCTGCGGTACCTGTGGCAGCAGCGTAGAGCCAACGGCGAGGTGATGAAGTCCGCCGCCGGGAATGTCCACCTGTGCACAGGGGAAGGCTAGAGGAGAGAGGTAAGGGGAGCTTACCCAAGATATCTTCACTAGTCGGTTTGAGATCCGTAGTAGCAAAGGGGCCGAAGTAGAGAGACGGCTTCAGGCCGAAGCCCAGGGCAGAGTGGATTAAATACCTCGCCACTGACGAGGAGCAGGTGTGCGCGCGGCTGGCGCCGCTGATGAGCGGCAAGTCATAACAGTACTCCCCCCTCTAGCAGCGCCTCCTGGCGATGGTTTTTCCGGGTGCGCTCGATGAAACTCAGAAATGAGTGACCGGTCCAACACCAGCGAGGAAGGCACCCACTGTCTCCACTCGGGTCCATAGCCCTCCCAATCCACCAGGTACTGCAATCCGCGACCCCGGCGTCGGGCGTCTAAGATGTCAGCGACGGTCCAGGCCGGATGGCCACCAATCATCCGGGGAGCGGGGTGCGCCGCAGGTGGAGGGCAGAGGGGGTCAGAGACCACCGGTTTGATTTTGGAGACGTGGAAGGTGGGATGGATGCGGAGGGAGGAGGGAATAGCCACACACACAGCCACCGGGCTGATGATTCTGGTTATGGGATAAGGGCCGATGAACCGTTGGGCCAGCTTTCTCCTCTCACCCTTTAGGTTAACGTCCTGTGTGGATACCCAAACTTGCTGTCCCACCTGGTAGGCAGGTGCAGGTCTCCTATGTCGGTCCGCCGTAGACTTATTGCGCTCCGCCGTGCGTAAAGGCGCATTACGCGCCGTGGACCAAAGGGAGCGGCACCGCCTCAGATGTGCCTGGACAGAGGGGACAGCCAACTCGCCCTCCTGCGCGGAGAACAGGGGTGGATCATAGCCCAAGGATGCTTTAAAGGGCGACATCCCGATGGCCGTAGAGCGAGAGGTGTTGTGGGCGTACTCCACCCAGGCGAGGTGAGAACTCCAGGACGTGGGTTTGGATGAAGTAACGCAGCGGAGCGTAGCCTCCAGCTCTTGGTTAGTCCGCTCACACTGCCCGTTAGACTGGGGGTGATGGCCGGAGGAGAGGCTTACCTTGGCTCCCAGGGCGTTGCAAAATGACCTCCAGATGTCCGAAGAAAACTGGGGGCCGCGGTCGGAGACCACGTCGACTGGGATTCCATGCAGTCTGACCACGTGCTGGATGAGGAGGTCCGCCGTCTCCAAGGCTGAGGGAAGTCCACATAGGGGCACAAAGTGGGCGGCCTTGGAAAAACGGTCAACAATGGTCAGAACTGTGTCAAAGTTGTTGGAGACGGGGAGCCCGGTGATGAAGTCCAGAGCGATGTGCGACCAGGGCCTGCCAGGGACGGGCAGGGGCTGGAGCAGACCCGCAGGGGGAGCGTTACCTGACTTATTGGTAGCACAGATGGGGCAGGCCCGGGCGTAACGGGCGGCATCCTTCCGCAGGCCAGGCCACCAAAAGGATCGCTGGAGAAGGTCAATCATCCGCGAAGCTCCAGGATGGCAGGTGAGCTTGGAGGTATGGAGCCAGTGTATAACGTCCCCCCGGACGGCAGATGGCACGAAGAGCCTCCCCTCCGGTCCGCCGCCAGGGTCCGGTTCCGACTCCTGCGCCCTCCGGATCTTGTCTTCTATGTCCCATGTAACAGCCCCCACGACGCACGACCTGGGCAAGATGGTGTGAGCAACGTCTTCTGCGGCCTCCGGGGCAAATTGCCTGGAGAGGGCGTCGGGCAGGCCGTTCTTGGAGCCAGGCCTATATGTGATGCTGAACTTAAACCTTGCAAAGAACAGGGACCAACGCGCCTGGCGGGCGTTCAGACGCTTGGCAGATCTCAGGTACTCCAGGTTCTTGTGGTCGGTGAGGACCACAAAAGGCAAGGCTGCCCCCTCCAGCCAGTGACGCCATTCTTGAAGGGCAAGCTTGATGGCAAGAAGCTCTCTGTCCCCCACGTCATAGTTTCGTTCCGCCGGGGACAGGCGCCGAGAGAAGAAGGCGCAGGGTCGCTTGACTCCATTGGCTGGGGACCGCTGGGACAACACCGCCCCCACCCCCGTGTCCGAAGCGTCCACCTCCACAATGCACTGCAGCGCGGGATCGACCTGGCTGAGGACCCGGGAGGAGGAGAACTCCGTCTTCAGCGCCTGGAAGGCCGAAGCGGCCTCTTCAGTCCACTGGAATGGGGTCTTAGGAGAGGTGAGGCGGGTCAGGGGCCCGACGATGGCTCCAAAGTTCGGGACAAAGCGGCGGTAGAAATTGGCGAACCCGATGAATTGCTGAACCTGTTTCCGAGAGGTTGGTGTGGGCCAATCCACCACTGCTTTGATCTTCGCTGGGTCCGGAAGCACCTGGTCATGGGAGATGACGAACCCCAGGAAGGAGGTCGTTTTGGCGTAGAATTCACATTTTTCCGCCTTGACGTACAGACGGTTCTCCAGCAGTCTCTGCAGGACCCGCCTCACGTGGACCCGGTGTTCATCCCTGGACCTGGAGAAGATGAGAATGTCGTCCAGGTAGACGAATACAAACAGGCCGATGAAGTCCCGGAGGACGTCATTGATGAGGCGCTGAAAGACGGCTGGAGCGTTGGTCAACCCAAACGGCATCACGAGATATTCAAAATGCCCGTTTGGGGTACGGAAGGCGGTTTTCCACTCATCTCCCTCCCGGATCCGGACGAGGTGGTAAGCGCTGCCAAGATCCAGCTTAGTAAACCAGGTCGCCCCCTGGAGGGAGTGGAAGGCAGTGTCCATAAGGGGCAGGGTGTACCGGTCCTTCTCCGTGATATCGTTGAGAGCTCGATAGCTGATACAAGGACGAAGAGATCCGTCCTTCTTTCCCACGAAGAAGAACCCTGCACCTACTGGAGAGGAGGACGGTCAGATGATCCCAGCACTGAGTGACTCCTTCAGATAGCTGTTCATTGCCTCCTTCTCCAGCGCTGACAGACTATAGAGGCGTCCTGAGGGTAAGGGCGCCCCCTGGCGGATGTTAATGGCGCAGTCGTAGGGCCGGTGAGGAGGCAGAGACATCGCCTTGGACTTACTGAAAACGGCACCCAGGTCGTGGAACTCTGGGGGCACAAGGGTGAGATCCGGGGGCGCAGTGTCCTGAGCTGTGGGAGGCAAGGACGGGGTGCAGGCCGCGGATTGGAGGCAGGTACCCATGCAGAAAGTGCTCCACGCTGACACCTTCCCAGTCTTCCAGTCCAAGGCGGGGTTGTGGAGGCGGAGCCAGGGATAACTGAGGATGACAGGAGTTACTGAGGTGGGCAGGACGTAAAAGGAGATATCCTCCCGATGGTTTCCAGAGATGATCACCGGGACGGGGGAGGTTTGGTGAGTTACTTTTCCCAGGGAAACTCGGGAGAGATTAACCAGGGCGAGAGGAGTGTCGAGGGGGTGACAATGGATGCCCAGTCGGGTTGCCAGGCTTTGTGAAATAAAGCTACCCTCCGCGCCTGAATCCACCAGTGCATGTGTGAGGTGCCCAGTGAGGTTGTGACAGAAGCGGATGGGCATCGTCAAATGTGTGAGGGGATTTAACCGATTAGCGTCCGCGAGGCCCCCTACAGTGACTCGCGGACCACCTCGTTTGGCTTCTCCGGACAATTCTCCACCGTGTGCTGGCTACCTCCGCAATACATGCAGAGGCCCAGGTCACGACGGCGCTGTTTCTCCACCAGGGGGAGCTTTGTCCGGCCCGTCACCATTGGTTCCGACTCCTTGGAGACCTCCGGCGGCGGCAACGCCAGGTGGCGAGCTTGGAGCAGACGTACAGAGGCGCCCCGCGAGCGAGAAGACTGCTTCTGCTCAGAGGCGCGCTCGCGTAGCCTGTTATCCAAACTGATGGTGAGAGAAATCAGCTCCGCCAGCATCTCCGGGGTATCCCGTCCAGCCAGCTCATCCCTCAGACCAGAATTTAGGCTGCGGAGGAAGATGCCGCAGAGCGCTCGCTCTTCCCAGCCAACTTCCTCCGCGGTAACCCGGAAGTCGATCGCGTAGTCGGCTGCCGATCGGCTCCCCTGTTGGAGTCCGAGAAGGCGGTCGACCTGGACACTGTCCAAACGCGAATGATCGAACACTTCCAGAAATTGTCGCACGAACTGGCCATAGGTGAGGGTGGCGTAGCTGGGCTTCACCATAATGGCGTAAGCCCAGGTAAGCGCACGACCCTCAAGGAGATTACCTATATAGCCAATTCTGCTATGGTCTGAGGGAACATCTCCGGGAACGCAAAGAAACACGGACTCACACTGCATAATAAAACCCCGCGCTCCACCCAGCTTACCGCTAAAGCGAGCAGGAGTGGGGATTGGTGTGAGCCGTGTTGGCGCACCCGGAGCGGGCTGGACGGCCACCGGAGCCGCAGGAGCTGCGCCACCTGGACGAGCCGAGGGGAACGGCTTCTGGGGGTCCAAGCGGTCTAATCGGTTAGTAATGATCATTAATTGATTTAATATCACCTGTTGCTGATGGGCTATTAAATCCACCCAAGCCTCGAGGGTGGAAAGACGGCGTGCGAGCCCGCTGTCTGCCGAGCCGCTCTGCTGAAGCCGTACTGACATAACGCACGGCCCAGGAGACACACACGCAGGCTCAGGATAGATTTAACAGCTTTATTAGCAACAAGGAAGCGTATGGCTGTGTGTCTGTGGAATAAGAATGTATTGATGGTGGCGTCTGCGTCAGGCACGGGGGCAGGAGGCCGTACAGCCGGACAACCCTGTGGGAGAGAGCAGAGGGAGAAGGGTAACGGGCACCACACCAATACAGGGAATAATGATGGTAGCTGACTTACTTGGTTATGACAGGTGGCTGGTGTCAACAATGGCGAAGCCCGGGAGACAGCGACCTGCGGTACCTGTGGCAGCAGCGTAGAGCCAATGGCGAGGTGATGAAGTCCGCCGCCGGGAATGTCCACCTGTGCACAGGGGAAGGCTAGAGGAGAGAGGTAAGGGGAGCTTACCCAAGATATCTTCACTAGTCGGTTTGAGATCCGTAGTAGCAAAGGGGCCTAAGTAGAGAGACGGCTTCAGGCCGAAGCCCAGGGCAGAGTGGATTAAATACCTCGCCGCTGACGAGAAGCAGGTGTGCGCGCGGCTGGCGCCGCTGATGAGCAGCGAGTCATAACAGCCTTTTCCACTGTACCCAACACCGGTTAACAGGCGCTAACAGGCGCTATTTTCGTGCCTATTCGAGGCCAGGGTACAACCGCGCTGAGTTGAGCCGAGATGTGACGTCAACAAACTGCGAGCTACTGATTGGTAAGGGCGTAACGTCACGAAAGCGTCCGTCTTCAGTGTAATCTACACGACCGCCATTTGCAATATTTCACGGACTAACTCGGTCACCGAGTAAATACGATATTAATATAGATGGCGTTGTAGGTTTTGCGGAAATCTACACCGTGGTCCAACAAAGAGGTGCGGAGTTTTCTGTGCTTGGTGGCAGATCCACAGCGAGAGGAGCGACCCGCCCCGTTACAGATGCAGCCCAGCAGAGAACCGGACTACGGACAAGCTGAAGACGAATGTGAGAGAACCATCGATGGTGAGTGATTTGTAATATTGTGCATCTGTTCGCTTATTTATCCTGTTGGTGGTAAGCTTGTGGAGTGTGTGAATAAAGAGGCAGATTCACGGACAGACGGTTTATTACACACTTCACATCTCACAAGCACAGAACAGACTAAATCATTAAGCAAGCTCTCTTCTTTTAACCAAATCACTCTTCACACGTTTCATGGCATTTCTCATCACACAGCATGACATTTACATTACACTGCATTCAACCCCCTATGTCCCTGACTCCTTCCTGCTATCTCGCCAGGAACCCCCTGGGCATTGTTCTCCCATGCTTATTCACTGTCTTCGTCTGAGATGCTAAATAATCTGACTTCCCCAAGGTCCTACAAACTCACTTTTTTTGAGTGCTATAGCGCCATCCTGTGCTGGCTAACGAGTGTTAGCTAGTAGCTACCTAGCTAGTAGCCAACTCCGCTGATTTGCGCTTGTTTTGTCCTAAGTATTCTCTTGTGAGAGCAAAACGATAAAATATGTTAATCCTGGTTAAAGTCCTGGTTTGTGTACGTGCTGCATTTTGGTGCTGTGCATTAATTTGTGTAATTTCTTCCTAGAATGTGTGTCCACATGCCAGGGGTTAGCCTTCCTCAGTGTTTATATTGTGGATGCAGGTCAAGTGGACCCCAGGAGCCGAAATCTGGACACAGGTGCATTTTCAAACCAGTGATTTATAAATTCATTCATATAATTTTCTAAAGCGTCAGAATAGACCCACACACCTATTCTGTGGATTTTACAAAAAAAGAAGCGTTGGAACAGTGTTGTTGTGCTGTTCCACCATAAATCCCTGGATTGAAAATGTACTTGTACATGTACAGAGTGGCTCCTGCGGTGCTTGTCAGGGAAACAAAGCATTTTTGTCACATCCCACCACTGACTTTCACAAATCTGTTTCCCTAATACAGGTCGTCGTCGGCCTCCATCGGTCCATGATGACCATGGAAGAGAATCCTAAACGTCTACTCTGCTGGAACAGCAACGCCTGTGGCTGAACAGGCGAATGCGCGAATGGCAGTCCCTGTCACACAGGTCACACTTGTGGGTGGTCTCCGTGCTGCTGGGTCTGTGGCGGTTCTTCCTGCGGGTCCTTTTTTCATCTGCTGCAGCATTCAGTCTCTCTTCACCCGCCTTGAGCTGTCTGGTCAGGGTGCCTCTCCATTTGGAGCGGTCTGTTGCAAGGTCCTCCCAGCGCTCTGTGTTGATCTCCAGGGTCTTCATGTCTCTCTTGCAGACGTCTCTAAAGCGCAGCTGTGGGCGGCCAACGTCTCTCCTGCCAGTCGCCAGTTCTCCGTAGAGGATGTCTTTGGGGATTCTGCCGTCCTCCATACGGTGAACGTGGCCTAGCCAGAGGAGCCTGCGCTGCCTGAGTAGAGTGAACACGGAGGCAAGGCCGACACGGGACAGAACTTCTGTGTTGGGCACTTTGTCCTGCCAGGATATGTCCAGGATGTGGCGAATGCAGCGCAAGTGGAAGGAGTTCAGTCTCTTTTCCTGCTGGGCGTATGTTGTCCACATCTCACTCCCATAGAGCAGTGTGCTGATGACGCAGGCGTTGTACACTGCCATCTTCGTCTTGACAGAGAGTTTGGGATTCTTCCACACTCGTGTGGTGAGGCGAGTGAGTGTGAAGGCTGATTTTCCAATCCTCTTGTCGATCTCTGTATCAAGGGAAAGGTTGTTGCTGATTGTGGACCCCAGGTACGTGAACTGATTCATGACCTCTAGCTCGTAGTCATCGACGTTGATGGTTGGTGGTGCTTCCGTGCCTTGCGCCAAGACGTTAGTCTTCTTCAGGCTGATGGTAAGCCCGAAGTCCTTGCATGCCTGGGAGAAGTGGTCCTTCAGGGTCTGAAGCTCCTGCTGTGTGTGGGTTGCGACTGCAGCGTCGTCTGCGAACAGCATGTCTCTGATTACAGCCTTGCGTACTTTGGTTCTGGCTTTCAGGCGGGCGAGGTTGAAAAGCCTGCCGTCAGATCTTGTGTGCAGGTAGATTCCCTCTGTTGCTGTGCTGAAGGCATGCCTCAGGAGCATAGCAAAGAAAATCCCAAAGAGGGTTGGCGCAAGTACACAGCCCTGTTTCACTCCGCTGCGTATGTTGAATGGCTCTGAGACGTTGCCGTCGTGCTGCACTATCCCCTGCATGTTGGTGTAAAACGATTCGATGAGGCTTTGCAACTTTGGTGGGCATCCTATCTTTGGCAGAATCTTGAAAAGGCCCTCTCTGCTGACCAGATCGAACGCTTTGGTGAGGTCGATGAAGGCAACGTACAGGGGCATGTTCTGTTCTCTGCATTTCTCCTGGAGTTGGTGGATGGAGAATATCATGTCTACTGTCGATCGCTCAGCGCGGAAGCCACACTGAGACTCGGGGTAGACACGTTCGGCAAGCTTCTGTAGACGAACGAGAACAACTCGTGCGTAGATTTTGCCAACAACGCTGAGGAGGGAGATGCCCCTGTAGTTGTTGCAGTCGCTTCTCTCCCCTTTGTTTTTGTAGAGGGGGATGATCTTGGCGTCCCTCATGTCCTGTGGTACGGCACCTTCCTTCCAGCACTGGCAGAGGACGTCATGCAATGGCAGCAGTAGGGCAGTCTTGCAGTGCTTGATCAGGTCAGGGGGGGAGTGTCGTCGTTGCCGGGTGCCTTGCCAGCGGCCAAGCTATCAATGGCCTTGCTGAGTTTGTCAATGGTTGGCTCGGCGTCAAGTTCGCCCATGGATGGCAGGCAGTCGATGGCATCAAGGGCTGACGGTGTCACGGTGTTCTGTCTGGAGTAGAGGTCGGAGTAGTGTTCCACCCATCTCTCCATCTGCTTGTTCTTTTCTGTGATCATCTCCCCAGTGGAGGATTTGAGGGGGGCCATCTTGCTCTGAGCCGGACCAAGTGCTTTCTTGATGCCATTGTACATACCACGGATGTTCCCTGTTATGGCAGCGGTTTGAATGTCTTGGCTGAGCTGAGTCCAGTACTTGTTGGCACAGCGCCGAGCAGTCTGCTGAACTTTGCTTCTCGCAGTCCTGAGAATCTGGAGATTCTTCTCGTTTGGGTACTTCTTGTACTCAACAAGTGCTGAGCGCTTGGCTTCAATGACGGGGGTCATCTCGGTCAACTTGGCATCAAATCAGTCCTGTGACTTCGAGGTCTTCCTCCCAAAGGTAGCCAAGGCTGTGCGGTGGATGGTGTTTCGCAGCTCTTCCCACTTCTGAATTGCAGATTCTCCTTCTTGTGGTACACCAAGTTCCTTCTCAAAGGTGGAGGCAAACTGCTCAACAAGTTCTGGTTGGGCCATCTTGCTGGTGTCAATCCGTGCCTTTCCAGGCTGTCTAGCATAATGGAATTTCTTTCAGCTGCAGCTTGACCTTGCAACACACCAATGAATGGTCTGTGTCGCAATCTGCACTCTGGAACGAACAGGTGATTAGGACATTCTTCAGTGAGGTGCGCCTGGTCAGGATCAAGTCCAGCTGGTGCCAGTGCTTTGAGCGCGGATGTAGCCAGGAAACCTTGTGTTGGGGCTTGGTCTTGAAGAACGAGTTTGTGATGCACAGATCGTGATATGTGCAGAATTCGAGCAGCCGCTGTCCGTTGTCGTTCATTCTGCCCACGCCAAATGGTCCAAGACAGGAGGGCCAGGAGCCGTGGTCAGCACCCACTCTGGCATTGAAGTCTCCAAGGATAATGAGTTGTTCAGAGTTGGGGATGATCCTGACAGTTGTTGCGAGATTCTTGTAGAACTCGTCTTTTGCCTCTGGTGTGGCTGTCAGTATTGGGGCATACACACTGACGAGGGTGACTGGGCCTTGAGTGGTGTTGAGGTGGAGGGTGAGGAGTCGTGCAGAGCCATTGCTGCCTGGTTCCACCATCTTCAGCAAGGTGTTCTTCACTGCGAAGCCCACTCCGTGTTCCCTGTGTTCGTCACTGCCCTTTCCCTGCCAGTAGAACGTGTAGTCCTTCTCTCTCAGTGTGCCTGTGTCAGCCAACCGTGTTTCCTGGAGAGTGGCGATATCCACTCCCAGTCTCTTCAGCTCATTATTGATGATGGCAGTCTTCCTGGTGTCGTTGATGTCCTTGAGGTTAGCAGCGAGTCCTGTCATCATAGTGCAGACGTTCCAAGTTCCCAGTTTTAGAGTTGGTCTCTTTTGTTTTTTTGTCTTGCCTGGTGCGAAGGTTCTCAGCCTGCCATTCAGACTTCTCCTCATCCCCATGCACCCAATGAGGAAAGCAAGCTGTGGAGGGACAACACCTTATTGGCTGGGGGCTGCCCAGCTTGATGCGTTCGGTAGCTGTCCAGTGAGATCCGATGATCCCTCCCACCGTCGGGAAGAACCCCTGGCGCCGCACTCTACACCAATTGAGCGGTGGCTTATAACCGGTAACTGTCATTCCCCGTGTTTTGTCTATGCCTAAGGCGAAGCTGGAGTGTCCTCTCCAGTGATCCGGTGTTCTACCTTCCAGCGTTGGGCGTTGGTAGGATTCAAGCCTGGGTAGGAAGATATGGAGGACAAGATGTTGCCCATGCAGCATGTCCCCCCTCTCCATGTCACTGATGAATCCAAAGGAACAGTAGGGCTGCTACAGTTTGGCACCAGCGCCGTCACAGGAGCTGCCAGAACGATGTTGAGCACAACATAGAACTGCCTTAGGGGCTCCAACTCCGGATTTTTTCTCAGGGTTGACTCCCGAAGCCTTTCCTGTGATCGGGTGTGCCGCAAGGCAGCGGAGGTTTGAAATCAGGGTTTACCTTTCCCTAGATGGGCTACCTTCCCAGGTTGACGAGCCACCATCTACCCGAAGCATCTGGTTTTAAGGCGCCAGAGATCCGCCCTTGCCCCTTCTCCTATTAGTAAAAGCAGTTCCGCCAGGCTTAGAGACTAAACCACACGGGCAGGCTAGGAGTTGGACTTAGTTGTCAGAGGCTTTTCGAGACGCACACCATAAGGAGCATTTTATGAGCACTGGGAGCTTAACCCCAGTGCCACTTCTGGCTATGACAACCTTGGAACCCTAATAATACAGGTACATCTCCAAAAATTAGAATATCATGAAAAAGTTCAATATTTTTTGTCACTCATTTTAGAAAGTGAAATCCGTATAAATATATAGATTCATTACACAGACAGTGATATATTTCAAGCATTTATTTATTTTAATTTGGATGATTATGGCTTACAGCCCCTGAAAACCCCAAATTCAATTTGGCAAAAAATTAGATTATTACATAAAATTAATTTTTAAAAAGAAATGTTGGTTGCTGAAGTGTTGGTTAACATGGGCTGTAGCCATAATCATCTAAATTAAAATAAACATTTGCAATATATCACTGTCCCTGTAATGAATCTATATATGGGTTTCACTTTCTGAAATGAGTGACAAAAATATTGAACTTTTTCATGATATTCTAATTTTTTGAGATGTGCCTGTATAAGTGTTGAACTTGCTTGAACTAACCACCATCCATTTCTGTAGTTCGTCTAGGCAAGAGGAAAGGAGCCGCCCCACAATGGACCTTGCCACTGTTGAAAGTACTGAAATCCTTTGCTTTTATAGGTAAAGTGTCAAAACCAAAGTAGCACAATTTCCACTTAATATAAAATGGACTGAACTGAGATTTATTTGATTGTGTGAATATTAATTACAGAATAATTGAAAATGAATGGCACATCAACCGTAAATTAAACCGCTTGTTAATGTATTTATTTTTTTGTCAGATCACTTGTGTGATCCTTTGTGAGTTATGTTCATAACTGTATCTTTTGGGGAATGGGAGTTGTTCAGTCATCAATATAATTTAGTTTATACTGTATGTGTAGTTTATAGTCTATCATCAATAAACTCATGCAGTAACAGGACACATTACAAATATTTGAGACCCATTGTAGTGCTTCCTTTTATATTTTAGCAATACAAGTACAAAACACCGCCCACACTTGAAGCCAGGGGAAGAAGAGACACTTTTACAGACAAGACAAACTTTTATTGATAAAAACTCCATATTTTGACTGAACGACTCCATACTCGGTGATGCACACCTTCAGTTAAAGTACTAGATTCCATTCAAGTGAATGTATTAATTCATTCTGATTGCTGAGGCCACAGTAAAAACAGATGATTTTAAATGTAACCCAGCCCTTGTAAAATCGACTTTACTGAAGTGCAGCTACATGAAAATTGTGGTTAAATACAACAACGAAGTACTTTATTGTCACATTCAAATTGTAATCGCTCCTGTTTTGTATTTCTTTTGAATTCTTGGATGGAGTATGGATGGGCAATATAAGCTGTGGCTTCAGCCATCACCCATTTCGGATAACCTATGTTGAACTGTATAATCAAAGGGGTTATTGTTTAATTTGACCTTGTTAGATTTTTTTCCCCTTTGTTATATTATTTTCTTTTCTTTTAATCTTTACTTTTAATCTATCCAAAATAAAGATTCATTCATTCATTCATTCACATTCCACCACTGGCTTTTAGCAACAAGCGTATTTCCCAAATATGTTTTAAACTTGCTTTAATTAACCACCACCCATTTCTGTCTTTTGTCTAGGCATGAGGGAAACGGTCCACCCCAACTGGACCTTGCCTCACTATTTACAGAGATGCAGGCTGAAGATCTGCTGAACCAGGACCAGTACGAGGGGCCGATCCAGTTGCTTCTTAGTGAGGCAGTGTGGCCGGCGTGTGTGACCCATTCCAGTTTCTTTCTTTTTTTTTTTTTACAGTTTGAATTTTGCACATTCTGAATAATCTGGCATTTGCTGCTGATTGTAATAAACAATTCAATGACTTATGTGTTTGCATCATGATTTTCTATTTTGTCTGTTAAGACACTGGTGGGAAAAGAGTCTACAAACCATTTATCGGTGACCTTGAAAATAATGGCTCATTTTTAAGAAAAAAGTAACCAAAACAATTATTTTATTAACTGAAGACTGTATTGTTGGATGTGCCACCACAGAAGACCCTGCATACTTTAGTGATAGTACCAGTACATGAAGGAATTCTGGGTCATATTAGCATCTGCTCTTCATCATAATGGGTTTGGGCAGGGGTGTCCAATCGTGTGCCATGGAGCCTGCAAGCTTTACCTCCAAACAATGTCTTCAACAGCAGATTCCACTGAACTTCTTCCACTGACTGCTGATCAGTGAGAACACCTGCTGAAGCGACTGGGTAGAAGAGAGAGCCTGCAGGGTCTTGGCCCCCCATGACACATGATTGGAAACCCCTGGGTTAGGGTTTAATGAAATTTAACATTTTAACACAAACTGCTTTATGGTTCATAATTCTGTTGACAGACTTACACCAAACCAAAAGTGATTTCTCAAACTGCTGGATTGTTCTTAGCTTTTCCAATCTGTTAGTATTTAATTTGTGCCACATGGTGGTAACCTTCACATATAAAAAAGAGACATCTGCAAAAACTTCAGAGGTTTATTGTCAGTGCAATTCCCAGTGCAATACTACATGAATGCATGTATAGTACATTGTTGATGCAGAGAATATATATTTCTACAGTACATGTATCTAGTAAATCAAGTATTTTCCATGTAACCTTGTGACTGCATTATTTTGATTGCTTTTAATCCTAGATCAAGTTTGTTTTGGCCTAAAATGCATCATAATTGTCAAATATATCTTATTATACCTAACTCAGTACTGTTTACTTTTTGAATATATATTTTGTGGCTAATATAGTTATTAACCTGGCAATCAAGTTGTGTCAGCTGATCATTTTTTGCTATGACACCACTTCAGACTCAGTGCTGCTGGAGCAGCTACATCCATAATGTCTCAACAGTCTCTCCATGATTTTCCCGCAGATCAGAGCAATTTGTTGCACAGGAAATAAACGTTTCTACAAACATTCTTAAGCTCTACAACCACTGATCCTTTGTGAAACTGGGGTGACATCAGTGACAGGCTGTGTTGAACGCCCAGACCGACTGTTTGAAGCGGTAATTTTCCCACAACAGAGCCATCTGAAACACACACACGCAGCATACATACGTATTTTAGTACCTAACAGCGATAACTTGCAGACATTACAGTGTAGCACGACGTACTTATAGCAAACTAGCATTATCAACCATTAGCTTACCATCATATATGACCTAGTTTGTATCCTCACGTCTTCGGCTCTCCCAGAAGCTGCAGTACTATTCCAGAGTGTTTCGTCTTGCTGCCTGTACCCTTGTCTGGCGGTCCTTTTTGGCATTTACGGTGACAAAAAGCCACAGACCAAGGAGTCGCCTTGTACAGCCGCCATGTTATGTTTTGCTTGGGTCGCGTGTTTTACGTCACGGGAGTGTGGCGCCGCCTTGCTGTAAAAAAAATCCCGCCCACCCCAGCTTAACCCCGCTTTACCCAGCTGCTATGGAGACACAACCGAGGCCGAAATGAGTAGTGGCGAATCGAGGCGAGGCGAGGCGAGTTAGGCCGACCGGGGCTAGTGGAAAAGGGCCTTTTGTGACGTCATTGGGTTTCGTCTTCCAGGAGTGCAGACGAAAACTGCC
This sequence comes from Pholidichthys leucotaenia, assembly GCA_020510985.1. Classification (NCBI taxonomy): domain Eukaryota; kingdom Metazoa; phylum Chordata; class Actinopteri; order Cichliformes; family Pholidichthyidae; genus Pholidichthys; species Pholidichthys leucotaenia. The sequence continues at coordinate 179,959,696 of CM035845.1, read as the reverse complement.
TCCATCTTGTGGTCAAACATAGGGACTGCATCTTTTATTTAAACTTTTAATCTTTAAAGCTGATTTATAACCAAATTAAGTCTCCATAGTAACCAAAGCAATCCATATCATTTGGAATAAACTAAATTTAACACCAATTTAAAGTTTCTATACAAAAAGAAGTGAAAAAGAAACTTGTTGGGTGCTGAAAGCTTTCTCAGTGGTGGACACCATTCACTGCACAGATATACATACAGTAGGGACATATAAAAGCATCCATATTGTATTTAATTGCTTATGTAACCACATATTGTAATCTTTTAAGTTAAAAGCAAACATATTTACACATTTTTAAGCAAAAATTGCAAACTTTGAAGCTATATATGTGTGTTTATTTTGCCATTTTTAAATGTGACATGGTGTGATTCCCTCCCACAGAAACCCATTTTACCTTAAGGATTCTAATGCTGATGTTTATTCAAGAGTGATCTTAAAGTAGGATTAAACCTGTGCATTTTAACAAATAGATTTAGTGATTCATTGAATATTTATAAAAAATTTTTTTTCAAGTTTAGAAAACCCCATTAAGCAATTAACACTTAAAAGAAGCTCTAGATGTTATTTAAACTCTTTGTGTTATTTCTTGGTTCATGTTTTCTCCACATGAAAAGGAAAACATTTAACCAACTCGCATAATTTAAAAAAAAAAAATTCCAGGATTTAAAAGAGAAAAAGTCAAAGGTGCAAACATTGATTATTCTGTAAATAAGAAATTTTTATAGATAACAATCAAAATAAATCACTACTAGCTTTAATTCTAAGAAATCCTTGGTAATCAAAATACCCAAAACAATTCACTTGTTTCCTAATCTGTAAATATTTAAAACATTTAATGCTTCAAATGAAAATAGGCTTTAACAAATAAAACAAAAGGAAAGTCTTAACTTTAAAATAAAGTGGAAACTTATAACCTTAAATCTCTAAAGCATTTAACCTTTTCCATTTTTTGTATCTCTTTTTGTAAATAAAATTCTCACTTTCAAAGTGACATTCGGCAAAATTCCAAAGCTAGTTACTGATGACCATTCCGATACTAAGCTCTGAAAATCAAAGTAAAGAAGTCAATCCACACAGTTTAAATCCTTGTTTTGTTTTGTGAAACACAAATTCAACTCAATTTCAATTCAACTTTATTTATCAAAATATGGTTTAAACAAATTCCTTGAAATATCTCCACAGTTCTAAATAATTTCAAAATTCTACTTCCCATATTACAAGCCTACAAGTTGGAACAAATTCTAAAAAGAACTTCTAACTAACACGATTGTAAAATAAAACCCTCAAGGTTAACCCTTGTCTAACAAATTAACTATAATCAACAAGCTGATTCATTTTTTTAGCTAAATAACAACAGTAAAACATGACAAGTCAACAGACAACCGACCAATTTACCAAACTGGATGACCTTCAAGCAACATTGGAAGGATGGACCTCTGATTTTATTTCTAGCTTCACAACATGGGTCAAGTAAACACAGCCCAAAGATCTGAAGCAACTCACTGAAGAACTTTTGGATTACCACACTGAAAAGCCACCAGAAGGAAAGGACCTCACCAGTGTGTTAGGTAAGTTCGCGCTAGCATTAGTCGCAAGATTAAAGGTAGCCAAGAATGAGCTAGCAAATCAACAATCAACAATCTAGCTCTCCAAGAAGAGAACGAAACACTGAAAGAAAATCTGGAACAATCTCAAGAGAAGAACGACAAGACTCAAGATCAACTTGATGAAGCGTTACAAGATTTGGACCGTGAAGAGTCAGGAAATAAACGGTTGATGCATGACAATGATGTGCTTTACCAAGATAACAATGAACTTGAAGATGCCCTTCAAGACACAAAGAAGGAACTCAGAAGAGTTGAAGGTCAACTTGAAAATGTGAAGAATGACTACAATGAATGTCAACTGCTCCTGAAGGAAGCACATAAAGACTGGGACGTTCGCCGCGCTCCCTCGCCCGATTCCCGTTTCGAGTACGGACGACCGTGTGGACAGCGTGTGTGTGTCCCTTCAGACCGTGACCTTGACAAGATCGTGCGAAATGTCACAAAATTTGATCCAGGTCCTACGGGTTCACCTGATGCCAAAGTCTATTTACGGGACATTGATTACTACCTGCGTAAGTATCCTGATGCTGTGGTTGACGATTGCATCTATTTGATTAAACTAACATCTAACAGGTCAGTATCAAAATTCACAGACAGACAGCCGGCAAACATCAAAGCAGACTACATGCAACTCTGCAAAGCCATCAAAAAGGAGTTCTCCGACGACTGCCTACAGGCAGGGCTAGCCGCAGCCCTAGCCATGAAGCAAGGACGCTCAGAGCCTCCACAGGCCTACTACCAGCGACTCCTCCTTGCATATTTCAGATCTCAGAACACACCTGGGATGGAAGAAGACCACAATTTCAAGACCCTCTTCATCCGGAACCTCCATCCCACTGTGAGTCATCACCTTGGAGTTGCAGCTAACCCAAGGTCAAGCTCAATAAGTCAGCTGAGAGAGTTTGCACACTATGCGTTCCAAAAACAGCAACAAAGCCGCAACAAGCACGCTGAGCCTGCCACAGTGCTAGCTATCAGCGATGCATCTAACACCTTGGAGTTGGAAAGAGCCCCTCGCTCTACTCAATCTCCTACAGCACGAGTACATAAACAGCCAAAACATTTTTCCAGCTGACCTCGTCAAAGTCAAAACCAAACCAGGTCCTCTGGATCTCACTTTGGACCAACTTTGCGAAAACCTGACTACTGTCGTAGACCATATCCACTGGATAGGTCACGAGAACACGGTATGGACTACCATGATGACAGATACCGATACGAAGACACGCATAACCGCGACAAATGGTCTCCATCTCATCAAAGAAGCTCAGAAGTAGAGACCTATCACAAACCCTGGAAGAAAGAAGAAACTCCTACTCTCAGTAGAGAAGATATTGAAATTGTCAAACACCTCCTAGCAGAGATTCAAAGCAACATAGAAAATAGAACTGCTAACATCCTAGCTATATCAGCTATGGCAACTCAAAACAAACGTTCCAAACGAAGAAAACGCAAGAAGAAAATCCTTTTTGCAAATGAGGAAGAACCAAAGGACTCAACGCAGTCCAGTGCTGTTATGGCAGCCCATCCACAGGTCACAGACCACTCCACTAACAACATTTCACAACTCTGTGTCGAACCACCGGTTCCACAATTTCTATGCGATTTAAACGAGAGGGGGGGTGGCGCGGAAATTTTACCTTCCACTGACTCTTGAAGATGTAATGTGTCAGGACCCTGTTTTAGACACCGCTGCTGACATCACTCTCATGTCACACAACGTTTTTGACAAACTACGTGTAGCCGCTAACCGCGCTCAAAAACATTTAAAACTGGAACCCTGTTCATTAGCCGCGCGACCATATGCGCTCACTAAAACAACCCTGTTGGTCGTATCACTACTAAAAATTTCCATTGGACCCATGACATTGACACATCTGGTCTATGTGTCCAAGCTTGATGCCATTCCATTGCTTGTCGGCAAAGACCTACTCAACCATTTTGAGAGACTGATTGATTTCAAAAACTTCAAACTATGGGCTCAAACTCAACATCCTCACCCATTTGACCCAACAAGGATAACTGAATCACAGTGCTTTGATCTGAACACTTTGGACACCCCAAGTCTCACACAGCTAGGACTGTTGGAACAACTGCAACCGATTGAAAGCAACCGCAAAGATCAAGGTGAGTACTGTCCTCAGGAAGTCAAAAGTCACCTTCAAATACAAGGTCAAGCCAAAGAAGCAAATGACCTTGGAAACTCAATGGCCAAGCAGAAAACTCCAAACGGCCCCCTTGATACCTTCAACTCAACGTTGGTGTCACATTTTGATTCCCACCCACCCGCCCCTGAGACCTGCGTGGTCACAAGAGCCACACCAACCGGCTCTCTAGACCCTCCAAAACCTCAAGTTTTTGCGACGATAGACCCAACTTTTGCAAACGCTAGGCGCACATTTACTCAAGCTCGTGACCAAATGATCCATAAAACCGTCAAACACCAGTCAGATAAAACTGTACACACGCTCCCCACGTCTACAACCTTTGACATACCGGAATTGAAACCACTTCCTGCAACACAACTTTCTATGCAGCTACATAATGGCAATCATATTCCTGCTTCCGACGAGCCATCATTGCCACCACTCAAAGTTCCTCGAAACCAGAGGGGGGTGATGACTGCCAACGCTCATAACATTCCAGCTGCGGAACACAAAAGTGTCAAAACGACGTACAATGCTCCCATTACCGCATTTCAAAAACATTTGGACTGATTCGCCAAACGACACAAACTGTACAACAAGCAAAGACTCTCGCATGACAAACTGCAAAGGGGGGACAAGATCTTCCACCCCACATTTGTACCGCAAACACCAGAAATCAATTTACAGGAAAGGAAAATCACTCCTAAATTCCTGCCCGAATGGATGAATCCACACATTATCAACAACAAACTTTGGCCACTTGAGTACCAAATCCAAGACCCCATTTTCAAATGGGCTCATCAAAATCAGAGTAAACTTTACCAAAACCCCATGGGACTTGTTGGGTACAACACTGTCAAAGTAAGTCCATAAATAAGATTAAAAAAATCAAGCCTATGTCTGAGAAATAACTGTAGCTAACTACTAGCCTCAGGTACACTCAGTCAAATTTCTCCAAACAATCAGTTAACTGCATCCAAACTTCCAAAAAGAAAAGGGTAAACTAAAACCAAATTATCCCTTAAACTAATTTCAAAGGCCTCTGTAAAATCTAATAAATTTCAATCAGAATCAGAATCAGAATCAGAATCAGGTTTATTGCCATTGTTCATGTAGTACACAAACTAGGAATTTGTCTCGGTACAATGCTGCAACATTAAACATGATAAGATAAGAGAAATAAACTATACATGTAATAAAGTGTAGGATAAGATTAAGTGATACTGGTCAACAGTTAAAATATATATTAGCCAGCAGCAGATACTGTGGAGAACTATATAGTGCAGTCGGTAATGCAGGAAGAAAACAGTGATGATTGACATGAGTCTGGTTGAGCTGCTGTACATGGTGCACGAGAGTCACTTAGTGTTCAGCAGTCTAATGGCAGAGGGGAAGAAGCTGTTCATGTGACGGGAGGTTTTAGTCTGGATGGACCGAAGTCTTCTACCAGAGGGGAGGGGGGCAAACAGTACGTGACCAGGGTGTGAGGGATCGGCTATGATCCGGCCAGCACGCCTCCGGGTCCTGGAGATGTACAGATCCTGGAGAGATGGGAGCTTGCAGCCGATCACCTTCTCAGCAGTGCGCACGACGCGCTGCAGCCTTAGTCTGTCCCTGGCAGTGGCTCCTGCGTACCACACGGTTATGGAGGTGGTGAGGATGGACTCGATGATGGCTGTGTAGAACTGCACTAACATCTTGGTGGGTAGCTTGAGCTTCCTCAGCTGCCGCAGGAAGAACATCCTCTGCTGGGCTTTTTTGATGAGTGAGCTGATGGTCAGCTCCCATTTGAGGTCCCTGGTGATGGTAGTGCCTAGGAAGCGGAAGGAATCAGCAGTGGTGATGGGAGAGCCTGAGAGGGTGAGGGGGGGCAGAGGAGTAGTGACTTTCCTGAAGTCTACAATCATCTCCACTGTCTTCAGAGCGTTCAGCTGCAGGTTGTTATTGCTGCACCAGGACGCCAGCTGGGCCACCTCTCTCCTGTAGGCGGACTCGTCGCCGTTGGAGATGAGCCCGATGAGGGTGGTGTCGTCCGCAAACTTGATCAACTTGACAGACTGGTGGCTGGAGGTGCAGGAGTTGGTGTAAAGGGAGAAGAGTAGGGGGGAAAGTACACAGCCCTGGGGTGATCCGGTGCTGATGCTAGTATAGTCTGAGACAGTCTTTCCCAGCCGCACATGCTGCCTCCGGTCCGTCAGGAAGTCGATGATCCACCTGCAGAGGGAGTCAGGCACGTTGAGCAGGGACAGCTTGTCCCGGAGCAGAGCGGGGCGGATGGTGTTGAATGCGGAGCTGAAGTCCACAAACAGGATCCTGGCGTAGGTTCCCGGGGAGTCCAGGTGCTGCAGGATGGAGTGGAGGGCCAGGTTGACTGCATCGTCTACAGACCTGTTGGCTCGGTAGGCAAACTGCAGCGGGTCCAGGAGAGGGGTGGTGATGGACTTGAGGTGGGACAGGACCAGGCACTCAAAGGACTTCATGACTACAGAGGTGAGCGCTACAGGTCTGTAGTCATTAAGTCCAGTGATCCGTGGCTTCTTGAGGACAGGGATGATGGTGGAGGATTTGAGGCAGGATGGCACGTGGCATAACTTAAGGGAGGTGTTAAAAATGTCTGTGAATACAGGAGCCAGGAGCATCAACATACTGTTATCAAATAGTATACACAAAACATTCAACACCATAAGTTTGAGCTAACAACATCAAAATTTCCACTAAAGGAGAAAAACAAGCTAAGGTTTAGAGTTCAATCTCCAAAAGAAATTGTTCCACCTCTGAGAATAATTTTCGTTTGCCAATCAGGTATCTAAAGAAAAATCAACAAGAAGATTAAGATCCAAAATCACTCACTTTTATCTGTTTGCCAGGATGATGGCCCTCCTGTTTATCAGTTTAGCCATCTGCCTAGCAATCACACCCACTGTTACCCAGTCAGAACTGGGCCAAGTCAAGACAAAAAGTCAACAATCCTCAGGTGGATTTTCAATAACAGCCTCATCACTAGGGCTTCTTGTTAGCCTTAGCACGTCCACTGTTAACTCGGTCAATGCCGTTACACCGAAACGCCAGGTCGCAGAACCACAAACCGTAATCAGAACTTTGCAAGATACTGTGTTGGTTTTGAATGCTTGCTCCGAAGCTTCATTCAAACTCAGCAAGGTCTTGAACTTGTTGCTCTTTGTGTTAAAGGTTGACTATGTTCACACACAGCCAATGTCTATGTTAATCCCAGAGGTAGCTAGAAACTTTAGCTTTTCAGTTAACACTTTAGCAATGAACATGCTATCACATAATCTTATCCTTTTTGCAGTAAATCCAAATTTACTTCTCGTTGCCATTCAAAGAATAATGATGACATACCATGTCCACTCAGTTTTTCTGAACAAAAGCCTCAAACACCCTATGATTTGGGCATCTGTGGAACCATGGTTTAGTCTAACTAAACCAATTCAATTTGAACCTCCATGAGTTACTTCAACATTGATTAGTCTAAACCTCTACCTCAAATGTGAGCAATAATTTTTGTACTTCTGTTTTTGATCTTGATTCCTAGAATTTTTGAGTATATGCATGCGTATATAAATATAGATATTCTTTGCACTCTATTTTGATTTTTGCGCACTTCAAACTATTTTTGAATGATTTTAATAGCTGTTTATGGTAAACCCAAAACATTTAACTCAGGTATGTCAAAACTACATACTTTTCAGTTTTGTACTTTTGTAACCAGAATTTTTGAGTCTTTACAGGCATATACATTATATTTTAGTATATTTTAGACAATTTTACAATGTTTATATTTGTCCATGTTCAAATTATTTTTGAAAATTTCTAGAAGTTTTTGTTTTTATAAACCAAACCCAAAGATCTATATTCAGGAATAGATTCTGTTTACAAGCTATTGCTTATGGACATCAGAACAGTTAGCTCAGCAGTTGAGTCAAGAACTGCCAATTGGAACTAGCCGCCAAGGATGTGTACCAAAGCTGACCGAAGCTCACCATTGCTACAAAGGGGGGAATATATAGTGTGACCTTGAGTTCCAAATTATAAATTATTCTTTGCTGAAGATTTTTTTTTCCAACTCAAAAGTCTGGCTTTTGAGACTGCTTCTCTCACCCAAGAACTAGAGCTGTAACCCGATCCATTGGCCATAAAATGGAAGTTAATCCCTTTCTCCAAGACTCTTTGGTAAAGGAATGTTCTAATTGACAGTTTTATGATCGACATAGTCAAGACTTTGGAAGCCAAGACTCTCCAGTAAACAACCTGTTTCACTGTGCCATCTGGTGGACGAATCAGGAATATTTAACTTTTTCCTTTACAGTGGAATTTATGCCTTATGGACTATGAACTAACTCATATTCTTTCTCTTAAGATAATATCTGCCCACAAAGACCTGATTGAACTCTGGGATGGACAATGGGTTTCAAATGCTTTTATTGATACGATTCAATTTGATATGATTGTGATATGTTCTGCTATTTTCAGGAAGAAATTAATATTTGCATGCTTATTATCACAAGTTAATTACAGTAGACGTAGATGTATTTTATGCTCCTTTATTGAGTGGAATATCTTAGTCACTAAAGTTTAAGGAATTTATGCTTTTTTCAGCAACATGTGTCTTAAAAGGGGGTCTCACTTCTCAGATCAAATGTCTCTTCCCCTCCTCATTCTTCAGGAGACCATAGCTGCACTTTAACTGACCAATAGAGTTCAAAGCTTCATTGCATTTTCCTTTTTAGGTTGAGTTTATGAGCCTTGTTGGAAGAAGCTCAAATATAATTGGGCCACCTCAGGTCTCATGAAGTTTTGGGACCACCCTGCAACACTAGAGAAAACAAGTTTTATTGCTCTTTGTTCAGACTCTGCTCGGGTGTGGTTGGCAAAAGCTGTGAGCAGCTTTCTCTGCTCCTCCATTTCCTCCTATATTTTTAAAAAGGGCCCAGAGCCCATCATGCTCTGTGTAAATCCTGTTTCTTTTCTTTAAAATTCATTTTTCTTATTTTATTCTTCTTTTTCTTTAAATTATCGTGCAAGAAGATTTTGTTTATTATTTTTTTTTCACTTTTTTTTTTAAAGTTTTTGTAAAGGGTATACAGGTCGTTACAGCAATGTATTGTTTACATTTTCATCACATGTTCCCTTATTTTCTGATATCTGACAACATTGGAAGAATAATTATTACAACACCCCTTTTTTTTAAAGTGAAAGAAAAAGTGAAATTAAAGAGAATAAAATAAAAAACAAACAAACAAACAAACAAACAAACCAGCAAAAAACAAGCAAAAAGAAAAAATAAGTAAATAAAGGTAAAAGAGCATCTGAGTAGAGTTGGAACAAAGAGCGGAACCATTATTGAAATGGTATTTGTCAAAGATTAGATCTAATGGAAGACACATATGAGATCCAGGGTTGCCAAAAGTTCATGAACCCATCCATGTCCTGTCTCAGTGCGAATGTCAACTTTTCCATCGAGTAAATGTCTTGGATCACGTTAATCCAATCTTCAGGTGTAGGACAGTCCTTCAACATCCATTTTTTAGTTAGAGCTTTTTTACTTGCCATTATTAAAACATTGAATAAGTATTTTTCTCCTCGTCTTTCCAGTGAGTCTTGTAGTAAACCCAAATACAAAGTTACAAAAGAAAAGGGAACTGTTATTTTAAATATTTTCCCCAATATTGTCTGTACATTGGTCCAATATTGGTGGATAACTGGGCATGACCAAAACACATGAAAATGATTTGCAGTCTTTTCACCACACAAGTGCCAACAGTTCAATCCCTTATGGGTAAATTTGTTTTGTGCAGGTGTTCTGAAAAATCTTACCAAGTTTTTCCATCCAAATTCTCTCCACTGCAGGGATGAGGTACTTTTCCATTGCTGTCTATTTAGCTTTTCCCATATTTCCAGTTGTAAAGTGAAATTCCCCTCTTTTTCCCATCTCTCTTTTATATATGATGTGTTGTCTCCTTTTAAGTCTTGAAGACCTTGGTATATTTTAGAAATGTATCTGATCCTTGGGATCCCTTTATATGCCATTAAGAAGACCTTCAGAACACCTGACTGGACCCTTTCCAAATCCTCCTTTTTAAGTATATTGTTTATGTGGTGTCTAAGCTGGAAGAACCTGTAAAGGTCTTGATTTATTAGACCTTGTTTTTTCAAATCTTCAAAACTTCTTAAAATTTGCCCTTTAAAAAAATTGTAATATTTTATCAGCCCTTTCTCCTTCCACTTTTTAAATCTGGTGTCTGTTTTATTAGGAGTAAAGTCTTGATCATAGGCAATCCATTGCAGAAGTCGATAGTGTTCTTTAGTTTGATTCTCTCTGACTATCTTAAACCAAATTTTCAGCGGGGTCTCTATCCACGGGTTAGTGTTATTCAAAAGTTTAGGTAAGGCATTGTTCCCTATTATCGCCTGTAGGGGGATGCCACTTGTTATTTGGCATTCGATCTCCTTCCATTGTGCAGTGTAGACTGGGTTACATATCTCTACTAGAGTTTTAATTTGTGCGGCTTTAAAGTAGTCCCTGATATTTGGCAGCGCGAGCCCACCTTTGTCTTTGTTGAGCTGTAAGGTTCTATATCTGATTCTAGGTCTCTTGCCTTGACATATGAATCTTGAGATCCTTCTGTCCAGCTCCTGCCATGTTTTTATGGGAGGTTCTACTGGTATTGTTTGGAAAAGGTATAGAAGACGTGGAAGTATATTCATTTTGACTGCTTCAATTCTTTGTGCAGTACCCAAGAATGGTATCATATTCCATCTTGCTAGGTCGGATTTTATTTTTGTCACCAGTGGATCATAGTTTAGTGTTATAATTTTGTTGAGTTGTTTCGGGATATTGACCCCCAGATATTTCATCGATTCCGACTCCCAGTTAGTTTTGAGTTTGCTTAGTGAATAATGATTTGGGTCATAGTTGAATGTTAAAACTTGGGTTTTATGCATGTTTAATTTGTACCCTGATAAATCTCCATACTCTGAAAAAACTGAGGTTAGTTCTGGTAAAGAAGTGTCCGGCTGCCCTAGGTATATTAAAATGTCATCAGCAAAGAGTGCTATTTTATGTTCCTTCTGACCAAGTGTAATACCCTGAATTTTTTGATTTTGTCTTATCCATTGGCTCAGAGGTTCTATGAAGATTGCAAAGAGCAGTGGAGACAGGGGGCAGCCTTGACGACATCCTCTTTCCAGCTCAAAAGATGATGATAAATTACCGTTAATCCTTATTTTAGCTGTTGGTTTTTTATATAATGCCTGTATAGTTCTCATGAAGTTGTTATGAAAATTGAAACTGGATAAGATTCTATATAGAAAAGACCAGTCAACCGAATCGAATGCTTTTTCAGCATCTAATCCCAATATGACTGCATTTAAGTTATATTTTTTTATATGATGAATTATGTGTAAAGTGCGTCTAATGTTGTCTTGTGTCTGTCTTTGTCTTATAAAACCTGTTTGGTCTAAATGAATTAGGTCTGTCAGTATATTTTCTAACCTTTTGGCAAGGATAATGGTAAAAAGCTTATAGTCCTGATTTAATACACTGATTGGTCTGTAGTTGGAGCACTCTAGTTTATCCTTTTCAGGTTTAGGTATAACTGCAATGACCCCTTCTCTCCAGGAGGGGGGGATTTCCCCTGTGTGGAGGACATAATTAAATGTTTTCAGGAGGAGAGGAGATAGTTGCTGTTTAAAGGTTTTGTACCACTCTGCTGTATAGCCATCTGCTCCTGGGGATTTGTTAGCTTTAAGTTTCATAATTGCTTTTTCCAATTCTTTAGGTTGTATTTCTGACAGTAGGGTTTTATTTTGTGACTCCGTAAGTTGGGGAAGGTTTAAAGTGTTTAGGAATGCCTCGGATGCGTTTTTATGTTTTTTGTGGGAGTATAAGTTCTGATAGTAATTCTCGAAGCTTTTAAGAATTTCCTGAATTCTGAATTTTATTTCCTTTGATACTGGGTCTCTGATTTTGTAGATCGCTCTTTCTGTTTGTTGTTTCCTCAATTTATAGGCTAGCAATTTTGCCGATTTACTGCCTGCTTCATAGTATTTTTGTTTCAAAAATGTAAGTTTCTTCTGGATTTCTATTGTGTAGATCTCATTTATTTGGTTTTTAATTTCCTTAATCTTGAGCGAGTCAGTAGAATGAGTGTTGCCTTTGTGTTCTTTTTCTAGGTTCTTAAGTTCTGACTCTAATGTGGATAGTTTTTCTTGTCTCAGTTTCTTTTGGGTTGCCAGTTTTGCAGTAATCTTTCCTCTTATTACAGCTTTGCATGCATCCCACAGTATTAAAGGGGATACTTCTCCATTATCGTTTTCTTCCAAATATCTGATTCCAATTCATCTTTCAATGGTCCTTTCAGGACATTTGAATTTAACCTCCAAGAAAATGTATTATTTGTGTATTTTTGGATATTTAAGTCCATGTAGATCGGACTGTGGTCAGAGAGATCCATCAGTCCTATTTTACATGTTTCTACTCTTCCAATGTCTCTATTAAACATAAAAAAATAGTCAATCCTTGAGTAAGATGAATGTGGAGTTGAGTAAAATGTATAGTCTTTTACACTGGGGTTGAGTTCCCTCCACACATCACAGATTCCCATTTCTTTTAGTAGCATCCGAGTCTTCCTGCTTTGGGTGTTATTTTGATGTGGAGAATTACCAGAAGCATCCCAGTATGGATTCAGTCTAAGATTGAAGTCCCCACCACATATCACTAAACCTTGAGCTTTAGTTATCATTAGGTCAAATACATTTTTATAAAATTTCCAGTTAGCCCCTGGGGGAGCATACACATTCAACAGGGTGATATCTTCTCCCTCTAGCCGCCCAGTTACCAAACTGTATCTCCCTTCTTTATCTTTGTGTTCTGATTTTTTTTCAAATGTAATTTTGGTAGATATCAATGTCGCTACTCCCCTCCTCCTCCCTGACTTATATGAAGATGAAGAGATCATTTTAAACCCTTGTCTACTGAGTTTAGTGTGCTCCACGTCTGTTAGGTGGGTTTCTTGTAAAAATATTATTCCTGCTTTGTCCTTTTTCATTTTGCCTAGAATCTTGGATCTTTTAACTGGATTCAGGATTCCTTTTACATTATATGAAATTATTTTGGTTACACCCTGTTTCTCCATTGTGTTGTTTTGTTTAGTATAACTGTGTGGTGGCCCTCTTTTGTGCTACTCAGAAACTGAAAGAACATTAAGAACAAGAAAAACATTAAGAACATAGTGTATAAAACTTTAAAACAAAAAACTGTCAAAAGAACTTCCTGAGCTGGGGTCTTTTTAAAGACCTTGGAAGAGCCTTGATGGAGTGTAGGCTCTGAGGGAAATTCCTCAAACTCTGTTACGTGTTGAGGGCCCTCTCTTACCCCTGTAAGTTGTCCCATGCTTTTAACGTGAGTTTCAGAACCCAATCCGAACTTGTCATGATTTTTTTTCCCCCCTTTATGCCTATACCCTGTGAAATTGTGTGCACCCTCCCACCCCCATCACAGCAAACATTCACGCAAAAACAGTATTTGTTAGTGTGGGGAGAACATGTGGATTATTGTCACATTTCTATTTTAACAAGTTTTTTTTGCTGGTTTTTTTTTTTGTTTTTTTATTAAAAAGACTTATTTGTGACTTCCGGTCTGGACGCCATGGTGATAGCAACTTAACGCTGAACCTCCCAGATCCAATCCAAGGAAAACATCTTCAAAATCAGACTTAACGGATTTTTGGAAGAATAAAAATCAAAAGACAAAAACACCATGCCTAACCAAAAACAGAAGAAACTGACATTCCCCAGGTCAGGACGCGCAGCGGCCGCAGAATCTGATCCCGAGGACCTCCGTTCAGGAGACGAGGAGCTGGACCTAGCTAACAAAAAGATTAGCTTGAAATCGCTATTTGATGAATTACGACGATTTCGGGCTGAATTTCATGAATTCAGAGAGGAACTAAAAAGGACGAACAGGGACTTCCGGTTATGGCTGCCACGTAGGACGGACGTGTCTCGCTCTGCTCTGCTCCTGGAGAAAAAAATCGGCAAATAACTCTCTCATTTGGGACAGAACGTATCCCAGCATTTGAGCGAGGATATGTCGGCGAAGCCTAAGGCTGGAAAACCAGGAAAAGGAAAAAGCGAGCCGCCGAAACAGTCCAAATTAACGGACTTTCAGGTCTGTGACGCAGCAAACAAGGCTCCATATATGGCGGAGGAGGCTGGCGGCGGTGCGATTTCTGCGGGGAATGGCGCAGATGCGCTGATGGCTGCCATGAGTTCAATGAGAGCGGACTTTTCCTCTAGATTTGATGGGATTATGACAGCGTTGGAAGGAATAAGAAAGGAATTGGGTGACTGTGTAGAACGAACGGCGCAGATGGAGCTCCGTCTCGCTAGTGCTGAAGATGACGTCACCCGTCTTCAATTAAAGTTGCGCACTTTGGAAAAAAAAAATAAATCTCTGGAAGATAATATTTTGGATTTGGAATCTCGGTCGAGACAGAATAATTTGAGGCTGGTGGGTCTTCCAGAGGAATCAGAAGGTCGGGACGTATGTTCCTTTCTGGAAAAGTGGATTCCGGAGGTGCTGGGCAGCGAGGAGTTGCAATCAGCAGTGGTTCTGGAAAAAGCACATCGTATTGGCCCACGGAGAGATAAGGGACCGCCGAGGACCTTAATTATGAAGTTTCTTAGCAACAGAGACAGGATGAAGATCTTCAACGCTGCACGTGCTAAAGGAGAGATTAAACACCAGGACCAGCAGGTGCGGTTCTACCCAGATTTGGCCACAGGAATCCAACAATTGAGGAAGCAGTTTGATCCCGTACGTAAGGAGCTGCGCAACCTTGGGATTCGTCATGGTGTAATCTATCCTGCGAGACTGCTGACCACGTATGAGGGCAGAACCCACATCTTCAAGACCCCAGAGGAGGCGCAGGAGTTCATCAAGAAGATCAAAGAAGAAGAAGAGACTGGTGGGAGCTAAGCATGAACAAAATATAAGGTAGAATAATTAAGCATTTGCACAGGCATCTGACTGACTTGAAGTAAACAGCAAGTTTACAAAATATAGATTGTATTATATATTAAAAAAACAAAACAAAAACAAAACAAAACAAAAAAAAAAAACTATGATGTACAAAGTTGTTAAAAATTTTGGAGTTAAGTTGGAAAACTACAGAGGAGAGTTAATGTTACGTCATTAAAAGCAGTAGAGTTAGGGTGATTGGGAGGATGAAGAAGGAGTGGCTTAGGCTGTTCCCCGTGGGTGTGGAACGGTCGATGGCTATATCGGGAGACAGAATTTTTCTTTTGATTTTGGGGGGTTTGCCACAAGTGTGGGAAGGGGAAATTTGTTTGTGTGTAGTTTGTAGGATGAATGTTCAACCACTCATGTTTTTGCTTCTCTGTATGAGCATGTTTACACTGCAAGGTAATCCCAAACTCTCTATTGATCATGGACCAAAGTGTTAATCTTAATTTAACTTCATGGAATTGCAGAGGTCTACAAAATTTAAAAAAACTTAAACAAGTTATGAATAAAATAAAGGACATGGGTTCAAGAATTGTGTTTTTACAAGAAACTCATCTGATAGAGGAGGATGTTAAAAGAATTAGGAGTAGATGGCAGGGAAGTGTATTCACCTCTTCATTTTCATCCCGAGCCAGGGGAGTTATGACTCTCATACATAAATCAGTTCCTTTTCAAGTGAAAAATGTAATTGGAGACAAATTTGGAAGATATGTAATCATTCAAGGTTCTTTGCTATTAGAAAATATAAATCTTGTGAACTTATATGGTCCCAATATAGATGATCAGAAGTTCTTTGCTAATTTATTTCTCATCTTATCATCACTTACAGGGCAACATATAATAGCAGGGGATTTTAATTGTACATTGAATCCAGGTGTGGATAGATCAACAGGACTGGATTGTACGCACATTGGATGTAGGATGACTATTAATCATTTTATGAAAGAATTGAGATTGTTAGATATATGGAGAGAAATGAAACCACAAGTTAAAGCCTATTCTTGTTATTCCAGTACCTACAAGACATTCTCACGTATTGATTATTTTTTGATTTCCACAGAATTAAGGTCCAAGATTCAAAACTGCTTTTATGATAACATCGTGATCTCTGATCATGCACCCTGTTGTCTAATATATGTAGATAAAAAATTGACAAAGGAATCAGGTAGATGGCAATTTCAGCATAAATGGCTTCAGGATGAGGAATTTGTCAAGTATATAGAAAAACAGATAGACGAGTTCTTTGACATCAATACTACACAAACATCAGCATGTGTAAAGTGGGAGGCTTTCAAAGCTTTTATTAGGGGACATATTATTAGTTATACAGGATCAAAATCTAAGAAGACTCGAGAGGAGAGAGCTAAATTGGAACATAAAATAAAAAATCTTCAGGAAAAAGTGTATGCAGGAAGTGACCCAAGGTTGGAGAATGAATTACTGATTTTGAGAGCTGAATACGACAAAAAATCAGCGAATAGAGCTGCCTCGAGTCTTCTAAGATTGAAACAATCTTTTTATGAACAAGGTGAAAAATCAGGAAAATTATTAGCATGGCAGATTAAACAATTGGAAATTAAAACACCAATTACCAGTATTATAAGTAATGGACAGGTAGTTATAGATCCTTTAGAAATTAATAGAGCCTTTAGAGATTACTATGAAAAATTATATGATACCAAAAATGAACCTGATTTAACAAAACTAAATGGGTTTTTGAACGAACTATCTATACCGTGTATTCCAAATGAAAACAGGGAGATATTGGAGTCTAAAATTAGTCAAGAAGAAGTTGGGCTAGCCATTGATAATATGAAATCAGGAAAAAGTGCAGGACCAGATGGTCTTCCAGTTGACCTTTATAAAAAATTTAAGAATAAATTAATAAAACCTTTTTTGGAAATGGTTTTAGAAGCATTTCAAAATAATAATTTACCATCATACATAAATAATGCCTTAATTATACTGCTGCCAAAACCAGGTAAGCCCTCTAATAAATGTGAAAATATGAGACCAATAAGCCTATTAAACGCCGACCTTAAGATAATCTGTAAAATTTTAGCAAGACGAATACAAGAAATTTTACCAAATATTATTAATCGAGATCAGAATGGCTTTATAAAGGGTAGACAAGGCTTCCATAATGTAAGAAGACTATTTAATATTATTTATTTTAATAAAGAAGCACCGGATACAGCTCTCCTATCATTGGACGCCGAAAAGGCCTTTGATAGAGTTGAATGGCCCTTTCTTTTTGAAGTCCTACAAAGGTTTGGACTTGGAAATAATTTCATAAAATGGGTTCAAATAATATACAATAATGCTACAGCAGAAATCCTAACAAATAACAATATTTCAAAACCAATAAAAATCAATAGAGGATGTCGACAAGGCTGTCCACTTTCACCTTTACTGTTTACTATGGCAATTGAACCTTTAGCGATAGCGATACGTTTACATTCACAAATATATGGAATTAAAGTTGGACCAACAGAACATAAAATCTCCCTGTACGCCGATGATATAATTTTGTTTATGTCGAATCTAAAAAAATCAATTCCAACCTTGTTGAATTTAATAAAGAATTTTGGGGAAATATCAGGATATAAAATAAATAAAACTAAATCTTCAATATTAATGCTAAATGAGACCCAGAGAAATTACTCAGCCCCTGAGGTAAATCAATTCAATGTTGTAAATCAGTTTAAATATTTAGGAATCCAAATTATGCCTAAGCTAGAATCAGTCGCCAGTGTCAACTATGAAGCCTTAATGTCAGATATCAGTGAGTTAACTCAGAGATGGATGTCACTACCAATGTCGATGATCGGGAGAATCAATATACTTAAAAGTAATATTTTACCTAAAATACTTTATTTATTTCAATACATTCCCTTATCACCACCTTTAGATCTATTCTCAAGAATAAAAAAAAAGTTAGTGGAATTTATATGGAACAACAGGAGGGCTAGATTACGTTTGTCTTTATTATATTTACCATTTGATCGTGGAGGTCTGAAATGTCCAAATTTTATGTTGTATTATTGGTCGGCACAACTGAGGTCTATGACATATTATTTTTCATCAAATGATCTCCCTCACTGGACTGAAATGGAATCATACAATTTACCTTTACCTCTTCCCATATTCATATACTCAGATTCGGCAAAAAAATTACAAAAACAAGTTAAAAATCCATTTGTAAAGCATATGATCAAAATATGGTGTGAAGCTAAAAACTATTTAAAAGAACCACAGTTATTGTCACAATTTAGTCCAATATGGGGTAATCAATATTTTAAACCAGGGAGAGCGGACGCTGTATTTAAAGTATGGAATTTAAAAGGGATACAAAAGATTCAGGATTTATATTTGCCAGGTGCAGACAACATAATGTCTTTTGAAGAGCTGAGGATCAAATTTAATCTCAATAGAACACATTTTTTTTAAATATCTTC